>OW052183.1:181910439-183110439 GCA_932526625.1 Rhingia campestris
TTGAAATTGATATAGCTCTGTCGCCTTAAATTAAAGGTCACCAGTGCAACGTACAGTTTGGAAATTATTTGAATTTTTTTAAGCATGTACCGAATTCCCACAAGGAGATGCGTTAGCATGTGATGCCTTCAATATCGTTCTTGAACAGAAAGTGCACTTTCTTTAAACAAATCTGTCCAGCTACTGGGATGGTCCCTTCCAAGAAGCGTTGTAGAAGCGTTTATGGCAATTGATGGACAAGTGAAAAGCGATGTCCTTGTGTTAATGAAGATAAAAAAACGTATACTATTGATCGACTAACTAAGTATTGCCACAACCATAGATAAAATATCACTGCTGAAAGCAAGAACTGTAGTTAAAAACAAAACAAATACAAAAAAAAATCATTTTGGTGTTGCTACGGCCAGACTTTCTGTAGCTAAAGATATATATAAAGATTACCTTCTTTGAAGTCAAGATCCGATGCTACTACCAGTATTCAGGTTTAATTAACCAACAAGATTGTATAAACTTTAAACGTGTGTCTTTCATTTCCAAATGTTCCACTGCTCTCTGGATATAATAAAATTCTTATAAACACTATAACTACAAATTATTAAGCTTCTCCACGTTTTATGCATTATGGACTGTGTTTCGTTTGTGCTCTTGATAGACGCTTATTACACACAAGACACAATCCTTCTACCTACCTACCTTATATAACAAAAGCATAATAGGTTCATGCGGATACTCAAGATCTCAGCAACGTGACCTTACATCCTCCAATTTGTCATATCCTTTGACAGTTCTTATTTTAATGTCATTGATAAATTTCACAAGTTGTTTATTGAAGTGTGTCCTCGTCTCAGATACAGGCACACACTCGCAAATTGTGTGAATTCCAAGAACAACAGATTTGTGTTTTCTTTTCGGATTTCAAGTTTTTCATTTGAATTGTTATCGACTTCCCGCATATAGTACGAAATGTGTACTAACAAAAATTAATATACGAGAAGATATATGTTGTATAAGAAAATTTATTCATCAATAAAAATGAATGTTTTTTTACGAGCTCAATAAAGCAGGCAAAAATAAATCGATAGAGTCAAGTTGGGGGACAATAACACAATTTCCACACAGAGTATCTTATACGGTACGGAGACAGACAGAACATAAAAGATATTAGGTATGATGAGTTGGATTTGCCTTCAAAAGTTTTAAAAACTTGAAACTTTTTTGTTTTTCTTGTGACGGTTATTGAAATCTTACAGTTCGGTTGTTAGATAGATTAAACATTGAACTACAAGCAAAAAATCGGTAATCCAATGTATTATGTAGGTACATACATTACATTTTCGGATGGCAGTGAGATATGGACATTATTTAGTGCTGACTTTCGGCGTCTTGGATATTTGCGAATCTTAATCTAGACAATTTATTATACTATTATAGCGACCAATTGATTTTTTTTCAAAGGAAGAAACAAATGGTTTTTCAATTATTGGTCATACCTAACTTCCTCCTCAGATTTCGCGAGCATCCAATAAACTTTTGACTTTTTTCGCCTTGATCCAAGTGCTATTAATTGCGATACAGCACATCCTTCTGGCAGAGGTGGTCTTCTAGGTATTTGACCTGTCCAATGGGCAATCGCCAGCATTTCGGGAGCTTCTTTAACGAGAATTTTCCCCGCTGGCGAAGACCTTCCTGGTTCCTGTAATATTTGAAACATATTTGTTTGATATTCAAGAAAGTGTTTACATTTATTATTTAAAAATAGAGATAAATTTAAACATTTTAATAGTTTAAAAGGAAATAGGGGCACTTACCGTAAACCAGGCCATGGTAGAATCATCGTACAAAACAACCCACTCCTCTGACCATCGATTCCAAAGTAGTTGTTCTAAAACCAAAGAAAATGTTTGCAAATTATAAACACGTTTATGTATACCCTATCCCATAGGGGTATATTCGTTTTGACATTAAGTGTGTAACACTTATAGATATGCCTTAAAGTTTTTAGTATATGGATCGACTCAGAATCGCTAGTTTAGTCGATCTTGCACTGTCTTCGAAAAAAATGTAAGATGCATTTTGTCAACAGATTATTATAACCAGGCCTATAACCCACGCCCACTTTTTGTGGGCCATTTCATGAGAAACGATTTATATACCCTACAAAATAAATATACCACCATAACATATGTAATATAAAAATGTTTTTTGTGTTTTGTCCAACCATAAAATATTTTGATAAACTGTCTGAGCAATATATTTTGACAATGTCACGCCCACTTTTTATTGATGTTTATATTAGGGATGGAATATGATAGGTATATGTAGCCTTTTCATATGTTTTATTTTAAGGAAGCATTTTGTAGATCTTGGAATTCTGTTATATTATGTTTACACGTGTGTTCATATTTTTAATGAATTAATCAGTGTAAGGCTCAGCTTCACATTACATTGCATTGGTTCAGAAATTGGATAAAACATCTCCCAAATAGGAAAATTACAAACAAATGTAAGGGTTGTTTTTCACCATCTGATTGTCAGGATATCTTCACGGAGCTAAAAATGATAGCCAAATATTTGATTTTTTTTATAAACTGTCCTTCTGAAACAGTTTGCCATCCCTCTGTGAATTTCACGCTGTGGATTCCTTGTTTATTAAATACTTTTTTTATTTACTATATCTACACCTTTCCATGTCCATCACATTATTAGATATAGCATAAATATCTCCCTAATCAGGTTTAAAGTAAAAATCACATAAACACACTTCTCTATAGCTTGACTTTCACTTTGCCTATTTGGTTTAACCTGTTTGTTGTTGATGAGTAAGCGAGTATGCTTTTATACGATGGGTCTTTCAATAGGGACGCACGAAATTTGTTAGCAAGATGGCCACTAACAGCTTACAAATTAAAGCAACATCTTTTAATGTTGTTGTAAACTGTTGATGGAAAACCATCGTGAATATAAAAGCGTTGAATAACGAATATTTTATTTATTTTCTAAATCAATGCTTGTTTTATTGTTTTATACCCTTACAAGTATCCTGTGAGTTTGGTGGCCAACACTATACAGTATACACCCATATATCACCGAAAACAGACTTGCCAGATTGTACGATATATCACAAAACGATCTTGTTTTCTATTTTACGGTTCTTAAATGTTTTGCGTATATTTACGATATTTAGTTCCATTATTAATGACTTCAACAAAACAAATTGGGTACATACTAATAATAAAGACTATAAGAAAAATCCTTACATATTGGAATTTCAGAACACGACTATTATTACCTGTCAAAATGAGCTAAGCCCATTAACTTTTATGTTTCAGAGAAATTGGTTTACTCACAGCACACTGTATAATGAGACTAATTTTATGTTGATAAAGGGTCCAGTTATAACTATCTATGAACAACTTCATTGGAACACAAAACATGATGGGAAAAGGCCACACGTTAATCCCAACGACGACGGTCATTCCTATGAACGCCGGCCACGCACAAAAAAGCGTCGTTAAAATGAAGTCAGCTTTTACACATGGAATACGGTGACATCTGAAACAACCCCCCTCATATTTCCGTGCCTCTGATCCGATATTAATGTCTACACTAGTCGAAAGCAAATTTCAAATAAGTATTTTTGTCAAAATGAAATGATATGAAAGTGAAACGTTCATACCCACAAAGAGAATTCAGTTCGAAATGGATTCTCGGTGGATTTTTGATACAATCATATACTTTTTCTGTTTGGCTTACAAAAAATCTACCTGACTCGTTCGAGATGACTTTCATTGCAATGAACGTGTGACCATGCACTAAGAACAAAACCTAATTGCTTTCCCAATTAATAACTACGCTTCGATAAAGCACTTTCCAAACTTTTCCCCATTCAGCAATATTAACTGTAACTGTTTTATGGAAACACATTTGACGCACTTTATGGGACTCTATAAGAAATCCTTACCGAAGCCTTAACGAAAATAAATTAAACTGCACAGGCGGCCTGAACAGGCATACCGGACAGTTAAAACTATTAAGTGTGCGCATTATTTAAATGGGCCCAGACAAAAAACAAGAGTAGAAGAACCAATTTCAGAAGCGATAAACTTTGGGAGTACCACAAAGATCAGTTTTAGATGCGCTGTCATTTATTATGGATGTTAATGAAATGCTACAGTTATTCGAAGATGATTGTCTACTGTACATACCTATCATCAAAAAAGGAAATAAGTGTATCGACAAAATTAATGCTGATTCAGAAAGTCTATATAAGTGGTTTCAAATGAATAAATTGGTTCTAAATATAAATAAAAGCCAATGTTTGATCATAAATATAAGTCTGAATCAGATATAAAAAATCTTTGGAAGAATAAGAAAACGCGTACCTCTAGTTAGAGCAATTATTAAACATTATTTTGAGTATTGTTAAACAACATTATATTTAGCAAACGCAACAATTATGAAGATATTGCAAACATTTCAAAATAAAGCTTTGAGAGTTATTTTAAAATGTCATTGGCTTATACCAATTGTAAATATGTAAAATGTGAAACAAATAACAATAATTAATATATTAATTTTTGTATTTAAAATAAAGTCCGAATTATTTATGTGATAAAAATGTTCGAATGTTACCCGGTTGTTAGCTCAACAAATTTTAATGATTTCCTGACCAACAAAATCACAACATTAATGATTAATTCAAGAAGAAAATTATCCATTTATCCATTTGATTTTGAATAAACGTGCCGGAAGAAAAATGTATCCAAAGATTGTGTAGCAGAAATAAAGAAGGGCATATTCAACAAAGTCCTAATATAACCGTTAATCGTTCTCGAATCATCTTTTTACCAAAATAAGTATTTGTTTCTGAAGGTATTTTAAAATCAGGATCCCCAGAATTCTACGAATAATTTGCTACCTTGATGTCAATCCCATGAAGATGTAGAATAAGACAGTGTTCTATGTATGCAATAAAAACCAAAAGCCGTTCTCAGATTAAAATATAAAGTTTTTGAATCCATTGATGCGCATTAGGATTTATTAATATGTAAAAAAATATATTTTAAAATTTTAAACCAACTCTAGAAATGCTTCATAGTATATAGTATTCAATCCTAATACTATGTTATGTACGACCAATACACGATTAATGATGAATATTTTACATTATTAAAATCCTTAATGGCACTCAATTTTTAAGCTACAGTATTAAATGACGTTTGTTAATGATGATTTTTAAAGAGATCAGTACAGATTTATCCCCTCCTTTTCTAGAGTTTTTAAATATGGTGTTTTGTTTCCTTGCAATCTCATACAATGTCATTAAATTCCCAAATTTGTAAATTTTGTGGTTTTTGTGGAAAGAATAATGAAATGGAAATTGCAATATAGGCTTATAAAAGCCTGGAAAAAACAAAGACTGACACTAATACTAATAAGTGTTGCTGAAAACATCGCTGTTATCTATAAGAGTGTATCTCCAGATAGTCGATTTCCCTGGACTTGGATCTGGAGTGGGCCGGTATCAGGAAACTCTGGATTGTGCGTTTGAGATGGATATATGGATATATATATATATGCCTTATGTGGCGCACATAGGTAGAAGACGACCTCAACCATCTTGAAGTGGTAAACGTCAATGGAAAACGCGGAAAACGGTAAGAATTTAATAAGCTTAATATATTTTGTCGTTTCAGTTCACGGGAGAATGAGAGTAACTGGGAAGCAGATATGAGAAGCTGGTGTTACTGTTATCAGAAAAGCAATGAATCGTTTTAGATGGTATCAAATGTAGCAAAATGGCGACGTCTCTGACAAACACCCTCCGCCGATTAAAAGATTTAATTTTTCAAATGTTAAAAAATGTAATACAAAAAACTGTTTATACTCACTTTTATATCGCAGTAAATATCCACCTTTAACTTGTTTCCCCACAGCACCTGCAAATTGAAAACAAAACTCAGATAAAAATGCATATACTCAAACGTCTCAATATGATCTTAATTTATTCGTACAGATAATGGAAAATAAAAATGAATAATAATACTCGTACAGTTTGAAAAACGGCCCTAGGCTATAATTCGTTTTTTTCATTTTGTATAATACACACACAAAAATGCAAACCATTAATTGGTTTTCAAAACGTGTACTTCGAAAGTCCTACAAGCTGAAGGAGCTTGCACTTGGCCTACATAAAATTTCATTTTTATGGGCACGCCTGTATGAAAAGACACAAATTAAAAGCTTTGATATGGTATTTCCTATACGTATCTTCTTTGCCACTAACATTTTAAATAAAATATGAGCAATTAAAAAGAGTATTATGAAATTAAATTGAACCACACAGTACACAACGAAAAATAATAAGGCCATACTCTAAAAAATCGCTTTGTGGGGAATTAACATTTTGTTTCGGATTGTTTGGCCTGATGCAAGTTATACCATACACTAAGATTGCTTAGAAGTTTAAATTAAAAATAATTTTATTTACCGTTAAAATTTAATGCTGCACTGTAGTTCATAGATCGTCATTATATGCGAATTAAACTTCTAAAAATATTTGCTAACGCGTTGAATTTGTAACGAAATAGTTTAGATTCGGTTGTCGTTCGGATAAAACCAAGTTCTCGAAGATTTCTCCTACTTAATGAGGTGAAGGGTGAGCCAATGTCGTTTGTGTTCGTTATCACAAGAACTAAATATTTACTGAATTCAATACGGCTGATCTTATGAAAGACGTCAAGTCTAATTCAAAGTGATTAGTATTGGTGCCATTTTCACTTAAAAATGGGGCCCTTATTCGAGAGCCAAGTAGAAGTTTTTAAAAATGCAATAAAATGAACAAAACTAAATTTTTTCCATGTGTTATGTCTTTATTAGTAAGAGCAAAAATTCCCATTAATTATGAAACATAACGTCGTTCAAGTGGCTACCTCGGCTGGCTTCGCAGTAGCGCATTCAGTCACTCCAATTTTCCAAGACCTTGTTGCTTGGATGATATTGGCCTTAAGTGCTTGAATCGTTTTCGGATTGTTGGCAATACATCGGTCCTTCACGGTTTGCCACAAAAAAAAAGCCCAAAGGGGTCAAATCGCAGCTCTGAGGCATCCAATTGACATTGCCAAGACGGCTGATAACACGATTTGGGAATTTGGTGCGCAAAAGACTGTGGCATGACCCGCCATAATGCATGAACCAGAGGTCGTCCAAATTCATGTCTTCTGTTAACATGGCTCTGTAAGGCCCACCGTTGACCGAAACGTTGTTCCCAGCCTCATTTTCGAAGAAAAATATTTCAATGATGCCATCACTCCACAATCCGAACCAAACTGTCCTCTCTGTCGATGCAACGTGCGGGTTTTTCGAGCCCCATGCAATAATTTAGCAGCCGAGATAAAAATGCACCTTGTCAGAAAAGCTGATTTTTCGCCCAGTTTAAGGCCTAAACTGCGAAGCGATAACTAAGCGGGTGGTCATGCGCCTTCAGTTGCTGAGTCAATTAGACCTTGTAAGCGAATAATCCGAAATCTTTGTGCAGAATTCTCCTCAGGCTAGTGTTGAGCTGTGAATTGAGTTGATGTTCGTGAATAGAGTATCACACTCTCTGTTACACCAACCGCCGAGTTTTTTTCGACAATGGAAAATTGTCAATTTCTCACAAACAATTTGGTCAAACTGAATGATATTTCATATGTATATTTAAAACGATTACCGTTTGCAACAATTCCATATGATTAATCTTGCCCAATAACAGAAAATCATTACAATCCACATGGACACCAATTTCTTTAGTTCCTCAGATCTATCCGCAATAACCAAAATGAATGAATAATTTGGCCAAACTATTAATCCTTGCATGCTTGGTATTTGATATTACGCTTAAATCGCAGTGAAAGAGAAAGTTACGTACGACTAAGTCGTGCAGCCACAGCTCGGTTTTTTTAAATCTTTTCTCAGGTGAGACGAACCTATAACGCTGCAAGAGAGCCCTGAGATGATACGTTGAATACGTTCTCGTTATTCAGTCAATGCTTTTAAATTTGTGTTGCTTTTATACTGTTGGATGTTTCTGAAAGATCTATTGCTTGTTTTATTGTCTAAAATTGTCTTTATAAAGGGCCATTCAATTTACAACTGAAGTCTGACATTTTTATATAGTTGTACATATTCCAGTTCTCTCTATTAGTCGCAAAAGTGGCGGTATTCAAAAGTAGATACAAACACGAAAAAAATCCATGTAAAATGACTACGAAAATGTATGTAATTTTTAGTGTAACATTAGGAAAGTTGCGTTTTTATAGAAATGACAATGGGTAGATTCAAGCACATAGTGTTACATGTTACAAACATTTTCTGCATATTCTCACCGTTTATGTACTTGTTCAATAATTATCTAATATTGTTGAAATATTACTCTTAGAACGGTTATAAATTAACAAATATTGTTTTAACAAATTAACAAAAATTTGAGATTTACATTAAATTAAATATTGAAAATAAATACGTGCGTATTATAGTAGGCAACTTGTTACCTCACTTTATTATCGTAAAATTACACGATTTTTTTTACAGTGCAAATTAAAAACATTATAATTTTCAGGTTTATATTGCCCAATATTAAAATGTTTGGAAATCAGCGTTAGCATTTTTGACTTCAACATTGTTTTCTTATGGAAATACCATATAAATAGAAATATTCCTTGATTCTATAGCACTCTTAATATACTTTTAAAATTTATCATACACGAGTATGGTATTGATTTCATGAAATTTTTCGAACGCCATATTTTGTTCGATTGTTAAATGAACACCCAAAAAAGTGGTTCCGGCGATTCCTTCCGTCGGTCCTGCCTAAACAGCTAGACCAATTTTCTTCAAACTTTGTATTTAGATTAAAAATTCTAGGCCATTTCTTTTAGTTTTACCAATTCGATTAAAGACACCTACCAGATAACGATTTTATATAATGCTGATTTTCTCTTAAACAGCTCAATGAATTTTGATTAAATTTAGCATAAACACAAAGTTTCTGTTTTCCCGAGAAAATGCGAATATTGGATCTTTGCATTAAGGCCAAAAACGAAAAGCAAGTAAATTATATCGCAAACTATTCCGTGTTATTAACCCACCATTCGTTTTTACTTGCTCCTATGTAATAAAGCAAGTATTTACAAAATACTATTTCTTGGCGCAACGGGCTCGTTAGTACCCAGGGCATAGCTTACTCACAACCATTCATGTGTGCGTGCGTACTTCTAGCACGATGCCGGGACCTCCTGTTTTATGCCGACTCCGAACGGCTAAGTTGAGATAAGCTATTCTTGACACTTGATATTACTCGGATGATTTGTCAGATCATCCTTATAGTATTTGTTTCATGAACAAAATCGAACTCATGATATTAATCAAACCTAGTAACAGGTTTAATAATATTCATGTTTATATTTAGCGGAATAAAGCAAACAATATGCCAAAAAAGTGACGTTTTGGAGGTGTGAGACGTGGCCTAAAGATTTTTTGTTATTGGCCAAAAGTAAAAATTCAGTTAACAGTCTATTAGTATAAAAATAGATTACAAAACATTGTTACAAATGTCATTAGTAACATTGGTTTTTATTTTATTTTTTTGTTTTCAATATCCGACGAGACCTGGAGCGATAGTTTTAAGTTGATTATCCCTAGAATGAGAGATTGACAGTGGCTACTACATTTACACCAGCAACTGTGACTAAAAAAATATATATTTCTCTCAGTATTTGTTTTGTTAACACCGAGTGGTACTATGTGCAAAACTAACTGCAACTGCTTATTACTATGTAACTCCTCTGAAAGTTAAAGTTATTTTTTAGGAAAACCCTTCAAGCTATTTAGCCTCTAATTGGGTGCACGAAACCAATACTTTCTCTATTACGATTTAGAATGATTTTCCATTGTTAGGCAAAAATTATTTCAATTCCTTACATACATTCAGGAGGGCTCAGTGGCGCGATGGTTAGTGCGATGAACTGCCGCGCAGAAGGTCTGGGTTCGATTCCCAGCCGTAAATGATTTTTCACTGGCCCTCTTAATAATCTGACAAATCATCCGACTAGTATCAATTGTCAAGAATAGCTTATCTTAACTTAACCGTTCGGAGTCGGTGTCCTGAATTGGTGAACGGAGATAAACAATTTAGTACTGGTTACTTGCTCACTTAAGTAATGCTATAGTCCGGAATGAACCTGGGCCTCAACCAACATGCCTCTCCAATAAGCCCAGTCTTAAGATAGCTGCCTCCAGTATCGCACTCCATGTTGGTCGTGGTCGGTTTCTAATTATGCCCGCCATTCAAGGCGAGGTCTTCTGCGAGCCGGACTTTTGGTCTCCATTCATTCTAAATGCCTTGCCATCCAATGCGGCATTTTTTGACAAGGGGCATGTCGCTTTACAGGGACTGAAGATTTTTCGAAGAATTTTTTCCTCAAATCTACCAAGGATTTCTTCATCTACCTTCGACACGGTCCTTGCCACAGCGCCGTAGAGAAGGACTGGGATGAAGGGTCTTATATAGGAGCAGCGAGAATTCTCAGTTTGATCAGTTCAGTTTGAATCCTTCCATGCAAATAACAAGGAAACTTAACCCTCCATACAACATAGTTCAGGGGTGTAAAGCACTTTCTGTAAGTAACACTATGCTGTTAAGTACCCGACCACAATTGTAAAGCATGAGCCTCGACATTGTTTATGAAGCTATATGCCTACTATGAATTGTGTACGGTGCGGAGTCCTTATTCACCTATATTTAAAAGTATGAAGTGTTTTCTTAGTTTGGCTCTCAATAGACTGCAATAAATGTCATTTGTTCAAATTAATTCTATGGAACAATCCCGCATGCTAGACCATGATGGTAGAAACATTCAATTGAGAATTTAAAGGACATTAAGGACACCAAACATAACATATTAATAATTAACAAGTGTGCTTCACGAAAGACGTGGGAAAATTAATCAGTTTTGATTAAATTTCACAACGCTGAGGCATCCTTCGCAAACAAGAGTCTCTTCCTTTGTTTCAAAACTTAAAGTCACCCGTTGGTACTTTTTGGTCCGTTTTTTTTTTTTTTGCAGCAATCTACTTTCCACCACCCACATAGTATTTGTGTCGTGTATGTTGCATTAAAGCTGTTTGCTCAGAGAGCTTTTAAAAAAGGCTTCTTTCAGATGCGAATATAATTTAAACAACTAATACACTCTCGTATAGTCGTAAAACGTAGTGCACAGCAGCATACATAGAAGTTGCAGTTTTATAAGTTGTCAGCGCTTGTATGTGGATATTTGAGCGGTACATAATCCTTCATCCTTGTGTCAATCTATTTCTAATAAGGGTGCTTGGGGCCTTACATCTAAGTATTCTTTATTATGATGACAAAGCAGAAGGCATATTCTCGTACTCGTAGCGCTGAGAGATTTGTCCATTGATATAGAAAGAGACTGCAGTTACAGAAGATGGCAGCAGCAAGCGGAAAATTTTAATAACACTTTTGGTGTGCGTCGAATTTGCGAACTCAACGGTTTTCTCAGGGCCTCCCACACTCTCGTCAAAAGATTAGTCTGTCAATCTGCCATTAGAAATAAACTCAATTGCAGGTTAACCAAGCGACACTTGCTAAGTATGGGAAATAAACGAGCGAATACGAGTGTTCAGCTTCCAAAACCGCTTGTGGCAAGAGAACCTACTTAAGAAAGTATCTCTAATTACCTGAACATGCAATAAATGTAATCCAGAGGTTTATTTTTAGAAAGTGTTCCGTAATACCATTTAAATCTTGAAGTTCATTAACATCTTATTGCACTTTGACGTTTAGGTTGACTATTCTATGATTTGTGTTTATGATGGTATCATATATGGCTACGTATCTAGCTTGTGTTTTGCCTATTTAGTAAACCATTCTATATACGAATTTTACATGTCAGCTCATACACTTCAAGAATACTTTATCGTAATTCGTGGACAATGTAACAAGCTCAGCTTTAAGGCTAGGCTCCAGAAGTATGCTGAGATGCTGGTTGCAAATGTTTGCACAAACATAAAAATAAAAACGAAAACCATATCACGAATATTTTTGTCCAGCTAAGCAGCAATCATTGATGCTTCAGTTGTAACATTTCGATGTCATTTTGGAACAGGTAGCGTCACATTTCCCCTGCTTGCTATATTTAAAACCTTCTCTTACAAATAGAAAAGTATTGTTTTCGTGAAAATTTTTGACCATGAGATTTTGATTGATTCTAACATTACGATGATTGCGGAACCCAAAAAAGTGCTCTTTGCAATTCCGTCCGTCTGTCCGTAATAGTCTCTCCAGCCTAATCGGCTTGACCGATTTTCTACTAACTTTGTACTCAAGTTTGTTTTGGTTATAATACTATGACAATTTTTGCTTTTAGCCATGTTATTAACGGTACCTACCATATTAAAATTGCTCATAACGTCAATGTTCTCGAAAACGAATTTGATCAAACTTAACACATACTAACAGGTGATTTTTTTAGACTTAAGATTTTTAGATTGGCAGCACTGGCTAGTACGTCCAAACGTCATCTAACAAACATTTCAGTATACTGTGCCATATAATCATGGAAAGACTTACAAACGAGCAACTATTGCAAATCATTGAAATTATTGACTCAAAATCGCTAGCTGAGTCGATTATGCTATGTCTGTCTGTCTGTCCGCCCGTCCCTCCGTCTGTAGGTAACAGGTTATTAAGCCTTAAATTTTTATGTAGGATGATGAAATTGGGTATATTGTGCGTGCTGTTCGAACATGTGTAAAAATTATCAGAATCCGCCCAATGTCACGTCCACTTTTTAGAAAAACCATTTTTTTAATCAAACAGTTAAGAATTTTGAAAAAGTGTCTGAAGAGCATATATACACAATCTCAATATCGTTATTTCGTCCATATAAAGGTTTTTGCCATGCCCACTTTTCGAGGGCGTTATTTGTAAAAAAATATTTTTTTGGTAAAATTTTCAAATATTCGAAAAAAACTTTTATAATAAAATGAATATGAACATTTCTTCCTTGCACCATTTTAACCCATGCCCATTTTTGGGGACGTTTTCCTACAAAAAACATTTGTATACCCTACCCCAATAGAAAAACGTTGTTATTTGTCGAACCAGAAAATGTTTTGATAAACTGTCTGAATAATATGTTGTAACAATGCATTTTCTATATTTCATCGCCAAAAGGCCACATTTTGGGGATACAAATTTTAAGGATGGGATGGGATTGGGTATTGTAGCCTTCTCATATATTTTTTTTTGGTTTGGACAACATTCGAAGTGATAACATTCAACAACACACTCACTTACAAATCAAATAAGAAATATTAGTTAGAAGTTTAGCAAAATTAGTAGATAATTAATTACTTAAACGAATTAACAATGATAATACATGCGGCTGTCTTGGGGCCATTCGACAAACGCTGCGCAACAAATTACCATTTATAGGGTTAGATATACATAGTGTATAAACCTTTCAACTTTAAGAGTAATTCATATCAAAAACTTATTTGCCCCCGAGGAGCAATTACAAAAAAACTACTTGAGTTAATTCAATGTTCAGAATTATGAGGTATGGTGCCTTTGTTGAACCCTAATCAGAATCGCAATATCAATAGGGGGAATTCCAATCTGGGTTAACAGACATCATTATAAGCATATGGAGAAGGCTACAATCCACTGTGAGAATCGTTGAATACCCTATCCCCCATCCCATCTGCAAAACTAATATCCCCAAAAAGTGGACATGGCTTAAAAAACGATGGGTATTAAATATAGAAAATGACTTTGTCACAACAAATTGTTCAGGCTGCTTATAAAACACTTTTACGTTTCTACAAAAGACAAGGTTTTTCTCCTGCATATTATGTTATGGGGGAGTGTATAAAAATGTTTTAACGTCCCCACAAAGTGGGCGTGTGTTAAAATGGTCTATAGACGAAATGTTCATATTAATATTACTAATGACTCTGCATCAAAAGTTTTTTCAAAAATTTGACCGAAAAACGTTTTTTTACTAAAAACGCCCCCAGAAAGTGGGCGCGGCAAAAAACTTTATATGGACAAAATACAGATATTCAGATTATCTAAACATTTTGTTCAGAAACATTTTCAAAATTCCTTATGGTTTGGCCAACAAATACGTTTTTTCTAAAAAGCGGGCGTGGCAGTGGGCGTATTTCAAAAATGTTTACACTTGTTCTGCTGGGAGCAACAAAGAGCACGTGTACCAAATTTCATCCTTCTGGCTCAAAATTTAAGGCCCAAAAACTGGTGACGTACGGACGCACGGACAGACATGGCTTAATCGACTCAGCTATCGATTCTGAGTCGATCCATATACTTTGAGGTATATGTAGCTAAATTATTTCTCTATGTTACAAACTATGTATCAAAACTAATATACCCCTATGGGATAGGGTATAATGACATTGTGACAATATATTGTTCAGCCAGTTTATAAAAATCTTATAAAAATTACATTTTTTTTCTATTGCATATGCTGTGGGGTAGGGTATACAAATAGTTTTTATATAAAACCGCCCCCAAAAAGTGGACATGGGTTAAAATAATCTATGGACGAAAAGTACATATTAATATTGCCTACGTTTTTGCATTGTACATTTTTTAAAATTACATTAAAATTTTACCGAAAACAGTTTTCTAATGCCCCCAAGAAGTGCTCTGAGCAAATAATTTAAGATTATTTAAATATCTTGTTCGGACACTTTTCAAAAAGTACGTTTTTCTGAAAAAGGGGCATGGCAGAGGGCAGATTTCATAAATGTTTACACTTGTTCTGCTGGGAACAACAAAGAGTACGTTGACCAAATTTCAATATTATAACTCAAAATTTAATACCCAAAAACTGGTGACGTACGGACGGACGGACCGACATCTTTGATTCGTCTCAGCTAGCGATTCTGAGTTGATCCATATACTTTACTTCTCTATGTTACTGACTATGCATTAAAACTAATATATACCTATGGGATAGAGTGTAAACTATATTACATATATTAGTAAACTATATTACCGACGGCTTAGGGATATCTCACTGCATAGGTAGGTACTAACAATTTAGAGGAAGAGTTCATCCACCTTAAAGTCAACATCAATTCCACTAATGACACTTTAGTGGAGAAACCGATGCTATTTCGAAACAAATGTTATCAACACTCTGAAGTCTAAATATTTCATTTAATGGGCCATAATTCTGCTGGATAATATGCAGAAAGCGCAGCAAATATTAGGCACTATTGAATGAAAAATTCTTCGTTGAATTCTTTGTTTTGTATGCGAGGTAGGCGAATTCACTATGCAGGAGAAAAAACAACCACGAACTTTATGAGCTGTACCAACATGTGGCTGTAGTACAAGAGATAAAAACTTCATTGGCTCGACTAAATTGAGCGAATGAACACTAATTCTCCAGAATCTTCGAATCCAATCCTTTTGGTTCGAGACGCCTAGGAAACCTGACCTCCAGCTTATTATCAAACTGTAGCGGATATCAGAACGCTTAGACTAAATGACTGGAAAAAACGTTCCTAGGATCAAAGAGGTCATGGTCCCGTTTAGTATAAATGTAGAAAATATGTAGGGATATGTGATTAATGCGTCGACTGAAAGACACTATGCAAAGGAAATATATCATCAAACTCACGGATTAATTGAGTAACAACTCGAAAATTTTCAAATATAATATCTCGTTGTAAGAAATACATGCAGTAAAATGATCTATAGATATTTACAATCTAAACTTCACTATAGTGTTGCATAAGTTACCGTTTATGGGAAGAAAGTAAATAAATTTATTATATGTATAGTATTATAATATCATCTCTAACTATTAACTGCACTTTGTTTTTTATATAAAAGAAAAAACCGCTCGATTTTTCACATTTTTACATATTTTAGGAAAGCGGTTTATAGCCAAAGTTATTTTTGTGTAAGAACATAAGTTTAAGTTTTTATAAAATGTTCGAAATTACCAGTTACTCTAAAAAATTATTGAAAAATCGGAGGTCTCGAAAGAAGAACGACATGAAAGGTATTTTAGCTTACGTTTATTATAAATATAAATATAAAAAAAAAGATTAATATGTGCAAGAATGGGTCGTACGTAACTTCCACTCTTCCACTGCCAGAAAATCGTTAATACCAAATACCAAGTATGAGAGAATTTGACGATTTATACTTAAATATACTTAAATAAACTATGCAGAGCTGTGATTATAACCACTTTTATTCCAGAATTTGAAAGATCTCGGTGTTTATGTGAATCAGTTATAACAAATACAAATTTTTGGCGCAACAGGTTCATTAATACCCAGGGCCTAGTTTTTTTCTTACATCCAATCATATGTGGGTGTGTACCATTTACACGATGGCGTATTGGCATCCTGTTGTATGATGAATTCAAACAGCTGTTATGAGAAAAGCTTTTCTTGAGAATTTCAGAATCGCGGGAGGTTTCCCTAACAGTTTAAACAGTTTTATGAAAATGATATATTTTTCTTGTACGAGAAGTTTAAAAGGTTAATAAGTTTGAGTTTTGTTGTTTTGCTTTAAGGAATATGCAAAAAACGAAATTCTGTCTATAGTCTTAGTTCTACAATCACAGTTACACTTTTAGTTGTATCCTCCATATTAACGGAATATCAAACATAATATGAATATGAAATATCGAAATAGCAAAAAACTATTATAGCAGTTTTAATTAAAGTAATTTAAAGTCGAGTTTCCAAGGAGAAACCACATACGACCTAGTCGTGCACCCACCACCAGTTTATGGTTCAGAGTTAACAATTTGGAAATAAATTAAAAATTACAAAATAGATTCGGAGATACGGAATTTTTATGTTGCGGAAATCTCAATTTCGTCTTAACTCAATTTAAGTTATTCGGTTTGTGTGCACATATTTTCTCACATGATCGAAATAAACGGATTTGCCAACAGTTCTTTTAATAACAACATTTACAAATAAAATTGTTGATTACATAGTTCTTACATAGTTACTTTACTGAAAAATATACAAATCGTGGTCTAATTTTTATATTTTTTATATTAATAATGATTTGAGTTAACTGTAATTTTAAGTAAAATTCGGAATTCAGAAACTACTGAACCGACCTTTATATTACCTGCATCGTAGTAATTTGTTTACTCGATTATGCAAAACTCTTATTTGGGACGTTATAAGGAAAACAAAATGGGGTCGAACTTTGAATACATATCGTTTTAGTTTTTATAACAAATGTCCTTGACCCTTTATAATGTAGAATTTGAACTTGCATAACCTCCTAACGTGATTTGTTATTTGTCATTTGTGTCTCTTCTAATTGGATAATCTGATTTAGAAGTTAATTATTTTCTTAGATTACATAAGGTTAAACTATCGCCAAAACGGTAATTAATTTTCTTTAATGAGGGAACTCTTCGCTTAAGTCAACAGCAATATCTGTATCAAATAAATGGCAACATGACGTAGAACTTATCTGAAGTGAAAACAACTTTTATTTCACAAATTCTCATTCGAATATAAAATGTCCCATTTCGAGCACATACCAACAATGACAGTAATATGTAAATACTTGTCTAACAACAACAACAAAACAATGGTTGCATGGAAGCATGCATAACAGACTAATTGCAGTCCTGTAAAAGGTGTGGTTGATGCTCTATGACCTGTAAGAAGATCTACCTTCAAGGTATCTTGGGGTGTTTCGTAACATTCGTAACACTAAAGTAGCACAGGTATATAGTATGTACCTCTGTGTAACGTTTTGATAATATGATTGTTCCTGTCATTTGAATTTTGTTTTGAAAGTTTTTAGTGAACAGGGAAACTTCCGAGGATCGTACGAATTATGTTAAATACTACTGCATATACTACTTTAGAGATACGTATTACTTGTAGGAGTTTTAAGTATTTCTTCGGTATTTAATCAAACAAATTGTTCGACTAAATAAGTATCGGATTCCAACCTATGAATTCTTTGAACCCAATCGAATTCCACAAATGCAAAAATATATTAAATGCATGGCTTCTACTAATCTCAACACAAATCAATCAATATCCTTTTGTTATCCATCTGGGTGTGTCCACCATCTTCAAACGCTTTTTGATAATTTAAAAACAAAGGAAAATACATTTATGTCGCACTCACTCGTACCAGAACTTGCTACCTATATCTATTTCATTAATGGCTCTCAGTGTTGCAATTTCGATTTATTATTCCTATATTTTGGACCATCATGCCACTGGCAACAAGCTACAAAAAATATCTTGGCGTGTGTACTAAGATGATTTGTTTATTTTACCGTTTTTAAGTTTCCTATGCACAGAGTCTTTACGTAGCAATTTTTTTTTTATGAAAAAGTCTGAATAAATTTCAATATGTACCAGGTGATAACACTTATATGCATTCGTTTGTATATCTCGCTTACCAGTTGGGGGCTGTATGTTGGGTGGTGGAGTTCTCGGCTTCACTTTGGAGCACATGGAGAACATAACTTGTCTACCTTTTTTTCTGCTTCTCAAAATTACAGAAACGAAGAAGGCTGCTCTAGAAATTCTTTAACAGTTGGTCGGGATTGCTCGGTGATCCTTGGAGGGAATGTTATCAATTACTTTTCGTTACTTAAAACAATAAACTATAAGCGCACATATAAAAGAGTAACTTTTCGGTGTAGGTACACATTGAGAAAATGAGAGTAGAAAAAAAAGAAACAAGTGATAAAAATGTCAATAACACTGAGGCCGAGTGATGATGGGGTTTATCCCTTTTCCCGTAGATATTTCTCACTGGACACTTTTTCACTTCGACAAATTGAAATAAAACTGATAAGGATACTGAATCTTTGGGTCAAATCGATGATGACTGCGCTGAAGGCATATATAAGCAATGAACGGACTCACAATATAGTAGCGTATTTCGTGTGAAAATTCATTTAGTTCGCGCAATTTTTCATCTTAATTTCCATTCGACACACAAAGGCAATTTTCACTTTCGCACAGCAGCAGCTACACCCGCCTGAACAAAAAGGAGGATATCTGCGATGATGTACGTACTCCGCTTTTCCCAGTGTCACACCTTAATTGAACTGAATGCAAACCTATACTGCACAACGAATGCAAGATGAAAAGAAGAAAAAATCCTTTTAATCAGGAGCGGCAAATGGCAACGGCAGAGCACACACACTCAATTATCCTTCCTTGCCGACTAACAGAACACGAACTATAGTCGAAATCGGAATACAGAGTCAGCAAGCTGGAACTTAGAAACAGATGATTTCTTAAAAAAACACACACACGGGAGTCCGTGTACTGAAAAAGCTCTCTCTTTGTATCTATCCGATGTGCGAGTGTTAGTAGGTTAAACGCCCCCATCATTCCGAAGTGTGGACGAGACAAAAGCAATAATTCAAGTAGAAGAACTTTGGGCAGGACTTTCGTTAAGTTTTGTATAGCAATTTGGGGGGATGTGTTAATACACATTTCGGTGCTGATAATTTGACGGGTGTTATCAAAACGAGAACAAAAAGTCATTGCAGGCTCCATTCAGTTGGGGGAGGGGGGTGGGTCTATGAAAGAATTCCGTTTGTGAATGATGCTGCGTTTACATTAAGCCAGGAATAGGTGTAATGGAAAAACAGCCTTCTCGACACTATTAATTGGGGGTATGTCTGATGTAATACCCTATGTGCAAACGAAAATAGACGGCGCAGTGATTAGTGTTAGTAAGATAGATTTCTGCGGTAGGTAGTCAATTATTGTTGTCACTGCCCCTTTCTTATAATTTTATAAATCACGCGAGTAGTTGCAGATTTCTTTAAAAGCTCGTATCAACTAAGCCCCACGGATTCCACGGATGCACAATATAATGGTTGTTGTAAAAAGTCAGAACTAACAAATTATAACCCCAACAAATAGTATTTCAAATAGATGGAATGTACACACTTTAATTAATGGTCTTCACCTGTGAGTCTTTACGGCTTCTATCTTGTTTGATCACGCGGTTACCGTTTTTAGTTATTCAGTTAAAAACTAAGTGACATCTATAAAGCTTGACCAATAAATCTTCGTTCAGTCTACTTCCCCGACTCGAATCTGGGGTCAGCTATTTGAAGATTCTCTTGGCTGGACCATTACATCCTCATCCATTCGCCCTCCTTGAATACAGGTCCAAATATTCAATGAGGATATTGGAGCCTATTTGTTTTGCCAAACCAAAGTAGCGTCAGTTTTCAAGGATTCCACTATAATGTCATTTGTTTATTAGCTATTGATGTTAGGAGTTAGATGAACTCCCTAACCACTTTAATAATGTTGCTTGCAGTACCGAAAATACTTGCCACCGGCTGTTAAACATTAGAGCTAAAAGATATTTTGCACTGCTACATCTCCTTAAGAAGAGCAATTAGGTCTACATATTACAAAGGACATTGTACAGTATATTGATTGCGCATGCAAACTGAGAGTGTAATTTTGATATTTTTTTTTATATGTGCATGCATGAATGTGTGTAGTCGAAATTGCAAAGTCACGGAGAGTACATTTTTACATTAATAATTACGACCAGCGTCAGTCATCGATAATCACACGAATGATTTTCAATTATAGAGCGTTGTTGTCAATGCATGCTTGCGTAGTCTATGTGCCCTATAAGACTAGTGTTTTTGAGTTTGGTGTTAATTGATTTTTAGTAGAACTGAATTGAATTCTTGGGACAAGCGATCTGCCTTGTAAAATAAACCTTAAGCTCAGTGAAGACTTGTATATGATTTATCTTTTATTATATATGTATATGTGCTACTAGATGTAACCTATTTAAACGGTGAAAAAATGTTTAATTTTTGAGTAATGCAAAAAAGTATAAATTTGTATGTTTAAATGGATCAAGATACATGTTAACTTCAGAGCTTAAAGTTTAAACTGACCATGCTCAACTTCACTTGGATAACAGGTCAAAAGTGAATTTCAAGGCTTATTCAGCCTTTTTAATAGTGGCGGTGGTTGGTTATGCGAAAGGTTAGCCAAAGCCAAAATGTTCATTAAGAGACTTTAGGCCAGCATTTATTATGGAGGATTGTTTCAATAGTAGACAATATAGGTTTCAGGATATACTAAATTGGACTAAAATATAAAAATCCGTTTCAGTTTTTATACCCTATCCCATAGGGGTATATTAGTTTTGATACATAGTTTGTAACATAGAGAAATAATTTAGCTAGATATACCTCAAAGTATATGGATCGACTCAGAATCGCTAGCTGAGTCAATTTAGCCATGTCTATCCGTCCGCCCGTCAGTAAGTCACCAGTGTTTGGGCTAAAATTATAAAATTTGGTACACGTGCTCTTTATTGCTTCCAGCAGAACAAGTGTAAACAATTTTGAAATCCGCCCACTACCAAGACCCCCTTTTAGAAAAACGCAGTTTTTGGCCAAACCGTAAGGAATTTAAAAAAAAGTATCTGAGCAACATATTTAGAGAATCAGAATATCTATATTTCGTCTTTCTAAAGTTTTTTGCCACGCCCACTTTTTGGGGACATTTCGTTCTTAGATCATTTTAACCCACGCTCACTTTTTAGGGGCGTTTTCTTACAAAAACCCTACCCCATAGCATATGCAGGCGAAACGCATTGTTTTTTTCTAAATATATAAAAGATGTGTGGTAGTAGTGAGGTAGGAGTAACAATGATTCTAACTCTAAGGGGGCCAACCCCTGACAAATGTCTGATTATCAATTGAATAAAAAAAAAGATTTTGATAAACTGTCTGAACAATATGTTGTCATTTTCTATATTTCATCTTCATAAAACCTACATTTTGGGGACATTCATTTTAAGGATCGAATGGGATAGGGTATTAAACGATCCAAACAGCAGATTGTAGCCTTCTCATATGTTTTTTATTTTTTTTTTTAATTTAACTAGCGGAAACTGACAGACGTTGTTCTGTCTGTGTATATTTACTTAGCTATGCATATAAAAAGGACGATCTGTATGCTATAATATATCGTTCTAAAATATATCGTTCGTTTTTAAATTAGAAAAGATCGTATACGTCTTATAATTTGAAAATTAGTAAACAAATTTCCAATATATGGCTTAATTTTTTTTAAATCAATCCACTAAATATATGTATACCCTTTTTTGAGACTTCTTGAATAAGTCGAAATTGAAAAATCTTCCGAATTGTTTTATCTAATATCATCTATTAGACAAAATAATTCGGAAGGTTTTCGGGTTTGATAGAATCACTTAAAAGGATTCTAAAAAATCGGTGGCATTTAGACCGACATGGCTATGTCGACAAGAATTCCGATTCTGAATAGATCGTTATCTTTAAAGTTTATCGATTTAAAAAAAAGTCTGTCGGTTCTTAAAATTAAATTGTTCTTCAAACACTCAACACTTTTGAACATCATTAGGTAAAGGAAAAGAATAAAATGAAATCCCAGCATAGCTTACAATTAGTAACCGGAGCAAACAGAGACTTCATCTTTTCATAACCGGACATTCGTTAAAATGTATTATATATATTTCATTTTCATATGCACTTGAGCGGTATCGACTTTTAAACACTCTAACATCCAGTGCCTTGGCGTATAAAAAAAATACTATGCATTGCTTTCTTTAAAAGGGAAAACTAACTGCAACACATTCTCAGGTACAAGTGTAAGAACTGAAAAGAGGAATGATTGCACTTGACATGTACAAGACATTTTTTATTCATGTATAGGAGTATTCTTTTATGAAAAACAACAATCGATAACTTTACAACCCCCACTTGGGTTATGAAATTCAAACTGAGAATTTCAACCATCAAAGGATGGTTTCGTTGAAGTATTTCTTTTCTTTTTATTTTTTTTGTAAAGATTTTCTTAAACACCTACTAATGTTATTCCTTCTTAAATTTACGAGTTCCCATTTTAATGCTCACAAATATAATTTAAAATAAACAACTACTTGGTCAATCGTCAATTGCGTAAAAATAAAAGATACATTTTATTCAAAGCCTAAATATTAAAGTTTTTGTAGGGGCAAACCAAAATGTCTCTTTTTGCTGCGTTAATTGGATTAAACGTTTTTTGAAAACAAAAAAACATATTTTCCCATTTGAATTAAGAAATATCTTAATACACTTAAATAATTTTCAGAAGAAGATTTCCCAACGACGACGTGACGTTATATATCTATTACGATTCTTGTTGATTATGACATAATCAATTTGAAAAAATAAGAGAACCTTAATAATGAATAAAAAGAAGAAACCTAGCGGGGCGTTTAAGCGCAAACAACGTTTCTTATTCAGCCGTCTGCAAGCAGTTTAAGCCCAAATATTTTGGACAGTATGATTATGTCTACTGTAGTGCAGGCTGAGAAGCCTACTGAAGGAGATCTGACAATTATTGCAGTTAAAGATACCGCCATCAGGGAGGATGTCGCTGATCACACCAACGACCAGCGTTACCAGATAAATTTTTTTAAACCTGCTAAAGGTAGGACGAAAAACTGCAAAACCTGCTAGATAGAAGTGTAAAAAAATGCTAAAAAAAATGCGATCGATTTTTCCTTAAGAAATACGTTTTTTCATACCCTTAGTTAGTTTTGATACTTAGTTTGTCACATAGAGAAATAATTTAGCTACATACACCTCAAAATATATGGATCGACTCAGAATCGCTAGCTGAGTCGATTAAGCCATGTCTGTTTGTCCGTCCGTCCGTCTGTACGTCACCGATTTTTAGGCCTTAAATTTTGAGCTAGGATAATGAAATTTGTTATATAGGATCCTCGTCCGTGCCTACAGAACAAGTGTAAAAAATTTTGAAATCCGCCCACTACCACGTCCCCTTTAAAGAAAAACTCAGTTTTTGGCCAAACCGTAAGGAATTTTAAAAAAAGTTTCTGAACAACATATTTAGATCTTAATATCTATATTTCGTCAATATAAACTTTTTTCCACGCCCACTTTTTGGGGGCGTTTTCAATAATAAACTGTTTTCGGGCTTATTTCGTGAATGGTAATACTTAGCTCATGTCTGATTTGACAGATAATTAGTTTTATCCTTCCGCTGAACGAATATGGTTGTGTATACGCTTGAACAACGCTGGGAGATATTGCGACATTACTTTGAAAATCATGGTAATGTTGCAGAATGTGTGCGAACATTGCGTACGGATTTTGGAAGAAGAGAAGCACCGTCAGCTCCGTACGTTCGTTATCTTGTGAAAAAAGTGAAAGAAACTGGCATCCTCATCGATAAAAATCGATAAAAATTGGACCGATAGTGAAGGCTACTGCATGGCCAGCCGAGGCAGCCATTTGAATGAAATTATTTTCCATTATTAACCGGAAGGATTGTACTTTCAAATAAAAAAAGAAATTTGAGAAAATATTCAGTAGTTTCTTAAAAGTTATTTGGCGAACCCTTTATTTTATTTTATTTTATAAAATAGTTTTAATTTGTTCATTAAGATAAGTTACAATTTGTATTTGGTTTTTAATTTTATAATGGAATCGACTGTATTACGACGAATCTGGAGTGCGACGAATCTGGTTTACAACAAATCTGAAGTACTTCGGACTCGTTACACGACGAATACGGAACAAACGATTTTAAATAGTTTAGTTGGGGCCCTAGGACCTTTGGTTACGCATCGATTGGGGGGTCATCATTGTTTGGCAAAATTCATTCATCATTTCTTTGTTTCGCCTTAGTCGTTAAATATTTCTTTCAATGCACAATTTTTTTATTCTTTTTTTGTTAATCATTTCGCAATTATCATTCGTCGGTTTTATATTTCGCATTTTCAAAAACCATTCAAATCTTTTCGCAAAATTCATGTTGCAATTTGTTGTTTTGCATTGTTTTTATTAAACTGTTTGAAACTTGGGCAAGTGCTTTTTTTTGACAAATAATGTTTCGCAGTTTAGTTATTTCGCAAAACAGAGCTACGCCGTTATATTATTTTACGCGAAATGTTAAGGCAAATGCAAAAGGATTGAAAGCCAAATAAAAACAAGCTTCACAATAAATTGCCAAACAAAAAATAACAAAAAAAAAAAAAAAAATGCCAAATAGAAAATAGCGCAATAAAAAATGTGAAATAATTCTTTGTCTTATTATTTTGAAACGAAACGAAAATTGCAAAAAGTGGAATGCGAAACAACAATATGCGAAATGAATAACGGCAAAATGAACCACCGCCAATTGTATCATCAGAGAAATTGCAGATTTTTATTCAATTAACTGCAATATAATAATGCTTATAACTTAACAAAAACAATGAACGTTCGCATAAGCTAAGCGAATGTGCTTAGTATCAAATTGTACCATATAAATTCTCTTCTGAACCAAAAAATACCAAAAGTTTTAAGAAACTTATCTGTTAAATTCAAAGTTTAAATTGTCTGTGGCCGTTATTAGACATCTTTTGTGAATATCAACGGTTATCTTTAAACTATGTTTGTATGCATTAAAGACATTCTTCTAACTTCCTTATCAATAAGTGTCGCATATCTTATTTGAAGACTTAAAGTAAAGTTATTTCGATAATTAAACAAAGAACTGAAAGATCAATTAGAGCCACTATTAGAAGGAATCTGATGAGAACACTTGGTAATGTCCGAAATAGCTATAATTCTAACCAAATAGTGTTGTTCTACATAATTTTTTCTTGTAATTACAAACATTAATGACAGAAATTTTCCAACAGAAATTTGTCAGGGGCCATAAATAACCACCACCGAACCCACCAACGATCAAATGTTTTTAATCAAACATTTCATCCACCTATGGCAAAAAATTATAGTAAAAGCTTGTGTTGCTCTAAACTCAACGATACAAGAAGCTTTCAGTTATACCAGTGCGATTCTTGGAACATGAACAGATGTTGAATGCCTTTATTATTGAACATAGTCATCGGACATATCCGGGCATATCCGGTATTAATGCTTTTCCTTTTTCAGAGCTTGCCAAATATATCAAATTGTCTTTAAAAGCTTTTCAAAAGCTAAGTAGGAAACTTAAATTACTCATCATGAAAGCTTTTCCATGGGTTAAAAATTGACTATTTAGAATACGTTAGAACCAGACCCTTTTCTGTATTCTTTTATAAACTTTTCTTAGGTGAGGACGCTCAAATAGCGCAATTGAATAGCGAGATTGAAGATTGTGTATTGGTGCAAATACGTCTTCTGAACTCTGTGCATATTAGCTTACTTTAATAAAGAGTTAGATCTCGTGCAAATCTTCGCTGAACCAACGGTTGGTTGGTTGGTTCAAAGTAAATTAAAATTCGTCTATAAAGCGTAGTGTTCGTCTTTGGAGTCCAGTAAACTCAGTTTATATTTTGGTTTCGAACTCCAATCATGATAATATATCATTCAAGACCTGTTCGAACTTGGGTTTTATATCTACTTACTTACTTAAGTGGCGCTACAGTCCGGGATGAACCTGGGCCTCAACCAACATGCCTCTCCAATTAGCCTGGTCCTTTGCTAACTGCCTCCAGTTGCACACTCCGAGTTGGTTGAGGTCGGTTGTGCGATATTGTGCGTCCTTTCGTGATGACAGCATAGTACTTAGTCTTACCCTCGTTTACTGCTAAACCCATTTTTGTCCTTTCCTTTTCTATACTAGCAAAGGTGGCTATGAAATCACGTTGAGTCCTACCAATGATGTCAATATCGTCGGCGTATGCTAGTAGTTGCACCGATTTTTAGAAAATTGTGCCTCTGGTGTTGGCTCGGGAGTTTTGCACAATTCTCTCAAGAATTAAATTGAAAAAGTCACATGACAGCGCATCGCCTTGCCTAAATCCTTTTTTGTTATCGAATGTGTCGGTGAGGTCGTTTCCGACCCTGATGGTGCAGCGAGAATTCTCCATCGTCATCCTACACAAACGGACGAGTTTGGACGGTATATTAAAACTAGACATAGCTTTGTATAGTTCGTCTATAAATGCTGTCGTTTGCGGCTTTGAAATCGATAAATAGGTGGTGGGTATCGATTTGGACTTCTTGTTTTTTTTTCCAGGATCTGCCGAAGTGTGAAAATTTGATCGATTGTGGACTTTCCTGGCCTAAAACCACACTGATAAGGGCCGATCAGGTTGTTGGTAAACGGTTTCAGGCGTTCACATATTACGGCAGATAGGATCTTGTAGGCGATGTTGAGCAGACTTATGCCTCTGTAGTTGGCGCAGTTCAGAGAGTCTCCTTTTTTTGTGGATTTATATCTACAGAAGTATAACCAGTGCTGATGTAAAATATCTCTTAGCTAAAAAAAAATAGGCTAGGTTTAGACGCCGCACCAATTTAGCAATAGAGGTTACAAAAAGAACTATTATTAGTGTTTTCACAAAAGATCATTATTGTGCAGCAGAAATTGTGTGGATAAGAGAATCGATCTTGACGCACTCCAGCGTTTATAGGGACTCTAGCTGAGAAAACGCCATATACCACTAATTTCAAAGAACACTCTTTAAGAAAGTTTTGCATACAGCCATGTCATCAAGTATTAGAGGTAGCCCGCAGTAAAAAAAAAAGCACCTAATAATAATTTATGCTGAGTTATATTCTTGAGACATTATTCATTCTTGTTTACATTAGAAATGATTTTCACGAAATCAAAATTCCAAAAAATTATACAAAATTTAAAATTTGCACAAACTGAAAAAAATTTTGATTGGATTTTAAATCTAAATTTGTCGTTTTTTTGTTTTCAAAATAGGAGAAAATAAAGAGAAGGTATGATTTTTTGTGCATAAAAGTACCTACATTTTGACCATTTGTTACCTTTGAGGTCATCATCGGCCAATACAAAATTTAATAAATATTATTGTTCGTGTTCCGTCTGTACTCATTTATTGGACTTGAGTAGTAAATCTATTGCCTTCTACGAATTTATTTTTAATTTTCTCGCATAGAGAAAGATACTGTTTTGTAAAAATGTTCGAGCTCCAGATTTTGTTTGATTCCAAAATTACGATCATAGGGGAACTTCGAAATTCCAAACACAAGAGTCAACAAGTCATTACCTATCTCTGAAAAAAAAAACAACAGATTACGAAACAATACATCTTCTAGATAACTTTCAAAGCAACCAGCAGAACTAAAAATCGATTTACCTATGTTCGTATATTGCACAGTGTCTGTGATGAAGTTCCCCCTAAACACTTTGTTAAACTATCTTAAGCTTAAAACTTTATTTGACAGTGCAATGAACCAATGAATGTACAAACCATGTCATCAAAATGTTTCCTAACTTTTGTAGACTTACAATCTCTAAAAGAGAACGAAAAGAAGAAACAACATAAATATGTGCTAAACGCAAATCTTATTGGTTAAATGCTCCAGCTCTAGCGAAGGAGGCAGGACAAACCCTCACTTATTCTCATTGCAGTGAGCACTGTTTTGAGAACATTAAACTGACACTTAAAAATGCCCGTGTCCCCTCTAACTGCTTTGCTGTTGTGTAAGTGTTTTACTTTGAAGGACCTTTTGCTTCTATAATTTATTATATTCGTTGAAAGTGTAAACTACTTTTGCGTTATGGTACAGAAATGGGAACTTCAGGATGCGTGCAATGCGCCGATAAGAATTGTTACGTTTCAAGTGCATAAGGCTGTCGTTTTAAAATATGCAGAATTAAGTTTAAATACACGCGATATACTTGTGTATAATTATGATTAATAATTCTGTTCCACACTAGCACAATTTATAGTTGCACATTTAAGAAATAGCTTCGTACTTTTAGCATGGTGTACAAGTAAGGCATATGGATGTGGAGTGGAGTTTTAATAAAGTTGTGTTTTGCGATTTTGTTTTTATTTTACATGTATCCATATCGGGTTCTAAGAACGATTTACAGCCGCGATGAACACGCAGCCGACTTTTCATATTCAGCAACCTCCAAATTTAACTCACTTCTTTTAATTTCAAAGAACCCGTGGCTTCTCGGGTTTCATTTATGTGCCAGAATGAATTGTTTTGACTTACATAAACGTTTTTTTAAATAATGATTACTTTGTGTAATTTGTATAAACCTGCAATTATTGATAGCTCCAGTCTTAAGTTGATAGCATGTGAGATATTCATTCCCTAAAATCACTAGTCAGTTATGTCCATCGCGGAATGCGCTGCATGGCACCAAAGATTATGAATTCTATACAGATGACGCACTCCATATAAGAAAAATTGTTCTATGGCGGGTCGTGCTGGCACAGCCCGCCATATGTTTTTGTTCTTGTTTTTCATGTGTTTTCATGCACACCGCCCGCCCGTACCATGAAGCTACTGAGCAAAAGTTTCTGTTTTTTTGTTCTCAATGCGTCATCTGTATAGAATTCATAATCTTTGATGGCACATAGGGGCATCCTGTTGGAATCACATGATATCATTATCCATCTCATTCTATTCAGGTCATGCAAAGTAGCGTATTGCTACACGGCCTTGATGGTTATGACAATTTCAATTTCGTTTTAAAAAGAAAAGGATTCCAGATAACCATAATCCATAAACAAACTTCTCGGGATGCATTTGGTCCCAAATCTGAAAATTTTGCTTGTTAGCAAACCCATTCATCATAAAATGGGACTCGTTGTTAAAGATGATATTGAGGAATTTGAATCAACTGCTACAGACCAAAATCAGAAAACATGCGGTACATGTGGTCATCTATCTTCTTCTATACAATAAAATAGATCCTCTGATTTTAAAAGTTTTAGATAACAGGGGTGATTCTTGTGGCAACATAACCGCCTGTTTTGAAAACGCAGTAAAACACTTGAAACATTATTAAAATAAATTAAACTAGAAAAATACCTGGCGTTCTACAAATTTTCGATCACGTTTGTTGTAACGGACTATGAGTTGTATAGCGACATTGACCTGGCCAAAAAACTTTTCATTGGGCATTAAAGATGGATTGGAAATGTAGAGCCATCGGGCTCCTAGCCGCAGAGCCTTTCATTGTCCGCTATACGTCGAAAGGACTCCAGCGTTACTTAAGTAAGTAAGTTAGTAGTGTAGGAACACTTACAACTTTGGGTACCAATAAGTTAACGCCGAGCAGTGCCTATCCTATTCATATTACACCCAATCTTATTTATATATCCTCCCAATCCTCTTTTCCACATGGAGGTTTATTGAAATTTTTTTACCTCAAAATTCAGTTGTACCAAGTTAACAAATAAATAAATGCTCGGACTAATATAAAGAACTTCGAAATTGAAATGTTCCTTTTTCAACATGTAAACTACTCAATTAGAAAGAGTATACCTTTTGAATGCACATATCCTATATATTTGTTTAATGTCAATAAATCAAGGAGACTTAGCCAATTAATAATTGCCATGTGCATAAACAATAACGCGTAATCTTTTCAGTACGTTAAAAATGGCCCGCTTATCTCACCGTTGTCCAAGCAATCTCCCACCGCAACGGTTCAGTGGTCCTCCATCTTGAGAAAAATATCTCCAGTGTGTGGTCATTTCGCTTTAAAATTTATGTGATGGAAGACAATAATTTAGTTAAGCTTACTCAAGTAGAAATTATACTATCGTACAGATTGCCATTGTGCCAACAGGAAGTGAACACCGCCATACTCCGTATAAGAAAACCGCAAACATTCTCCTTGTCCGCACAGTTGTAGATACTTGCATCGATTTTGTTAGAATATATATCTCTACCTAAAGCAGATAGACACAGATAGTTCCGTGCACAATGAATGCCTTCAAATCTGTTATCTGATCATTTATGAATGAAAAACCTTCCCATTTCCCAACAAATATCCTTTTTAAAATCGTGTCTTCTTCTTTCTAAGAAAAAAAGGTTACAAATTTGCATACACTTGAGAAAAAGAACTAATTGGCTGTGAAGCATTGCGAAGGTTAAATGCAACGCTAATGAATGCATCGACCACTCCAGTCGATAATAATAAAAAAAAATAAAAATACATACTACAGAAGGGGGAATCGTATTTACTATGGACAATGTGCGGTAGCACGAATTTCATCTGTTCACCCTCAATTTCCCACCCAGCATGCAAATCTGACAGCTTTTTGTCAATAAGAGTTACAGTCCATTTATTTGTCAGGACAAAAGCTTTTACTACTCTTTGTCAATCAATAAATCGCATGCATGTTCCGGCAGCATTAGCTTTTTTTTAAAAATATCTTTTCACATATATAGCACAGGGTGGTCCACCTCTGCTAATATATTTCCATCCATTCAGATTCATTGACAATGTAGCGTAATACTTACACTGATGAGCTTTTTCCCAAATTCATCAAGGACATGCGCTACCGCACAACTAACAATAGAGATAATAGTATTTTTGTAGTTTTAAGAGAGTGTGGGTGCTTCTAATGAATGTTTTTAACAGACTTGCCAATTACACTGACTAAACCTTTTGAAAAATATGCTATATGGGATTGGAAAGTGTTAATCGGCATTACACATTGGATTAACACCTAAAGTTGTTATGTAAAATAAAAATTATTTAGTCCCTTCGACTTCGGTTTCGACTTATTTGTCCATATGATCCATGATCGAAGAGGATGGAAGGCTGCATTTCCTCAGGCAGAGACCTTCAACGGGTCGAGAGACGGAAATACAATTTCCGGAAGTTCGGTTTATGGTTAGCTTCTTCTGTAACAAAAACAATTTTGGAATTGCTTTCATCAAGTCTTTGTTAAATGGACAGTGTGTCTGTGAAACTGAGTGTCTTTTCAGTCGTTGAAATACAACATCTGCCGTTATAATATTACAAGTCTTTGCTGTGCCGAAGGTTTTAGCTTTGAAGGGAATAATCGTCTATAAGGCGGATTGCACATCTTTGGATTGGGGCCGTACTGCAAACATAAGAACAGTATTTAAGAGCTGGTCGTACTTGGGTTTATAGAGAAGTATAAGCTAGGCTAGTGTAAAATGTCTATTATCTCTGAAAGGTAACTTAGTTTGGACGCTGCTGATTTAGCAATAGAAGAAACATTTTGTTGCCATGATACATCTGATCCAATTGTGATGCCTAGAAGATGCATTATTTCTTCTGATTTGAGGATTTTATTCTCCATTTCGATTTGCGAAACTGTTAACTTGTTTTCTCTTGTAAATACTTACTTTTTCTTTGAGTTGAATTGAACTGTGTTTTCTTTCCTCCATTTTATAATATCTTGTTGGTCTTCATTAATATAGCAGATTTGTTCGCATCTGGTGTGCTGGTGTGCAGCAATAGCGGTAATAGCCGTGAGGTTTGAGTTAGTCGCTATAAGAGTACTGTCATTTGTAAAACTAAAAAAAAACGATTAAAAGCTGCCTCAAAAGATCTTTAATGTGCAGCAGAAATAGTAGGTGATAGAATTGAACCTTGAAGGACCCCAGCGTTCATAAATAATCTTTCTCAGGCACCGTTGAATTATTTATTTATTTTTTTTTGAAGGTTTACCATCAAGCCAAAATCGATCGAAAACCTTGGGAATATACAGGGCAAACAGCTTCCAATATATACGTCAAAGATGTATATAGATGGGTTACTAAGCAGGTCCCCTGATGGCTTACCGAACCATTCCTTTCCAGGTAATCGATAATCTCGGTAACATTTTCTTTCTTTTTGGGAATTGGATCCGAGCAATTTTCAAGCAACTGGAGAAAACACTTAAAAGTTTGAAGGAATTAATTCAATTCACGTCAATACTCAAAGAAAAACAATTTTTCTTAAAAACCAACTGACACAAAATCATTTGGTTTTTCCGTGCTCGATTATAAGATAATCAGCCCTATCGAGGTATCCGTCGGAGCGGACAATTTTCCGCAACGCATACTTCGTCGGAGGTTAAAATTCCATTCGGGGTATGTGTCATCGGAAAAAAAATCTTCCCAAATGCGACGGGTTCACTTCACTACAATTCGTAAATAAATTCCGCGAAGAATTTGTGTCGGAGGAAATCGGAGAAAGAATGGCACTTAGCTGTCAAAAATCGCATGAAAAATGCACCTCAACGCAATTCGCCGGGATGCGTTACAAAATATCGGAGAAATATTCCGAACAGCTTTTCGGAGGAATACCTCGAAGCAAAAATCCTCCGAATCGTACGAAATCGGAGAATTTTCCGCTCCGACGGATACCTCGATAGGGCCGAATAACTCAAGCCATGTAAGTAAGTAAGTAAGTAAGTAAGTAAGTAAGTAAGTAAGTAAGTAAGTAAGTAAGTAAGTAAGTAAGTAAGTAAGTAAGTAAGTAAGTAAGTAAGTAAGTAAGAAAGTAACTAAGTAAGTAAGTAAGTATGTAAGTAAGTAACTCAAGCCAATCGAGTATTTTACTTCCCAATTTTGAGACCAATCTTACTTACAGTCCGGGATGAACCTGGGCCTCAACCAACATGCCTCTCCAATTGGCCCGGTCCTTAGATAACTGCATCCAGTTGCGCACTCAATGTTGGTTGAGGTCGGTTTCTACTTGTGCGCTCCATTTAAGGCGAGGTCTTCATCTACTGCGTCCGACGTCTGGCTGAGAATCGAAGACTCTGCGGAGTATTGGTGTACATTCGTTTTACATGTCCTAGCCATCTTAAACGTCCAATGCGGATTTTTTTTTACCAGGGGTATATCCCTGTGAATCTTCGTCTCCATAGCCCGTCTACGCAAACGGGACCGTATATTTTTCGAAGAATTTTTCTCTAGAATCGACCAAGGATTTCTTCATCCGCTTTTGATACTGTCCATGCTTTAGCGCCGTAGAGCAGGACTGGGATAATCTTAGCCCGAAGAAGCAGCGGTTGTCAATTCTTCGATTGATTTCTGACGAGATGTTGTTGTCATGAGTTAATAGCGGTGCCGAGGTAGACAAAAGTTATTGCTTAGATGTTCAGTAACAAATCAAGTTACATTTCGACAGTTCAATATACCTTCCAAACAAAACATCGTCTTTGGTTAGCACTTGTTTCAACAAGATGATACTGAGGAACACATAGTATGTAAGCGAGACCTAAACTTTAAACAAAAATATATTTTATTTTAAATATTTTTAGAATTTTGTCAATTTTTTAAATATCTTAATAGTAAATTTTCAGACAAACTATCCAGACTATTTCGACTTTTAAAGAGTGCGCGCAATTGACTAGTTTGCGTGTGCATCGCAGAAGTATATAATTTCTCCAAGGGTGAAATGGACATTCCTCCACACAGAGCTCCTTTTGAAAAAAAAAAAAAACAAATGTGTTAACTTTCAAGAACCATAACGCACATGTGCCAAAAGTTTTGCAGAAGTACGTGTACGTAGAGAAAGTACACCATCTTCCACCAACCATTACGCGCTATATGGAGGCTTAGTTCAAGGTACTACATGTCAAAGACTCTTTCATGGAGGCATTCAGAGCTTTAAGCTTTTTCGTTTACTCACTTTTTTTTTATTCTTGAACATCCACATAGATATTTGTATCCCCGCATTAAGCTAAGAGCGAAAAGTTGAAATATAAAATTCAGTTTCGTGTCGGATGCAGTGTAGTTCGTTCATGAAATAGTCGATCCCGTAAAAAGTGAAAAAAAATTAAAAGGAAAAATGGTGTCCACAGTTTTTTTCCAAATCCACAAAATATACCCATGTACATCATTGAAATTTGGTTTCTTGAGTTCAAATTGAAGTGTATTGCCTCAAAAGAAAAGTGCGGTCTTCAACTAAACCCAAAACAGTGATGTCTTGATAAGTGCGAAAATTAGCCTGAGATAATCCTTAGTTGTAAACTATTAGCAAGCAAAGCCTTCGGGTAATGTGAAAATTTCTATCTGAAAATGTCAGCAAAAAATCTCGAGAAAAATTTAGATACATGCAATTGATTTCTGTGAAAAAGCTCAATCCGTGTGGGGGAAGATACTGAAGGAAGTGGGCAATTATCCAACGTCTAGTGGAACCTTTTTTTTGTTTTTCGTAGAAACGACACAAACAACAATGATAGTGAAATGTAATATTAGCAACTGTCAAAAATAAAAAATATGAAACATGCATTCTTTCGGAAAATTACAGCAAAAAGAAAATTTTGAAAAGCTCACAAAAGCTAACTCCTGCTCCATAGTTGTCCTTGCCGATTTAAATACTCCTACATACAGTCACAGTGTCTAACAAAATCTAAAATCTCTTGTGAATATACCCATGAAAAGCTCTCTAGTGGGTTAATAACTTAGTTTCAGTCTAAACACTAAACGCTGTTCTCTTCGTCTCTTTGAAAAACTATTCTTGAAATAAATAAAAAAATCCTTCAAAACTCGTATATCTCAAAAAAAAAACAGAAACGCACTATTATCTACAGAGTAGTGAAATGTACCTACGCACCGGAGTGGAGGCTAGCAAAAAGCTCTTCCTTGATTGATATCCTTTTTTGCATCAGTAAAATCGGTGAGAATTTTTAAAAGCGAAGCAAGTGACCGCGAATGGTGTAAATCCCTCACTCTCGACGGGGTATCGAAATTCGAAATCGAAATCTAAAATGGCGGCTCTCTGTGTGCCGAGAAAGGAAAAATGTCATCCTGGCGACGACGACAAGCCATTGTCCACAAATACAATCGCTCGTAGAAAATATCGTAGTAATTGTAGTAGCGAACGCTTTCCATCTAAACTTCAATTAAACTTGAGTCCTCGTAGTACAAATGGTGTCCTTGTCAAGTTGTTCGGCGGCAAAGCGAAGGATGTTGAAAAACGTAAAAGCAAGAACAACACCAGGCATAGGTCAGTGCGACGACATGCCGATGGTAATCGTGACGCTTACGATGATGGTAATGGTAATGGTGATGATGATGGTAATGAAATAAAAAAAATCGTTAATTTTGTAAATACAAGAAGCGTGATGGCGTTTCCGCATCTCAGTGTGGTGCAGTTGATTGCGTTCGGGCTGTTTCTACAGCTGGGCTTGTCCGTGTGCGGCGCGTTTCAGTTGGATGGCTCACAGAGTTCGTTTGCTCAGTTTCGGAAATGGTATACGGGTCTGAATGGTTCGCTTGAGTTGGAATTTAAAACGGAACAGCCCAATGGCTTGGTGTTGTACACCGATGACGGTGGAACGTATGACTTTTTCGAGCTGAAATTGGTTGAAGGTGCCCTTCGGTTGCGATATAATTTGGGTGGTGGTGCACTTATTATCACGGTTGGACGAGAGTTGCACGATGGCCATTGGCATAAAATTCAGGTGAGTTGTACCCTTTTATGATTAGGTATAAAATTTATCAGTTGAATTTTTCATTTGAACTGTAAATAAAGTGATGAAGTTTGCCTTCAAGGGCATGGGGGAGTTAATTTTGATTCCGACAAACCTTCCAACTTTGTTTCAATCCAGAAATGCTGCAGCTTTATGGAAGTTGGAGTTAGCGTTTTGTAAATATTTTGAATTATTAACTGAGGTTTCATTCTCACCTTGTCTGTTTTGATATGCTTAAGACGTTTTGATGATATGAGAATATACATCCAAGTCCGAGGCTATATTACTCCCGAATGTTACAAAGATTACAAAATTCGAGGATACACGCAATATCTATGACAAATGCGTGCAATCCTTATATCACCATTATTCTTGTGACAGAAATGCGGACTAGCGTAATGATTTAACCACTAACCATGAGAATATGCCCAAGAAATATTTATCAACTTAAAAAAGGGATAAGATAATTCGTTTTATCATCAATTCAAGTTGTTTAGTAATGTTCCTATTCAGATGAAGATTTAAATTTAGACATACATTTATTCATAATTTAATTTAAATAAATAATTTATTTTTTTAAACTGTTTGCAACAAATTCAGTACCTATAATGTTCTATAGGTAATTAGTTAAATAAAACCGTTTTCGCTTCCGTTAAATTTTCTGGCACCATGCTCTAAAAGAGAGGAAGCTTTTTCAGTAGGTACGTACATTTCTTGCATGATAGAGATAGAGTTCTTAACACTATGCAGAGCTAGTTGTTGTTGTTGTTGTTTTGCATCTATGTGTTTTGTTGATAAGCTCCAATTAATTAGTGCTGATAAAGATCACACCCAATCTTCACTTCCATAAAACTTAGCATTTCATGATAAATATACATTTTTTGTTTGGCATTTTATTAGGGAAAAAAATATGAAGCTTATAAATATAATGACGGCATAGTTAATGGGAGTTTTGAATTAACTACATTTGAAGAAGATGTGCATGATTTTCTTACTATTAAAAAAACAAGTTCTCGTAGTTAAACATTATTGCATAAAAATAAATCTTTCGATTTTGGGGTTAATGGGATCAAATTTCATATACTGATCCGAATTTTGTGTAGACAAATCTAGATAACATGGAATTGATTCGTTCTTTCCTTAATATCCTGTTAAAATTGTAACAACATCGAATTACGAAACGAAAACGATCATAAAGGGTCAGCGTATATTCAACGTGCTTTTTACCTTTTGGAATACATCCACATCTTGGTAACTCAACAGCGACGATTTGTCTGGTTGCATAAAGCATTTTTTATTAATAATATATACTTTGTATCCTTCTCGTTGACTACAAGACTAATGCGTTTCTCGTGTTTATCTGCTGTCGTAAACTTCTCTACAAAAGCACGTAGTCTATGGCTTATGATGTCGACATGGTCTGCACCTTTTTTATAAACTATCTGTTCCAGCGGGATTGAAGAAGTGAATTGATACCGCATCACCCAGACGAAATCCGAGTATCCTCTAGTGTTAGGCGCAAAAATGGAAAAAATTTACGAAATCGATCATCACTCTGTAGAGCTCTAGATTGAAGAGGATATCACACGGGGCTTTTAAGTCGACTGATGAGTCTCGACTTGAAATTTGTAGTTCTATTCCTTATAGTATGAAAGTATGGATTATGGTCGATCTGATGAGCCGGAAGCTTCACTGGTACATGGCGATAAGTGTGTTGCAGATGGGCTTAAAATCATCATACATTATTTACAACATTTAGAAAAGTTATGCTTCGATGGTTCGCACGCGATATGACATCGAGTTTCTTATTTTGGGACATATGTAGCGGATCTAGTCATCGGGAATTTAGGATAGCTGTACTTAATTTGTGTCTATACTGGCAGGGAGGTTATATCTACGTAGACGGTACGTGGACGCCTTACTTACCTTATTACTCTCTCGAAATCATGTACATTAAGCAGCTGCTGAAAATTATACCTGAATACGTGATGTTCCCAGCGAGTCAGTGTCTGAGTTATTATAGCTATTTTGTGGAGCCTGCATTCCCACTACTTAGCCAGTTATTTGACTTTTGAGTAGAATTGGTCTTGTTTTCATGAATATTTTCGACCTCAAAATGTTGATTGATTCCAACATAACGATGATAGGAGAACGGAAAACAATAGTCCCGCGATACGCGACCATCGTTCCTTCTGTCCGTAATGGCTTCTCCACCCTTAGCCGCTAGACCGATTTCCCTAGGCAATGTGTGTTCTTGGCGGTCCATCAAAGGACTTTTTTGAATTATGATTCTAGCTCAAAAATGTATCCTCCTCCTCAGATATAGGGGTTTTCTTAAAACCCGATTATCTCAATATCGGCTTTAACGATGCTAATTAAATTCAATAACAAAATGGGCATAACAGTAATTTTGATTTCTTGGAAACGAATTAAAGAATATTAATGAAATTTAGTAAGTTGCTTAATACTGTCTATAGAAATATATCTAAATATCAAAATGTTTGTCCAAAGGATGAAAACGATTTTTCGAAATGTTCTGGCCTCAAACCTAAATTTTCCCTTAATTTATGTGTGCGAGTTTATTATTTCCCCAACAGAGAAGAGAAGCTCATATTTAATGCCAACTCCGTATTGTAATTTGAGTAGTAGTAGTTTCAACAAAACTGCATACACAGTTTTTTTTTGATAAAATCTGTAATACGCATTTTTAGATTTATCGTCAGTTGCTTGAAAACTATTTGCTTATGTGAATAACTTTTTATTATAAGAGATAGTTCAAAAAAATGTCAAAAACTCAACTTCGAGTTATCGCATCCTCATTATTTCCTATACAACGCATATTGGGGAAAATAAACCGTAGTTAGGCGTAATTTTAATGTCTTTTATATTCAACTACATTATCGTATTTGCTGCTGCAAAGATAGTTACTTTAACCAAAGATAGACCCTACCGACACTAGATAAAATATTGTTTTTAAATAAACACAGTATTCTTCTTAGCCTTACATTATTCAAAGATTTGTATTTTCCTTAACCACACCCCCATCACCATTGATATTGTTCTAAAATACTAAAAAACCCTCTCTTTAGAACTGTCAGTCATGATTGCATAGTACTTCGAAATCTGTCCTCGGTCCTTAGATGCATTTATTTCCATTTCAAATGTTATATTCATTAAATTAAATATTAAACAGAAACCGATTATTAAAGTAAAGTGTCACCAACATTTCATTGCTGCCTTTGTCTCTCTTTAATTATATTTTAATATATAAAAAGGGCATACTTTCGAATGGTAGACATTTGTTGTTATTGTTTCTGTGGTAATATTCGGCTCAAAATTATACTACTTGGATTCTACCATATCATCACCATATGTATTTACTACATCAGTATTAGAATAATGCTGTTAATTGATTTTTGTGGCAGATACGTTTTCAGTCGACACTGGAGGAGAATGCAATTTTTAAATTACCTCTTTATAGGAATACAAAAAAGTGTCTAACATTTAGGCCAGGCTATTTTTATCACCATTCCAACTGGTAACCAATGAGAATATTTTTTTAACAAAGTAAACTTTATTTAAAGATATATTTACTGGAATTTTATTTTTTCTTACTTGATTTCGAGACTGCGTATTACTTTTGCATTAATATTCTTGGACTTTAAATAGTGTTGAGAGTGATGAAGGGTTCAATTAGTTGCGACAGCTTACGTAAAATCAAAGAGGTATAGAACTACAAGAGTACGCATCACACTACGTTTCAGACGCGGGCGGTGCGAAGGGAAATTCCATCGCTCGTAGCATCGGCTATGGTGTTGCTTCATGCTGGCATGGCAATTTGAACACTGGGGTATCAACACCAGTACCCCACATTGTAAATTTTCATTGTATGAGATGCGCACTATATGTAAATGTATACTCTTTGGTAAAATGTATAAAATATTAAACCATTTGAGTGAGGTATAGAAAATTGTTGATTTTTATTTAATTAAATGCATAAATTTAATGGTAACAAAATATTTATAATATTTATGCTCCAAATACATAATTAAATTTGTATTTATTTCATGATAATTAACCAATTTTTGTTGATTTTTGTCTTCAATAATAAATAAAAACGTAAATTTCTTTTTCACTGTGAGGTAATGGTAAGTTCAAATAACTAGTATTCAAATAATTTACAATTTGCTTAATTTTGCGAAAATTAATCGGCTCTTAAAGGAGTGATTGCAGCAGAAAATAAAAAAAATTATTTGTTGTTGATCAACACTAAGAAAATATGGGTTAAGAAATATTATAAACGTTACTGCAATTAAACAATTATATTTCATTCAACTAGACAATGTTTATTTGTGAGAAATTAACGAGTATTCTTTAAATATAATAATAAATAGAAAATCCAGATTAGGAAATAGGATTTTCTCGAAAAAAAACGTTTCTTACAAACGTTAACATTATGATATTGATGATATTTTGAAATTGAGTTTTTTTTTGTGGAAAAATTGGTACGCAGTTCTATTTTATATGTTAAGTTTAATCAAAATAGTAACAGCCTTTTTTGAGAAATTGCGATTTTACATCAACCGTTATATAATAGGTACTATAATGCCAATTCCAATAAATACCCAAATCTGGGTATTGGGTCAAGAACATCGTATTTCTAATAATCAAGCCGCTTAGCCTCCAGATCTATGCACCCGACAGTCGACCGACGGACAGAATTTCCCGACCAACTTTATGGATTGATAAAAAAATATCGAGCTCGAATCTTTTTCTATTAGGAGGAAGTAAAAATGTCTTAGAATTGTTTGTAGCCATAAAAACTATAAATACGAAGTTTTATTAAAATTATTCCAGCGGTTTAGGCAGGGGAAGCTAGTATGGACAGACGGAGGAATGGACAGAACCACGGGAACCACTTTTTTGGGTTCCCATATTATCAAAAAATAAATATCAATCAAAATCTCGGGCTCGAAAATGTTGGTGAAACCAATAAGAGGAAGTTAAAAATCAGTCCGGCAAAACTCAGACAGACATCCCCAGAATGGTTTTAGTGTTGTATTACTTATTGTATGATAGGAATGTATCAGAGTAACAATATAAAATATACCTACCTTTACAAGAATTCAAGAGGTAGAATCAATAAACATCGGCCAACATCATTTCAAAACGCTTGCTGAACGTTATTGGTTAACATTATCTGATACAAGTTTTAATAAAATAAAAATAATTAAGGTCTTTAACTGCGTTTTTTTATGTAAAATTTAGAGCTTTAATTATTTATTACATTTCTGCATTCCGAAACATATTTATCTCGCTCAAAGTATACTAAAATTGAAGTTCACACAATATCGACTTTAGGGTCTGTAATGAATTCACATTTGCCCACTCTTGAAATATGGCAAATGTTTATATCGAAACTAATAGTTTTGAGGAACTTTGATTAAATAGCTGCAAAACCTACTATTTAATAAGGTTACACTTTCTAATTATAATTGGTAAACAAATTATACATTAGAGAGCAGCATAAATCATTAAATTGGATTGCATATCAAAATTATTGTAGCCGTTTTCGATACCTTTACTTTCTAATGAAACCATAATAAAAGATTTACCGTTAATTTTAAGGTAAGTAGCTCAATTCAAAAAGGTTATATGTACAAGCTTCAAATCTTCGTACAAAGATTCAAGTTAATCTGCCGTATGGTTTTTGATCAAATTGCAATAACAGAGTATAGAGAAGATAAACATTTGTTAAAAATTTTGCTAACAATAATTATTATTTTTTACCTTCATATAAAGAAGAGTGACCATAATATGGATAAAGGGGCTTTGAAACTTAAATATTTGTCTAAAATGTATATATGTAATTGTGTATATATTTAAAAAAAAATTCCAAAAATCATAACTAGGATTTTTAGCACGTTTAACCGGGATCATGATGTAATCTCGAATGACAAAAATCTCGAAGGCTAAAATCTCGAATGTATAAAAATCTCGAATGTACAAAAATCTCCAAAGACTATATCTCGAAAAAATCTCGAAAATAAAAAGTAAATTCGAGTTTTTTTTTTCTAGTTTGAGTGCTAAAATTCGAATAATTTTGTTAATCAAATAATTCATTCATAATATAAAAATTTAACAAAACAAAAATAACAGATAATTCATTATAACAAATTAATAACTTCAAAATCGAATATACCTAAATACAACTAACTAAACAACGTAAAAAATGTCAAAATAAAACAAAAGCTCATCAAAAAAAAATTACAAATTTAAATTATATGCAAGCCTTTTAAGGTAGCTCACAAAGCTCTTTTCTTCCTTTTCATCCAAAATTTTCAATTTTTTTGTTTTTCTTTTTTTAAATATTCCCGCCTAATTTTAGTTTGTTCACCCATCTCAATTTTGCGCACTAGGCAAGAAGCTTGAATTTATTCATTAGCCAAAACTTCTATTAATTTATATAGGCCAATATGCGGCCTTTTCGAGATATCGTGGTAAACCCGATGCATTTAGATCATTGATTTTCATGCATTACAACAACTATGGATTCATGTACAGTTGTTGTATTGCATGCAAACCAATGATCTACATAGATTATCTGGGGAAAATAAAAAAAAACACCTAATAATTGTAGTTATTGTTACCATTGTCTCAAAAATTAATATTAATTCGAGATTTTTGTTATTGGAGATTTTTTTTCGAGATTTTTGTTATTCGAGATTAAGCTTTCGAAATTTTTTTAATTCGAGTTTTTTTTTCGAGATTTTTACATTCGATATTTTTGCTTTCGAGATTTTTTTTTTCGAGATATCGTGGTAAACCCCGTTTAACCCTATATTAATAAACGATGATTAGCTTATCAACGACTAACGTAACAGTTTTTCACTTTAGAAATACTAGCAAATGCCTCGTTAATGTCAAAGGAAAGTCACTTACTATGTACTCAGCGTTTATTAATATGTGTATGCATTGGATTATGCCTGTTTTCTTATAAATATATTGGGATGACAGAGATAGATGTCCGTCCGCAGAAACTGACTGACTATACACTTTTTTAATTTCACAGAAAGCACCTAAAAGAATTTTCGATATTACATCACAAAAAGTGAAGGTTTCGCTAGTACATAATATTTCAAAGATGGTTGAAAATTGCATCTTTACATAAAAATAAACAACGAGTAAAACTTAATCTATACCAAAAAAAAATGCATTTTTGGACATCTATTGTATACGGTTTAGAAATGATGTCATGCTAGCTAAGGAGCTTACAAAATGTATACATAGGACCTTTTTAAAAAAAGTATTACAAAATTAGCCAAAAATAAAAATATTTGCGGAGCTTGCTTCTGCTATCTGTACATTTATTTTAAATTGGAAGAGCATAATTAAAACCCCAAAATAATTTTTTTAGTCATTATAAAGCCAAATCATGTTTTATTTTTATTTGAGAGTGTATTTTATTTTCAGGTTTGATTGATGTTGTGGTCATTGAGGGTGTTTTTTTTTACTATAAGCTAAAGCCACAATCCTCTTAAGGTTTCCCTTTAACAAAAAGTTGTAATTGTATATTTCCATTCAACCCTTGATTTTAATTCGGAGTTTCAAAGGCCTATGGAAATATGAAATAATAATATCTATATATATAAAAATGAAACCCGTTTTCCGTTGTCACGACATAACATGACAACGGCTTGACCGATTTGGCTGATTTTTTTTTGTAGTTTTCTAATACTCTGTACAAGGTTCTTACGGAAAAAAATATTGAGAAAATCTCTCAGGTCAGCTTTGAGAAAATAAATACTACTAACACTAAAATACTATTACGGACCCTAAAACGAAACAGTACCCGGGCGAAGCCGGGCCGGGCAGCTAGTAATATAATAAATAGAGTCAACATTTAAATTATAAGGTTTTTCAAAGAATATTGACTTTGGGTTATGGTGTGATCAATCGTAGTTTTTGAACCTAATACCTTTGACACACTGGTTGTATAAATATCAAGGCATTGATACCATTGTATATGCAATACCTTGGGTCACCACACATGCTTTATGCAGTCGTATGACAATGAAAAAGTATGGTTCTTAAGCGTACCACTTCGGAAGAATGGCGCTGCAATCTTTGTATACCACGGTAAAAATGCTAGTTTAATGCCACACAAATACCATGCTGCTCGCGTGGCATTACCGTGGTTTTCCTGACACCATAGTGTTAATATCACTAGTGTGTCAATGGTATAAGACCGCGGCATAATATTTAGGTTTCTGTTTCAGCTTTTGCTTCCCTACTCACTGACCGTACTGCTCTAGACACATATTGATGAAGATTCATATGCATATCAGGAAAATTATTGTGAATTTTTCATAAATATAAATATCGACTTATGACAATTATTTATAAATAGCTATTGTTTACCTAAACATTATGATCCTATTACACGCCAATATGTGAAGGTCAATATTCTCTATGACTTTGGCTATATTTATGCAGTTTCATCTGAGTATTATATCATTGAACTACACTTACATTGGACAAATACCAATTGCTTGAAATTATTTGTTTTTTTTTCTTCTCTTTATCGATGACACTGCCACTTTAATTCATCCATGTCGGTTTGATTCCGTCGGTTATTTTAGCGGTGCATCCTATTTTGGTAGTTGTGTAGATATTATTAAGAAAAAAATAGAAAGGTTCACAATAAATGAAAAATAACTTTGCAATAAATAATTTTAATTTTTTTTGTTAAATTATTACCAAAAAAGATTCCGAAAGCTCAAATGTGGTTATGAGGTTTCAACGTTTAATTGAAAATGCAAAATTCACCTAATTAATATTTACTTTTGAAAATTTCGGACTTATATCAGATCTTGGCCATAAATAAATTAGACTTTTGTCCCGATGAAGAAGGGACTTACGTCTCCTAATTCTATTTCGCTATTAAGTTAGAAACAAGTTACAGAAAAAATTGAGTTTACGTCTTGAGGACTTATTTTACTGATCCAAAAATATCAGGAACAAAGGTAAATTAACTTAAAGTACGTAAGTTTATAATCGATATATGTACATAATATAGTTTAGCTATGAAAACAACGGTCATACCTCAACCATTTCATTTTCTAGCTGAATACAGTATCCCAACCAAAAAAATTCATATAAATTGGTATGGAAATCCACACAAAATAACTTCCTCTAATTACTGCTGATAATCAATTTTGTTATTAAAAGTGCATTTTGTGTATAACTTCGTAATGTTTTAGACACTAAAAGGAAAATGCAATTAATGAACCTATCCTTTGCTTTCAACTATTATGCAAGGCTCTTCCTAGTAACGTAAAATTGCAATGTGCTCTATACAAGCAATAATGTGAATGAGTTCATCGATTTACGAATACATTTACATTTGCTGACATACACGCAGATACATATTTATATTTTTTTTTGTTAATCAATTAGATTCTGCTTCGCTTCGCTTGTACATCGACGTGCCATTTGCATGATTTAATTTGAATAGCAGTGGCATTCTTAAGAGTTTCCTTGAACCCCAACACAATTACACATCTACCTGTTGCTTACAGCTACCTACACTATACGAGGAAGACCGATTATAATTTTAAATTGAATTTGACGCTTTGCCAATATCACGTCAACGTCCTTTTGAAACTACGTGTGCAGATTTAACCATATTTAAGGGTCAGCCATTATTCAAGATTGTCCCGTGTGGATTTATATAAACCCGTAGATAATATAGCTTTTAATTGTTGTCAGATCCTTAATAGCTGACTGGAAATAACAACAGCTATAGTACCGGCATGGGTATACTTTAGAATTTCAATGATTTTATGGTCACCCCTAAAATGTTTTTGGGTTAGGGTGTTGAAGGATTGAATCTTTTATTTAGCATCCTATGCGTTGTTACAATCTTTCGGTTATCATCCTGAACTTAATTTTTAAAGCATTTGGGAAATTATAATTCACGATAAGCTATATCAATGTGTTCATGAAAAGGAGAAAAGTGTTTTTAGATTATACAATTTCATTCTATTCTCGCTCAAGAAAGAGCTCAACTGACAATATTTCATTGGTAGTCCTTTGGGTGACAGAATGGATCTGTTATGTTCAGGAGTTGTCCACCAAATTATAATACGGATTATGTTATTAAAAATCGTCGTTATTATTATCTTTTAATTCACAGTTTGTAAACAAAAAATATTTCTCCAAAATTATATATTGAATTTCTTTATAATGACTTCAAACCTATCAAATTTCAATGCTTCCGGAGAATGATTTTTACATTTTTTAAAGATTTTTAGACAGTACGATTCTTTTTGCTTCAACGAATACTTACTAACATAAGTGGCGCTCCAGTCCGGAATGAAGCTGGGCCTCAACCAACATGCTCTCCAATTACCCCGGTCCTTAGCTAACTGCCTCCAGTTGCGCACTCAAAGTTATATGAAGTCGGGTTCTACTTGTGCGATCCACTTAAGGCAAGGTCTTCCTCTACTGCGTCTGGCTGGGAATCGAAGACTCTGCGAGCCGGGGTATTGGTGTCCATTCGTTGTACATGTCCTTGCTATCTTAAACGTCCAATGCGGAGTTTTTTGACTGGGGGTATGTCGATATACAGCTCGTATAGTTCTTGGTTGAATCTTCTTCTCCATAGCACGTCAACGCAAACGGGACCGAAGATTTTTCGAAGAATTTTACTCTCGAATCGACCAAGAATTTCTTCATCCGCTTTTGATACGGTCCATGCTTCAGCGCCGTAGAGCAGGACTGTAGTTCGAGTGAGGACTTTGCTACTAAATTGCCTTCTAATACCGAAGAAACAGCGGTTGGCAAGAGTAATTCTTCGTTTGATTTCTGACGAGATTTTGTTTTCAGAGTTAATAGTGGAGCCGAGGTAGACAAAGTTCCGTACTACCTCAAAGTTATATCTGTCAATGGTGACGTTGTGTCCAATTCGTCGATGTTGTGTGTCCTTTCGTGTTGACAGCATAGATCTACTTGGTCTTACCCTCAATTACAGCTAAACCCATTTTCCGTTTCCTTCTCGATACTAGCAAGATGATTGTGTCTCTGTTTGCAGACTCCTCTCAAGAATGATGTTAAAGAAGTCACATAAAAAAAGAGTCGCCTTGCCTAAATCTTTTTTTGGTATCGAATGCTTCGATGAGGTTGTTTCCGACGCTGATGGAGAAGTTTATCACCAATTTTTTTACGGTATACCAAAACTATACATGTTTGGATGTGTGGATTAAAAATCGATGAATAAACGGTGGGTATAGATTTGGATTTAATGGGCTTTTTCTGCTGAAGTGTGAAGTTGGCGCATTTCAGGGGGTCTCCTTTTTTGTGGATTAGGCATTCTTTAGGCATACTTTCATCCGACCAAATTTTGCTTATAGTTGGTAAATGTTACTTACCAAATCATCTCCGCCGGTTTTATAAAGCTCGGCGGTAAGGCCGTTATTTCCGACAGCCTTGTTTAGCTTAAGTTTAGAAGATGCTATCCTCACTCCATTTAGGTCGGGTGGTTGGTAGTTTTCGCAATTGTAGTCAATATTGAATGGTTTGTTCTGCTTGACAGCCGAAGATTGTTCGTCATCGCGCGCCGTTTAACAGTCTGCCAAAGTGTTTTTTTATATTTCTTTTTCATCTCGATAGGATTTTATTTGCACTTTGTATCCCTGCCTTTGACGTTTTACGCGTTGGTAAAACTTACGCACATCTTTCCTGGAGTGGTACCCCTCTATGTCTTTAATAGCTCGCTTTTCTTGCCATTTTTTTCATCTTTCTGAAAAGCCGGTGTTCTTCCAATCTTCTTTGCCATACAATCTCTATAAGAGCTCTCGTCTTCACCTGTAGCTTTGCTTTGTATGCCTCTATATCAACCCATGGGGTTGCTGGTATGCGTGAAAAATCTTATCTGGCCTAATGTCTTGTTTGCATAGTTGCAATGTTGTTCAATATTGCGATTGCATTTAACAGTTTTTCTTATTTGTTATGGCGCGGCGTGGTGGATATCCGCATTCTTACCTTAGCTGCACAAGGTAGTGGTCCGAGCTAATGTTAGCCCCTCGGAATGTTCGAACATTCAAAATACTGGATGCCTGCCAATTGTTTAATGTGATCAATTTGCTTGAGGGCTCAGTGGCGCGATGGTTAGAGCGATGAACTGCCACGCAGGAGGTCTGGGTTCGATTCCCAGCCGTTGCAACACCTTAATGATTTTTCACTGGCCCTCCTCTCGTGATGATCTGACAAATCATACGAGTAGTATATCAATTGTCAAGAATTGATATACTAGGAATTGCCGTTCGGAGTCGGCATAAAACAGGAGGTCCCGCCATCGTGCAAGAAGTACACACGCACACATGAATGGTTGTGAGAAAGCTAGGCCCTGGGTAGTAACGAGCCTGTTGCGCCAAAAATTTGTATTTTTTTGTATTTGATCAATTTGCTTAACCTTAAATTTGTCGTTAAAGGTGCAATGAACCAATTACTAATAGTATTTCTCAAAAGAATTTTAATATCTGTATTTCTTATAAAACTAAACACAAATTGTGCTAATAAAAGTTATATTGTTAGTTGTTAAACCCAACGCAATGAGTAATGAGTCACTGTACTCTTATCGGCTTCTTCATCGTCATAACTGTAGTTTTGAGTTTGATTTTAGTCTCGAAACAAATTCATATATTCAGATGAATTGAAATTTGCATTTATGATTTCCATGTTAAGATTTGGATTTCGGCAAAATGTTGAAAATGATCACTGAATTTCTAAATTTAGACTTATTTAAATTATTCAAGTCTTATCTGGCGTTCCCCAAGGAAGCCACTTCTCTACGAATTTAGAGCCGAGTTATGATTAAAATTATGGTCCTCACGAACCAATTACAAACAGTAAAAAACCTTTTAATTTTGTTGTACTGAAATAAACTAATGATATAATAGAATGAAATTTAGATTGTCAATATAGAATATTAATGTTTTCTAAAATCTTAATGCTGAAAATGTATCATACTGCCAATGTTATTAAAGTTGATTTTATTAATTTAACTAAGCTAGGTGAATATTTTCAAAATACAATCTCACTATCAAAGCCCAAAAAAAACACCGACATAGCAAAGCATCCAGATTTGCTCGGCAACTTCCGAAAACTGTAAGATCCATTTCATTTAATTATTCTTGTTTAAGGATTTATGTTAGTTCATCAATATACGGGGGTGAGCCATTCTCCACTATTATATAAAAATGAATAGTGTTATTACGGCCCTGTAGAAGACAAACACTCAAACACTCGTAAGCTCGTAATGAAGAACACTTAACATTACTTCAGAGTATGCGCGGATATCCTGCAAAGTTAAATTGCTTCCATGCTGTCATTTACTATTCTGAATAACGAGTAGTTCGAAATCGATTTTTTGTTAAATTCTCTTCACTTTGTGTATACGAATACGAGTACCTTTGGAGAGGCCACTGCGTGTGCACGCGCTCTGTCATTTTTCGGCCAGGACATTTCGTGTCCACTGATATCTTCTCTGTAAATCAATTAAGTATAGTGGGTAAACTTAACTTGTCGACGGGATAGCAAATCATTTTAAGAACCATTTCCGGGTAAACTGAAAAAAGCTTTCAAGTCTATGCTTATTCAAAATAACCGCCATTCCATGGTAACATTAATAAAACGAAGCATTTCACCAATTAGAGCACACATTTTATCCTCAAAAAATTACGTCATTAAAAGAAGAAAGACGTAAAGCCAAACACGATTGAACTGTATCCTCAATTGTTCTACCAGCATTTAATGGGAAAAGTTTCTATTTTTATTTTTAGAACTATGCCCTATTAAAGTCAGAACCTGACTACATACTGAAACCGAAAACTTGACCCGGAGAAATGGCACAAACGTGCCTAACAGGCAACCAAAATCCTGAAGGAGCTGTGTCTTTATGAATTATAATTCCAAGTTGTTGGCGGTACTGCCTTTTTCGTCTTTAGCTTATTGTTGTCACGACTTGTTAATGCACTCTAATGTGAATAGTTCAAGAGTGAAATAGAAAAAATATGCCAGACAAAAAACCTCAAATTCATCATCATCATCATTATCATCATAACCATTGCACCGTTACCGACATCTAGGGTGACATTTAACCTGCAGCAGATTGTTCTCCGGTAAAATGTGTTAGACACAACGTAACCAAAACTTTTTTGTAAAATTTGAAACGTTGGGACAGCAAAAAAAAGTTGACTTTTAGAAACCAAAATATAGCATAAGTGATGTTCCAGCAAAATTTTAATAATTTCAAAAAAGGTGAAAACAAAAAAAAAGTTACATCCTTTGTGTTTGAAGTTTTGGCTTGGTAAAGTACTTCCTGTTTCTCCATTTAAGGATTTATGTCATTTACAACATGCCCACATATGCTATTGTTTGGAAAACTTGAAGAGGTATATTCCAGAAGCTATTTTCATCTCCGAGTTTGCACTTGCTTTTGGATGTATATGTGTGGTATATTTCTGTGACGACGTGCTTTTATTGCAGCTTGGCAATTCGTTACGTCACTTAAAATATTGTCACCTCCTTGCATACTGTGGAATAGTGTATGGTGCCGCATTTGTCTTGTTGATTGTATTATTCTAGATGTCCTAAATTGAATTGAATGCACCAGTTTAAGAATATACGATTTAATTTGTTATGTGGCATAAATGTTTTCAATACTGTTAAAGGAATTCTGTAACGACATCTCGTTTCCCGTTAGGAATTTAGCGAAGAATGAATATTGTTAAGCGCTATTTCTACTAGCTAGGAAGATAATTTATTAATAAATCCCTCAAACTACTAACTACATACCTGATTATCCCAGTCCTACTTACGGTAGTCAAGAAAAAATGTTTGATAGCTTTGAACGTAAAAGTCTTTGGTTCTGATTGGATTGACGGGTTTTGAAGAAGTAAATTTAATGTTGCGCACAAACCGGCCTGAATCAACTGCGATTTTGACATCAGCTTGGTAATATAAAAGGTTAAATGATCAAAATGATAATTTTTCTTGTAGAATCTGTTTATATATGGCTAGCATTTGATAGATGCGTTTGCAGATGTTGTTCTAAGACACCTACAGACTAACATACTATCATATTTATGTTCATAGCTAACTGCAACCAGCTGGTCATTCATAGTTGGTTAACACCACTATCTGATCCTCACATTCCACGAATACGCTTGGCATATCGTTGGATGATCTCTTCAAAACCAACAATAATAACTTCTTGAAAACGTTGCCAGAACTTTTATAAGATATTCCTGCTTTATGACAAATTGACATTTGCATATGCGTTCACGCACTGAAGATAATATATACAATCTTAATACGTCTGAGGAGTTATCAAGATACAGCAGTAGGTGTTTCTTCGACCTATGAATTCACTCGTTGGCCAGGTTAAATTATTTATTTATAAGTAGTTGCTTCCTATAGCTTTCTAGTTTTAAAGTTATTTATAGGTAGTTTTAATTAGTTTTTAGGTAGTTTGAATTAAACCATCAGTAGTTCTAATTAGTATGTAAGTTCTAATAAAATAAAAAAGAATACCAAGCTTAAAAAAAAATATGAAAAGGTTACAATACAAACACTTCAAACACTTTTTCAAAATTCCTTACGGTTTGGCCAAAACCTACGTTTTCCTTAAAAAAGAGGCGTGGCAGTGGGCGGATTTCAAAAATGTTTACACGTGTTCTACTGGGAGAAACAAAGAGCACGTGTACCAATTTTCATAATTCTAGCTATATGCAATAGAAAACGTTGTTCTTTGTCGAACCATAGAAGATTTTTATAAACTGTACGAACAATATCTTGTGACAACTTTATTTTCTATATTTCATTACCATTAAGTCCACAATTTGGGGATACAAATTTTAAGGATGGGATGGGATAAGGTATTAAACGATCCGCACAGTGGATTGTAGCCTTCTCATATGTTTTAATTTAGGTTTATTTTAAATATATCAAAACAAAACTTACAAATGGCGACAACCATTTGAAAAACTTTTAGCATCATCCGATAGAGTGACACATTTTCGCCGACCCTATATATAATGAACCAGTGGTTTCGAGAATGGCCCCTATTTCTATGGTTTTCATAAAAAAACGTGTGAGAATTCTTAGTCAGTAATGCATGGCTGTGGGGCATGTACTTGGATTTCATCATTTAAGGGATAAAGACCAGTTGACGATCTTTCTAGTGGTATAACAAGCTACACACATTGCCTGAACACATGGAATAAGTCCTTACATTGGTCTTTTAGACCTTGTTAACTTATACAAAAAATACAATTTTAAAAACAATAATTTTATTTAATATATTTTGTATAAAAATTAATTATTTAACAGCCAGTTTTTTCGCACCCTGTACAAAAACTATAAAAAAATATTCCTATTTAATATATCGAAATTGAACTTTGATGTCAACTAATTTTTAATCAGATTTTGTGTATAATATGCAATTGTAATTCTTATACGGAAAGCACACATTGTGATTCCGATTTTTAAAATGAATTATTCATTTAATTTTGATTTAACAACCACCACTCACTCAGAATATATGTATTTAACTCACTTAATCACGGATAATTCAATTTATCTCAGTATCAATACATATTACCAAAAAAAAACAATTTAATTTTACTTGTCACACTGTCAAACCAAGGCATTCGCGTAGGCTACCTTTACGTACGATTACGATTTAACTGGAGCCACAATGGTAGCGGAATTTTATATTTAAACTTCCACAATGTATGAATACATTTCGTATTACTGCGCAGAATGCAGATTAATAAAACAAGCGCAACGATCATGTCTGCAGTACAATATTCTGGATACCCTCAGTTTTAATAATGGATGTACAACGAACGGATATTTCATAGAATACAAAAAAGGTTTAAATTGTCTAGCCATTGGTAAAAGGGGTAACGTTTTCATCTAGAATTCGAAACCATTTAGTAGGTACGTATGTTCATGCGAATTGGTCATTAGTAAGTTGACATATGATTTACAAGTGTTTTTGGTGACCTTGAAGTGGTGTTCTTTTAATGGCTAAACATGTACGGTTAGGGTGATTTAACCGAATTTAGTGTGCATGAACATACATTCTAGTGTAGTACTACCCATCAGACAGTTGTTTCTATGCGTCATCAGTTTGGTGAAGCTTTTCGTGTGTATACGTCATTTTGTGGTATGACTACATTAACCTATCCATCATTTGGCACATTTCTAGGAATATTTGCATAAAACCATCTGCGTGATTTTATTGACGCAGTCACTCCATTTGCAGGCACCGCCGCGAGACGCCACCACCAGTCTCAATATATATACGAACAGGACATTTATTATTCTGTTCTTGAAATGCCTTGAAAATGTTTACTCCTGGTTAACTACGTGCAAATATTAGAATAGTAGAATGTGTGTACTTTTTTTTTGCTATCATTCATTCATTAAATAAAAGAGTGAAAGAGTGGGATTGAACTAAATAACTCTGCTTTGTAAAAATTTTGAAGAGCGGTTTTACGTGGGAATATCTTCGTCAAAAGGAAAGCTACTGGTATGTACCTACAGAAGGCTAACTCCCACAGAACGAATTTTTGTACAGAAAGGTGCGGTTGCTATTTAACAACATTGTTTCATATTTTGTACATTTTAACGGTTGTTACGTTGATTGTCCAAGCATGATTCAAATTTTCCATTTTTGCTTTGCCAGTTGAAACTGGGGCAATTTAAGTAGTACTACACATAGGAAAAATAATTTCTTTACATGTGTATTCATAAATTGAATAATTTCCACTTTTTATCGTTAATCAGGTGCCTCGTGGTTGTTGCTTAATGTTCCATCCAATTAATATGCTTCGAGCATATTACATTGTTACAAAATTGTTATGTATACCATGAGGTATATAAGCTTTGAGACATACATTTTAGTGCATAATGGATACACAGTGAAGATATAAATGAAGATATAAGTCAGTTGATTTCGTTATTGTTAGTTTGTCCGTTAGTCCCTAAATTTAAATGTTTATCTAAATTGATAAAAAAATTTATTTGAGATCTATGCTGACTCATATAGAAAACGTGTCTAAGCAACATACTTAGAAAATGTTGCCGTTTCTTCCGTAGATAGTTTTGAGCCAAACCAACTTTTCGGTGTTCTCTTTAAACAAAATATATTTTTAATAAAAGTTTAAATATACTTACTTACTTAAGTAAGCTGTAGAGCCAGCTCGGAACCATCCCGGGCCTTGACCAATATGCTTCTCCAATTAGTCCGCTCCTTAGCTGACTATCTCCAATTGCGCAATTTAAGTTGGTTGAGGTTGGTTTGTACTTATGCACGCTACTTATAAGCAATTACTAAGGAATTTGATGTCAAAATTACTCGCCAAAATTAATCACTTGATATGATCATGTTAGCCACAGTTACGTCAACATTTGAAAGAACTAACAATTAAAAATTAATGTAAAGTATGATTTTATTGGCGCAAATTTATAGTCGAGTGTACTTTAAAATTATTTTATCACGTACTAACACGTTTTGATAATTACAGTCGTCAAAAAGTGTACTTTAGCGTTATCACTCTGCATTAAAGTTAAAGCAACCGAAACCTCACTTTAAATATTTAATAAAGAGTTAGCGTTCTGTCACTTTTTAGGTGAGTTTGATTTAGAGGCCTCAGAGGAATGTCCATTAGCATACACTAATTAGCTTCACGTTAAAAAAGTGTCTATTATTGAAAATATGTTAAAGCAACCTTTTAATTTAAAGTACCTGATAACTAGTGTGGAGTTAAACCCTTAAACATCGATTGACTATAAATTTGCGCCATTCGTTTTATAATAAAAATTACCTCATAGAATTGAATTATATTTTGATGTAACTCGTTTTCTGATTTGTATTTGCTCTTTGAATTCGAGGGAGTGGAGTGCTTTCTTAGTTTTTTTTTCATTCATTTTTAGAGCTTACAGCAACACAGACGAGCAAAAATATTTATTTAATTTTCTATGTGATGACGATTTTTAACCGAACATCGAATTCAAAACAAATACACAAACAAAAATCGGCCAAACATTATGATTTCTCAGTGGCAAATCTGCTTACAATCTGTGAATTAATCAACTAGAGTAAAGAACATCGGCGAACAAGCAATTAAATCCCCTCATGAAAGTTAAAGTACAAAACAAAAACATTAACCAACTTGGAGGGGCTTTCTGGAAACACTTGAGGCCCAAATTCGCATCAAATTGTGACATTTTACTGAAAAATATATTATGTCCAATCGAATGTTTTGTTTAACTTTTTGAATTTCCCCTTCAACCTACAAGTAGAGAGAAACTTTGCAGCATGCAAATATCTTCTAATTGCAGTTTCAACGTTCTGAACAACAACCAATGACATTTAAATAGAAATGTCCCAACAACCAAAATACAAATTATTTCTGCAAACCGCAGTTCCGAATACTTGTAATTTCCTTTACTGACAATCAAATGCGCTTGTCAGTTGACATCATCCTGATTCAATCACTGCAAAATCCCTGCAGACCCGCCTCACAACCGCTGACAAGAAAGTTTAATTTTTTGAGGCCAACTTCCAGAAACCTCATAAAGTTTTCAATTTCGAACTTATGCTTGGCAAATAGTGTGCAGATTCACTGAGAATGTGTTGATATTTGCCACAAAGTCAATAACGGCTACAGGGCATGGGCTTTCAGTGTTCGTGAAAGGTTAAGTAAAGGGTGAATGAAAACCGAATACGAATTCAATTCAATTCCTGATTCACTAAACCTACTGGAGTATGCTAACTAGGCCGCGAAAAATTGATGTCGCAATGACATACTTGTTCATCTAGCGACATGGCAGACAGAGACAGGCACAAGTAGTACTCAGAGATGTGGAAGAATCCCTCAAAAGTGATGTTCATTGCACAAAGTATGATAGAAGCTTTTAAGCTAAATGCAAACTGTATCTTGTTTAATTGCTTTACTTTTAACCACATTAGGTAGTCACATTGCAATGATGTATAGCTCAGATGCAATAAAAATATGCATGCATGAGCACTTCATTAAAGACTGTATCTCGTCCATCATAAAATATGAACATATATATTTTTTACAAACTCAATTTCATGCACAAACATTTTCGCTAATACTTTTATTTTTTTTTATTTTCCAACACAGGTACTTCGGAGCGATGAGCAAACAACCCTCATTGTTGACGGCGTTTCACAAAGCCGGTCGTCCAGGGGAAAGGAGTTTCAATTTGGCAAGTTTGCAACGAATTCCGATGTGTACATTGGGGGAATGCCAAACTGGTGAGTTTACACTTCAACAAATTATTAGATCTGTTAACCGGCATAAAAACACAACATAGAAATATCTATATTTAATGTAGGGATAGGGATTAAATGAATTATGATGTGGGTTTGCGTAAAAGATAAACGTGTGCAAATTAATAACATGTGCATCCCAATATGAATTGTTAGAAATTTAATTTAAATTCAAGTCGAGGTTTAACGAGGTAAGATAATGTAAATAATGTACTAGCTGTAACCCAGTGCGCTTCGCTACACATATTATTAAATTGCTTAAAAACTACAGGTCATTCAAAAGAAAACTTAACTTATCCCATCCCACCTATAAAACTAATTTCCACAAATCAGAATTTTGGCTTTTCATTTTTTTTTTTATTTTTGGGATTTTGTGTTTTTAGGATTTTATATTAATGGGATTTTTGGGTATTCGGAATTTTGGATTTTAAGTTTTTGATTTTTGGGATTTTAGATTTTCGGGATTTTTGATTTTGGAGATTTTGGGTTTTTGGGATTTTAATTTAAAGTTTTTGACTCTCGAGATTTTCAAGACACTTACTATTTTAGTGTTACACATATGAATATGAACATTTCGTTACATATATAAATATTTACTTTGTATTGGAGGTGCCACACCTACTTATTCTACCATGCCCATTAGTACTCAAAATATTTTGTTTTTGTGTGGGAAGTGCCATGCCCACTTTTCCGATCGCGCCCATTTTTTGTATGACTACTCAAAACCACAACCAATATGACTTTACAAAAATTATCTAAAATATCGACACTTGCTCCAGTTTTTGAAGAAAAAGAAACGTATCACCCACAGGCTACAATCACCCACTAACGGCACAATTTAGTTTGTAGTGTGGCGTATGGGCATTCCGTAAAAAACGATTTTCGGCACAATTTAACAAATATCGAAAAACTTTTAATGAAAATATTTCGAGAATAATATCATGAACATTTCGTATGTATTACATTTTAGCCCACGCCCAATTTTTGGGGGCATTTTCAGTCGAACCATAAGAGATTAAGATAAACTTTCTGATCGAGATGTGGTGACAATGTCATTTTAGTTTTAGGCACTCCCACATTTTGGGGATGTTTAATTTAAGGATGGTATGGGATAGAGTATTCAACGATTCGCACAGCGGATTGTAGCGTTCTCATATGTTTTTTCCAAGTAACTGTGTAATTAACTTATTATCTTTTTTTCTGGTAGAATATAATGTTTTGTATATTTCAAAACATATGTATTTTTCACGCATATCCCATAGAACAAAAACCCCTGTGACATGTGCGAAACAACTCCGTGTTTCTTGTTTTCTTACGTCATGCTCTATTTACAGTTATCATTGAATACCATAATGGAAATTATCTTTTACTTTTTGCGGCTTTTTTAAAAATTAAATCATTGACGAGTTGGTGTTAAAACAAAGCTTATGAATGTTAAATTAAATCAATGACGAGTTGTGTTAAAACAAAGCTTATGAATTTTAAACATCCAAATATATTTTATTTGTTCATTAGCTCATCCGCAGAAAATCCCTTTTTGTTTTCAGTGATCAATTTGCTTTTTAGAAGTAATGGTTTCACATCACATCTAATAAAGCACATTCATTCCAATTCTGTCAACACATATATCAAAAAAATGACTAAAGTCAAATGAAATAAAGCCCAAACCGAAACCGAAATAAAGACAAATTTTGAATTTGGTCTTACTTCGTTTATTCTTATTTCTGGTCACGCTGGAGTTTCCTATAATCGACAATTTGATTGATATTAATTGTTCGCTTTTTATATTTATACCCATAGGGGTATATTAGTTTTGATACATAGTTTGTAGCATAGAGACCAAATTTAGCTAGGTATATCTTAAAATATATAGATCGACTCAGAACCTAAATATCGGTATTTCATCCATTCCAAAAAGTGGCCGTGGTAAAAAAAATTGTATAGACGATATATAGATGTTGGGATTGCCTAAATATCTTGAAGGTTTTTCTAAAAAGTGGGCGTGGCAGTGGGCAGATTTTAAAAATGTTTACACTTTTTCTATAGCCTCAAGCAAGCATTATTCTAGCTCAGAATTTAAGGCCTTAAAATCGGTGACATACAGAGAGACGGATGGACAGACAGTCATTCAATTGACTCAGCTAGAGATTCTGAGTCTATCCATATACTTTGAGGCATATCTACCTCAATTATTTTTCTATATTACAAACTATGTATCAAAACTTATATATCCCTATGGGATAGGGTACAAAAAATCGATCCAAATATTTCCATAATGTCAATATAAATAAATAAATAAATTTAGATCATTTTAACCCACTTCCACTTTTTGGAATCGTTTTCTTCCAAAAAATCATTTGTATACCCTACCCCATAGCATATGCCATAGAAAAACGTCATTTTTTTGTCAAACCAATAAAGATTTAGATACTATCTGAACAAGATATGGTGTGTAATTTTCTTTATTTCATTCCAAGTTTTTTAGGATTCAACGATCCGCACAGCACAGCCTTCTCATATGTTTAATATTTTTGTTCAGTCTCCATATCTGATCCTCTCCTACGATTTCTTTTTAGTTTCTAAAACCTTCTAATGATTTTAAATTGTTGTATGGACAAATATTAAAAACTGACCCTCATTATCTGTGTTAGCCAATCTTTTACTTGTGCCGTGCAAATTTCATTCGAAAAACAGAACTTCAAGGTAGTAGTGGCCTGGCCTTGCCTGACAATAAATAATAAAAATAACCCTTACATATCAAAAATATATTTACCCGTAGCAACCACCTAAATAATAAATTCAGATTTGTCATATACAATATATAAACATTATTTTGAAAAAAACCTATTCAAATGGAAACAACAACAATTATCATGATAGGGAATGCCTTTGTTGCATGTGGCAAATTGTAACTCCGGCCTTGTATGAGTTTACTAACTTCCCACGGTTATTAGATATACAAACCTTCATATATTTTATATTTTTTTCGACATTCTTTAATACGATTCTTCTATTTCAGGTACAATTCAAAACTCGCACTTCTGGCTCTTCCAAGTGTTATCTTTGAGCCAAGATTTCGAGGTTCCATTAGAAACATAGTATACGCAGACCAACCTGGAGTCGTGACGCGACGTCAAGAAATGAAGCAACCCCGGGATATTAAGGTAATTACCGTAAAAGCATCCACCTAAGAATTCAAAACAGCCCAGAACACAATGTGTTGATCCTGAATGCTCACTCACACCACCAAAAGGCTGTTAAAATGTTTTAACTAAAAGAGAACTAGAGCAACCAAGAGGAAAAGTAATATTTGACCTGAGGAATATTTCGCACCAAGCTAAAGTTATTTCCCTCCCTTTTTGGGTCAACTGAGCTCAACCAGGAAATGGAGCACGATGCAAAAATCAATAGATGCGTTCACCCGCAATCTTATTAACCCCTTTTTAAGTGTCTTTCGTTGAACATACCCCCGATAAGACTTTCACATTGGCAAACAAGCGTACCGGTGTAATTAACTGCATAAGGGGAGTTTGTCAATTAGGTAGATAAAATGATGCATACGAGTGGCAGCTACTAGTCAATAGATTTCTTTTCGACACACCCTTGAGACTCAACTAGGTCGAGCTTAGTCGCAATTTATATTTAAAAAGTAATTGCCAATTAGCACATTCTTGTATTGAACTAAATCGCTTCTCGAATTGAATTATAATTTATTTAGTACATGGTCTTCGATGAATAAGTAATCCGCTCCAATGAAACGAAACTCCAACTTATTAAAAAAAAATGAAATCGGAGAACAAACAAAATGGAAAGAAAGGATATGCCATAAATGATTTTCTTCCTTCTTTCCATTTATTTTCTTTACTTCAAATGGGTATCATGTGCGCAGTTTATTTTTTTAGTTTATTATAAATCGATTTATGTTCAAGGGAATTCTTTCGTTCTCTAGATTCTAGAAGGTTGAATTACCACAGGACATGGTTGCACAAATTAAGGAAAGGAAGTTGAAAAGTTCAACAATAGCATCCGCCATATTTAAGCTTTGACTTTGTCCTAAATATGTTGGCCTTTATAAATATTTAGCCAACAATATATTAATCTGTCTGCCATCAAGAAACAAATCCAGGAAAAAATAAAATACTATACTGTGCAGTGCTGCCATTTGTATAATAACGCAGTATTTTTTTAAGAATGGAAATTGCATATTTGCTTTTACTAGCAAACTGTTTAAAGTCGTGCAATAGTTGCTTCTTGAAGGCTATGAAAAACAATTTATTTTTTTTTTATAGAAGGGTCTATAGGAATATAAAATCTATATATATAAAAATGGATCTTGGTTTGTTCGGATGCTTAAAACTCGAAAACGACTGGACCAAATTGGATACTTCCTTCTGTTCGTAATTGCTCCGCGAAGGTTTAGCAAAAAAGAAAAATTGAAAAATTCTCAACAGGTGGCGCTGTAGGCGGTCATTCCATTTGATAATGGCAAAACAACGTTTGACGGGCCAGCTTGTATTCCTATAAAAATGCGATGTTTTTTTAGTATTTAAAAAATAAAAACGTTTGTTTTTAAAATACGAAATCTTTATTAACGTATTGTAAGTGTGGTCTTTTTTTCCTGTGTCAAGACCATAATGCCAAAAATGACAGATTGTGTCTATTTAGTTAAATAGTGTATAAAAGTGTAAGTGAAAGATTGAAATTTACCTCGTTTTTCATATAGAGATTCCCGTTTCGTAATGAGGTCATTTTAAACATTTGTTCAATTTATGGTTGCAAATAACGTAAAACAATGGGTAAAACCTTGGAATAAGACTAAATTAAATGGAATAATACGGTTTGGACACCTAATCGCAACTAAGTTTTCGACAAAAAAAATTCAAAAAACACTTGACACTCTCACCAAACAGGGTTTCGTTTGACTAGTAGAACTACCATTTACTTTTTAAATTAGGCTTACAAGTATTATCACAATTGTCTGCTGATTAATCTTGTAAAAAAATGAAGTTAAAATGCTAGCTATATTTAGAAAAAATTTGCTCGCCATGATAATTTCTCTTGGTTTCTTTGCAAGAAATCGAAGCAAATACGAAAATGTTCTGTATAAAGGGTGTTTTTTTTAGAGGTAAAGAACTTTGAAATGAAATAAAACAAAGATAATTTTTTTCAAATTAACATGAGATTTACTTTATTCGAACGATAATCTTCTGGCATTATAATTTAAATATGATTTCTGGCATATGACCGCCACGCCTGGCTAGGACGTAGTCTAATCTGGAGGTCCAATTTTCGATGACTTTTTCCAATATTGTGAATATCGGCAATAACGAGGCGAATGTTGTCCTCCAAGAGGTCGATCGTTTCGGGCTTATAGGCGAAGACGACCGACTTCGCATATCTCTACAGAAAATAGTCAAGCGGCGTTAAATCGCACGATCTTGGAGGCCAATTTACAGGACCAAAACGAGAAATTATGCGCTCACCGAACGTTTTCTTCAACAAATCAATTGTGGCACGAGCTGTGTGACATCTTGGGCCTTCTTGTTAAAACCAAGCTCCTGCATATCATGGTTGTTCAATTGATGAACGAAAAAGTCAGTAATCATGGCTCTTTAGCGGTCACCATTGACTATAACGTTCTGGTTTTTAAAGAGGTACGGAGCAATTATTCCACCAACCCATGAAGCACATCAAACATTCAGTTTTTGTGGATGTAACCGTTTGCTTATGAAAAGCTTGTTTTGGGCCCATTCACCGAATCTACGCCTTGCTGTGGCTTCAATTCTTGCACGAGTTGGATTTTGTAATCATGCAAACCAAGATCTTTAGCAAAATCTTCCATAAAGTGAATGGAAACATATCCAATTCCTGTGCACGATGGCGGCCTGATTCGGGTCCTCCTCTACGCTACGCTCTATAGCAGCAATAACTTCTTCTGTACGCACTGTACGACGTCTCTGTGGATGCGTATTATCATTTAGTGCAATCATAGTGCGAAAACTTTCCATACTTCGAATTAATTACTCTCATGGACTATTATATTGACCGTAAAATGGACGTAGTACGCGATACGTATTTCGAACAGAACCATTATGGCTGAAACACAATCACGCTTTGGAGCTTCGCTTTACCAACGTTACGCCCAACTGCTTTGCGCACGCTTTGACATATTTATTTTCTCAGCAGTTTCAACTTCTGCTACAAAAAAGGGGGAAATGATTAAAATCTTTGCTAAAAATATCGTATTCCACAACCTTCTCAGAAAATAATCCAGAAAACAACAACAAATATTTTGACAATTCACACTTTTTCCAACCTTTGCTTTGCCCATGGCGCTTTACAGCAACGTTACGTTAAGATTTTACGTTTTTCATTTTGAGGTGGAAACTCAACGCCAGGCAAAGCTAAATTGGGATAGGTAACATTGATTTCATATGGGTGAACTAGGTGCGTCAGCCAACGCAACGCACCAAAGCGTGATTGTGTTTCAGCCATTATTTTCAAAATTTATTTGAACAATTGGGAAGCGTTGTTAAGACGTCAGTCTATTCATGTTGAAATGCCAAACCAAGCTGAAAAATAAATCATTTGACAGCTGGCAAAATGGCCGCCAGTTAAAATAGTGTTGCCAACGTAAAGTTCTATACCTCTAAAAACACCCTTTATATGTATTTGATCTCTTATAAGAACGTGGTATTAGATTAGAAGAACATTTTTTTCTAAAAACTTTTCGAACCTTTTTATAAATCCCAACATAGAGTTGGATTTACTGACGTCTACGTTTTATTATTATGTATTTTAAACTCCATTTTAGGATCATACTAATCACCAAAGTTTTAAAACTGTTGTGGATGCATTTGTTTTTCGACAATCAATGTGGGTTTTTCGAACCCCAATTGTGTAATTTTCGTCCAAAGCCATTAGGTGGCTTTCTGATAAACAGCAGGTTATTCTTTATATTTCATTAAAGAAGTTTACCATTATTATTTTAAAGTCCACTCTTTTAGATTTGTAGCACCACATAAAAAACGAGTGGTGCTGGTGGGCTCACGAATGGGTCGTACGCAACTTTCTTTTTCATAGTGAGTTAAGAGTACGATAAAATACCAAGCATGCGAGAATTTAACGATTTTCGTAGTGGCCAAAATACACAATAATATTCATTTTGATTATTGATGTTAAAAATATATAAATATGTCCGAAGTGTGAATATAAGAACGTTTATTCCGGAATTTGAAGGAATCGGTGTCTATGAAAATAATAAAAAAAACAAGGTATCTACTTTAATTGGACTTAAAATACTTATATAGTATAAGTTAAGCTTATTCGGAGTTATATCACTGATGGATCCGTTAAAGCATCTCGAATACTGGTAGATATCAAGAAATATCATGTATCCTCTATCGCTAACAGAAAATTTTATTGTTTTCTATGTATCAAGCTTAAATTTCTAGAACTAAACAGGTTTAAAGCTGGGGCCTAAAAAGCATTACACAAGTCTTGTTAAACAAGTAATAATTTCTTAATTAAGCTGAATTAAACATGCTTAACATTACTTGTTGTATTGCGTTACATGACTCTGTCATCCGCTGAGTATAACAATGCTCGTTATAAAGGTATACCACTTTGCTATATTGCTTTCCGAATTTTTTATCTTTAGACATTTTTGTATGGAAGATATATATTAAGCGCAACCAGGATACATGCTTAAGGGTTCAAGAATTCTAATGTATTGCTCTGCTCCCTTCTCTAAGACTATTTTTCTTTAAGTGCTCATCGGGTATTGGTATTTTCTAGTCTTCTTTGATCATTATGATGAGATTAAAAATCACTTTCTTACATATTCAGTATAAAAATGCACTGTATACTGATTAACTATAGTTTAATCTGCCAGTCTATGTTACCTCATTTAGTCCTCCATGCAAATAAATGAAAAAAAACAGTACATCAACAAGGTGCTATTATTTACAAAAATAAATATAACCATCTAGAATTTAGTTTTTGTAACAAAAATATTAACATCAATCTTCAGAAAAAAGTGATAGATCTTAATTTAAACTCATTTTAAAGGGTGATCCATTTCGAGGTTCCCTACTTTTTTAAAGAAAAAAACACAGAAAATTCAAATTTAATGGAGAATGTTTATTATCATTTGAAAGAACATTCTTTGGCATTTATGTTTTGAAGATTATGTCTATCAAATGTTGGCCGTTGCTACGTCGCAGATGGTCCATCCGTTGAGTCCAATTTTCGATCACTCGTTCGAGCATTTCGACTGGTAACTGGCGAATGACACGCGTGATGTTTTCCTCCAAGGCCTGAATCGAAGCGAGTTTGTCGGCATAAGCTTTTGACTTTACATATCCCCACAGGAAAAAGTCTAACGGTGTGATATCACACGATCTTGGTGGCCAATCGACCGGCCCAAAACGTGAAATTATGTGCTCACCGAAATGTTCTCTCAATAAGTCCATTGATTGATGTGATGTGTGGGAAGTGGCGCCGTCTTGCTGAAACCAAATATCGCCGAGATCACGAGCTTCAATTTCAGGCATCAAATAGTCGGTCCGAGTTGCTGCGAACGGCGCCGAATCGACTCTCCACGGTCTTCGTGTACAATCTCAGCTACGGCCACTATATTTTCTTCACAGCGTGCTGGACGTGGTCTATTCGGTCGAATATTAACCAATAATGAATGCTGGGTCTCAAAATGGGTGATGGTGTTGCGAATAGTACGCTCAGTAGGCCGATTATGTTGACCATAAGTTGAGCGAAGAGCACGAAACACATTCCTCACAGAACGTGAATTTTCCTAATAAAGTTGAACAATTTGTAAACGTTGTTCACGCGTAAGTCTTTCCATTATGAAATGCCAAACAATACTAAACAAAAATAACATGACAGCATGACACGACTCACACGTGATCTGTCAAAAAAGGCTATTGAAAAAAGTATCTCTACTTGGATCACCCGTTACTTTATATAATATCAGTTGGAAATAAAGGCATTTGTAGTATACTTTAAAATAATCAGTAGTATCGCCATTCATATTTTCTAAAAGGGGGTGAAAATCGTTAAATTGTCTACCAATCATCCGCACACATATCAACGAAAGGCCATCACTATACATATACATACTATATATGTGTTCAAATAAGTAGGTTTCATTTTATTGTCAGCTTGGTCTCTTCTGCTTCCGGTTAAATGATGCTGAAAACATTTTTAATATATCCTTTGGACTATTTTCGGCCACAAATCGATGATGACAGCATTAAGATAACAAGATGTCCTGTGTCTCTAATTTGCAATGTAATTATTAACATTTCCGCAGCCATTTTTCTATATTGCTTTGTTTTAGTGTTGTGCTGAATTTTCTCATGTAGAAGTAAATGTTTGGATTTTGTATTAATGTATCGATAAACGGCCTTTTGATTAGACTGACTAAACGTGTTAATATGATATTTTGTTCTTTTGTTTCTGACAACAGCTAGTCACCCACAAAATATGTAGAGTTCGTGCTTTGAAAGATAACACATTGCATTTTTCGAATTCCTTAAGACATTGAACAAAATATGGTTGAAACAGGTTTTAATATTTTGATATTAGTTCTTATTGATGCCATTTATTAAAGAACGATACTTCCGTGCTCTTAAACACATCATGTAGAAATGAGCTCTGGCTACGTTAACTTCCTCTCCTCTGGTAGAAAGCGTTAAATATTTGTTTACTGGAGCTGGGTGGATATCTTACCCTCTCTTAACATCATGTCAATTTTAGCTGCCGGAAATACTGCTTGAATACATCTTCAATTACATGTGCAGATGTGACTAGGTTGCCATAGTTTCGAAAACTATGCGTCACTATTTTGAAGCCAGCTGACTCTTAAATTCTGTGAGGTGGGCGGGTTTTTCGTTATAGCGCATTAATATGTGCCTTTAAAGTCACTTTTTGCTAATATCATAATACTACGGCCATCTTTTCAGAAGTGGCCACCTAAATTTGATGGATTGGGCTTCTTTTGTATTGAAATATTAACACGATCCACTGGGTGCTGATTGGAGGATTGAAAAAATCGATCACTAAACTATGCCACAACAACTTAAAAGAATCGGGAATTTACCCCGAATCTAAAGTAACTAAAATAATATGATAAACATAAGCTACCCTAGGAATTAAAATAAATAAATAAATAAAATATAAATAAAACAGCTCCTGTAAGCGATAGAGCAATTTTGAATACCCTTTATCCTCTCCAGTGAAATGCAGATCATAACAGTGAAAACCACATCTGAATCAGTTCAGCAGTTCTCGATATTAGCGCATTCATACACGTTTTGGGACTTTTTTTACACCATGTATTAATGATTGATAATGATATTGAACTTTGGAGTTTAATTAGATTTATGTATATCAACTTTTTAAGTATTAGTAGTCTGTAAGGGCTTATGTACTCTGTTTGACGAATTAAATAAATTAATATTCTCAAAAAGTAACCTTGACGCTCAAAACCAGCATCTTGGTTCAAGCTAGGGTAATGAAATTTGGAACACAACATTAGCACTTTTTTTATGACTCCAGGACGTATAAGTGTATAAGCATAAGTGCTTAAATCTAGCCACGACCACGACTATTTTATTCAAATGACAAGGATTTTTGATGAACTGTCAGAATATATTGAAAAGCGACTTTTGGATTATTTCTAGGGTTTTGCGAGAGGTGGGACATTGAAAAAAAAACCTAGGTGTTGCTACTTTCAAAATTTGAAGCGGGGTATATTAGTCCAACATACTTACCACTAGGTCACCCCAACATTATTCCAACTGCCGTTCACTAAATTTTGATGATAAATTATATTCTTGAGTGTTAACTGCGTACAGAACTCAAGTTCAAAAATGTACACAAATCACTTACATTCTTGAGTTTGTTGCGTTTTTAGTAGTTTCAAAGTGTTTGAATGAGTAATCGTTTTGTTTTTGTCTTTTGCCCTTGTGTTGTTCAACCTATGATAGTTTTACGAAGATCTAAATTGATGATAAAATTCGGATGTCTTCTTACCGCAGAATGCTACAACCTGAGTTCATTGGCCCATCTGAAATGTAGTGACTACAACGTTAGGGAGCCTATAGCATGATGGTGTGGTATCTCACCAGGTCACAATGGGGTTGGTCTACCTATCATGTGACCTTTTAAACCCGCAGAGGTAATTTTGTATGCTGGGCAGTGGGCACAACCAAAGTCAATTACCATGAACATGCAATTTTTATTTTAGAATGACATTATTACAGACATCAGTGATAGCGTTCAATGATTTCAATAACATCGATACATACATTTTTACGTTTGCATGTAAAATTAGTCAACTTTATATTTTTCATATCATTCAATAATTTCAAAACGAACCAAGGAGTACTTTAACTCGGCCACGTAGCTCTACTAGCTTTAATGACTGTCATATGCATTATTCCAGCATTACACATTAAAAATGCCACAACCTTATATGACGCATACATTCAGTATAAAGGTATAAAAAAAGTAATCATAGTCGACTGTCATACACAAATGTAAATGACATATTTTTCTCTTTAAAAAGGATAAGTGTCAAGAGCATCTTGAGTTTGCGTCGCTTAGCACAAGCAGATGTTTTTTTTTTTTTTTAACATTTTAAGGAAAATATTTAGGTGATGTATAAGGCTGACTCTATGTGCGTGTTTCGTCCAATCAACACTCCATTTATATACTTGCCTTTATCTTAGAAATAGAAGAAAATGAAAGACTGCACGATAAAACGAAACAGACCTGCAGGCTATTATTTTGAAAGAAGAAAATCTATGTCAGATTCGTTTTAGCCTTGAATGTGCGTGCAAGAAATGCAGTGAATTAAATTCACCCTTTAGTTTGGCTGCTGTTAGGCTTTAATTTCAATATTTTGTACATCACCAAGCAAATTTGCATATGTGAATAACTTCTGCTGGCATTATAGTCAAGGGTGGATCAGTGAAACAGGCATACAGAGATTCTTAGCTTCCTTAAGTTTTGTACTTCATAGGGATTGAGATACCTGACTACTTCTGGTTTTGCTCTAACTCATGGTGGTTCTTAAACGCCAATGAAGACCATTCGGGGTAAAAAGTAAACAGGCTTTTTTCAGTTTTTGAACATCAGCAATTTTGCAAGCAATGAATATAGAATATTCGCTTTGATGGAGTTGGGCAGTTGTGAAAATACATCTCCTAAGAATTCATTTCATTATATATTTTGCAAAAATATTTTTGTCAAATTTTGTCATTTTTTGTTGTCTTTGCTTTCGTTGATCAAAATGTTGAAGATCTGACTTAAGAGAATAATTCATAATCATAGAATAAAGGTAACTATGTCCACTAATTTAATAAAACCGATTTCATATTGTTTTTGTTATCCTTTTGAACCAACTATATCTAGAAGGTGAACATTTGTTCTCTGAGTTAACCCATAGTTAACTTACCCCGGAATACATTTAATCTAGAGTTAACTCCCGAAGCAGTTTTTCAGGGCAGGTCATGATTTATCGATTTTGCTGTCTAAAAATTATCGAAATGTATAGAATCTGCAACAGCACAGTTATCAGCTGTTTGGTTTCCTTTTCCCCAAACAAATAAAAATACTTCTGTCGCGATCTTTCAATTATTTTTCGTCTTAAAACAGTTAAACTCATTACATATTTAAAACAATTTCGAGTCGCTGAAATCTGAATCTGAATATATCGTACACGTATTAAGTTTCTAAAAATTTAATAAATTGTTCACAAAAATGGAATTCAAAATAATTGTGTGCTTGGTATTTTGTCATGTGTCAAACAAATCGGATCGTTTATACCAGGGTTAACTCACCAAACTTGCTGGGTTAACTCATTGGATTGAAATAGACTGAAAAACTACTTTATCGAGTTAACTCGATTTTATAATAAATATAAATAAAGTTAACTCGATAAATATAAATAAAGTTAACTCGATAAAGTAGTAATAAAGCATAGAAAATATATATGTGAGATTGTTGTCTCTTTAATTGCAATGGTTTTCTTGCAGCTACAGTAGATGTAAGTAGAGTGACGTGCATTCTCTTATACTGTTATCTTTTATTGAAGTTCACTACTCTAATCGTCTCGCAAGGATTTTCTGTTTCGTCGTTTTTATTGTTACGGACTTCATCAGACGGCTTGGAGCGCTGAATCTGCATTGATCTGTCCTTTTCTTTTTTAGGTGTAGAATATACCATCCAATGTTCCGGATAATGTGCATTACCTACTGAAAGGAGCAGTTCATTCTTTTATTGACAGATGTTTTAATAAGCCGATAAAAGTGATTCAAAAATCCTTTTTCCCGACATCAAAAATAGGTGCGTCGATAATTCTTGACCTTATACCAGGAGTTGATTGACTCTGTCGTTCTCTATGTGTCATTGTGACCTTTTCTGCAGAATATTTTAATTAATTCCGCGAACATATTCTGATTACTGCATTTTACATCCTGAATATCAGTTAAATGCATTAATAAATAACGTTCAATACTTCTTCGTCTGGACATTCAAGCGAGGATGTATAATCCAGAGCGGATCACAGAAACATCTGAATGTGAATTATTTTTTTACTGTAATGAATCAGTGACTGATGAGGAAACAATTTAAATAAGTCCGATGCGAAAATGGAGAATTGGGTTTGGTTGAAAGGGCTCACATTTTTACTGCATTTTTAGAATGACATATATAGCCGTTAATAGAGCTTTTTAATGTTCTTTCTCTATGCGTGGACAATCTTATCGCATAAGCGGGCCAGGTAGGTAGTTATATTAAAGTGTGTTCATTAAGTCATTACGGCTCTGGGGACAGACCGCATATACTTTTGGATGGAGCAGAGGCGTGATTTTTTTTTATTTATATCTTGCATCAACTTCTAAGCTAAGTCACCTTTTCAGAGCTAAGAAAAGGTGTAAAATACACCAGCGCAGCTTCTCTTCTGTATAAATCAGAAGTACGACCAGATTTGCAGTTTGGCCTCGAAACATACTCTTTACTTACTGGACTAAATCCAAAACCTTATGTCTCGAACCTTTGAAGACTTTAAGGAAATCTGCCTCTTTATCAAAGATATTTTAACAGCAGATGTTGAGAGGATGACATACAAGATACGCAGTTTCGACAATTTGCAGGCAATTTCATAAATGTGTCTAATTAGCTCGCTCTTTAGCTATTGAATAGTTTATGACATTTTGGCATTCATATTTTCTTTGCGGAAGTGTGACTCATAGATGAATATGATTATTTGTAAAAGATTGACATGCACTGCTCACACGTCCATTCAGCGTATTGATCTATTAGTTTCAGTTCCTTAGTCAGTTCAACTTTATAAGCCTACAAATTACAGTCTTTTGTCTAAATTCGCAGCAAGGAGATGTGCAGATTCGGAGTGCAATGAAGAAATGAAGTCAATGGAGCCCGAGTCCACGTGTCCATTTTTTTAACTTCCATTATACTTTGGTAGAATGTTTAATTTGTATACAGGGAGCGCCAAGAGTAAGTGTATGTGTCACTTTCCAGCGTCACGTTTTCCCGCAGTTTTTGTCCGAATTTTCAAAGACTAAGTGCACAAAAATAAATTTCGGGGAACACGTTTGCTCGAATTGGCAATGTACTCCTATTTTTCGGGATTGACAATACTTTCTCAAAAAGTTTTGTTTCGTATTAATAATTTTGAAAAGTATGAAACTTGAGTTTTGAGTTCTGAAAAGAACCAATAAAATAATAAAAATAAATAATAATAATATGAATATCATATTGAAAAATCGCTGCTCTCCTGCTTAAGTAATTTTATTCGACGGAGAATTTTATTGTTCGTTCTCCATGATTCTCACCGATTAAATGAACTTACAAATGTAAGTATTTTTATATTTATGTTATATATCATGGGATTAAAAGACAATTTTGTGATATAAAATGTATTTATTTAGAAAACTGCAGACATTGGCGCCTGCCTGACTACTTTAAATACCCTGAGCGGAGCAATGAACTTAAGTGGCGTGAACTGTCCCCAGAAAGAAAGTTAAAATCCTTTGTTCCCGCGAAGCGTGCCGTCCAGAGTACTGTTAACAAACAAAATTATTGACTTAGGCCCCTGCCTGACGACTGAACATACCTGAGCGGAGCAACGAAGTTGCGTGAGAGTGGACTGTCCCCAAAAAGAGAATTAACATCCTTTGATTTACCGTTAACAAAAAAAGAAAATCATTCTATCATAATACATTTCCTTATGAATTGTTGGTCGTCCTGAAAAGGACGGATTGACTCGAATTGCTTGTCCACTTCGTTAAATTGGTATTTATATAAAACATCTGCGAACCAAAAATATTAACAGATTTATAGACAATTATTTCGATTATCTATTACATATTGATATAATTGAAATTGAAGATAAAACATACTTCTTCAAAATAGAACTTAATTAATTAAGAATAATAATTATTGTTATTAATTTTGTTAACAAAAACACAGCTTACAACAAAAGAATAGAAATAGTAAAAAAGTGTGTCCTCCGTGATTCTCATCAATTGGCATACAATTCCATTTGGTTAATAAATCATCCGTGTTGCCGTCTCTTGTCTTTATTACTAAATGCGCTCCCCGCGATTCTCATCAATTGAGGCAGCAAATCCATTTGATTTGTATGTAACCATCACTAAGTATTTAAAAGGTATAGAAATAGTAAAAAAGTGTATCCTCCGTGATTCTCATCAATTGACATACAATTCCATTTGGTTAATAAATCATCCGTGTTGCCGTCTCTTGTGTTTAATACAAAATGCGCTCCCCGCGATTCTTATCAATTCAGGCAGCAAATCTATATGATTTGTATGTAACCATCACTAAGTATTTAAAAGGTAGGACATTTCGGACAAACGTTATTCGGGAAAAAGTGTTTCGGTAAAACATTATTCGGGAATCTGGTTTTGGTAAAGCGTACCCAACCCATAAAAGTTACACAAAGCGTCAATTGGATTTTGACAAAACTGCGTACCCAGTTTTTTTAATCCATAAAACGGATTTTTTGATTTATAATTACTATACATATAATACATATATATAAGGAAAATATTTCTCACAAACTATTTGGTCAAATTGAATGAACTTTTATTTATTTATCTTACTTTTACCATTTGTAATAATTCCAAGTAATCATTTTTGGTCGGATTTTTTCAGTTTTGACCAATAAAAAAATCATTATTATTCACATAAACACCGATTCCTAGAAATTCCGGAATACACGCTCGTATAGTTCACACTTTTTATAGAGTTTTCAACATCAATAACCAAAATTAATATTATTGTGTATTTTGGACAAACTATGAAAATCGTCAAATTCTCGCATGCTTGGCATTTGATCTAACGCCCAACTCGCTGTGAAAGATTTGGTCTTCCGCGACACAAAACACAATGAAGTAATTACGTCAATCCAACCCTTACACACATCAATCAGCATGACGTTCATCATGCAAAATCAAACTTGCTTTAATATTCGTCAATCAGAGTTCACCAAACGTGTGTGACCCATACATATAAATTTTCAAAAACATATGCTAGTGATTGATGTCATTCGATTGACCGTGTGAAAGCCGCTTAAATGTTTTCTTTATTTTTGTTATAATCCAAAAAGCATAGAAATTATTAAAAATAAACAATTTTTTTAATTTTTAATATATAGGTGTAATATTCGATAATTAACTAGGAAAAATGAATTAATGAAAAAAAATATGGAAAATGTCACAAGAGAAAGCCGAAATATGTGTTTACGTATCCTAATAGAGAACACCCTTATCAATTTAAGATATATTTTCAGAAACTCTTAAGAAATAACGATCACGAAAGATAATATTTGTACAACTTCGCTTGATTTGGAACTTTATTAGCGGACAATTTATAATACAGTCAAAATTTAGAGGATTATTTCCATTTAAATCATAACCCCGTCAAAGAGTTAGCTTACGAAATAATAAATTTAGATCAATATGGAAGGCCCAAATCGCGTGACATCCAGATGAGAGATCTGGCTGTTTTAATAAAGCCTTCAGTTTTGATACAATACATTCCCATATATATAATTGTTTGTGTGTTTTTTTTAAAGTAATTTTTTTTTCTTTTTGCAGTGTGGTGATGGACCTTGTGATCACTCTGAATTGCCAAGAGAAAAGGTCACGCGGGTACGTAATTATGTATGTATTCAACATGTTATCAGATATTTTTTGCAACACCTCTAGCACAATTTATCCTGAATTAGTTTTCTGCTCCTTGCACTTCCGCTTTTCTGCTCTTTAGTAGACAATTAAGTGGTTTGTATAATAAAAACAAAAATATTATTTAACCTCTAATGATATCTCAATACCATTACTCATTTCATTCAGTTTTTATTTGATATTTATGTTAATGTTTATCTGTCTTTTTTTGTGTCTCACTCACGATAAGTTTCCGTTTCTAACTTTTGTATTCCCACATGAATACATAAACATATATTTAAGGTGTAGGTTACAAATATATGACCAAAATAGGAAGTCACCCTAATAAATTATTTATTTATAATCAGCGTTACTAATACTCACTTTTAGTAACAACTTAAATTTTAACCTCGAGACTTTTCAAAAATCCTTTACCATTAAAAAAATTTACACCACAGACTAGCGCTAGTTATAGGTTATTATTTAATCTATAGAAAGTCGCATATAAGTCATCAAGAAGTGATAAAATTGTGTATTAGGCGCCTGTAGTGAATAATACTGCGAAGATGTGTGTGTGTGTGTGTGTGTGTGTGTGTGTGATTGCATTAGTGTTTGTGCAGGAAATGAAATAAGTTTGTTGTGACAAAGGAAATCGTAGCAACCGAAAAAATAAAGAAAGGTTAGTTTGACAGTTTAATGAATGATAGTGGAGTATATTAAGTTGAAAAGTCGAGTTTACTTAGTTAGTTATACGTTTTGATTACTGGTAGAGTTTCTATAAAGCTGTACATTATAAGCTAAGCAGGAAACTAACTAATAACGACATTGACGTTGTATTATTAGTAACACCGAATGAGTTTATTAAGAAGCCATTGATATTAATTAGGATAAAATATTTAAGTCACATGTCTAAATCCTTTTATGGTATCGAAAAACTGGACATGGCTCTGTATCTCTGTGTAAATACTATAGTAAGCGGATTTCAGATCGTTTGTGTTTTTTTTCCAGGATCTGGTGAAGTGCGAAGATTTGATCAGTTTCAAACTTTTCTGACCACATATTACGGCTTATCTTCGGGGTTTTGAACTGCCTCTGTGATTAGTGTATTCAGAGGTAATGGTAGACGGGCAAATCAGTTGGGGTATGCTCATTACCAAGCTATCTCTCATTGCTTTATATAGCTCATCATTTCCGGCAGGCAGCCTTGTTGAGCTCTAGGTTACATACGGCGTTACTAATAATCATTTTTAGCAACAACTTAAATTTTAACCTTTACACTTTTCAAAAATCCTTTACCAATAAATAAATTTACATCACAGACTAGCGCTAGTTATAAGTTATTTAATGTACAGAAAGTCGTATCTAAGTCAGTAGGGAATAATACTACGAAGATGTGTGTGTGTGTGTTTGCGCATTAAATGAAATGAGTTTGTTGTGGCAATGCAAAAATAGAGAAAGGTTGGTTTGACAGTTTCATGAATGAAAGTGTAGTATATTATGTCGAAAATTCGAGATTACTTAGTTAGTTACACGTTTTGATTATTGGTAGAGTTTCTATAAAGCTGTACATTATAAGCTAACCAGGTAACTAACTAATATCGACATTTGCGTTTTATTATTAGTAACACCGATAGAGTTTAAGTCTAACTGAAAACGGCCGTCTCTTATATTTTCAGCTGAACTATGATTTTTTCTTTAAGTCAAAAATCAATGATAAATGTCGAAGAGCATTTTAGTATTTAGACTTTAGCAGTTACTGAAATTTATTTTCTATACACCAGTCGGATAGATTGACTACGTTTTCTTTTAAACTAAGGCAGTAAAAATACGTTTCATTGCAAGGTAAACAGTTTTTAACCAATACCTCTTTTTAGGATTTTTTTTTTTTATATAAACATTTTCATGCAATGCTGACCTTTTAGTTCCACCGAAAGAAAAATTTAAAATTATCGACTATTTTAAGTTCTCGAATCTATTTTCTCGTTAACTTTCTCATACATGAGTTATACAGCTCTTATTATTTTAATAAAACTATAAAAATTAAAATACTAGGGGTATTCATGCAACGTCGGAAAGTCGTCGTAAACGTTGTAAGTGTGATAAAATTACGACGTGATAAATGAACTGTCGAAATTTGTATGGATAATCTTTTCTAACAATATCGGAATTTTCATACAGGATTTGGGTGCGTAAATTGAGGTGGTAAACGTTGTAAACTTATGAAATGTCATTTTGACATATAGTCAGTCACTTTCAAACATCAAACACATGCGCTAAACTCTATCAATAAATTCTAATCAAATTCTATCAATAAATAAATTACTAAAATGAGATTGAATTCAGTGGGTTACCGCATTATTTAGTGGTGCAGTTTAGGGTAGTTCATGAAACGTCGTCGTAAAATTATAATCTTTCGCACGAAATAAAATTACGACGTTGCATGAATACCCTTACTGTGTTTTTCGGATAATTATACAGAGTGCGACAAAATAGCTTTTTTATAAGGTTTTTCTTACAAAGATAATAATATTGTTTTTGTGAAAATTTTAGACCTCGAGATTTTGATTGATTCAAATATTACGCTGACAGCTGAACCCAAAAAAGTGGTTTTCGAAAACCCGTGCTTCGGTCCGTCTGTCCGGAATGGTCTGTCCAGCCTAAACGGCTTGACCGATTTCTTTAAACTTCGTATTGAAAATGTGTCACAATTCTATGCCTTTTTGTACTCTTAGCCATTTTATCAACGGTACCTCACATATGAAAATTACACATAACGTACATTTTTTCTAAAACCGAACACCAATTTCTTTTAAAGTCCGTTATAAAAGTTCTTATAATCATAGTTCCTCATAATGTTTTTCTTTTAAGTTTTAAAATCAATAACCAAAATTAATGTAATCAATAAAATAAATGAATGTAAGAGTTTTGTTTATTTTGTCTACCCTATGAAAATCGTCAAATCCTCGCATGCTTGAAAAGACGAAGTCACGTACGATCAAGTCGTGCAGCTACCGATCGTTTTCTAAAGTAGCCACCTTACTAAAGTTTTATTTTACACAATTGTCCAAACACTGAATAAGCCGATTTCTGGAGTTAGTTTATTTTAAGGTCTTCAATAATTTTAAATAACCGTACAAGAAAAGCGGGCACCTCAAATGCGTTCCTCCAAGAATTGAAGTTGCTTTCGGAGAGTTTATGTGCAATTGCCAACTTGTACGGATGGTGAGGGTAATCATGAAGAACACTGAAAGTTTAGAAAGTCCAAGTCAGACACAGTTGTTCCTCTTGTCGCGAGAAAGGGAACAAAACTTTCGAACTGTCTGTATAAAATAATATAATAACAGTTTCAACAGTAAAATTAGATAGATTATTTAAACATTTGACCTTGCAATAAGTTACGTACGACATGGTCGTGCACTTTTTTTTTGACCACAGAAATCAGCTTAACAACTAAGAATATATTTTGGCATTTAAACTCATTATCAGTAAAAGATAACAAAAATATATAAATTGAGATACAGTGGAAAAACATGTATTATCTACAACATATTTAAACATTTCATTCTGACTTGTGTTTTTATTAAATTTGTTTCTTTTTCATTAAGCCAATTTCCCTAGGTGTCGCTTTCTACTCAATTGTGTTGTCTGCTAGAGATGATGAATGACAAAATAAAGTGCCATGGTTTTGCCTGAGCTTCAATGTGTAATTTATCTCTCACTTTATTAGTTCCGTTCAATAAGTATGTATACAGATGATATTGAAGTTAATGTGTTTATCCTCATTTAATGCTTCTAATCTGTTCAATATCCGGATAACCAATTTTTAACTTTTTCCTAGCGACACTTTTGATGGATATTTAGGAGATGATTGATTGTCATATGACCACAAAAGTCCTTAATTACGATTGGAAGTTATATAAATATATTTCCTTCCCGCTTTCATTTGACGATTTGATAGACAAAATATAACCCGTAATCTGAATGAGTTTTGTATACAGAAAAACAATAGGTGGTTGTTGATGATGTGGCAGAATGCATTATCCGATTAAAATATTAATTTAAATTTTCCCAGTCCCATTCCCGTGTATTTTTTCATCACTTCTACAAAGGTCATCATCTATAAGATACATTTTCAGTTTGTGGCTTTTATGTAAGTTTACTGCTAATTCTGCTGTTATTCGCTTCCTTGTCTGCCCAATCGACCTATCATATCCCAACTTAACGGCGTTTATAACGAGCCTAGCTCATTCTCCTCAATAGTTAGACCAGGACTTAAATAAAGTTCAGAGCTTTTTGTTTGGGAGAGGAAACCCTCAGATATATGTGATATTTTTGACGAATTGTTGGCAGATTTGCCACATGCAGACATCATCTTAACAGTTGACATACTCCAATCGAGTAAATAACCACAGCGTGCAATTCGCACATGGTTGCACATTCGTACCAGAAAACTCGTTTCATTGGATGGATTATTTGTTTTAATTTTACTACTTTATGGATTGTCTCTATTTTACGAATAGTAATAGTATATTGGTAGGTACAATTGGATAAAACTATGACTGCGGTAATCTCGAGAACCGCTGAACTGATTTAGATGTGGTTTTCACTGTTATGTTCTGCGTTACCATGGCATGATATATTCAAAATTGCTCTATCACTTAGGTACAGGACCTGAGCATTCGAGGAGCATTTGAGCCTTGAGGTCTAAGTGGTCTTAACCCAATAACAGCAGTAGGCGACACCATATGTATGTATTCGTTGACGATTGTGTGTGTGCACCTGCAAATGTATATAAATTTCACGGTAGGTACCCAGAAAGTCTCCTTCACTATCGTCAACGATAATCAATTTGAATGTTGTGTACAAAGAAATATTGTAACAAATAAAATAATTCTAACAAATATTAATACAATATACAAATCGAATTGTACCCGGTCGAAGTCGGGCAGGGTTGCTAGTAGTCAATATATGTGTGTTAAGTTTAATCAAAATCGTTAAAGCCGTTTTCGAGAACATTGACGTTATGTGTAATTTTTATATGACATGTATCTACCATTAAGAAAATGGCTAAAATTAAAAATAACATAGAACCATGATTTAAAAAAACGTGAATACGGAGTTTGAAGAAAATCGGTAAAGCCGTTTAGGCTAGAATGACGGAATGGACGGAATTCCAAAAAAAGAAAACACTTTTTTGGGTTCCCCTATCATCGTGATGTTAGAATCAGGTCGAGATGTTAGACGAGGTCGAGGTCGAACATTTTAACAAAAACAATATGTTTCTCTTAGTAAGAGAAAGTTAAAAGTATCTGGCATTTACGACCTATACGGCTATACAGGACCTCAAACCTTACATCTCCCTTTATTTGTGTGCTATGTTGGCACAAAGAAGAGGACTTCCTGTTAAACGCCGAATCGAAACAACACATTTGTGAAGCTTTTCATGTCATGATACTCTTGGATGTTTGTCAGACTTTCGCAAGAGGTGGGCCAGTGAGAAAACTCAGGTGTTGACACTGATTTTACAACAAATTAATTGCTCTAAAAACTTAAGACAAAAATCCCCAGCAGCAAAATTTCCAAAGAGAGCACCGGCAGAGCTGATTCCCAATTTGTGAATTATGTGAATAAATCGTGGACGCATTAGGTTTTGTTTCATAAAATGATTATGTACAGAGTATAGATGTAATTCTCGTTTGAAACGTTACTTTAAAGTATAGCATCCTAAAAGAAATTTGGCCAATGATGCCACCGGACCAAATGGGTTACTTGCCGCAAATTTTCAAAATTATAAGCTTGATATAAGCTCATGAGTAATAATAAAAAAGTTACTTAATTTTCTCCGCGGATTAACAATTTAACAATTATTTAAATGAAATGTTTTTATAATTTTAACACGTTGTTGTTGAGTTGAATGCTTCAAAAAAAATGTTTTCGACTACTCTCTACGATCGTCAAATGTCAAATTAAAAATTTCATTCACACAAAAATCGCAACCAATAAAATCGACTTGACACATGATAGGTACGCATCCTGTACATTCAAATTCACAACATAAAAACGGGAGACTGCACCCTTGGAAGACATGGTCTAGACGAGTAATTATGCAATTATGACCAGCCTAACAGGTTTGTAAAGAAATAAAATTGGTTTCAGGAGCAGCTTAAAAGAAATAACCCTGCTACCACCCAGTGATATCAAAATGGAATTTTTATCAGCTAAGTGCAACTTTCATTTAATACCACTCTAAACAAAAAACTCAAACTAATTGATAACGACTAAAATGTTACTTTTACAACAAATTAATTATGTATAAGGAGGCAATTTCCATGGTTTTTCCTTTTTCCTGGGTAGGGGTACAGTGACAACAACAAAAGAAAACATTAAAATCAATCAAACTATTGTTTGTATAAATGTATCTTATGTCTTGCATCGACTTATTTATTCAACAATCCAACGTTTAGCTGTCTGAAATCAATCACAAAATGTTGAATTAGTAAGTTGATACAAGTCACCCTTAGTAAATTATGTGTTCCATTGTTTTGATTTATTTATAAATGTAGTTGCCTTTCCTCATATCCTTTGTCATATTTCTTTAAACATTGTGTTTCTTTTTTAAATATCTAAATGTTACAAACAATATCGAATGAAATGTAAGGCCTTTCCAATGCACAACCGACCGACAATATTGGACCAAGTACAGATATTTTAATCAACAATTTTTTTTCTAAAGGGTTTACGTGGTGGAAACATGACAGATGCCTGCGAGCGGCATGATCCCTGCCAACATGGTGGCATATGCATATCAACGGATTCTGGCCCAATATGTGAATGCAGAAATCTTGAATACGAAGGGCAGTACTGTGAAAAAGGTAATCCACAAAGTTTTCTACACTCGTACATAATCTAATAAAATAATAGATATCGATACATCGTTGATGTGCTAATGTAAGTAAGTCATTTAATAATACCAACGGTGTATTTGTTTAAGTATTCGCAAGTACTCATATGCTCATATAGAACATAAGTCAAGTGGCCTATGTACGGCTCTTACATTGTTCGAGTGGTAGTGAACTCGAGCTATTCAAAATGTCTTCACAACAATGGGTAGGTAAAGCTATTTGTGCCTTGTAGATCTTCAGACATCTTAGATGCACTCGAAAAGTATCGCATTTCAGGGTGTTACCTATAACTTTGCATTTAATATGAGAAGCCGACCGAAGAATTAAAATCTTCAGCACTCACAATTTACATCAAATCGGTTAGCATGTAAACTATGGAGAACATGTTGAGTCCACCAGTTCTTTATGACGTTTCCGTAGTTATTCGATACTTGGAAACACTACTTTTTTTTAACGGTTGTTACTGTGCTAGTAGTACCATACTAGAGACTCCCTTACATTGGGAGTTGGCAATCCGATTATGAAGCCAGGGGAATTTAACACAAGCAAAGCAATTTATTGGCCATTTGTTTGCATACTTTTCAGATTAAAATAGATGAATACAAGGATACACTGCTTGTCTGTCTATAGCCGATATCAAACTCACAGATCCTAATTGATGAACAGATATGGAAATAGGTTTCAAAGTACGGCTACGAGTATCCTTGTGTACCTACCATCACACTTAAATATTTTCAATCTCATGAATATGTATCTGACATTTTAGGATTAATCAATAAACTGATAAACATTTTTTTCTTTTCGTTTGCAATCTCTAGTAGCATTATTTATGTATATTGTCCTTTCTTTTCTTTTCCTTTTTTTGTGAAGAAAAAGCACCTTCGGAAGCGACATTTCGAGGGACCCAGTTTCTGTCGTATGATTTGGGACAAACTGGAGCCGAGCCGATTGTCAGCGCACAAGATGCTATAACACTATACTTTCGAACACGACAACCGAATGGACTACTCTTCTATACAGGTGAGCGCTCAAACGAAAACAAAGGAATTTATTTATAGACAAACAAAAGCAAAGAAGGACGAAAGGGTATACAGTGTTGTGTGTATTGCGGATTTTATCTTATCGACAATGCTCTAGGCTTGCTGTACAGTTGTGATGAAAATTAATTGTACATCAAACCGAAGTAAATGTGATTGACATTCAAAGATATTTTAAACCGTCTTTGGTAAATAAATTAATTATTTTTTTAAATAGCCCAGTCCAATAGATTACAGAAATATTGTCTAATTCTTGCGTTTCCATGGAGTTAAGTCAATATTGTTTATATCATATCTATTTAGTTTTGATACATAATTTGTAATACGTCCGTATGTCACCGATTCGTAGACCTTAAATTTTGAGCTAAGAATGAAATTTGGTATATAGGATCCTTGTGCGTTGCTTTAGAACAAGTGTACACATTTTTATCATCCGCCCACTGCCACTACCACATTTTAGAAAAACATTATTTTTGGTCAAACGGTATCAAATGATCCGCACAGCGGATTGTAGCCTTCTCATATGTTTTTATATAATATCCCATATTGGATATTAAGTTTTTGATATATAGAAAAAGACAAAGCTTAAATATATGAAACGTCATCTGAGTAGATCTAACAATCCATTCTTGTCCGACAGTGTGTCACCGATATTTGGGCATTCAATTTTGTGCAAGAATGATGTAAATTGGTATATAAACTCTCTGATCGGCAAAGCAGAACAACTGTTAATATTTTCAAAATCCACACAACATTTAGAAAAACGTCATTTCTGGTAACCGTTACAAATTTTGTGTCTGAACCAGATATTTGTACAATGGAACTGTCTATATTTCACCGGAATGGTTTTTAGCCACTCCTAGTTTTTAGGTGTTTTATTTGAGAAAAAAAGATTTTTGTTTATAATCTAAAGAAATGTTTTGATGAAAATTATTTGAAAAGAGTCAGCGTGCATTTAAATGATGTATTGACGAAATGCATACAACCTATATTTTGCCCATTCATAATTTACACCCAGCCCCACCTTGAGGGCGTTTTCTTAAAAAAAAAAACAATTTTAATATCCTTACCCATATGGGTATAATGGAAAACAAAACAGCACCTCAAACCTGTCAGAATAACTTCGCAGACACAAATGAAGAAATTAACTAGATTTAAGACCCTGTGTATGGGACGTTAATGCCAGATATTTCATCTTTTTCTGTACCAGACTTTTAGGCAATGCCATATTTTATATTCCATCGTTTTTTAGGCACGTCCACTTTTTAGGTTTATCTAATTTAAAAATAGAATGGGATAGGGTATTAAACGATTCGCACAGCAGATGGTAGCTTTTTCATATGTTTTGCTTTTCTAAACTCGAAAATAATAATACATCGTATGTTTATTTTGTTATTGTCAGAATATGGGATAGGGTATTAAACGATTCGCACAGCAGATGGTAGCTTTTTCATATGTTTTGCTTTTCTAAACTCGAAAATAATAATACATCGTATGTTTATTTTGTATTGGACTACTGGAATAGATACTCGAACATGTAACTCATGTCTGTCGGATAAGTAAGCACTATGGCAACTTTTATAATAACAGCAAAATAATATTTGATCGAATATTAAAATTGTAAATTCTTGGTATTAAGACATCCTCACGCTCGCTAATACAAACGGTCCCAGCGATTACATAAAATGGCAAACAGAAACTCGTAGGTGATTTCGAAGCTTCTTACTCTGTGATTTTGTGGATCAGGCATTCAAAGAAGCTCAACTGCAACTCTTTCAGCAGCTCTATTCCGTGCACTGCTGTCACTTATCATTCTCGGCAGCGATAGCGCATTTGCATTTTTTTGTCAAGCTAGCCCGTTCATTTAGCATCTAGACAATGTCGCAACTAGTTTTTAATATTATATACTAGATGTATGTTGTTAATTGGTCGATAAAGAGATAGATATTTTGCCAAGGACTGAACTGTTTCTTGCAATTGCACAAACAGTTCATTCGTCATTCGAAATTGTGCATACATTCTTACTGTATTTTACCAATTTTGTAATGTGTTGAATATTAAAATACCTTGCTATAAGGATGGTCCGAGTCCATGTATGCTGATGCTGACCTTTTGTTCATCCCAATGTAATCAACATGATTGACCGATTAGGTGATGTTCTCCAGAGCCATGTCACATTATGGATATTGAGGTTAGCAATCTGTTCCTTAACGAAGTCAATTATACTAAGTTCCGTGGCAGTGGTGTATTGGTAACCATGAAACCATTATTTAAGGAAATAAAAATAATAGAAGTATTACTCTAAATAATCTCCACTTTGGAAAAATTTTCTGCAAAATTAAGCGAACACGATAAGAAAACAGCGTGTAAATCCTCCACTATACACAACATCTTTTCATTTCTTTCTTTCTTTTCGCTTGAATCTCCCGTGTTATACTAAAACCATTAAAAAGGTAAAAAATAGTATACAAACATTTATAACCCTTTGAGTGCATATAAAATTGTGTATTTCAAAAATACTTTCAAATATGTCGTCCCTTAATATCTCGGCGTTGACCATTTCCAGCACATGACTTTAGCATCATTTTGTCAGAGTTTGAACATATAGTGCTATTTGGTAAATTTAGGTTTGATGCCAGTTGTCATGATGCATTCGCAGATGTCTTCGAAATATGAGAGGTCTTGTCTTAGTCTGGCACTTATTAGATATCCGAAAAGTTCCTCACTCCACCAAGGCTTAACTTCCTCATCCCTTTTTAGCCCATTCCATCGTATATACTGGGTGGCAGTAATGTCTGCTTTGTATCAGCTTCTGACATTCACTTTTTATTCGGTTGCACTTTTTGTATTAGCCTTCTAATATTCCAGGTGCGGATAAGAACATCTGTGTATTTGTTTTGCTACAAACGAGCATCAATAATAAAATCTGTCTTTGCCAAGGCTCAGGTCGATGTTTTGAGGATCTCCAGCCTGGGAAGCAAATTAGTCAATTTTCATATATGCACACCTTGACCCTATTCCTATAAAGTTTATATTAATCAAAATACTTCTCTTAAAACTTCGTGACATTGTTTGGTTGTTCTGTAACAAAATGCGTTTTGGTATTTTGGCACGAGATTGGCAGGAGATATTCCTTCGATGGTCAAGCGAGACCATAGAGTTCGCTACGGTTGGATCTCCTATCAATTTTATCGCTCGCTCTTGTATCCTTCCAGTAGGTGCAATGATGTTTTTGCTGCATAGTCTGATTTAGTGACTGCCTTCTCTATTCCGAATAGTGGAACTGTAAACTATAAACTTGTTTTTTTTTTGGAAAGACTGTGCACTGCCTTTTCTTCGAGTTGAATTGGACTACATATACTTTTCCCAATTCTATTACTTTTTTTAGATCTTTATTTAAGATTAGATTTAGATTATATTTTCTATAATATTATATTTTTTTTGTAAGAGAATAATTTAAGTAGTTTAATCGATAAAATTTGAATTTTTTTTATTAAAGAAGAAATCAGATCTTCAATTATAGAATTAACTTTTCGCATCTCTTTTGGTGATATTTTATATAAATGGGTCTAACTTAAAGAATATTTTTGATATTTCAATTAGAAATATATCCTGTTTTGCATATTAAATCGGTCTGGGGAGTATTTGGAGATAAGTGTAGTATTTTCCAAAACAAATCTTAACAAAATTAAACGTTTTCTACTGACTATATTTTTTAGAGCATACACTTCCGATAAATGACATCATATCACAGCACATCCTTCTTTGGGGGTTGATTGTGGTTTTCAATACACAAGCCAAATTCGAAGATACAACAATAACCAATAATGTCAATATCGTCTGCATGACAAGTATAGTTGCATAGACTGTACAAAAGTAGTGCTTTAGGTTGAGGCTTGTGTGTTCCGATGTTCATTAGTTTACATGAAAGCGCGTCTACTTGTCTAGTCATTCGAAGGTATTGCATGGCTCGGAGAGGTTATCATACACTTAATGGAACATTTAGCATAACAATGCTACAAACAAAAGACATGGCGCGAAATGCCTCGTCTTCATCAATACTGTCATTTATATGATACTAACACTTTTATTTTGTAGGACATGGTACCGACTATCTTAATTTAGCACTCAGAGACGGTGGCGTATCACTTACCATGGGTTTAGCGAATGGGAAGCAAGAAATGCATATCAAGCCATCAAAAGTACGCTTTGATGATCACCAATGGCATAAAGTTACAGTTCATCGAAGGATTCAAGAGGTATTTTCTGTTTGTGTTGATTAAAGTTTATCAATAATCTGTACACCAATTATTTTTAAATCCTTCCATAGATCTCGTCAATCACTAGTTTCTGCAGGGTAAGTACAAAATAGCGTTCATTAATTTCACCCTCGAAGCTATCGAAATTCATATGAATTAAAATTTTATATTTGCAGCTGGTAACTGTTGTTGATGATGTATACACGGATCATTCCCATATCGCCGGTAAATTTACTATGCTTTCGTCATCTCGCGTTTACGTTGGCGGTGCTGTGAATCCTCGAGCTCTTCTAGGTGCTAGAGTTCATAACAATTTCGTCGGTTGTTTGCGCAAGGTTCATATTCAATGTTCTTAATAATACATTTTTATATATATAACCCCAATTTTTAAAACACCATGTTATCTAGGTGGAATTTTCGGCCGATACGCTGTGTCTCAACCTCATTGATTTGGCTAAAAGTGGTTCAAAACTTATTCAAATCGCTGGCAATCTGGAATACCAGTGCCCCATCGGTGATCCTCAGGATCCGGTAACATTTACAACAAGGGAATCGCATTTGGTAATTGATTTACTTTTTATTAACGAGTGCAAATGATGTGAAATTAGAAATCCTTTCGAACATTTGCAGTCAAATTGTAAAAACAAACGTAGAGAAGCTTAAGAAAGCTTGTGACATAATAGCGTTTCTTAAAAAAAAACTCGCTCACAAAATTTGCGCTTTCGATCTATTTGCATATTTGACATAGTATCACTAATACATAAGATTTGTCATGATATTTACTTTTAACTTAATATATATCGTGGCATTGAATATAAAGAATAATTTTACTGTAATTTTCTAAAACACGTTCCCGTAGTTTTCAGTTATTTTGTTTCTTTCTGAGAAAATTTACCCCAGATCAAAGGAATTCGGGAACATAATAAATTTTACTGCAAAAGTACGGGAACTTACCTAATTTTGATGAATTAGACATAACGTCAAAATTGACACCTACTTTCCTTTTTCTCCATCATGTTACGAGCTGATCGATCAACCAATGGCCTTTTTTAATGCTATTTAATAATTTTTCGAAAGACTCCTGCAAAGTTATTGGAAGCAGAAAAAACTCCTATTTGACTCTGATAACTTTTTTATCTCCCTAAGACCCACTTAAATAACATCTCACTCTTAAATAGGTATTACCTCCTTGGGAGACTGGCAAACAGAGTTCCATCTCTTTTAAGTTTCGCACGAAAGAACCAAACGGGCTCCTAATACTTACTACAGGATCACGTCCACCAAGAGCGAAAAATGTAAGTCTATTCATCTTTTAGCGAAAACCCTTTACACATATCTCTAATTATCACTTAGGCGGTCCTTTTTGCTGTTGAGCTGTTGAATGGTCACATTTACATTCACTTGGATCTGGGTTCGGGTGCAGCGAAGGTCAGAGCATCACGTAGACGTGTTGATGACGGTGACTGGCATGATTTGATCCTGCGGCGAAATGGAAGGGACGCAAAAGTTAGTGTTGACGGTACATGGAATGAATTTCGAACCCCTGGAGATGCTACCATTCTTGAGTTGGATGGCCATATGTATGTAGGGGGAACAGGTCCTATCTACAGTACTACTGTTTGGCCCTCGGCAATTTGGACTGCAACTCTACGACAGGGATTTGTTGGTTGCTTGCGAGATCTAGTGTTAACAGGAAAAGCTATTGATATAGCTGCTTTTGCTAGACAACAAGACTCAGGTTTGTTAAAAATATGTCCCCATGAATTAGGCAGTTCAATATAAGAACTAAATAAGCTTTAGTTCGAAAATCTTGGTGGCCTGTAAGCTTTGTCGTGGCACGAACTAATATTTTAGTATTACTTGAGTAATTGTTGGCTTTACGTTCAATCAAGTGTTGAAGTAATTCTATTGTGTCTTCTATATGGCATTATCGTAACTCAGTAAAATAAATGCTCTTTAATACAGCTTCGGTGAAACCATCCTGCCACGTCCAAGCGAATGTCTGCACTGGCAACCCATGTCTGAACGGAGGAACATGCACTGAGGGATGGAATCGGCCTATTTGTGACTGTTCGGCAACACTGTATACCGGACCAACCTGTGGGAGGGAATCAGCAACGTTAGCTTTCAATGGAAGCCAGCATATGACCATTTGGTTAGCCAATGGTCAAGGTACAAAAACGCAGACCGAAGAACTTATTCTTCGGTTCAAGACTGCGCGTCCGGTAGGTCTTCTATTACTCACAAGCGCCGAGTCTAATTCACCAGACCGATTGGAAATTGCTCTTGTCGCGGGACGAATTCGTGCCAGTGTGCGACTGAGTGATCGAGAAAAGGTACACGTCAACTTTAATCCAAGCTCTATTTAAGAACTTACTTTATCATTTTGTTTGTTGCAGAATCTCCTAGCTGGTCAGTCTGTCTTGAACGACAACAATTGGCATACGATTCGTTTTTCGCGGCGAGCATCCAATTTAAGGCTACAAGTTGACGGGGCTCCCCCCGTCAGGGGTATGTTATGTATGTATCAACAGCACTTATATTTGCCCTAATACGTGTCGTGACGTGTCGTTTTTTTAAGGAAAAACAAAATAATAATAATCCGAAATTGTTCCACTTAACTTATTTAATATTCTTTCGGAAAATTATTTCATCAAAATTTCTAAATCAATCGCGATAAACGAATAATGAAAATTTATTTAAAAAAAATGTGTTTTGTTCACTGAAATTCCCAAAAAAAAAAACAAAAAAATCTCATTTACATTTATAATGTTTTTAACATCTATATGTGTGTTAATCAATATCAACTTTTGTATAAAATTGTTTCCAAAAAAAAGTTTTCTTTTTATATAATTATAGTTTTGTTTTATAGTTTGGTATTTGTTAAATTGTTTTTTTTTTAATAAAATTGTAAGACTGATTAAAAGAAACTATACGAATTAGGATTTTATACTAAGTTATTTCCCTTGTTTGAATATATGGAATTTTGTAAAATATTTACAGTTTTTTGTCCAACAAAATTTCTATCTTTATTGTTTTTACCTAATCGAATAATGTAGGTTATTTTTTTATAAACAATACATTTTTTCCTAAAAAAATTATCTAAATGTCGTGTGTTTTCTGTGCGAAAAGCCTTTAAATGATTTTTGTTTTACATTTATTTTTCGATTTTTTATAATCTTCCGTTTTTATATATTTTTCTTAATTTGAAGACAAATGAGTAACAATTATAAATAGACATGATAGTTGATATTCTATTTGGATTTTTGTTTATTTTAAAAAAAAAATATGAAGTTTAATTATTTCATAATGAATGAATTTATTTCGGGCAATGTAGGATTTTTAATTGCGTCATTAAAAATATTTTAAGGAATATATAATATTATGCATATTTATTAAAGAATCTACATTAGACCTCAGTTATAATAATATGTAAAAGCAGAGGAGATCTGAATTATTTTTTTAAGTAAAGTAAATACTGTTAATTTTTTAAAATTATTCTTACAATAACTTTTGATATAACTTTGAGGTTATAAAACTAATACTGGTGTTCATATCCATATATAACTAAACCGGGAGTTTACAGTGTTTATAATAAGTTCTTCGACCAACTGCATTATTTTTTGTCTTAAAGTGCTGATAACACTGATATCGCTCTTTATATTAGGTACCGAACAAGGTCACACTTTTATTTTATGAGTTCGAACGATTTTGCTGTCAATTATGTCATGTGCAGGATGGCTCGATAAAGTAGAGCTACTTGTCGTTTACAGCTCTGATCAATAATTAGAAAAGTAAAAAATAACTTATATTAACCTAAAATAGTTAATATTTGTACCTAAATCGCAAACACTTTCATGGCTGATCTTTTTTCAATGTCAAGTGACTAAATTGTTCGATTGACCAATGAAAAGGGAGCTTCATCTAAGATTTCCTAGTATATGTGAGTTTCGGAACACGCCTATTTTTCGAAGGAAACATCAATTGAAAAAGGTTGTTTCATTTTCATTTTAATACTTTGGATCACTATTACAGCCCACAGAGTGGAAATAATAATGCATTTTAATTGTCAGCTTACATTTTACAAACTCACAAAAGAAAAATATGTACAATAGATAAGCTTACAATAAATCGAAGTTTAACATTTGAAAATAAGAACATCTGTACCCCATTAGTTGAACACTCTTCTCTCTTTTGTTTAGATCTATTTTTTAGAATATAGAATAAAAAACAAATTAAATCGAAATAATTAAACTTTATATTTTTCATTACGTTTATTTTACCGTTCTCAAAATTTATCTAACCAAACTAGTTCATGCTTTGTATGTAAAAGCCATATAAGTTTAAGCCAATTATTTGAATAATTCTGTACATTATTAACATTAAGAAACAAAAATTAAAGTTACCTCTCAGCATATTATTTATACATTAAACAAAATATTCGTAATCCTAATAGCATAATCATTTACATTTTGTTTTGTAATATAAACCTAAATTAAATAATATGTCAACCCCATTACGTTTTTGTTCTATTTGTTTTTTAAGCGAAATGAAAAAATAATATTTTTATTTCCAAAACCAATCTAACTGAAAACGAATTTCAAATAAGAATTTTAAAACAATTAGAGAATTATTTTACTGGAACGTTATCAAAATTACAAATAATCAACCAATCGAAAAGTATTTAAACAATTCGCAAGCGCATGTTATTTGAAAATCGTGGATTCAACCAAATTTAACAATTTATAACAAACAAAAAATAATAAAACCTGAATAACAAAAATCGACACGCAGAAGTTAAAACATTTTTTTTGAGAATAAAAAAAATGTTACGAGCGTTAGGGCGCTGTTTTATTGCACCAAATATGATCGTCTTGATTTGAATTGTTTTTTAAGTTTAAATTTTTTTTTATTAACATGGTTTTGGTTTTTATTTTTGGAATGTATATTTTTATTTAAATTATGTATTTTGTGTGTGTAATTCGCATGTGTTTTTAAAAAGTTTTTGCTAAGACTTGTACTGTAATGTTGAATGCATTCTTTTATGGATATGTTACCAATTACTGCCATCCGGATTGAGCTATGTCCCATATGACATGATCATTATTTGCTTCATTTTTAGCTCTAAATTCGTTCATTGTTTTCACTAACATTTTTCTGTGAAAGAGTGAACGAGTTCAGATTTTTCCAATTAAAGGCGGAAACAATAATAATATTTATAAAATTAATGCGTAAACATTTGTAATGTATTTATAAATAATAATTGCTTGAACCATATTGTGCGTTTTGTGGCAGACATTTTTTATTTTGCTTGGCTTACGTGTTTTACTGCACAACTTCCCATTATTATTGTTACTTCTTATTATTGTTTTTTCTTTTTTTTTATTTAAAACTACTTATTTTTCTTTTTTCCGATCCGTTTTAATTGCTGAGCTAATTATTTAAAATTTTATTTATTTTATGTTTAAGAGAATTTACATTTTGCGATTGTAATGGACCACAGCTTGGACTTTTATACACACCCTCGTTCAAAGTTTAGGGGTTATTCAAATCACCATGTTGGCATTCGCCAATATTTTATTTGTTTCTTGATTTGGAAGATGTTCATTAATGTTTTCTCTCACCACATCATCGTTTAAGAGTAGGTATCAAAAGTAAACATTCAAAATGTCCACTCAAATCGTCCTTAAAATAAAATTATCTCATTTCGAACGTCAGATCCGAAAAAATGGTAGATTTTTGGAAGCTAAAAATACTTTCCGAAATAATTATTAAATGGTTGTAGAATTATTAACCTAAAATTATGTTTGCTAGCCGATAAAATATTCATCCATTGATATGCAAAAGTGTATAAAATTGATCGCTCCGTTGGTTATACCAATAGAACAACAAAGTCGCTTCTGAACTTATCTGAAAGTGTATTTGTGAACTGTTAGATAAGACAACAAACAACACAGCTATTCACAATTTTTAAATGGTATGGCATTTTCCATTGCTCCGGAAGAGTATTCGTCTACTATCAAACACATCTGCGATGAAACAACAGAATTAACGGTATTGTCAATTCAGGATGGTTCCGTTAAAACTACATGTCGTCCACATCAATTTCATCCGGTAAGAACTCACTTTTTTGTAAAAGTATTGGCATTGACACTTTGTAGATTTTTAATTCTCGACGATCACATATAGGTTCTCCGGTAGTTAACGAAGGTGGAATAAAGCATAATCGTTTAGAAATGCTCGAAATATCAGTATCATCTTGTTGATATTCAATAATCCTTTGCTCTGATTTTTACTGAGTATACGTTATAGATACCTTCTTGAAATTTGCAATTCCTCTTCGAGAAATCGAAGTTTCGATATTGACATTTGAACGGCTCGTTAATCGGTGGCCAGCCGCTTTTTGAATCACCAAATTATTCAGTCTTTCTGCATTTTGTATAACTCTCTTCATAGCTGAAGAAGTTTCATCAATATTCTGACTACATTTTTAACGAAATTCACGAATTGTGGACAGCCAACGTTTATTATTTTGGAAATATTGTTCAACAATGATGATTGTATGGTGCTCCATTTTACTTACCCTTAGTTGTCAGTAACATTTTTTTTCATTACTACCTGCACAAATGGCGGCAAATACAAATCGAGTGTTTTAGCACACCTTTATTTGATTTTTCATGCGATATAATTGCGGGCAGTATTTACTGAGCAGCTATTCAATGTTTGGGTTATTTTCTTATGAATAATCCAAAAGACGGTGTTTTTGTTGAACACAAAAGAACGTTTTCCTGTTTAGAGGAATCATCGTACATCTTTACTACACATTAAGTTAATGTGCCAATAGGGTTAAAATTGGGGCTGATTTTTAGCCACTGGATATATTTTTAACGAAATGCAGAGCAGGTTAAAAATTTATCTAGTCTATATTTACCACATTAATGTTAAAAATTATTCAATGATCGAAGGGTTTTCATTAGCACTTGATATCATTTTGAATTGTTCGCGAGTTCGTCTGAAAGATAAAAATCCCTCGAAATTCACTGTATATTTCGTTTTCGTTAATTATATATTAGCGTGTACGTACTGGCCAAAAATATTGGTGCTGTGAACTTGAACATTTTTCTTTTGAACGATTTTTTTGCTACGAAACCAACGTTGTTTATACTATCTTGAAATATGGCTTCAAATGTTGACGAAAGTCGCAATAACGTTTCAGATAATTTCACCAAGATTCTCAGCAATATTCCTCAAGTTTTGCATATTTCCATACATGATTGTCCAATCAATTTATTGAAAAACTTAACTTAAAACCTTCTGAGTTATAGATAATTTCTGAATTTTGAAACAATTAATGAAATTAAGTCTCAACAATTGCCTTATAAAAACCATTCACGACTTACATAATTCTATTTAAATTCCAAGAGAATATTCGTTTAAATTTTGTTTAAGTTTCAGTTCGCGTTTGCATGTGCTTTTTACTTCAAATTTGAGGAGGAAGCTCAACATTTGATGATATGATCATGTGACTTCCCTCACCAAATTTTTTAAAGGTTTTAATAATATTATTTTCTTGTTATTTTTTTTAAATAATCTTATAGTAAAATCTATTTCATACACATCGTAATTTTCCTTAAGATAAAAAATGTTTTATCGAGATGGCAAATATTGCTGGCACAATCTCTCAATAAGACAAATCACTTATTCCCTTATTCCATTTAATATATTGCAGAGCACATTTTTTAAAACTTTCGTTTATAATAACATTTTTCTAATTTCATTTGTTTTTTTCTTTGAATTTTTACAAGTCAATCAAATTAGACAAACAAATCCTTAAAAAATCTCACTTGTTGTTTACTGATATCAATATAAAAAAAAGTATATATATATAATCTGGTACTGCTTGCCTGAGTCTATATTCGTATAAATATGTAATTCACTTCTAAGTGAAAAACTAGAGCATTCACCTGCGTTCTGGTGAATTGGAAATGATTTATCATTAGTATTTATTCTCAGCCGAAACAATACTTGGACGACATAGCACCATGGAGATAAGGTCTATTCACCTGGGAGGACTTTTTCACGCCGAAGAAGAGATTCAAATGACTTCGACAATGCCGAATTTCGTGGGACAAATGCAAGGATTTGTTTATAATGGTCATAGGTAAGCAGAACATGTATTTATTGATTATCTTTCCTTAAGCGAAAGGTAAATAAACAATAATTTGATGTTAAGAGAATAAATTGTAGGAAACAACCTGGACAAACATAAATATTCATAGTTTATATAATGTTAACTACATTCGATAAAGATTTTATTCTATTTAACTGGAATACAAATTTTGATATTTACAAGGTGGATCTAAATGAATGTCATAATGTGAATGTCGATGGCATCAATAATCTTTGTACTTTGATATTGGGTGCGTTGCTAAACTCAGATTACATCTTTGGAACGCAAAATATTTTCAAAAACGTCAAAATATTTGCATATGTGTTTTTATGTACAACTTATTAGATGAGTTCCACTTACGGAACCGTCAGCGAATTCCCCCCGGCCTCTTTGGATTTTCGGTCAAAACAACAGTTTTCTTACTTGATAGCTTATAAAAACGATGACATATAAAATAACCGGCTGTACTCTTTTTGAAAGGGTGACGAGACGATCCAACCAATTTTAGTCTCAGCATTAAATCTTAGCTTTGCCATGTAAGGATTCGTGTTTGAAGATCTCTAAAGATCCGTAGGTGGGAGACCCTATTAATAAGAAATAAATATTACAGTTCTAAATAGCTTACTCCTCAAAAGTTCCCTCGCTCCCAAAAAGTGTTTATTGCTTTTTGATACGCAATTTAAGAGACAACACTGTCTAAATCAGTACAATGTGTTTGAAGTTCATCCAAAAGCAACTCATCTTTTTTTAAATTTGGTCTTATTTTGTTTATCTTTATTCCACTGAAAATAATCATAAAAACAGTCCCAATCATTGGACTTAAAAGCATACAATTTGGAACTCTGTTTCCACTTATGCTATGATTAGAAATTAATAACTTGCCGAAGCTAACTAACATAAAGTTAGAGGCTAAACAATTGGACCGATTTGCTTTGAATTTCATGTAAGAGGTTGTATTTACTTGTTTGGCCTTGAACTTCAAATCAGTTTTTAATTGTTATTGTTTTGAAAATTCTATATACAGCAAAAGATGATTGTATTGCTTTATGTAATTATCAGAAAAAGTATATAATCATATAAATTCATGATAATTTCCCCAAAATTTTCTCTAACAAATGTAATTCATATAAAACCATGGAATTTATGATTATGTTTCTTATGATCCAAACTACTTTTCTGATGTCTTTAAAATATCAACATAGAATATATAAATATTACCCAACAGTTTCAATAGAACTTTCAAGATTCTTTCCGAATTAATATTATTTGACCTTTTCCCTAAGCGTATGAATTAAAAAAAGACATGAAATAAATTTTCATTCATAGATACATTGACATTGTGAACAACCTGGGACCGGAGCTATCTGCTCTTCCAACAACAACATTCAAATTAACCGCACGCTTTGTCAACTCGCCGCCGGGCAACCCCTATCACGCAGCTACATTCCGTTCAAAGCATTCATACGTAGGCCTACCGATGCTTAAAGCGTACGCTACGATTTCAATCGATTTCAGATTCAAAACTGTCGAACCGAATGGTCTTCTTCTGTACAACGGTGGAAGACGTAATGATTTCGTTTCACTTGAACTCGTCAATGGTCATATACACTACACTTTTGACCTGGGCGATGGTCCGGTAACGATTCGTGACAAGTCCAGAATTCATATGAACGACAATCGATGGCATTCGGTGAGCATAAGACGTCCTGGACCCAAAACGCACACCCTCACCGTTGATGACACGTTTGAGATCGTAACACTCCCTGGAAGCAGCATGCACCTTGAATTGTCTGGCATTCTATATATAGGAGGGGTGTTTAAGGATATGTACTCGAAATTGCCATCAGCCATTGCCTCCAGGTCTGGCTTTGAGGGTTGTTTGTCATCGTTGGACTTGGGCGATACCTCCCCCTCACTGACGAGTGATGCTGTTGTGCCAAGTTCCTTGGTTGTTTCCGGATGTGAAGGACCGACAAAGTGCAGTCAAAATGCTTGCGCGAATCGTGGCACATGTGTACAACAATGGAATGCTTATGCATGTGAGTGCGACATGACATCGTACACAGGACCGACATGCTATGATGGTAAGTTAAGTCAAAAAAAAACCAAAACTCGTTAGAGCGTCAATTGGCATGCTGTTGTTCTTCTCTTTTCATTTTCAGAGTCAATCGCTTATGAATTCGGTGCCAACAAGGGTATAATTCAGTATACCTTCCCAGCTGGACAACAACCTGACACCGAGGAGGATAACTTAGCACTTGGATTTATCACAACAAAATCGGATGCTGTGTTACTGCGAATGGAGAGTGCCACTACACAGGACTACATGGAGCTAGAAATTGTCGAAGGAAACATATTTATGGTCTACAATATTGGCACACGGGATTTACCCCTCGGGGAGATAACGACTAAAGTCAACGACAATAACTACCATGTTGTGCGGTTCACCCGCAATGGGGGTAATGCCTCTTTACAGTTGGATGATTATAATGTGCAGACAGTTCATCCCCAAGGTAGGTTATGATAATAAAACTGTCATTCAGAAAGGAATACATGCAAGTGAAATAAATTTATTTTTGTTACTTTTAAAGCCAATAATTCAAAATTTGGTTCTTACTTACTTATTTAAGTGGGGCTACAGTCCGGAATGAACCTGGGCAGCACTGGGATGAATATGATTTTATATAGGATCTCTTTAGAAGTTTGAGTGTGGGCTTTACTACTGAATTGCCTTGGCAGGAGAAATTCTTTGTTTAATTTCTCCCTCTTTGTCCTCGATTGTGCGCTTTTGTTGTCCTTTTTTCTTCTTTCTGAAAAGCCGGTGTTATTCCCTCCTTCTTTGCCTATAGACCTCAATGGTTGGTCTCGTCTTCACCTACACCTTAGCCTTGTAGGCCTCGTTCTTGGCTGCGAGTATCTTTCAGCATTCCTCATCATACAAAGAAACCTAGCACATCAGTTGCGGCTGATCTAATGGCTTGTTGGCATCGTTGCCATTGTTCTTCGACATTAGATGCTGGTGGTAGGGATACTCGTTCTTGGTATCTTGCGACATTACATTTTTGTACGTAGGTACCTATTTTTTATTTGTTGTGGCGTGGTGGATACCCGGGTATCCATGTTAGATGTTAGCCTCCCGGAATATTCGGTCAGTCTTTCGCTATATGATATTTTTCCTATGTCATGGCGTGAAAGCATATAATTCTTATGTTGGCCAATTAGGTATTGATGCGGATTGCTACAATGCGTTTGTAAATGTCTTGAAAACATTAGACTTCTTGCCTAAGTCCTGCACTTATAACAAATCCACATCCGAATAGTCGCTGTTCCTGCTCACTATAACACGGACCGTAGTAGATGTCACAGTTTGTCATCCACTTTTTGCCCGGTCCATCGCATTGAATTTCCTCTAGTTGTTCGCCTGCACCTCTCCTGTTTAATGTTCTTACATTCCAGGTGCAGATACGAACTTCGTTGTCCTTTTTTTCATTTCGCATGGTCGTCAACGATAGGGTAAGTCTCTTTGGTGCTTTTTATTAATGTTTTTTTTTCGTTGGTCAGTAGTTAACCCAAGGCACAACCCCAAACCTAAAGGGCCAGTTCCAATTTATTAGATACCCCTAGGACACGGGGCTGTCAGTATCCACAACGGGATTGAGCGCTGCCGTTGCCCTTTAGGCTCATGTCAAAGCAGCTCATCACAGCTCATCCACAGTTGACTCCATCTTGAGAGTTCTTCGGCTTCCGCCTGGAAATAGAATATGTGCATTATTGTAAATACACGTCTTCACGACCAGTGAAAAATCATTTAGGTGTTGCTACGGCTGGGAATCGAATCAGACCTTTTGCGCTGCAGTTCGTCGCGCCACTGAGCCCTCATGAAGAAATCCACAGCTTTTCATTAAATCCAGATTTATAATATGTGAATGACTTTAGTAACATGCGCAGGTTTTTCTTTGTGTCGCTTTGTAAACAAAATTAATTATGATCTAGACACAAAAAAGGTAAATATTCAATCGATATATTACATAGTCTGGTAGTAGAACAATTTTTGCATGTTTTCTTGTTAAATTCGAAAAAGTATTAACACAACCGATTTACCTATGTTAAAAAACAATTATATTGAAAATACCCAAATATTTAAATCATTGAATGTTTTTAAAAATATCGATTGTAAAAACTCGATCAACGATTGCTAGTGAGCTTAGTGGCAAAATTGAAATATTGTATTGATAAATCGAGATAGTTTTTGTTGCGTAAGTACGTTTCCGGTAGGGTATTTTACGATTTTCCAGTAGTTAGGCACGATTGTATCGGGATTTATGTACAGCTAAGTCGATCTTCCAGTATATAATTGAGGCAATGTTATCCTCTTCATTATACCTTTTTATCATATTAAACTACGTCCACTGTTTGGAGGGTGTTATCTTTAAAAAAGGCGTTTGAAATATATTTAACGAAATTCAATAAAATGTTTGAACAACGTTTTTGACAATTTTGTGTTTAAGGAACTTCTACACAATTTTTTTAATTTCTCTTACTTTTGAACTCGAGATTTCGATTAATTCTGATATTACGATTATTGCGGAACTGAAAAAGTACTTCACGCAAAGGAGAATATTTTGTAGGACCCAATCGTATTTAAGTCCATTTCTTCAAGTCGGTTTAGCACAGGGCACCAATGGGCTATATTGAAACCATTTCGGAAGGCTCGCTGGGTTACTATCAAACATACGTTCGAAAAATGGGCCTATGTGGCTAACGCAAGGAGGGCGTTCTACGCATGTTGGCAACTGACCGCGGTAGGAATGAAGAGTTCTGAACCAAGCCCGCCAAATGAGACCTCTCCCGTGTTGCGACCTCTACATCCTTAATGGTGCACATTTAAATAAAAGGGAGTTATGTTGTAGCATCGTGCACAAATAGAAATTTCTATTTATTTAATCTTTACATGCAGTTTTACAGAATTTATTCTGAAAATGTGTATACAATTTACATACTACTGCAAAAAAAAACATTTCTTTTTCTATCAGTGTCATAATTGCTCTGCTCTGAAGAAATCTGCTAGCCTGCTATTTATAATGTCTCTAGTCTCTTCATAAATACCATTCGTTTACGTTTTGCAGAATTTCTATATCTGTCATAATTTCAGACAGATATGTAGCCTGTATAGTGTATATGGCTTTGAACAAAATCTGCTACAATCTGCTACAATTTTCATTGAGTACTCTGAGATAAGTAGATATATAGAATGCGTTTTCGAAATTATGAGTTCTAAAATTGCTGTTTAGAAGGAAACTTTTATTGTTTAATTTTTAAGTGGTACCAAAAATTTGTAAGTATTTGGAATTTTTGGCGCTACAGTGCGAAATGAACCTGGACCTCAACCAACATCTCATGTTTAGTAGGAATAAAAAAAAAATCTTCACCATCTTGAATTAAATCCTGAAATAGCAATCTAAGTAGAAATATCACTTGATGAAAACCACCTTTGTTTATTTTAGGATATTCCACCAAGCGAATTCATCCACTCTTATTTACCCTAGCTTATAAATTTGCATATTCATATTATATAATAATTGTTAATCTATTTCTTTTTTTTTTTTCTTAAATACAATAACAGGCCATCAGTCAACTATGTTTAATACAATGACAAACATTCAAGTCGGTGGAAAATATAGTCGCTCTGGCAGATTTCGCATTGAACGACCCTTTGCCGGGGTTATAGCTGGACTATCTATCAACAAACTTCGCATACTGGATCTAGCTGTCGAACGTGATCCGCATATTATGATACGAGGAGATGTTCAATTGGTAACTGGAGTATTAGATAGAAATGATCTGCAAAGAATGCAGCAGGTTAGGGAGTTTATTCAAATCAAATCAATTCAAATTCCAATCAAAGAGAGCGAAACCAAAACTGGTATCCTCGTTTGTTCGTTCGTTCGTTCTTCTCTTTTTATTATTTCAAATCAAGTCGATTTTTCTAACTCTTAAAAACAAATCAGCATTTTTCTCCAATCTTCTTTTATTCTCATTATGTGTATGCGAATACGAAAACGTTTTGTTTGCTAAATCATTATTGTATTTTTTGCGAAATTTATGTACTGTGCCATTCTACTATACATTTTTAGTTATACCGCCTCTACAACTTGAACAATTTTTTATTACCAAACTTTTGTTTTGACATTTCGAAAAAAGTAAAATTATTTTTATATCAATATCACTCGATCCTTGCATATTTTCCGTAAACTTGCATATATATATATAGCTTATTTGTAGGCAAATTTGAATATTTTTTTTTATTAAAATATGGTATAGAATGCCTTAGCTGAATCTTTAAAGCATTATTTTGTCATAAATTCTTAACAAGGTATTTTTTGGGGATTTTATCGTGAATGTTAATTAATTGTTTTATTAATTGTTTTTTTTTTTTTTTAATTTGAATGTTCTAACTACATACCTATGAGTCTATTTTCGAAACAAAAGTAATGTCAGGTCAAAAGCTGTTCAAAAATTTAGTATTTAAGAAAATTTCGACTGCGGGTACAGTTAAAAGTAAATTAAAAAAATAGAAAAATTAACTTGAACAAAACCAGCTGCAATCAGTCAGGTTCATTCACATAAAAAAGTCCCTTAGCATTTGTTATAAATATATTTTTGGTTTGTTCTAAAAACTAAAACACGAACACACGAAATCATTAACAAACTTTTACATATACAATTAATTCAGTGCATAAAACTTATGATGTTGAAAAATTAAGCTGGCGAAAGAAAAAGTAGTATAAACAATATTAAATTTTGCTACGGTTGTGAATCGTATGCATTTCAATGTCAATACATTGAAAGCCTAAATTTGATTCACGAAATCGATTTTGTAGTGGTGATGTTTTGTATTTTAGGAATATTGAAATCTTCTCGATGCGAGCTTTGCTCTGATTTCCGTTTTATTTAAAACCGAGCACATTTAAGAGTCATATGAGAACACTTCTAATTTTTTTAGAAGTGATCTCATAATTATTTCTTTTTAAAGTCCTAGTAAAGTAAAGTAAAGTCCTTCATAAGTGCGATGACTTTACAGGCAAAAGAAATACCGTGCGTCCAACTCGTATTTACATTACATACATGTTTATCCTTTTCTGGATGGTCAACCACTGTTTTCGTATTAATGGTCTCGTAATTATAAGCGTCAAATCTGACGGTATTTTATCACATAACATTTTACATTTAACATTTCCAAACAGACACGGAAGTACAGCTAATTGATTAGTTGGCATGACTGTAGATAAAAGTATGTTTAATGGAAGAAATAACAGAAACATGCACGTATCGAGAAAATGAAATATATAATTGATTAAATTTTTAACCTAAATTGTGCCATTTTGAATACGCAGATTTTATTGAGCTGAGTAGAACAGCAAAAAAAAAGGAAATCCATAATTAGTTGGTTAAACTATACAGAAAGAATTTAGACAATGCTATTCTTTACATTCCCTTGAACGAAGGTTTTCAGTACCGCACCGTTGATAAATATAGTTTTAATATTTGAAATCTTAAGAAAATTAAATTCGTTCGAACCTATTTTTTTTTGTTCAAGAAAACAAGCCAAGGTTTTTTTACTTGAGAAATAATTAATAAATTTTAACAGTGATAAATGACAGACCACATATCGATCTCAGCACTCAAAAAATGAAGCGCCAATTTTAGAATGCTGTTTTTTAATGCATATATTGAATTTCAAGACTAGAATCGTTTATATGCTTGTCTTCATACTTTAATTTGTAATACCCCACTTAAAATAGTACAACGGCGTCAAATCACATGATCACTATACGGGTTTATTTTTGGATACATAATAATCGTATACTTCCTTCAATAAGTTTATGATTCCGCCATTTGTATATCATGGAACCTTGTTTTGGAAACCGCCATAAACAATTTGTGTGCATCATAAATTTACTTCACATGCCAGCTCAAATGAAAATACACAGAACAAACAAAATCATACAAATAATACATTACATAGATACAAATACAATACTTCCAGTCTCAGTCAATTTTTTTATTTCAATTATTTTTATTTTTTATAAATTTGTTTAAAAAAATTTCATTTAGTCATTCCATACAGCATCTCATCAAACAACTTTAGAATTTCCTTTCTTTATCTTAAAATCACGATTTTCTTTTTTCGAGTATGTTTTGCACCAAATTCTATCTTTCCACCAATTTTCTTTTAACAATATCATGCCAACGCCAATCATTTAAAATTGCACCTTGCATGCAAATATGCCATTCGACAATTTCTGCTGCTAATACTAGTGTAAATTGCAGACTCCAGCAAGCGGCTTTCCAGGAGCAATGGATGACCTGATATTTTCTGGAGCTGGATCTGGCTGTCGGGGTGATGACGAGGACGAATGTACCCCTCCCTTCGAGTCGGGCAGTGGAGATGATCTTATTACACCAGTGTATGTGCCCCCTACGAAGCAACCTACAACTCCTCAAAAGGGTGTACTAGACAAGGGTGACACAAGTGTTACAGAGAGAACATGCGACGACGAAGATTGCCTTCATGGTTCTGGAGACTATGGTGAGACCACTGAGCAATTCACATCGACAACATCGACCAAGGGAACAGGTTAGTATACAAGGCTTATATTACAAATAGATACACATATTTGTAATCCTATTCCACAGAATCTATAGTTGATGTTTCGAGCTCGACCACTACTGCTGGAACTTCTAAGAAGCCAGATGCCGTGCTAACTACTGAAGCTCAGCACACCACAGTCACTAGCAAAGTTGAACCAGAAACTACAAGCACGATTCATGATACGACAATCGCAGTAACAACTACTGGAGTTAAAACTACACCATTCCAGACATCTACCACAGCTATTGTTACAACTTCCCAAGGTACCACCTCTACGACGACCACGCATCAACAAGTACACACTCTGCCCCCGGAAAGAGAAACAACACCATTCGACACAATTCATACCGTGCCGGACATTCCCGAGAGAACATCTACCACAGAAATAGAGGAAGTCCCAGCACCAGAACCAGAACCAGAATCGCCACCTTACAACTATCAGCCCATACCACCACCACCACCACCGTACAATAACAACTACCGCCCCAAGACCAAGGGAGGTCGAATAAACTCAATCGAAGAAGAGCGTACTGCCATGATCATCGGAATAGTTGCTGGCATCCTAATAGCTGTAGTACTGGTCATCCTACTCGTGCTGTGGCTCAAGTCCAACGGTGACCGTAACTATAAGACAGAAACTGAAAAGGCAGCTGCCTATGGAAGCCACAATCCTAACACTGCCCTGCTGGGTAATACAAGTACGAACGGATCATATCACCAGCAACGTCAACAGCATATGACAAACGGCCACAACCTAACCAGCCATAGCGATCGCGGAGGGGGCTCATACGGTGGCGTTGGCAGTAGCGGCGCTAACGGAGGTGGAGGTGGCAGTGGCGTAATCAACGGATCCGATAGACAGCAATCGACAACAGGACTAGTGCAAAAACAGAAAAAGCGCGATTCTAAAGATGTTAAGGAGTGGTATGTGTAAAAATATATATAAGGCCAGTTAGCAATACAAATATACAAAACAAACATTTTAACAAATGGGGTTAAAGTAAAACGCAACACACTGCATAATTCCTAGAGTTTAACTAGTAATAGTTGAGCTTAAAACATTTGAATTAATTTAAAAAAAAAATATAAATAGAATCAAAATTACAAAAGAAACATCCTTATTCCAAGGAAAATAGCAATTTGATTGAACATTTTCTACACAAAAAGCTTTAACAAAAAACGTCAAAATACCTATTGATGATTTCTTTAAATCCGGCTTCAGCTTCCTTGCAAATAAAATTTATATTTTATAAATATTTAAGAAAACCAACACAAAAACAACGGTTACAATGATTTTTGTTAAAAACAATTTATAAATGATAAACGTAAAACAAATGTATAGAACAAAAAAACTAGATGAATTTTCGAAGGGTAAAGTGTTATTAGTTAATTTTTAGAATATAAATATACAAATATGTGGTGCTGTAATTTAGTCCCAACAATGCATTTAGTTAAATAATAATATTATGTAATAATACAGAAAAAAACTGAACAGAAAAATGTGTTGTCCTAGTTTGAGATTTAATTTATTTATTTTATTAGTTTTGCACAAGAGAACAAATTTTATATTTCATACCAAATGCTGTTTAGTGAGAATCTTAACTAATCTTTTTAATTTATATATTACATTATAATTTAAAAAAAAGTATTGCCAGGTCTGCGATTGATAATTTCCCCATTCTGCGTTTTGATAGCTCCTGCGAAATTGCCTCTTGTTAATAATATAAAAACTTTCTTCATTTTCATTTGTAGATAATTTGCAGTGTGTAGATAATCTACAATTGTGCCTTAATTCCGATTATATCATATATATATATATATATATATATATTATGTTTATGTTTTATTAATTTTGTTTTATTCGATTTGCCAGGCTTAGCAATACGATTAGAGATTTGATTTCGCTAAATCGTATGCCCATAGCCAGGATAATCAATTTTTTTTAAAAAAAAATCATTTTTTTGCGATTGCTATCAAAAATTTTCAATTAAAATCTGTTAAATGGTTAATTAAAGCCAAAAGTTGCTTACCTATGTTTATTTATTCACACAAAATAAAATTTTTTTGCACGACCACCGACTTCGCATCCGAATGACCCGAACAAATAATTTCGAATTTCAGTAACAACTGCAATGGTATATCCTCTTTTTTAAATTGATTTGAAATAACTTATATATCAATAGTCTTGTCAAATGAAAAATTTCATTCAAACAGGCAGACCAGATTTTCTTTAAGTCAATTATAAGGATGTCATTTCTCAACATTTATAATTTTATAGCCATCATTAGCTATAAGAGTCACAGTCTCTTAATTTTCAAACTAAACTGAACAGCAAAACTGTATAAATGTTAATTTATTTTACAAAATAACAAAATATAAATTTCGTTTTAGCTTTGCAAGCGACATCATTTTAAGATACAAATATATCACAGAAATGAATCATTTACAACATAGCTACAAAAAGTAGACTTAATGCGAAAATGTAAACATATCATAGGAAGGAAACAAGAAACAAAATAAACAAAAAATCAAACTCAAACAATTTGCACTTCTTTATATACTCTTGTTAATCAAGGACTAAATATATTTTAAATCTTTATAATTGTTTATAAGTACGATTATTGTACTTGCTAAAGGAGACTAATTTTTTGTGAATCTACTTCTGAAGACTATATTGAACAATTTAACGAAGACTATCACGTTTCTATGCGAAATTGCATTGTTTTTTACCTTTTTTTAAACAATTTTAAAAAGATGTCGCTTTTGCTTTTTTATCATTTTATTTAATTTTTGATATTAAAATTTTATTTTCCAATTCTTTGCACTGTAAATACACAAATTTTAATTGCAATAAATATTTTTTTAAATTCATATCAATGTAATGATAAAATGAATTGTAAATATTAGATAAAAGTAACACTTTACAAAAAAAAATTGTTGATTAAGAAAACAATTAAGAAACAATAATATGAATGCATTAGAAAAGGGTTTAGTTTTTGTAACACAGATTTTCTTTTAATTAACATGTCAATCTTTTGAGCTTTAGTAACACAGCTGATATAACTTTCAACAAAAATACTAATAATTTTATTTCGGTTATATTTGCATATACTCTATTTCTCTCTTAACAAATCAATAAAGTTTGACAATAAAATAGTAAACCAAAAATACAGAATAATATGTAAAAGACACATAAGTTACAAATGAAGCGTTGTCAAAAAACGCAAGTTAGAGAAACAAAAATATGAAACGCAGTAGAAATATAATTTTAGCTCACAACATACATAAATATAGTAAATTCAGTATTAGCAACATACTTGGGATAAATAGTAAAAGAGAACGAACGCGTATACATGCATACATAGTGTACAGTAAAGGTAATGTAAATAAATGAACTAGGAATTTAAATAGGAGCTTAATAAATAATTTGCTTTTATTTATTGGTTTGTGTATTGTGTTTATTTCTGATGAAATCCTTTAAATAAATAGTATTTGCGACTTTTATTCCAAACCATTGGCAATCACTCTCACTAAGACACTTTTAAAATTGTATTGTGTTATTTTTATTTTATATATAAAATACAACATTTATATCTAAATATTCTTATTGCCTGTATACCTTTAAAATCATGAAGTTTAAGTAAAATTAAAGGATGATTTGGCACTACTGAATTTATTCTCCGACATTTCCGCTAAATCCGTAAGTGGAACATGATTCTTAACTTAAAAAAATAAAGATTTTATGCAATATCTATGCTGAGACAAAAACTTGTTGGATTCATCTCCTCACTCTTTTTGTTTAAAGAACGCTACTAGTAATTTTGACAGGAAAAGTTCACCTCTGTTTTCAGAATGACAGTTCTCAGGTGTTTTTTTGTTCAAATATAAATGCGAGCTTTTTCACACCCAACAAGTATTGAAAGGAAGCTGAATGTCTATTCGAGCTCCACGAACGCTAAATTCACCAATTAATTATTCAGCTTAAGGTTTTATTATCCATAACTTAAAACATTTTTCGATGAGATCACTTAGCAAAATCCAGTCGACATATCGAATGAAAATCTCTTCTTTTCAACAAAACATTTAAAAAACCTTTAAGTTCTGTCTTTTAAAATACATATATTTTAAATACAAATATTTTTAGCATTCTGATTAAATAAAAAAATCGCATATACGTACACATTTTGCCACAAACCCGTTTGTCATGAGTTTTTTTTTAAATTTAAATAAATTTAAACCTTTCAATCAAATCTAATCCTAGCATTGAATATAATGAAATTCTTTTGAAATGTGTTTTCGCACCATTTAAGTAAGAATTGAATAACCTGAAAACCCAGAATCATTTAAGAAAAAAATCTTATTATGTTTTCTAATTTTTACACATAATATTACAATAAACCTTAAATAATATAATTACAATCACGCTGTGCTACAATTTCTAGGAAGTTAAGAATTTGTTCATAAATACTCACCGTGTAATTGGAAATTCCGTCCGCTTTTATCATATTATTTTTAACGTAGTAATGTTTGATTTGCTTAGAAAACTATTCAAATTCCATATGTGTTCTTCAGAAAAATAAAACTGCTTAATAAAAAATTAAGAATTAAACTATAATCCCTTCAAAACTTAATCTTTTGATGGTATAATAGATTATTTCTATCTACTCTTAGTCAGTTTCTATTTTATTCTTTACAAATACGAGTTTCATTTCGATATAGTATAACGTTTTTTACATTACCTAATACACAATTTTTTCTTCAATAACAAACAAAAACTCTACACAAATTGTGCGAGCATTCGTTTTTTTAATGTAAACCAATCATATTGCTCGTTCAGCACCAATTGATTCATTATTTATTGACAACACTATATACAAACTATAATCTGCATATTTCCATTAATACTCCGCATAAATTATGAACAAAACACAAAATTTATTTATATATATCCACTTTTGCAAAAAAAAAAATAATAATAATACGCATACCATATTATTTGTTCCTTGCACAAAGTCTAGCCAAAGTCTTATAAGTCATTTAAACCGAACACAAATAAATACTGCACTATTTTCTATTTATCCAATTAATATTTAAACAAACTAGATAGTTCTTATATTTGTTTATTGAAAATGCAACTTTTCGAAACACTTCAAAAATAAACCACACATATTTTAAATAAATATATATATTTGTTGATTATTTTGTATTATATTTATATAAATATATATATTGAGGGGGAATCTCGTTTCTGGAGAAGGAATGATCAGGAAGTGTAAAGCATAAGAATATCGTAATATTAATGTGTATTTATAAGAATAAGTAATTATTATGAAAATGGAAAAGTACTAATAATATTGTTGTAGTATGCTTTTCAATATAACTGCATCATATATAACACATAAACATTAATATGCAACAAGATGCTATACGAGTCATTAAAAATATTAAAAGAACGCAAAAAAAAGACAAACATATATTTAATGTACTTAGATTTATTTAATTTAAATATAACAAAGTGTGCGACTGACTGTTTCAAAAATTAAAAACGATATATTATACGAAAATGCATATATATGGATGTGTATAAAATATACATAAGCAAATATATGCACATTCTTCGACAAGTGGAATAGAAAATGAATAGAAAACATTTTATCTATGTAAAGCAAAATAAGCAAACCTATAGACTTATAAGCTGTATATTTTATTGATGAGAAAAGTAAATAAAATTGTATAGCAAATAAATTGTTGTTAAGTATTATTTAAGTAATAAACATAAATACAAAAAATTATATATATATAATAAACCCAAAAGATGCAGACAACAGTTGAATATGTTTTCTTATAGAAGTTATGTGTAACGATTAATAAGCAAGTTATTGATTTTTGCGATTAGTTTAAATTCGGTTTTAGTCAATTAGTTGTGCATCACCCCTAATCAAAAATCAAGTCTATAGGCAACCCTGTAGATTGCATATACACAAATATTATGCTGTAAAGACAAAAAAATAGTTTAATGTAACTTAAAATAGTAAAAAGGGGTTAACTTTAATTTGCTTTTTTATTTTTATTTACTTATATATAAGAATATGATTTATTATTTACATTTTCGTATTATGAAACATGTTATATTGAGAAATAGAAATGAAGGTATAATGTTATGATGTTTTTATTTAATTCGATTATATAACAAAATATCAACAAGAAAAATAAAAAAAAATCAAATAAACCAATTACAAGAGAAGGTGTTTTAATTCATCTATATTTATCTATCTATACATAGTATAAAAGAAATTCCCCAAAACGTGTTTGTCTGTATGAACGCGTTAATTTCGAGAACTGCTGAACGGATTTCAATGTAGTTTTCACAGTTATGATCTGTATTTCCCTGGGCAGGATATAGTGCATTCAAAATTGCTGTACCACATACAAGGGCTGAGCATTCGAGGAGCATTTGAGGCCATTAAAGATTCATTTGAGCTATAAATCATCCTTCTGTAAAGCAAGCTGAGTTATGCTTTAAAAAAAACATGAAATCATCTTTAAGTCAGTTTATAAGGCAAAGCTCCGTTACAGATATGTATAACAAAAGGAATTTCTATCTATTACAAATATGTCTTTTTCCAATTTATTTATTAGTGTATCGTTATAGAAACCGAATTGTAACCGGACAAAGTTGGGCCGGGTAGCTATTCCATATATAAAACTTGAAAAAAATTACTTGTTTAAACCCCAACTCATCTTTGAACGTTCATAACTATTGATATTTTTGTATTTGAAAAGTTCTGTTGGTAATCCAGCACAACCGACTGCCTTGCTGTTTTTCTGTTCTTTTGTTGGCTAAGCTAACTTATTTTATACTATGAGGGACAGTGGAGTTGGATAGATCAATTTCCCTTCCCGATTTTTACATATAAGTATTCATATTCTGGACAGACTCCGCAGGATCCGTCCCAATTGAAAAGGGTTTTAAGTCTCCTCGGTTAAGGCGTGTGCACATATGCATTTACTCATTAACAATAAACGACTTATATCATTCCTTGTCTCAGGTAACGAAGATCGTTAAGTAAATAGGTAAGTAACGAAGAAGTGAACAAAACTACATTGAAACAATGAGACCCTTAGGGCTCAGTTATAGCTATCATTGAACAACTTCATCGGAAAATGATGGAATTTAAATTTTACCTCCATTTTTTTAACGTTTATTTATTCACAATTTCTTTAATACTACTTAATTGCCTAAATAAACTTAAAGACTAGAAATTTTTAACTTTTGCCAAAGTAAAAGACCATTATGGTTCGCATTACATGATACATAATTTGTTTGTTTAATTCAATTTTTATATTTTTGTGAATTTTTATTGTTATGTACTATATTTTTAACTTTCTCTAACAAAGAGAAAGATATTGTTTTCGTGAAAATTTTCGACCTCGAGATTTTGATTGATTCTAACATTACGATGATAGCGGAGCCCAAAAAAGTGGTTTTTGGAATTCCGTCCGTCGGTCCGTCGGTCCGTCGGTCCGTCGGTTCGTCGGTCTGTCTGTCCGTAATGGTCTCCCCAGCCTAAACGGCTTGACCGATTGTCTTCAAATTTTGTATCCAAGTTTCTTTTGGTCATAATTCTAGGCCATTTTTTTTGTTTGCCTTTAGCCATGTTATTAACGGTACCTGCCATATAAAAATTACACATAACCTCAATTTTCTCGAAAACGGCTCTAACGATTTTGATTAAACTTTCTATATACTATAAGCATATTAGTTCCAACAAAACTGCATACCCAGTTTTTTCGAGAAAATCCATATAACGGATTTTGTAATTCAGGCCATATAAAGAAAATTGTTAATTTCTCGCAAACTACTATGTCAAATTGAATGAAATTTAATATATATACTACTATAATAGTTTAAAAAATTCCACGTAATTAGTTTTAGCACAACTATCACTTAACGGAATTTTCAGTTTTGGCCAATAACGAAAAATAATTATTTTTCACATAGACACCGATTCCTTCAAATTTCGGAGTAAACGTTCGTATAATCACATTTAGACATTTTATATAATTTTAAGCATTAATAATCAAAACGCGCACTATTTGATCTATCGCCCAACTCGCTGTGAAAGAGAAAGTTGCGTACGACCCAGTTTTTTTTGAAAATAGGAAAATGTGAATCAAAACCTATTAGAAGACAGTTGCAACTTTTTTTTATATATAACTAAAACTTACAAGACTTACTTAACCTATCTAGGCCCTGTCATGTGATCTCTATTCCATCGACTAACAAGTCATCGTTAGATCAGAGATCACATGTCAGGGCCTAGTTTTACTTCATCGGCTTCAGCGCAGTCTAGCCACCAGTATCGGTCTCTATTTAACCTGTTAGTGTTACTTTTATCGCGTTCAGGTATGCTAGTAAATTTTACCTCCATAGCTGCTTAAAGGAATCGTAGGAAAATTCCGTTTCATTTCGGTGGAACGACAAACATTACTTCACTAAAATAACTCATGATCAGTGAAAAATAAATAAAAAGTGATTTTCTGCGATAACTACAATTTAAAACTAAAATATGTTTGAATAATCATATTCTAAAATTCATAATCTTTTTTTTGACACCAAATCGCCAATGGTTGATTTAAAAAAAAAAGGAAGTAAAAGAAAATTTCCAATAATGCTTTTCAATGAAAGCTATAAAGATTATTGAATAACTTCATTGGATCACAAAATATGATGGAATTTGAATTTTACTTCGGTAGCTGGCTAAAGCAATTCATTTGGGTGGAATGAGAAACATTACTTCAGAAAAATAAATCTTGATCATTGAAAATTTAATTAAAAAATAAAATATTTTTGGATATTTTTGTTTTAAAATTCATAAGCTTTGTTATGACACCAACTCCCCAACATAAAAAACGCAAGAAGTAAAGGAAAAAGTTCAATGATGCTTTTGAATGAAGCAATAACTGGACCCTAATAAGATTTGAAAAATGATTAAAGTTAACTAACACCAGTCAGTATGGCCACTCTGGTTATATACGTTTTCAAAGTAACCTTGCATTAATAGTCATGTACGCAGGCAACACCACTGAATCAACCAACAGACAACAGGTGTTTTCTTCGATGTAGGTAGAAGGAATACATGTTTTCCTCTTATATATATGGCAACTTAATTTTTATGTTCCTTTTTTAAATACCTACTAGATAAAGCAATAGAAACTGAATCCGAAGTCATCTAAGAGCCTTGAAAAGAACAACAAAAATCTTAATTTTTTGAATTCCGATTATCTCAACTTTTCTTTTTTATTTTTTACCGGCTGTTCTTAATCATGTTTTTGTTATTATTTATTTATTTTTTTCACGATCACGATCATGAACTCAACAACAACCAAACAACCGGTCGCCGCTCTGGATCCGTGCTCTTCGTGAGTGCGGTTCTTTGATTGAATTTGCCATAGATATTTTCAGTATTCGTGCAACGTTTGTCAAATATAGTTATTTGCGCTGCAGCCTATTTCTTTTCATCTTCGAGTACGAAATATAACAATGTACGTATATTAAACGTAAAATCTTTTTCAACTCCAATTAATTAATCGCTTATATTTTTTTGGGGAGCATTCTACCTAAAACATTTTAAAATATCTAACTATGATAATACATATTCTTTTTGCTAGAGTAAAGGGCAAGGTAAATTGTAGAACCGGTTGTGCGGGTACATATTCGAAGCTATAGAATATGTAGCCGCTCAAATTCCTTACTTTTACTTTTTGTTGAATATAGTACATGAAACCAGTCATGTCGTGATTCATGAGCTGCAAGTTAATCTAGTGGAATTCAGTGAAGTATTCTCTTTTTAATTCAAATTTGACTTATATATTTGTTGAGATCTAATATAATCGTATCGCAATGTCAATGAGGGCACTAAATTGAAGAACAATGATAAAAAATTAAATAATTTGATACAAATGAATATTTATTCAACACCCGCCCATATGAAAGCAGTGGGTGTTATATCTAAACTGAACTAAGCTAAAAGCCTTTGTTACTATTGATCTTAAGTCAAAATTTAAGTATGGATTTATACTCAACTACTGCATTAATTTGCAAACGGTTGTATATTGATGATTTTTTTATTATTGAATAAATTTTAGAATGCCCATGAAATTGTATGGTGTATCCGATGGACCCCCATCGCTGGCGGTTCGCATGGTCTTCGAAGCCTTGAAAATTCCATTCGACTTGGTACCAGTGGATTACTGTGCAAGTGAGCACATGACTGAAGATTACGCAAAGGTAATTAATGTCCATCTTATAAGAAGCATTTGTAACAAAATTGTACCCCTCAGATGAATCCTCAAAAGGAAATCCCTGTGCTTGATGATAATGGATTCTATCTTCAAGAAAGCATTGCCATTATGCAGGTATATATACTTCTCGGAAGCCGATTATAACAACTGTTTAATTTGAATGCTTTATTTTCATTTCAGTATCTATGTGATAAGTATGCGCCTGAAAGCCCCCTATATCCAAAGGATCCTACAGCACGAGCTGTAGTTAATCAGCGATTGTGTTTCAATATGGCTTTTTACTACGGAAGCATTGCCCCATACGTTATGGCACCCATATTCTTTGACTACGAAAGGTCTCCGATGGGCCTTAAAAAAGTGCATTCTGCCTTGGAAGTTTTCGAAACTTATCTGGAACGTGCCAACACCAAATACGCAGCTGGTGATAACCTAACTATTGCAGACTTCCCTCTCGTAACTTCGACATTATGCCTAGAAGCTATTGATTTTGATATATCTAACTATCCGCTGGTAAAGAAATGGTATGAAACATTTAAAGAAGAATACCCAAACCTTTGGGCCATTGGAAACAGTGGAATGGTAGAAATTGCTCACTTCGAGAAAAATCCACCAGATCTTTCATCAATGAACCACCCATTCCACCCTATTAAAAAAATAACAAAATAAAAAAATTCATATTTGAATTTCAAGAAGTACACAGTTGTTTAGTTATTACTATTTTAAGGAATGATAATAGGTAAATGTTTTAATCACCATCTCTAAATCAATTAGCTATTTTAGAGGTGATGCAAAAGAACTCGTACTTTGAGAGTACAAAAACAGACATTTATTTAAAACTTTGATCACTTTTAATTCAACATTCATTCACCCAAAATGTAACAACAATTGACTAAACATTAACAAAAACGTTGCATTTCAATAGGCGAGTTCCGATGTAAGTTCCTTCACAGATTTTTCTTCAGGCCTTATAGCGTTTTCGATCGAAATACAAAAAGCACTCTTTTTATGCTCTAGGCCTTTTTTTACTCTAGAGTTCTTTTGAAGAATCACCAACGCATCAACACAAACAAATTTAACATCTGCTATGTCAGTTTGAAGTTTGCATTTCGCAGTTTGATTTGCGCTTTTTGTGATAAGTGAAAACTAAAAAGTGATTTTCTGCGAAAACTATAATTATAAATTTTAATGTTTTTGGATAAGCATAATCTTAAATTCATAAGCTTTGTTTTGACACCAACTCGACAATGGTTGAATGTATAAAAAAGCCGCAATGAGTAAAAGAAAATTTCAAATGATGATTTTCAATGAAAGCTATAACTGTGGTCTAAAGATAAACAATTACTCCCGTATTAATTTCAACAAATTGTCAGTTGAAAAAAATCATCCAGTGTATTTTTGTATTATAGCAGTTGTGTTTCATTGTTTAATTTGTTCAAATGCTAATTCTTCTTTACCTACAGACTAAACATTGTAAACAATGTTAATTGGGCCTTCGCACACGAGTATGCTTCAACCGGTTTAAAGTCATGTTTGTTGGCCGGACCTGTGAGGAAGGATCACAGTTTGAGAGTCACTGTAGAGCAATTTTTCAACCAAAATTAAGTGGTGTAATCTACCAACATATGCATGTGATTCTGACATTTGTGGTATTAAAAAAAGACGGCGGCTAATTCTGTGTCAATCAAATTAAATAAACAAACAAAAATATACACGCAAACAAAATCGGTACCACTCAGTTTTAATGGACTGTGTTGTACATTATAGCGGAAAATAAAATGAAACAAAAGTGAAAACAAACAATGGAAGTACACATACATGTACCTAAAGTTTATTATATTACACAAAATTCAACCGGTTGAACATATTTTCGTGTGTTTGGAAAGTAACCATATGACTACGGTTGAAGCATACTCGTGTGCGGCTAATTCGGGAATATGTTCAACCGGTTGAATTTTACTGTCCTGGTTTGTTTTCAGTTTTGTTTCTTTTTAATATCCGCGATAATATACAACACAAATAATTAAAATTGAGTGCTACCGACTTATTTTGTGTGTATATAATATTATTTTTTTGAAATTCTTGTTTGTTTTTTGTTTATTTAACTCGACTGACACAGGATTAACCGCCGTCTCTTTTTTTTAATATCACAACTGTCAGAAACACATGCATGTGTTGGTAGATTGCACTTATTCAATCACTTAATTTTGTATGAAAAATTGCTATCCATTGGCTGTCAAACTTTGCACCCTCCTCAACCGTCCCACCAACAAACATGAGGTTCAACCGGCTGAAGCATACTCGTGTGCGAAGGCCCATTGAGTCTACATAAGTCACCAAAATGTTATAAAAGTGCAGAAAACAATGTTGTCACCATAAGTTTAGCAATCATAAAAATTATCCCTCGGTAACTCTGCCGAGCTTTTTGATAATTTATTTGACACAAGCCCTGTATGACTATTATGGGTGGGGAAATATGTTAGAAATTGTGCGACCCTGAATAATGGCTGTATAAATACTTATCCACAGTATAACTATACAACCGTTGAGATTTGTTTTAGTGAAATCCAATGAATAAATGGGTTTGTGATCATGATTGGATCCATCCATTGCAATTTGATTAAGTTTATTTTACACATTGCATTGCATTTTCTGATATGTATGACTCATCTATATTCTCTATTATTCTCGGTTTGAAGAAAACAAGTGACCTGGTAGTTACGATAACATTTATGGTGTTTTCCATTGTTAAAAAAAAAATATATAGATCTGTCAAAAGACCGATTTTGGCAGTCGTTGTGTAGGGCAAACATATTGATTATATTTTATTTTTTTTATCTTAGATCAATTTACCGATCTTGATTTTTTTGGCAGATTTATCACTTCTGGCACTAACACCAATGCAATTGATAGCCGTCAGAGTGATTTTCGTTTTGATTTAATATTATTTTGGTTGTGAAGAACTATTAATCATCAAAGTGAAATATTTGTAATCAAAAACAAAAACCAAATCGTGTGACGTGACTGAAAACACAGAAAAATCGATCTGAAATCGTGATATATGGCTTCAAAAGAGATACAAATTTCAGAACAAAATATGAAATTAGCAATGCAAAACAACATTCAATTCTTATATGCCCTAGCGAGGTATCCGTCGGAGCGGAAAATTTTCCGGAGATTCAAATTCCATTCGAGGTATGTGTCATCGGAAAGAAATATTACACAAATGCGACGACGAAACTCGTAGGTACTGTTGAGGGGTTGTTTTTTCCGTTCCTTTTTTCCTTTGAAACACAAATTCAAACGATTAGTACGTAAATTACTTAAATATATAGTTTTATATAATTACTTAAATTTTTCTATAACTCCACTTCACTTCGTAAACAAATTCCGCGAAAAAGTATGTGTCGGAGGAAATCGGAAAAAGAATTGCACTTAGCTGTCAAAAATTGAACGAAAAATGCACCTGAACGCACTTCAACGCAATTCGCTGGGATTACCCGAAACTTGCAGCCGTATTTATAAAAGTATTTTAGAGGTTGCCTAACTTTAGGCAACCTTTAAGTACTGCCTAAGTGCAAAATCGGTATTTATAATCGATTTTCACATTTAGGCAACGTTGCCTAAAGGCCGCCTAACTTAAGCGCGAGCGAACCCTGCCTAAAGGCTGCCTAGAGGCTGCCTAAGGAATTTTCATTTCATTTTCATTTTGACGTTTACGAGAATTTCAATCTGGAAATTTATTTTGAGATTTTGGGTGGTGGTTTGCAATAAAGTGAAAATATTTTCATAAGAATGGAATCAAGCTTCATTTCACTTGTAAATGATTTATGTGTAGTGAATATTATGAATTCTCCAACTAGTAGGAGACCAAAAATATACAAAACGCTTACTCGATGATGGGGGCTATGCCTGCTCCAACATTCTTTTCACTCCACTGTTGAATCCTCAAACTGATTCCGAACAGCAATATAACATTGCCCATATAGCTCCATGTTCTTCCATTAAGATATTTGTTTACAAATAACATATGCTGTCAAACCCAAAAAAAAAAAAAAAAATCTGATGTAAACAAAGTACAAGAATCTTAATTTTTTATACTAGATTTGTAAATACTACTACTTTATTTGACATAGGGGAACTTGGGGACACTTGATCCCCTGGGAGACTTGATCCCTGGGTATTATTTCCACAACGAGAATTGTTTTCTTGGAATAATTAAGTGGCAGCACTGCATTTGATATTGGAAATTATCTCAGACGTCATTTTGCCATTCGTGCGGAAGAACTTGAACTTGAAGGGTGTGTTTTGTGTTAATAGCCGTAAAGTTCTTTTTTTTAAGTTTTTTTGTGTACTTTTTTTTCTTTACAGTCTTGTTAAGTGAAGTGTTTTGTGTATATATATTTTGAAAAGTCTTTATTTTGGTAAGTATTTGTGCATATCTCTCAATAAAATATATGTCGTTTTCCATAAAAAAAATTGTGAACAAGTAAGAAACTATCAAAGGGGAGATTTGATCCCATGTAAGTAAGGGGGACTTGATCCCGGGATCAAGTCTCCCAGAATATAGGCATTTATATTTTGTTATATATTTTTATGATTTTGTTGTGTATTTTTATTACAGATTATGCCACGAGTGTATAAGCCAAAGGAGGGCGCTAAAAAACGTGTCCCAATAGATGCGGAACAACTGAGGAAAGCCGTTCAGAGTGTTTTAGAAGGTAATACAATAAAAGGAACAGCAAAAATCTTCGGAATACCTATCATGACACTGAAAAGATACTATCGCAAACGTCAGCAAGCAAACGACGGAGATATAAGTTACACCCCTGATTATGCGCAGTCGAGAATTTTTTCTATAAACGAAGAATCATTACTTGTTGCATACCTCGAAAAAGCTAGCAAGTTACACCACGGGTTGTCCACACTTTCTTTAAGAAAACTTGCTTACGAGTTTGCTGTGGCAAATAATAAGCCCCCGGTGAAGTACAGAAATTGGCAAAATGAAACAGCAAGCTTCGATTGGTATTATGGATTTATGAGAAGAAATTCGACGCTTTCCTTGCGCGTACCTGAGGCCACTAGCTTGAGCAGGTCGACAAGCTTTAACAAGCACAACGTGTCACAGTTTTTTGAAAATTTGAGAACTTTGTTGACAAAGTATAACTTTGGTGCAGAATCAATATGGAATATTGACGAAACTGGATTGACTACAGTTCACAAACCTAAAAAAGTTGTTGCTTGTAAGGGCTTGAAACAAGTGGGCAAAATAACTTCTGGTGAACGGGGTGAACTGGTTACTGCTTGCTGTGCCATAAACGCAATGGGAAATCATATTCCGCCCTTTATGATATTCCCACGAAAAAATTGGCAGGACCGTATGCTAAAAGGTGCACCTCTAGGCACAAATGGAAATACTTTTCCTTCGGGTTGGATGACTGCCGTTAACTTTATTAATTTTTTGAAGCATTTCAAAAAATTTACCAAGTGCTCTTTAGAATCCCAATCTTTACCTAAACTTCGCCTAGTTAGGCAGCAATGGAAAATCGATTATAAATAAGAATTTAAGCAACGTTGCCTAGAGGCAACCTAAATATTTAGGCATGCCTAACTAGGCAACGTTGCTTAAATTCTTATTTATAATCGATTTTCCATTGCTGCCTAACTAGGCGAAGTTTATGTCAAATAAAGTAGTAGTATTTACAAATCTAGTATAAAAAATTAAGATTCTTGTACTTTGTTTACATCAGATTTTCTTTTTTTTTGGGTTTGACAGCATATGTTATTTGTAAACAAATATCTTAAAGGAAGAACATGGAGCTATATGGGCAATGTTATATTGCTGTTCGGAATCAGTTTGAGGATTCAACAGTGGAGTGAAAAGAATGTTGGAGAAGGCATAGCCTTTGTATGTTTTGTATATTTTTTTGGGCTCCTACTAGTTGGAGAATTCATAATATTCACTACACATAAATCATTTACAAGTGAAATGAAGCTTGATTCCATTCTTATGAAAAAACCACCACCCAAAATCTCAAAATAAATTTCCAGATTGAAATTCTCGTAAACGTCAAAATGAAAATTCCTTAGGCAGCCTCTAGACAGCCTTTAGGTAGGGTTCGCTCGCGCTTAAGTTAGGCGGCCTTTAGGCAACGTTGCCTAAATGTGAAAATCGATTATAAATACCGATTTTGCACTTAGGCAGTACTTAAAGGTTGCCTAAAGTTAGGCAACCTCTAAAATACTTTTATAAATACGGCTGTTGGTGTCCAGAACTTCTTATTACAATCGATGCATAGACTTGGCATCACTATTCACACTTCATTTCGCTTTGCATCCGGCCACGAATAATTACTTTTTTTTCTGACATTTTCTTTTGATTCGGCATTCTCTGTGACATGTCACTTGTCAAATTAGAGCAATTTTTTTTGTTGGAATATTACAATTCTTACACGAAAATAAAATAAATTTATTTTATATTAGTCTTCCGACTTAAAAACGAAAATAACTTAAATGCGTTTACTGAATTAGAATATCAATAATTTAATTGGAAGAATAAAAATCGAAAATGTCGGTCGTTCAAAACAGTGTACTTTTTCTGCTTGTTATAAGTTTTTTAACACGATTTTCGCACTGCGTCGAATTTACATTTGAGCTGGCAGATAATTCAGAAGATTGTTTCTATGAAGAAATCAAAAAGAACACTTCAGCGTATTTGGAGTTCCAGGTATGCAAGCAGTGATTTGTTTGTGCAGAAAATGAAATTGCTTATGTTTATCCTATCACTGGTTGTTTGCAGGTGTCTGCCGGAGGTCAGTTAGATGTGGATGTTCAACTTAAAGATCCAACAAACCGTGTGATATACGAACAGCAAAGGGCTACATTCGATAGTCACCAGTTTACCGCAGAGGTAAGTACCCAAAGGGGACACGTCACACAAGTATAGCAATTTTAACTTCTGTAGACGACGGGTATCTACACCGCCTGCTTTAGCAACAAATTCTCATCGTTCTCACACAAATTTGTCTACGTGGACTTTCAAGTTGGAGATGAGCCAGCACTGCCTGGCATTGATGAGCATGCAACTGTCCTCACCCAGATGGAAACCTCTTCAAAAAGTATACATAAGTCTCTTAACGATATTCTTGATGCCCAAACGCATCACCGACTAAAGGAATCCCAAGGTAAGCTTTGCTTTGCTTGTCGATCGTTGTTGTGCTAATATATTTTACCGCCAGGTCGGAAAAGAGCTGAAGAGTTAAACGAACGTGTCATGTGGTACTCGAGCATGGAGACTGCAGCGGTTCTAATCATTGGAATCGGGCAGATTGTGATTTTACGAAACTTCTTTACAGACCGCAAGCCCAGTCAAACCCAGTACAGAAGATTGTAAAATAATAATAAATTTAAAAAAGACAGTCAAATAAGCCTCATCTATATCCAATAAAACAAAGATTAGTCACTACGTCATATTTGCGATATCTTAATTGTTTAGCTGGAAGCGGAGAACGCTCATCTGGCAACCCTTGACATCAGCAAGACAGTAGAATAATTGTGTAGATTAGTTGCCTGGCAATAGTTTCGTGAACCAACATGTATAATTTCGGCCGTAGTTCGCAGAACGAATTTTATCATTAAAAATACTATTACTACAAACAAATGTGTAAATATATTCCATTTAAGAACGGCTAAGTCTGGCGTTTGTTTTTTTTTACTTTGTGCAGGCAGAAACATTAGAGAAGCACAAGTTTTCTTACAACATACACCTAATATCACGTGTACAGCTGCAAGGGTTCATATTGAGAAACTTAATTTTCTATTTCAGTTTAATTAAAAATAAAATGAACTAGTTCCACATTTACCCAAAATCCCAGAAAACTTTGCAATTCACGTATTTGTTGATTTGATGGGAAAGAAATGAACTTTAGCTTTCTTTTAAACAATTGTTATCTTTTAGCCTTTTTTTATTGGAATGAAATTTGGGCAGTTCTGCCCTCTGTGCCCCCAACTATAGGCTTAACGACTTAGACCGATTTTCTTCAATTTTGATGTAGGAGGCTCTTAGTAATGGTACCTCCCATATAACGATTTCGGGTATACATTTCCAAAATGTTTAAAAAGAGCTTCAACGATTTCGATTAAACTTAACACGATTATTAACTATGATATTAAAAAAAAAACATCTGCTTTACTAGTTTTTCAGTAAAAACTCGAGAACGGATTTTGGATTTAGGACAAATTAGAAGAAATAATCAATTTCTCTTGAAATATATTTTCTAGCTAATTAAAATTGGTAACAAATGTAATTATTGACATTTGTAATCCTTACAGTGTAATAGCGTTTTCGATTGGGATACAAAAAGCACTCTTGTTTTATATAGATCACTTTTATTGCTCTAAATCAATTTTTTTGTTTTCGATTGGGATAAAAAAAACACTCTTTTTTTGATTAGATCACTTTTAGGCAGTTTGACTTATTTTTTTTAAAGTTTTTTTTTTAAATAACATAAGTTTATAGAAAAATGGAATCGAAATTAAATAAATTATTGGAATACTCTTCCTACTCACCTACATCAAGAAACAGCTTCTTGGATTTCCACAAAAACAATTCCTCATTCATTGTTTACAACCATATCATCGTTTAAATTTTTCTCATCCATATTCGTAAGTTCATTCTTTCATAGCAAGAAGAAAAGCAATGAGCTGTCAACTATCACGCACACAAAAACAGATCAATCTCTTTTGTTCGATTGGCTGGCAGTAAAAATCTGTAATCTAAGAGCAAATCTAAAAATTCCATTCGAAAACGCGCTATAAGTCTCTTAATTGATTTTTCGGTTTTGCACAATAACGAAAAATCACAATTTTCTGACTGACGAGCACTTTCACTAAATTCCTTTTAATAAAGTATTAAGGGTTCTTATAATTATAATACTTCTTATAATTAAATTCGAGTGCCCCACTCCTCGTTTAACTTGGTTGGATATTAAATTGCCAATTTCAATTTTCTTACGCGAATAGTATGTACCAGAGATCTTACTTGATCTCTGGTATATAACGTTGTTTGCCCTCACATTTTAATAAAGGAACCAGTACATCATTATGAGGAGTAAGTCATACACATGGATTCTACTCAATGAATGTGCAGAGTAATATTAGAAATTGTGATTTTTCCAGCAAAATTGTATTTTCCTTTAGTTTTTTTATAACCAAAAATTGACTAAATATATTCAATTCATTGTTCAAAACTATACCTCCGGTTTCCGCTTCGCAGAATTGATCTCATTCGGCATGCACCAAACAATGGTGATATAAAACAACAGCAACACGGCTTCTGGTTCTGAGGCCAAGAATTTTCCATTATGTATTTGTTAAATATGTATTTATGAATCCGCCTAGGAGTATGCTTCTCCAAATTAAAGAAGTGGGGTGAATTCTATCACCCCCTGGCCCTTATTGTCGAGTGGTAAAGTCGATTGCGACACCTATTGATAAAAAAAGTATATATTCAGTTGAATAAATTAAGTATTTTATGTGTAAAAAATAACTAATTTCATTGAAAACAAGTTGAATTTCTAAATATACGATATGAATAATGAGAAATAAATTTTTTGGTTTTTATATTATAAAACTGCTATTATAGTTTGACATTTATATTATAATAATTATATGGGTGAGCTTGCATTTTTCACTAGGGGACCACCAGCTAACCCAAACTTAACAAGACATTTTTGATCTCACTTTACGAAATTGCTGATTATTTCAATGGTATAAAAAGAAGGTGAAGAAATTGTTAGAGCTGGTTGGAATTTTTTTTACTTGGGAACACCCCTTTCACAAGCTTGGTCTATTTTGAAAATCGTCCCGTTCATACATTCTAAAACTACCACTGCCTCTAAATAAGTGCAGACAACTAATTGAAAATTATTTTGGAAATTTTCGATTCATTCAAAGAAGGATCGCCCACTTAGTCAAAAGAGCTCTAGACTCGCTAACGTTCGTTGGAAGATAGTACACCATATTTCCATTTACACAGTATGAATTGCACCTTTCGTTCTGCATCATACCCACATAGGTATGAAAATGAAGAGCAAAATCAATGGTTCTCACTTAAACAACACTGGGCGATAACATTTCGACGGTACATCTTGCATCACGTAAGATCAATAGTCGTTTTTGCTGTCGGTGATATCACTTTATTTGCTACACTTAAAACAATAATCGTCAAATCACGAACGATTATTGAGCGATTGCTCATGAGGCCTCGACTACCGTCTGAGTGATAATCGTGTTCAAAGTTACGGAATGACCCCCAGGGTGTTTTCGAACACTGAAAAATATATTAGTACCGATGTTTTTTTTATCATAAAATTATGTTTGTGTATATTGTTTGTAGAATTGTTAATTTAATTCAGCTTTAATCAATCTATATATTTAATTTTAATTATTCAACAGTTCTTACAAAATTTAAGAAAATTTAAGAAATTTGCACCTGGAACGTATGCAAGTGCTTATCAAAAACTAGAATTAAATTTTTCAAGGGTATTCATGCAACGTCGTAATTTTATTACGTGCGAAAGATTATTATTTTACGATGACGTTTCACGAACGACCCTAAAACTGCACCACTAAATAATGCGGTAACCCACTGAATTGAATCTCATTTTAGTAATTTATTTATTGATAGAATTTTGTTCCTATTGTTCTCTTTCCGTTCTCGATAATTTTTTTCAGTTTAGCGCATACGTTTGATGTGTGAAAGTGACTGATTAAATGTGAAAATAGCATTTCAAAAGTTTACAACTTTTACCATTACCATCTCAGTTTACGCTCCCAATTCCTGTTAGAAAATTACGATATTGTTGGAAAAGATTTCCCATACAAATTTTGACAGTTTATTTATAACGTCGGAATTTTATCACGTTTACAACGTTAACGATGACTTTCCGACGTTGCATGAATACCCCTATCATATTAAAAGCTGCAAGGTAAATAAATTTTGTTTTAAAGTAAAAATTTCTATTTGCTCAGAATTTTTCATAAAATTTCAACTAATGCAGCGATACCTAACTGCATACAATAATCTTGTCAAAATGGAACTTACAACTGATTTTCAGACAGTTTTGGAATGGTCTTAATTAGATTTTTCATATAGTATAAGTTTGTGTTCACCATTTTTATCAGAGTGCCGAACAATATAACAAATAAACATTTTATTTCAAAATTCTTATCGTTTGTAGTAATATTCCAAACTTGGCATCACTTTAAAATTCTAGGACAATCTCAATAGATATGCTTATTTCATTTCATTAATTTCAGCTCTCTTTTTATCGCACTGTTCTTAAGCGGCGACTTGCCAAGTTCGATTTTCCATTACATTTTATTGTTTATACCAATCGGACAGTCATCCAGTCGACCTGTAACACTCTGCAGGGAAGGTTTTTGAAAAAGCATTTAAAGATCTCTGACAGAAATGATTTATCATTAATGTTTAGAGCGTATCAATCAACAATAGTCTACGGTGATAACACTTCAACTATTCAATCTAATTAAAACATTCATAACTCCAACACCCGTCAAATAGCAAAAATCCGCCGCTGTCGCCGCCGCAAATACAAATTCGCTTCGCTTCAACCTTCTGTGTGCAAATGTCAGAATATAAGTGAAAAAGTAAACAACAAAAAAAAAATATTAAAAAAGAAAATCACGCGAAAGAGAAAATACTAAACTGAACACAATATTGGTGTGAAATTGATTATAATTGTGAGAGTTCACAGGATTTATTTTAATTCCAAAGCAACTATTGCTAACTGCGTGCAAAAATGGATGATGAGTTCGCTCTTTGCTGGAATAACTTTCAAGACAACATCGCAAGTGGATTTCAGAATCTTTACGATCGAGGCGACCTAGTCGATGTGACACTAGCCTGCGATGGGAAATTACTTCATGCGCACAAGATCGTCTTGGCTATATGCAGTCCATACTTTCAAGAAATCTTTATTTCGAATCCCTGTAAACATCCAATAAGTAAGTAGAACTCAAATAAATTTTCTTTTACTTAAGGTTAAAATTATAAATTCAAAAGTGTATTCAATTGAATTGGGGAAGTGCATTCTTGTTTGTTTAATTTGACAAAATCTATTAATGCAATTGCTCACAGATTTCCATGTTGAAATAATGCTAGTCTAACCAGTAAATTCTCCAATTGGATGTTCCTACCTTGGGTATGAATCTGGACAGTAAAAACGGCGCAAAAATATCCACTTACTTTAGTTGTATACTGTGATAAATGCATATCTTCTCATTTGATTTTCTTTAGGCACATAAATTAATCATTAACGATGGTTTTACATATTTTGTTAAAGAATAATTCATTTGTTCCCGTTACTTCACACTGAGGCAGTATCTATCTAGCATAGCAAAACAATATATATCCTGTTTAGTGTATTTAAGTCAATAATACCGTCGAATCCAATTAATAAATTCATATGATTGATATACGTAAATTGTTTGTTTCTGCTTATATCGACGAGGTTATGATATGGATATTGGATTGTGATTTGTGATCCATACTCATCCACATTTTTGAGGTGATATAACTTCTATTTCTATTTAATTTGTTTTGCATTTGACATGTTCATTGTCCCATTATTGTTTGGTGTGAGTTTTACGGTGAAGAATTCACAGAAAAGCTACTCCACCAGGAGGTTTTTAAGGGAATACCACATGGCTTACCTATAAATACTAAAATGTCCTAGATGTGAGACGCTATCTACCTTTTACAACTAGGCTCGTATTACAATGATAACATTCTTAGCCCGTTCCTGCACAGGACAGATTATTCAACTGTTAAATTTTAAATAATCGTTTCTGCTTCCAATATAGCATATTTATTATCGGGGGGAAGTTTTATAATGAATTTGAAATTCTAGATGATTCCTCGTTCTAACTAGATCTGTTAAGCTTGTTATCAAATCGTTTGCCTTACATATTCATAGTACCTAGTTCATAGTATCAGAATTTAATATAAAGCAACCGATCAATCACACAGTTATTGATCGGTTGCATTGAGTTATTTGCAAAGGTTTGTTTATCCATGTTATGATAGACAGCTACTAGACTACTATGGGGGTTTTACTTTATCAATATTATTATCAAGAAGCAACATTTATATTAAATATTAACTTGGGTGGAGCAGTGTAAACCATAAACCTCAACACCCATGGAGTACCAAAAGTCCTTAAAGACACCTTTAACATTTCTAAACATTGCTTGCTTATTAGAGTACGATACCTATGTTAATACGTATATAAAAAATATTTAAAAATCTTAATCTATATATATAAAAATGGATCTTGGTTTGTTCGGATGCTTAAAACTCGAAAACGACTGGACCAAATTGGATACTTCCTTCTGCGGATTTGTTCGTAATTGCTCCGCGAAGGTTTAGGAAAAAAAAAAAAAAAAAGGTGGCGCTGTAGGCGGTCGTTCCATTTGATAATGGCAAAACAACGTTTGACGGGCCAGCTTGTTTGTTTTATATATTTACCTTAAATAGTTTGGGATAAGGCATTACTTTCCTACATTGAAAAAAATTTAAACCCTGAAACACATGTTGTTTTTTAATATATTTTTTTAATTACAACATTTTCGTACCATTACTGTTCGGCCTGAAAGACCCTAAGTATTATTTGTAAAAAATGGAAACCCCAAAGCTGTTAAGAACTAAACTTTTAAATAAAGTGTTAAAAATAAATACATATCTTCTAAAATGTTCCACCCCAAAAGTAGGTTAAAAAATGTTTGCACTCGTAATAGGCCGTTTTTATTTTTTAGTTCAAAGCAAAACCTGAGTTATGAACAAAAATGCTTTGATGAATTCTGTTAACAGAGAGATGACTCCAAGAAAATTTAGTCTCTGCGAATTGAACAACAAATCCCTCTTTCCCTCAGGTTAGGACGCGTGTTCACAGAGTAATCCGTAAGTGGAACCTAGTATTTTCTTCGAAAAGATTATCTGAACTTAGTCATTCGTAATCGTCATGTGCAAGAAGTACACAGGTAAAGATAATAGCTTGCCAGAAGAACTGATCAATAACGAACCTTTTGTATTAAAATTGTTATATTCGACGTTGGGATCTTAGCGTTAGATAGAACGAATTAAATTTAGAATGAAAAAATTATAGAGAATTAATGTTATAAAACTTAAATGGAATAAATCTAGAAAGGAAATATGTTTTCGAAATTTTCAAAATCACTTTTTTGTATTGCAAAAATAATTAAAATGGAACTGAATTGTAAATTCTGTATTAATATAAGTATTGAATAAATTTTTTAGATACAACTTTTTTTATTTTAAATTTACAGCTTAATACAGCTGTATACAATACAAGATAATAATATAACATAACATTACATTGGCTGTGTTCCGGATTTCAGATTAAGTTAGATAAAGTTAGATGAAGCTCATTTCTCATTGGTCAATCTCATTTTGAGTAATGAGAACAGGGGGTCTTTCCGTAACTTTGAAAACGATTATCACTCAGACGGTAGTCAAGACCTCATGAGCAATCGCTCAATAATCGTCTGTGATTTGAGATTATTGTTTCAAGTGTAGCAAATAAGGTGAAATCGCCAACAGCAATAACGACTATTGATCTTACATCATGCAAGATGTACCGTCAAAATGTTATCGTCAAACAATAATCACTTTACGGAATGAGGCCCCAGAGCATTATCTAATAGCGTTTTCGATTGGGATACAAAAATCACTCTTTTTATACTCTAGAGCACTTTTTTACTCTACATCTATTTTTTCGTTATCGATTGAGATACAAAAAACACTCTTTTTTTACTCTAGAATACTTTTGAAGAATCTGGATTCCAAGTCAGATTTACACCAACATGCACCAACACAAAAACATTTAACATCTGACTTAATATGTCAATTTGAAGTTTGCTTTTCGCAGTTTGATGATTAAAAAGTTATTTTCGGGGAAAACTATAATAAGATATTAAAATATTTTTGGATAATCATGTTCTAAAATTCATAAGCTTTGTTTTGACAGTTGGTGCCAATGGTTGAGTTTATAAAAAAAACCGCAATGATTAAAAGAAAATTTCAAATGATGGTTTACATTGATAGCTATAATTGCGGCCTAAAGATAAACAATAAGCTGTCAAATGGCACACTAACACACACACAAAGTAAACTTTTTAATGTTCGATTGGAACGGGTAAAATCTGAAATCTGAGAGTAAATCTTAAAAATCCCAATCGAAAACGCTATAAAATCCCAATCGAAAACGCTATAAGATATCTTACTAAATGTCAAATCCGGAACACGGCCATTGTACAAAGGTTTTGTGTATATTAAAAACTGATCTATATATCTCAAATATTAAGACATAATGTGTACATTTTAAGTGCATAATTCGAGCATAGGTCATTCGTAAACGTCTATTAATATTGAGCCCTTATTTGTTATTTGATTGAATTTTATATTAGTATAACTATTTCTGTTTACGTTGTCGTGGTAGTGACAATATATCGGGATGAAAGAAGCATTTCGATCAAACTTAAGAAGACTTGCATGCATTGAACTAACTCGTTTGGATGCATGAAAAGTGAATCCAACACTTTTCCATATAAGTAAATCTAGAAATTATATTAGTTTTTGATACAATATTGAATATCCGCACGCGCGAATTAGTTAATTCCAGATTTTTGCCATTCCAGATTTTATTTTCTAGATTTAGCTTTGGAGATTTTTTTCTATATTTTATTTTTCTTGATATCCTGGTAAACCACTTTGCGTTACACTGCGACGTCATGCACATATCATTAAGTCAAGCTTTCTTACCCTGGCTGCCATACAAGTGATCTCAATCCATGGTGCCATTTTTTGTAATCATAGTTTTTCTATGTTGTTCAACTTTATGATCCGTATGTGAGCGCCGGTGCCATAACTGCGTTGGTGAGACCTTCTGCCTTCCCATTATCAAGTTACTGGGCACACTTCTGATATTATCTCCTTCCTGGGCAACACACAGGTGAATTGATCCTCCTGATTATGGAACGATAGCACGGTGCATAATTTCAAGCCATTTCGATATCAATTATACAAGTTGACATCTTGTACTGACAAGTTGTCACAAAGTGACACCTCCATAATACCTTTTGTTATATATGCTCTGTCAAAATTGTTTCGATGATCATGAATGAATGCACGTACCTCTTAACACAACAAGCGTGCAAACAAAAACTATCCCCCAACAAGAGTCACAGTTTTGTCAATATTAGTTCGGTTTCTATTTATCGTAAAATGTCAACTGTGATATTATGGCCGACTGTCCGCTGTGTTGGCAAATGGAAGGGAGTTATATCCGATAAAAATGTCTCTGATATGGATCGCCAAGTTGACAAGTCATAATAAATTTCAATAAAGTAATAAAATACGATTTTCCAGTCGTTCCTGATAACAGTTCAATTGACAATACTTCTTCAGTAGCATTTTAGATTATTTCATGTAGTTGTATTATTGTTGTTGGTGTTCTTATTTTTGTTTTATTATTAACTTTATGATATTATGAACATAAATATGTTCTGGTAGGACAAAAAATATCAAGAATATATACAAGCTGTAGTTAATCGGAACTTATATTTTCTGTCAAAAATGCAAACATGACTTTCTATAATTGCAAATAGTGTCACGTCATCGTGGATATATATCAGACTTTTTTTTGTTTATCTACGAATGTTTTTATCTATGAAGTAGGACTGGGACAGTCTAACCAACAGCCATATCAATAATCATAACTAACAATGCTTTCAATAAGGTTTACATCAATATCATGATTTTGATGAGTGTGTGAAGAATTTTTGTTTTGTTTCTAGTTGTTGTCTTTTTTTTTTGTCTTTATCTGTTTATCGTAAACTGTAATCTTTTATTGTCCCGTAGTGTATTAGAATTACTTTTAGGGGTTGCTAATATCTTTAATACGTCCAAATACTATATAGACAGGCCCTACATACAATTTATTGTTTCCTTAAATAAACATCTAGTCATATAATCGCATTGTAAGATTTTAAGTACACAAAATTGGGGATTGTTATGATTAGCTACTGTTTGTTGGACTACCCTCTGTTACCAATTGTTGGTCTCTCTTAGTTCTTGTACTTTGCTTTTACGATTGGTTATCAAGGCAAGTGTGAAAATTTATCTCATTATAAAGTAGCGATAATATTTTTAAAGATATAAAACAAAAAAAAATTCTTATTTTTGTAATATCAAGATACATTTTGTTTGATAAGAAATATAATATTCTACCTTGTTATTTAGTGCTTAAATACACACACGACGAGTGTATTTATATCTTTTGGTAAAATAATTAAAACAAGCGATGGCCAATCTTAGATAGTTTATTTTTCACATTTTTGTTAACCTAGAAATGTGATCGTTAACGGATCAGTGATATCACATTAATATATAACATATTTAGACTAGACGCGAACTAAATTTCCTCGCAGTTTTCGTCCCTTTTTAGGAAATGTGTTACCATATAAATTTAAGGAGGGAAAAAAATTATTTGTTTCTATTCTATCTGTTGAACATTTTCATTAATAACCAAAAAAGGTTTTCTGTTGTCAAAATATTTTAAATAATTATTCCTTTCGAGATTATAGAAAGGAATAATTATTTTTACATGTTTTAAGTACGTTTCGTGTCAAAACAGATTTAGAGTTTTATGATGGGTATTTTGTTTATGGAGAATTAGGTTACCAAGTCATTCGCGATATGACTGATCGCTAGCACTATCCTTTTCGAGAAATTCCTTTTTAAAATTAGTTATCCAAACAAATGATACAACTTTTGGAAAATATTAGTAAGTTGGTAAAGGATTGGAGGATATGCGATTTAAGTTCAGTTAGTAAGGAGCTCATCGAACTTTTCAAAACATGTATCGGTAAGGAAATCCGGTATTAGAATATGCAGGCAATATCGACGTCATTAGTCGCTCTCATCACCAAGTATGTGCTGATTCACAATGTTGTACAAAACGTAATGAAATCAATTTCGAAGTATTAAATGAGTCTCTTTACCTGGGAGTCAACATCAATCCTACTGAAGTGCAAATCTAACGACCGTTGCAGCAGATGTTACTATGGTTTGACGAAACAAATTGTATCAAGCAAACATTATAGGACCCTCTTTATTCTACCAGTCCTAGTAAACAAGCCCGAGTGCTGGACATATTGAACAAAAAATCAATTCAATTTATTTTATATATGCTACCGTATTTGATATAACTGCGAACTCTATGAGTTGTAACAATTTGTGAATGTAATTTAAAAGACAAAATCACGTCGGCTACATTTGCTCAGCGAATGAACGGTTTGAATATAATATTACAATATTTATATTAAACAATAACTTAATGCAAATTATTATCAAAATATTGACAACATATACAAAAAGGAACGAATTTAGAGTAAAATCCGGTTATCGTTAAAAGCCTTCTAAGCTATTGAACTGAACACTCCAGTTTGTCAAATATTTTTTTTTTAAAACATTAACGACATCTTCTAAGACAAATGGAAGAAAAGTAGGAAGTCCAATCAACTACTCATTTTTCACTTTCAGTTAAAATAACGGTATCACACAATTTCAACCATGTGATCTGTCGGGCAATATTGGGAGCACATGTATTTCTTACGATTGACTTTAAATTTACACACACAAATATATATAATATATGAAACTGTTGAATCCTGCAAGATTCGAAAACAGATAAGCAATTTGTCAAAAGGATAACAAATATCTCTTAGCTGCTTTCTATTTGTGACTTTCTTCATTTGATGAAAAAAATGATGGAAACCATATTTGTTAATTGATTTAATAGTTATGCAATCATCATCCCAGGCGACATATCGACAAATAAATAATAACTCAAAATCAGCTGCCAAACCAATTTGCATTCACAATAATTAAGGTATCTTTCGATTATCTTACACAATACGAAAACCAAAATCTATCGACATATGGACGCACAACGTGTCGGCTATCGATCGATACTCACAATGGGGATTGCTTTAAAAGTAATTAGGAATGAGATCAGGCATCAGGGCTTTACACATTATGTAAATGTAAAGTATTGTTAAATAATTTGTTAAATAAATTAATTTCATTTAAATTAACATTATTATATTGGACAAAAGACGAATTAAATACTCCTTCGACGTATGACAAGAAACCGGGCAATGGGATGACAACTGCACAATCGTAGGCGTACTAGAATATCATCTGCAACATATCTTTGTTGCTCCCAGAACTTGTATCAAAAAGTTAAAAAAAATGCAAACTGCCATGGCAATTTTCTATAAAACGTCAGTTTTCCTCAATCCATAATAAAAAAGTATTTGAGAAAAATATTTAGACAATGTAATTGCTCCATAATTATGTTTGTGCCACGCCCATTTTTTGGCAGCATATTCTGAAAATAACTTTTTTTGGTAAAATACGTATAAATAAAAAAAGACAACAAAGTGCATAAAATACAAAAAAAAAGAAATTAAGTGATAAAGTCTCGGTAATAAAATCAAAACCACAAATCTCTCAAAACTAACGACAACTACTGAATTATAAAAAAAAACGGGAAAACAAAAATACAACTCAATACGTGTATCAAAGGTCAAAGAAAAACATCTCAGATAGATTATATAGATCATTTCTATGTCACAGATTTCTCTAATACCAGTAGCAACAGAAGCCCAGAAGATAACACGAAACAAATATGGAGAATTGCGTTTCGAATTATAAATACTAGAGATTACAAATATGGCTTTATTGATATATTAGGTGACTGTCGATCGTAGCTCGAACGTAATCGATGGGCACCAAGGATCATCATTACTTGGTTGGTTTATCTTTTGATTGTTTATAAAGCTTTCGTTATTCTACGAGCAAAATGAATCGCTTAATAAACGACAATCAAATCCACTGCAAGACTTTATGAGGAAAATATGCGATAAGATGTAAAATAATGGTCTAAGTTGAAAGCAAGCTTTTCAGTTTTTAAATCAAAAAAAAAAAAAAAAAAAACGTTTTTAGTATTGGTTTTCGGCATGTTCTCAGTGACGTACTGTCCAATTCGTCGGTGGTGTGACAGCATAACTTTTTCATGTTCAAAGTATTTTTCCCGCTTCCGTGGCTGTGACATCTTGATAGATTTTGAACCAATAGTGCCAGTGTCGGGGAGTGCTTGTAGTTCCACATATATTTTTAAGATTGTGCTCTTGCCTGTGCTCAATAGTTTTGCGCAATCCTCTTTAGAGATTCATGTAAAATATTGGTAAAATCGTTGCCGACCCTGATAGAGCCGTTAGATTTCTCCATCATAATCCTGCACAAACAGAAGAGTTTAACTGGATACCAAAATTAATCAATGGTCTCGTTTACATATTGCGGCAGATAGGTTCTTGATCTCTAGATAGCGTAGTTCAGAGGGGCTCTTATTTGTGGATCATGAAAACGATGCTGTGAATTAATTCTTCGGGCATACTTTTATCTGACCAAATTTTGCTATTGTTACTTACTATAATGTTACTACTTCGCAAACAGACCGCAGCTTGGGCAGCTGTGTAACTGTGAGCCTCGTCACAATGGACACCCAATCAGGGTGAACACACAAAGATTCTTAATCACCTTAACATTACAGAAAACACCGACCACAAAACTACCCAACTCAGTTTTGAGCATAACTTCAGGACAACCAATAACTGTATTCACATCTAAACGGATGAGCTTGCCAGACATATGTTAGGTATGCCCCTTTCTTTACATTTAAATTACAGATCAATGAAAGAAAATAACAGATGGATAAACCACACAGCGTGTCAAATAACCAAGCAACTTTGGCCTAGCTTTAACCAGAAGCGCTACATCTGCTTAACAACGCTGAACGGATCAAACATCAGCACCATAATCGGTGTCCTCACAGGACACTGTCGTGTAGGCCTACAAGCTAAAAGGCTAGGCCTTTTCAGCAATAACTTCTGAAGAAGCTGCCTAGACGAGGAAGAGGTGGAAAGTATTACTTCTATGCTCTTGTCCAGCTCTTTTAGATAAACGGAAGCTTAATCTGGGAGACTACTTCTTCGATAATCTTTGTGAGCTGGCTAGTATCAATGTCAGAAACCTCTAACGCTACATAGTTAGCTCTAAATAGTTCAATTAGCCGAACGAATATAGGGAATTTGACGGATCCACGTGGTACCACAACGGACCTTTATGGTATAAGTGTGCACGCGCATCACGTGCAGCCTCTATAACCTAACTTACTTAATAAATTATTTCGACCGCCTATATATATATATTATATATATATCTCATCAGGAAGACTGTCATTTCATCTTGAGGACAGATACTCTGCGTCAGTTATTTTGACCAGGTTTTTTTTTACATTTTATTACTCCTTTTCTTTCTGTGTTTAAGTTGAATAAGACCAGTTTCCGCTGGTTACTACTGGGAGCTAAAATAAGCGCAATAAATGTGAAATCAAAGTTACAACGTGTTAACGCCGCTCTGTATCTACCTTCATTCTACAACACCAAACCATCTCATTTCATTTAGCATATATTTAAAGTAACATTTAAGTTCCATTTCCTCCTTTTGCTGCAATAACTTCTGCGTGGAGTCTTTGGATAGACTCCCAAAACTTCGACTTCCACTGCTAGAAAGGTACTCGAAATCACTATGATGCAATTCATAGATTCATTTTCAGATCAATACGGTTGCTAGGAATTTGCGTAGCAGATGGCGAAACCTCCTGTTTTATGCCGAATCCCAAGCTTTTCTTGACAATTGAAACTACTTGCATGATTTGTCAGAGCAACCATTGTACAACTATTTGATCAAATTATGACAAATATCTCATGATATAATGCTGTGTGTATCTGTGCATCCATGTAAAATCTCCTCCCAAAAGGTATTGATCATGCAGCCATTAAAACAACAATATGAATCTTTCTCTAGGTAGTTCAATTGCTAAAGCAATTATAAAGGACTGCAGAGGAGACTAAAGGAAATTTCTATTATCGTTGTATAGTGACTAGTCAAAATAAATATTTTTATTTCTGAATTGATTTTTAATTGATAACTATAAAAAAAGCTGTCGATTTGGTGTTTATTTATCGGCTTTATGGACAGGATTGTTCATTTTTCCATAGAGTCCATTAAAGTTCAGTGCATCTTTTAGGGGACGAACTCCAAACTTGCGCTTGTACTGGTGTATTTTAGAGAATACGATTGACTGGTGTAAAGTATTGACGGGCTATATGGCGCGATGGTAAGTCCGATAAACTGCTCGCTTCCCAGCCGAAGCAACACCTAAATTATCCGTTCGTGGTGATCTGACAAATCATCTGAGTGGTATCAGTTGTCATGCAAAACTTATCTCAACTTAGCCGTTTCGAGTTGGCAAAAAACATGAGTTCCCGCGAAGTACACACGCACACATGTATGGTTGTGAGAAAGCTAGGCCCTGGATACTTACAAGCCTGTTGCGCCAAAAAACTGTATTATTTTCAAAGTATACTTAACAGATCAACTTATTTTAGTCGTTAGACAATAGAGGAGGTTACATGTTGTTGCCATGATACATCCGAAGCAGTTGTGATTTGATGAAAATGTATCCTTTATTTCGATTTGCAAAACTGATCTTAGATTTCTTTGAGTGGAATTGAATTTCTTTTTCTTATTTTATTTACTCCATCTCTGGTAGTGTGCAACAGCTGCGTTTAACTACATTGTTATTTTTATTGTAAATTCTACTGATGCCACTAAGAGCCTCATGCATACCATAGTTGCGTTTACGAGCAGGTGAATGCAGAATAATTATTTTACGTGGTGTTAAATGGGGTGTTAAACCAAGAGCACTTAAAAAATCAGGAGCATTTTGTCCTCGTAATATAATATGAACGAAACAAATTTATAGCCAAAGAGTGATATAAGAGTCATTGAACTCGTTTGACCACCTAAATAAATAAATCCTAACATAGAATTGGATTTGTTGACGATATTGTTAATGTGTTTACTTACTTACTTAAGTGGCGCTACAGTCCGGAATGAACCTGGGCCTCAACCAACATGCCTCTCCAAATTAGCCCGGTCCTTAGCTAACTGCCTCCAGTTGCGCACTCCAAGTTGGTTGAGGTCGGTTTCCACTTGTGCGCGCCACTTAAGGCGAGGTCTTCCTCTACTGCGTCCGACGTCTGGCTGGGAATCGAAGACTCTGCGAGCCGGAGTATTGGTGTCCATTCGTTCTACATGTCCTAGCCATCTTAAACGTCCAATGCGGAGTTTTTTGACCAGGGGCATGTCGCTGTACAGCTCGTATAGTTCTTGGTTGAATCTTCGTCTCCATAGCCCGTCAACGCAAACGGGACCGAAGATTTTTCGAAGAATTTTCCTCTCGAATCTACCAAGGATTTCTTCATCCGCTTTTGATACGGTCCATGCTTCAGCGCCGTAGAGCAGGACTGGGATGATCAGGGTCTTATATAGGGTTTCCTTAGTAGTTCGAGTGAGGGCTTTACTACTAAATTGCCTTCTTAGCCCGAAGAAACAGCGGTTGGCAAGAGTAATTCTTCGTTTAATTTCTGACGAGATGTTGTTGTCAGAGCTAATAGCGGAGCCGAGGTAGACAAAGTCCCGTACTACCTCAAAGTTATATCTGTCAATGGTGACGTTCTGTCCAATTCGTCGATGTTGTGAGTCCTTTCGTGATGACAGCATATACTTAGTCTTACCCTCATTTACTGCTAAACCCATTTTCGCCGCTTCCTTCTCTATACTAGCAAACGTGGCTATGACATCACGTTGAGTCCTACCAATGATGTCAATATCGTCAGCGTATGCTAGTAGTTGCACCGACTTTTGGAAAATTGTGCCTCTGGTGTTGGCTTTGGAGTTTTGCACAATTCTCTCAAGAATCAGATTAAAGAAGTCACATGACAGCGCATCGCCTTGCCTAAATCCTTTTTTGGTATCGAATGTGTCGGTGAGGTCGTTTCCGACCCTGATGGAGCAGCGAGAATTCTCTATCGTCATCCTACACAAACGGACGAGTTTGGGCGGTATACCAAAACTAGACATGGCTCTATACAGTTCGTCTCTATAAATGCTGTCATATGCGGCTTTGAAATCGATGAATAGGTGGTGGGTATCGATTTGGACTTCTTGAGTTTTTTCCAGGATCTGCCGAAGTGTGAAAATTTGATCGGTTGTGGACTTTCCTGGCCTAAAACCACACTGATAAGGGCCAATCAGGTTGTTGGTAAACGGTTTCAGGCGTTCACATATTACGGCAGATAGGATCTTGTAGGCGATGTTGAGGAGACTTATGCCTCTGTAGTTGGCGCAGTTCAGAGGGTCTCCTTTTTTGTGGATCGGGCAAACGATGCTGAGGTTCCATTCTTCAGGCATATTTTCATCCGACCAGATTTGGCTTATGAGTTGGTGGATGTTACTTACCAAGTCATCTCCGCCGGCCTTATAGAGCTCAGCGGGAAGGCCGTCATTTCCGGCAGCCTTATTAAGCTTGAGTTTAGATATTGCTATCCTCACTTCACTCAAGTCGGGTGGTTGGCAGTTTTCGCTGTCGTTGCCAATATTGAATGGTTCGTTCTGCCTGACAGCGGAATGTTGTTCGTCATCGCCGTTTAACAGTCTGCAGAAGTGGTTCTTCCATATCCTCAGCATCGACTGTGTCTCAACTACAATATTTCCTTGTTCATCTTGACAGGATTCTGTTCGAGCCTTGTATCCTTGGCTTTGACGTTTTACACTTTGGTAAAACTTGCGAACATCGTTCCTGGAGTGGCACCTCTCTATATCCTCGATCGCGCGCTTTTCTTGCTCTTTTTTCTTCTTGCTGAAAAGCCGATGTTCTTCCCTTCTTCTTTGCCTATAGAGCTCAATGGCAGCTCTCGTCTTCACCTGCAGCTTAGCCTTGTAGGCCTCGTTCTTGGCTGCGAGCATCTGTCGGCATTCCTCATCAAACCAGGGGTTTCTTGCTGGTGGGCGCGAGAAACCTAGCACATCAGTTGCGGCTGATCTAATGGCCTGTTGGCATCGTTGCCATTGCTCTTCGACATTCGATGCTGGTGGTATGGTGTTAATCGAGAGGTTAAGGGATACGCGTTGTGCGAAGGTCTTGGCGGTCTCTTGCGATTGCAGTCTTCCGACATTAAATTTTTTCACAGTATTTCTGGATTGTTGTGGCGTGGTGGATATCCGCATTCTTACCTTGGCTGCTACAAGGTAGTGATCCGAGTCGATGTTAGCTCCTCGGAATGTTCGGACATCCAAAATACTGGATGCGTGCCTCTTATCTATCGCAATGTGATCAATTTGGTTGACCGTTCGTTGATCTGGAGACCGCCATGTCCCCTTATGGATATCGAGGTGAGGAAACCGTGTGCTGGCTATAGTGGCATTTCGTTCCGTAGCGAAATCAATTAGCCTAAGTCCGTTACCAGACGTGTTGTCGTGTAGGCTATGTTTTCCGACAATACTTCTAAAGATGTCTTCTCTTCCTACCTTTGCGTTAAAATCTCCCAGCACGATTTTAACATCGTACTTCGGTAGTCGCTCATAGGTTTTGTCGAGGAGCTCGTAGAAGCAATCCTTAGCTATATCATCTTTTTCTTCCGTAGGAGCGTGAGCGCATATAAGGCTTATGTTGGCGAATTTGGCCTTGATGCGGATCGTTACTATGCGTTCGCTAATGTCTTGGAAACATAAGACTTCTTGCCGAAGTCTGGCACTTATAACAAATCCGCATCCGAATAGTCGCTGTTTCTGCTCACTATAACACGGTCCGTAGTATATGTCACAGTTTTTCATCCTCTTTTTGCCCGGCCCATCCCATCGTATTTCCTGGATGGCAGTAATGTCTGCTTTGTAGCAGTTTAGGGCTTCCGCTAGTTGTTCGCCTGCACCTCTCCTGTTTAATGTTCTCACATTCCAGGTGCAGATACGAACGTCGTTGTCCTTTTTTCGTTTAGCAGGGTCGTCAACAATAAAATCAGTCCTTTCCGAGGCTATTGGTTGCTTCGTAACCATGATTTTTTTCTGTGGGTGGGTAGTTAACCCAAAGCACAACCCCCAACCTGGAGGGCCAGTTCCAATTTATTAGATACCCCTAGGACACGGGGCCATCAGTATCCACTACGGGATTGAGCGCTGCCGTTGGCCTTTCGGTTCATCCGCCACCATCTCTGTTCAAGGGGCCTGACTAACCCTTGAAATTCCTAGACAACCTGTTGTCCGAATATGTCAGAGCAGCTCATCTAGGTTCGCCTGGGACAGCAGGCCGGGTATTCATCCGTGCCATTCTCACCAGGGTGTTTATAGTGTTGCTGTTTTTCGTCGTGTTATCAACACTCGCACTTATCGTTTAGCAAGTCAAATCCGGTTGGATGAGACCAGTACCCGATGGTTACCACTTGGAGGTAAAGATAAGCACATTTGATGTGTAGTCAGAGTTGCAACACTGGGCATTGCCAAGTTAACGCCAATCAGAGTCGACCCTCGTTCTACAACACCCAACCATCTGTTAATGTGTTTATTAAACTATATTTTAGGATCAAAATAAACACGTAGATTTTTTCAAGAGTATAGTCAATTAGGAGGGAGCACGTTTTCGTGAAAATTTCATATGCTGGTACTTAGTAGGGTTCAGATTCAAACCGTTTTTAAGATACAATATGATAAAGCTATTTAAGTCGAATCGTCGAATTGGGCCTAAATGACTTCCTTGGGGTATTCCAAATTGGGAAAAAAGGGTTGGGCTTGGAACCTCTAAATTTTACCTGTTCATTACTCAATTGAACGCAATTATTAATAAATACTGCAGGAAACCCATATGTCTTGAGTTTAAAAATTAAGATGTTCTGTGATAACTGGTCCTTTCTACTAAATCAACAATGTTTATTGTTTTTTTCCTTTAATGGTAAGGTATTTTCATACTTTTTTGGAAATCGGTTCAATTCGACTTTATTTTTAGCAACTGGGAAACATTTGCTAAGTGCAGGTGCATGTCCTTTAAGTACAATAGGGGAAATTTCTTCAAACCAGTTGCTTTCCTACAGAAAAATAGTTTATGATTCGTCTTAGAGATTGGTTATTCTCTCAATGAACCCATTATAAAAATTAGCAAAGTTAAAAGATTCTCGTATTGAAGGATATGGGTTCTATTTATTTAAATGGAAAACCGCTTCGATAAGAGAGATTTAAATATTTTAGATTTATGATCAGCCGCGATGGAGCATTTTACGAAAAAGTTGGATATTTTCCATGTATGAAAAGAGACACAGAACAGGAACCTATTCATAGCTGTGCATCCAGTGCTCTAATTATATGAGGAAATTAACACCAATTAGAGTACAAGAAGCTTTACATAATAAAACATGGTGTTATAAGAGGTTTAAATATCCGTGAAAAGAACTGATATCAAAAAAGGGAGCAGTTTTTCTTATATATTGGGCATCACCAGTAAATGTGATATGGTGAAGAAAATGAAGCAACTTAAATCACACAAATCCAATAAATCCATAATTTGATTCGAGACAGTGACGTAGGAAACCGAAACCAGATGTCCTATGCCGATCCGGCGAACCACCAATGGTGATTGATAAGGATGCAATAACGTGGTTGGTTTATGATCATTCTGTCCAGATCATATACATATATATCAAGATTCAAATAAGAATTTACCGGGTAGGAATTTTATTAACCCAACAAAATTTTATACAAATTTTTGTTTAATTGTTTCAAAAGCATCCGTTATTATTTTTACTATCATCAGTAGCTGAATACAAATATACTCGTTATCGTGCTATATTTCATCGAACTTTTGTACACAACAGATAAGCTAATGACAACACTTATGACATTTTGATATAATAAGTATATATGTATGCCCTATCCGATTGACCCAAACTTAAACAGAAAAGTTATTATCATTGTGTCATCTTCAAAACAAGTGATCAATAGTCTATCTTACAAAAATACGTTTATTCCTGTGCCCAGCACATGTCCGAATTGATTAGCTTGATCTATGGTGGTGTTGTGTAAAGAGATGCTACTCTCATTAAACAGCACAGAACACACATACATCCCTACTCCATATTTTTATCACGATTTTGTTAATAAAAACAACACAAAGTCAGCGATTTTCTGCTCTGTTTCGAGATCATATTCATCCAATAATAAATAGGAGACCCCTAAAGTTTATCAATATTGTTTAACCTAAATTGTATAAATATGCGTTCACAAATAACACAACAACAAAAAAATGAAATAAATCTATATACACGTAATTATTAAGTCTTATCATCTCCATATAATTCGATTTCTATGTTATGAGTTTTACTGCTCGAATTGAATGAAGATCTGCTTAGCAGCGCCATTTAAAATGTCGCCATCATCACTCGTTCTGCTCTCTAGATGCATAAAGTTTTAACTATTCCTTTACGTACAAGTATTATCTTTACTTAAAGTTCACGAGGTCAAGAAGACGAGAGCAGCAAGACAGCGATAAGCCCAATTTATGTGTTAAAATTCTCTCGATCAAAAGGAAAAGTATACTATGTTATCGTGATTGGAAATTTCATTAAAAATTGTTTTGATAAGTTGAGCGCTACTACAAGTAGTTAAATCGTGCTTATTTTTTGTCGAATTAATGTTGTAGATAATGAAGACAAGTAGCGCCCAATAATCGGTGACGATTTATGGTGCCTTACCATTGGGTATTTCGATAAATCATTTGATATCTTGAATGTGTATATCACTCCATAGATGGTTGGCCAAACACAATGGGTTGGGCAATGGGGGTGGCTTATATTATTATTCCAGATAAGAAAGATCCTTTGATTTGTGTTAGGGCATGTATTCATGTGGGCGTTTTTAGATATTCCTACTATGTTTACTTCTTCTAATAAGTTGACTTTTTAATTTGCATTGATCAGATTTTTAGAGTTTTTAAAAATAGGACATGATTTTAAAGTGTCACCTTAGTTAATTCCGTTGTACAAAAATATTTTAAACATTTAGTTATGCGGCAAGTGACAAACATTTTAGGCCCACCCAAGTTCGGAAATATAGGTTCTTCATGAATTTTTGTGTGCGCACTTATGTCTTTGCCAAAAATGAAGCACCCTGGAATTTATGGTTGACTCCAAACGGCTACTTTTATAACATATGGCTACTTTTATATATACCTGATGATATAAATCTGGGCATCTTTCAGTGAAGAGTTGTATTTTAAAAAAAGTCAAGTTTCATGTTATTATTTAAATTAAGATCAGAATCAAAAAATATCTTATTTTCCAAAACATATGTTTTGAATAAATATATTACAAAGCACTTGGTGATCGCAACATTTGTACACTGAAATAATGAAGAAAATTATCAACCTCAGCAATGGAGCATTAACCTTACAATTGGGCTCCGTGTAAGAGAACAAAAGTTGTAAAAGTACTTCAAGAATATTTATTTCTTTTTGGCGCAGGGTTCCCCTTATGGGCTTATGATAATTTGGCTTCTAGATTTGCATAAATTAGTTCAAAGAAACCAAAAACTTGTATTCTTTAAAAAGCAATTTTACCTATCATTATTAGTTTATTTAAGTTATTTATTTTCTCAAAGCTGCTAAGAACGTGAAACTTTGGTATTATTTTGTTTCATCCTCTTAATTGTTGGAAATAGGCTCACTTACACGTCTCTTCTTAATTATATGCCAATCGCTTCTAATCTAAAAGAAATAAGAGATTTAGAATATCCCAAAGAAGCAAATTTTTTATATTTTCCTTAATCCGACAATTTTCACGCTCTATTTTGAGTATATTTTTCTATCTATGAATAAAATATTTCGATGCTCATGAAAAGTAAAAAGCGTATGTAAAGGAGCAGTTGTGAGTGCAAACCCACTACGAATGCAACGGATGAAGTAATATATGCGCACCTCAAATATAATGGCCTTACTGCACAAGCCTTTTTTGCTATGAAGTTTTCCGCAAATTGATAAACAATTTATTAAGAAGCCAAAATTTGTAAGAGTTCCAAGCTTTAATATTACATAAAATTCGGAAAAGGCGCTGCCACCTACGATAGAGCACCTACCCTCGACTTCACAACAATAACCTCTATTACCAAATCATAAAAACCAAATTGAGTGCAGCCCAGCTTCTTCTTGTTTATAAAGCCCAAGTAAGACCAGGTCTGGAATACTGTTCTCATGCTTGGAGTCCGGCCCACAATCATACAGAAGAAGCCAACAATGGAACTCCCAATAAAAAATGTTAAACTACTAAACTACTTTTCATTAAACTTTAAATCAAAGAATTTATTTTATATATAAGTAGCATATTTAATTTTAAAATGTCATTATAATTTCTTTCGTTTCTTTTTAGTAATTCTGAAAGATGTGACTGTCGGCGTAATGTGTGAATTACTGCAATTTATGTACCAAGGAGTAGTAAATGTTAAACACACAGAATTACAAGCCTTTATGAAAATTGCGCAACTACTTCAAATTAAAGGATTAGCCAGTAGTACGGCGGCACCTCCGAAATCTCCTAGTCAACAACAAAGTTCATCTAATGCAAATACAGCCCCGAATACTGCAACATCTTCTGCCGGTAGTAGCGGAACTAATCAAAATAACAAACATTCAGCTGGAAACAACCATGATCACAGTAATATAAACGACACTAAAACAAATGTCCCTGCACCTTCATCATCATCATCAACCTCCTCGCCTTCCCCCATGCCGTTTTCTCATATAAAAAGCCCGCCAGAAAACTCAAATCCCTTTCAAACTGGACCAGGATTAAAACGCCTTCCCGAATACAGTACGGATTCGCTTTCGATTTACTCGAGAAAACAGTACCGCCGCAACACAGATAGTAGTGATCACGAAATGGGGCCCGACTCTATGGACCACGTCAACCCTGAAGACAATTTTTTGTCAACAATACCCCACATTTCGATGGTTGAATCGCGTTTTGATTTGAATAGTGTCAAACGGGAGAGCAACGACCACTCATCAAGTCCAGGAGGACTGCGGAACTCATTACCTCCACATTTTGGATTTGATTATAATCTTTACAAAAATAATCCCGAGTACCCTAGTGATTTACACTTACCCAATGATTACTCGAAGAGTTTTGGTAACCATATGGACATTCCTCCAAGTAAGTGTGTGTTTTTTTATTTGCATTTATTTATCTATTCGCACCACATCTCTCATCTTCTAACACACCACTTTGATTTTTTTTATTGAACGCTTTTTTAGTACATGCATGGGTACGTAATTGCATAGAGTAGTTTTGTAAATTATTTAAGCACATTTTTTATTTCCTTTCACGAATTGATGTGTAAAATATCGTCTCTTTATATTTCTTCACATTTTTGTAAATGTTTATCTAATACACTTCAAATTTATACGTATACTAAATAATTGTAAAAATAAAATATAAGAACCATTAATATTTCATTATTCTATATAAAATGTTTGTATACTTTTATATATCAAAATGTTTGTTTGTGAAAGTCTAGTTTGACTCTAGATATTGTATATACTTTACATAAAAGTTAGGTATTACCTGTGAATGAAGTTTAAAACACAGATTTTTATATAAAGAAATACCATCAGGTGTATGTTGTATTTTGAATGGATAATGGAGATAGATTGAGCAAATAGTATTCAATTTTAAAGCTGTCCCGACTTTGTATTGTTGTATTGGCCATGAATGTTGAATTGGAATAGGAATACATTCATACATATAAAAATGTAACGATATTTCGTTCGTGAACACGTGACACCATTGTTTTTCTGGTACAAAATTGAAAAAAAAATTTTCTAGAAATAATAAAAGTATCATTAAAAACAGCTTTGAATGATTAAAAAAAAAACTAAAACCAAATTCAAATCATAAAAATATGGCTCATTGACAAGCAGTGTGTTGAACTTTCCTACACCCTAGCTTAGAGATGTTAGCCCTATTTCTACGGAACATAATTATGTCTCACATGTATCTACTATTAAAATTATTTATTCTTATCGAAAAGTGGTAACGAACATGTGTATTAGTCGACCATGCCTTAATTTTCTATTTCATGAATTTCAATAATGCCCTAGCCTGCAATTGAGAAATTTCATCTGGAATTTTTTTTTTTTTTATTATCTATACAAACCCTTTCGTCATTGGAAACATTTAAAAAAATGCTACCATTTTGTGCCAAAATATTTTGGTTGTAGATTTTCTTTATGCAAATAATTCCTTTTATTCCAATTCATTCTCTGGCCCTAAAAAAGTTGAAAATTAGGAGGAATTTGATTTTTTTTTTCAAATTCCGCCTAATTTTCAACTTTTCAACGAATGCAAAGTTTTTTATGGGCACTTTTTCAATAACTTATCTGGCATAACATTTTCTTTTTCTATTGATAATTTATAACATTGGCGGTGCTCCCAATTTCGGATTACATCTGAAAAATAAGATAAGATGATTTGGAACGCAAAATCTAACTGAATGGGTAATTAAATGTCAAACTACGACAATCCTTCTTTTGCAATTACATTATCACATATTTTTAGATTGTTATTAATTTGCATCAATTATTATTATTCTTTATCGGAAAATTAAAACAATAACTTCACAAAAAATATTATATCAGGTAATATTACTGAAATCAAAAACACCTGCATGACAGGTTGAAAACAAAATCAGCTATTTCACTTTTAACTGATAGCATTTTCGATTGGGTCTAGATCACTTTTTTGCTCTTAATAAATTTGTTCCTTTTCGATTGGGATACAAAAAGCGATCTTTTTATATCTAGAGCACTTTTGATGAATCTCTAGCGAATTTTACACCAACACAAAAACATCTGACTTATGTCAGTTTGAATTTTACATATTATATATTATTAGAAATAATTAGAAATAAAATATTTTTGGATAATCATGTTCTAAAATCCATAAGCTACACTAACTTGCCAATGGTTGAATTTAAAAATGGTTGAATTTATTCAAATTATAGTTTTAAATTATAGCTATCACTGCGGCCTAAAGATAAACATTAACTCCCGTATTAATAAACGCTGATTAGCTAATCAATGACTTACCTAAAAGTTTCCCCCAAGATCAAACTTTTTGTATGTACGATTGGATCGGGTAAAATCTGAAATCTGAGAGCAAATATTAAAATCCCAATCGAAAACGCTATGAGAGTTCATGTAAAAAAATTTACATTTTGTCAGTCGTTTTCCCTCCGGAAAATGGCCATTGTAATTCTTTCTGGTCTAATGTTAAGTTAATCATTTGACTATCTTACAGATGTAATTCCCACAGTTATTTATTTGTCCAAAATTTAACCGCATGGGTATTGTTTGGAAAGTCTTTACTTTGGTCGTGTTCCGGATTTAGTAAGATATCTTAGAAAAAGCTCTGTTTTCATTCGTCAATCGACCTTTTTGTTCAATAAGAACGGATCTTCAAATTCTCTATGAACCTTTTCGAAGACTTTGGTATATTTTATGTATATTTTGATCGGCAAAAATGTAAGTTTACTACAACTTCTACTTAATTAATTAATTAATTAATTAGACATTATGTTTAACAGGTACATATAGAATTTTCCAAAAAATAAATTTAAAAAGAAAACAAAGTTAAGATTTGACATTTGATAATATGTATTTGATTAACGACCATACGATAATAATTGTACCGCTTTGCACGGAACACTTTGCTCCCAAAAACTATACTCTGTTCTATATGAAAAATCTAAGGAAATATCCCAGCATACTGAAGATAGAGGAAAAAAATAGGAACAAAGAACAGAAAAAACAACAAAATATGTGTATTGTATTGGCTCACTAGGCAAGGAATTACAAGTTCAATCCCTGGTTAGGGAAAAAGTTGTTTCAATAATTATACAGAGAACTGAACGTTCAATAATTAGCGACTCTATTAGAAAGAATCTGATGAGGACACTTGGTAATGTCTGAAATAGGTATAATTCTAACCAAATAGTGTTGTTGTAGACACGTTGTTGTTGTAATTTCAATCACCCAATTGATAAAATGGCAAAAAATTCCTAACAAAAATTGTCAAGGGCTGCCCCCTTAGAGTTAGAATCGTTGTTAGTTCTAACTCACCGACGACCATAAAAAATATATGTTTCTTCTTTTCACGAAAAAGTAAATGACTATAACAAACTTCGAACACATTTTATTTTTTTGTGAAATCAGAATATGTTTTTAATAAGAAGACACTTCTAGATATAAAATCTCTTAACGTTTGTTTTACTTGCCACTACACCTACAATCAAAATCGAACTCAACGTTTTTAGCAAATCTAACATTAATTTTGTTGGATTTGATCGGTTTCTCGAGTTGACATTCTAGGTTGAAATTTAACGGAACACATTTCTTCTATTTAGAGAAGTAAGCATTTCCTAAAAGCAACTTTAAAGAGTTCGATTTAAATAAATGTATATATTCCCTTAATGAAAGGTAATTTGTTTTGAAAAAAAAATCCACAAACATGTTTTAAACATTGCTCCGCCTATATTTTCACACACGATTTGTGAATTTAATTTTTCGGGATTTCTTAATTTAATTTAATTTTGCAAAAGTTTGAGTTTGAAAACGTATTGTTATCATTCAAATGTTTAAACTTGAGATTTTGATTGATTCTAAGATTACGATCATGAGTAACTCAAAAAAGCTGTTACCGCAATTACGTTCGTCTGTCTATACTGTTTTCCCACCCAAAACGGCTTCAACGATTTTTGTTTATCATCGAGTTTAGAGTTTTTATTGTTACGATTCTATGCCATTTTTGTAATTCTATTAATGGTACCTCAGATATAACGGTGTTACATTATTAAGTAAAGTCAACATCGTTTAAGCCATTTTTAAGAAAATAAATACGACTCTTACGATAATAATCAAACTTATAAGAATACCCAGTGTTTTCCAGAATGTTCGTTCAACGGATTTTTCTCTTTAGGCCACATTAAGTCGGTAACTTCTCACAAACAATATTATTTGGTTTAATTTAAATTTAAAATTTGAGGTTTGATTGTAAAAAAAAAAAAGCCTCATAATTAGTTTTGACCTAAATATTTAAACATTTTAAGTTAAAGCCCGGGTTAAACCAGGGCATCAAACAACATACCTCTCCAATTAACTCGGCCCCTATATAACGGCCTCAAATTGCGTACTTCCAGTTGGTTTAGCTTGGTATAACTGGTTCTCTATGAATTGAAGACCCTACGGGCCGGAGTGTTATTGTCCATTCGCTCGCAATTCTGTACTAAACTAAACAGTTTCAAATGCTCTTTACATTTAATTATTCAGTACTATTTTCCAAACAATTTATTTTAATTTCCACAAATAATATTGTGTTCAATTTTTTTGTTTGAGTTGTTTTCTATATTCAGCTCCATTCATAAACGAATTATAATGAGTGTATTAAATTTAACCAGCTCTTTTACAAGGTTGAATAGAGCTTAAATAAAATAAACGCTTCTGATCGTTGGCTAGGGTTTTATAAATTCAATTGTTTTTTTTTATCTCTAACATATATTGTATATATTCATCTCCAAAATTTATAGATTATTTTAAAATCTGTCTTTTTGGTTTTATTTTTTTATTTTAATGTATTTAATTTTTAATTTGAAAAGTAGTAGATTGCCATTAACAAAAAAGTGTTTCCCCTTTTGTAAGGTATTAGTAAGCACTGTAGCAACAGATTTAAAGGCACTGAGCAAATAAACAAATACTGTACATAACGTAAGGCGTGTTTTTTCATATTTTTTATAGGCATAGACAAAAATGTACGTGCAAAAACAGCTGCAACTTAGTGTATATTGTTGATATTTATAAATGTGTTAGTGAACTAACTAATTCATATGTTTATTGATAGTTTTAACGAAAACTATCAAAAGTGGCTACTGGTACTACACTCTGTTAACAATCGTCACAAAATGTTTCCAGAAATAATATTGATATGTGTATATATATAGTTACTTTATGTAGAAAAAAAAACAGTTCAATTTAAAAATGTTGTTTATGATGTTTTTCATCATTTTTATTTAAGCCTGTATAGAAAAAAAAACACTCCTATAAATGCTTTGGTGTTTTGTTATAACATTTTTGCTTCTTTTTCTAAATTATTTATATTTTCAAATATATCTTCGCTTACAATATAAGTCCTGATTGTAATTCAACTATTACCTACAAATAATATTCAATATATCAGTTAACTTCCTTGCACACAATTTTTTTTTTTTTTTCGTTTTGTAATTTTCTCGTGCACTTTTCTAACAAATATTTCAAACTTTCTTTTTGTAAATAACTGCTTTTTATAATTAAAACAAATTATAACAACATTTCAATCAACTCATATTCTTTAAATGCACATGCCTTTAAACAAAAAAAAATGTTGAACGACTATGATTTTATTAATATACCAAATAAATTAGGCGGCGGAAATGTAACAATGCTATCGTCTACCTCGCTGCTTCATGCGAACTGCGTCTTTAATCGCAACAACACAGTGGCAACGCAACAAGGCATGAAAACATACTGGCTTTGTAAGTCCTATCGCATTAGTATGTGCAGAGCGAGATGCATAACACATCAGGGACGTGTGATATCTGCAACTGGAGTTCATAATCATCCGCCTCATATGCGAAACGTTGCCGGCGGATTAGAGATGATGCCACCACAACAGAACAATCCGACCTTAATGGTACCCAATAGCGCAGGCAATTTGATTCAAATTCCTACATCGAATGCCAATTTGAATAACACACTTTCGAATATTCGTCTGCCACAAGGTGCTACCAATTTGTCGCAACACAATCTCGCAGTTATGAATCAGCAGCAGCAGCAGCAACAACAGCCAACACAACCACCACCGCCACCACATCATCATCACTTGTCTCAGGGTATCTCTTCAAATCCCGCTCACCATCAAATGCATCAAAATGTATCTAGTCATCATCACCATCCTACGCAGCATGTGTCACCGCATAGCCAAAGTTCGGTGATTCAAAATATGATGCACAATGTAAATCTCATGCATTTGTCTAACATGGCACCTATGTTGAATTCACTACCCACGCAACACTCGCCTCAACTGAACTCTCTGCATGCTCAACAACAGCATCATCATCAGTCCCATCACCAGATTCCACAGCCACCTTCAAGTTTGGAGATCACCCCGATCCTATCTGAAAGTCCTTGTATTAACAGTCCATCGAATCGCAGCAGCAATCCGTCCCAAGGAGACAACTTAGATTCACCCATGCACTCTTCGGTCGGTCCCAGTGGGTCGGGGGGTGTTGCCTTAGAATCTCCTTCGCAAGGCAGCGATGGAAACGGCTCCTCACATGTGCCCGATGCAACCGCTTCACTTGTTCCTAATTCATCAGTGTCGCCAGATGATATTAGCAGCAATTGTCAGGACTCCCACAATTCTTCCCAGCACTCGCATATAATTAGTTCCATTACAATATCGCCGGGTAGTGCTCACAACTTCAAAATTGAAAATATGTAACCAGAGTACACAGACGTCTGCGAACAGATGCAGAATTTTAAACAAGGCGAAGCCACAAGTTTAAGAGTCAAACTCAAACAATAAAGAAACGAGTGCAATATTTCTATAACCACGTATATTCCTTATGAAAATTATATAATTATTGTTATTTTAGTTAATATAATTTAAGTCAATGCCTTTTTATGTCTTACATTTATATTTAGATAAATAGTTTTTCCACTAGTACGGAATTGTATAGTGAACATCGAACCACTAGAATGAAAATTCGTCTTCAATCGTATTATTGATGTATTTACGATTAACTAAACTAATCGCATGCATTTGTATAAACAAACGAATCAAGCAAAAGGTAAATGTTACCCACTGCTTCGGGACTGTATGTACATTATACCCAATTGAATTCATTGATTATAGTAGATAATCAAAGCCAGCGATAAAGTCAGCTAAAATTGACTTAAGTATGAAATTCCGATATTTTATCGCAGCGTATACTAGTTCTATTGCACACATATGTACACATATCGTTTGCACTTGAGTATTATTACTCTACTATGACATTCGATTAATGCGATGGGCTTTACGATTAAAAATCTACGTGATTCGGGCATTAAGACTTCTCATAATCATCACTGTGAAGTTAAAAGATAAAATACCTTATCAATTTAGAAAATCTACATGTTCTTGTCATTAATCAATTCATCCATCAACTATGTTTAATCTTAAAATAAAATGCCTATTTTTATTTATACTCTATTGGAAAATCTATATAATTTTTTTTAATTTAAAGTGGCTAAACAAGAATAAAATAATTGTAAAGTTTTGTAAATAAATAATGATTCATATTTTTTCTATAAATACTAAAGAACGAGAATTTAGTTGGGATCTGTACTTAAAGTTAAATTATCATTTTAACAATTGTGTTTAACAGTTTTAATTAATGAGTAACATTTTTATATTGTTTGGTGGTGTTATATATTTTTATCCATAAATTGTATATTTATCGAAAAACGATTACTTAAAAAAAAATATATTTCTGAATGCATATGTTAAGAATAAATGAAATGTATCATAGAGAATCAATAAAAACAAAAAATATATATATTGATCTAAAAGACATGATTTTTACAAAAGACAAAGCATTTAGATTTTTTGGGTACAAACAAACTAACTAAGATGTGCATGTATTAAGGGGAATATATCATCCGCATGACGCCAATTGGCAAATATATAATTAAGGTGTAATAGTGTCAGTCCCAAGTAAGTTTATATTTCTATATTCAAAAAAAAACATTATGTAGGTAATATGACTAGCAGTCGTTTTGGGAAAACCAATGTATTATTACTAATTAGCTGGAAGTGAAAACTCGGTTTAACATTAAATTAAACTTTTCTTAAATTGTATGTAGTCCGGATAAATCCTCTCAAAGATTAAAATTTTTTCGAATAGTAAAGTAAATCTTTTGTAGAAAATTATGGTAAACTATTGCCCTTGACACGGACTGTGTTCCCGTAAGGTTTTTAACTTTCTCTTACAAAGAGAAAGGTATTATTTTCGTATAAATTTTCGACCTCGAGATTTTGATTGATTCTAACATTACAATGATAGGGAAACCCAAAAAAAGTGTTTTTTTTTTTTGGAATTACATCCTCCTGTCCGTCTATCCTTAATAGTCTCTCCAGCCTAAACGGCTTGAACGATTTTCTTCAAACTTCGTATCCAGGATTTTGTGGGGATAATTCTAGGTATTTTTTTTACTTTTAGCCATTATATTAACGGTACCTGTCATATAAAAATTATACGGTTTTGAATAAACTTTATATCATATTAGTTCCAACAAAGCTGCTTACCCAATGCGTACCCATTTTTTTTAGAAAATCCTATAAAGGATTTGCGTTTTTTTACTGCACAAGTTTATTTGCATACGGGAACATTTTTTAAATAAAAATCAGTTCTCTAGTGAAAAAAACGTAGAAGATTGTTGACGCTAGTTCAAGTTAGTAAATTTGAAAATGAAATAAGTTCTGATCTACAAAACTACAAGTGTGGACCAGCGCCAACGCTTACTAGCGTTAGTTGTAACAGCGGCCTTAGACGTAAAAGTTATATTGTACGGGAACAGACCTACAAAAAGGAAATAAAGCTGTCACACAAAATCTGTAACTATACCGACTATAAAACATTGATAATATATTCAACATTGTTCACTATACAAATTTAATTAAATTAAATATGATGTATCAATGTAAATTGTATTTGTTTACTAAAAGACTTGTGCTTATCTAATTTTATACAATAGAATTGTTTGTAACAATTTTGTCGGCATTGATCGCATTAGGTCACACATTATCGCTCTTATTTAAAGACTTTCTTCATTTACTTTTGCAACTAAGAAACACCTCCTACCTAACGCCGATTAAAAATTTCTCGTGGAAGGAATTTTTCGTTACAATTTTAAAAATACTAAAAAAAAACATAGATGTTCGATGCATTTATAAAGGTACCCAACTTACTATCAACTAGGTCACTGCAGGCACATATAGATTTCATTAAGCCTGGATATGCCCTCAGCATGAATTTAACATTTATTGTGAAGATTATCGAAAATACCAAAAATACCAAAAATCATGTAACAACTTTTTTTTATCAGCTTTACTTCTGAAATAAGTCAGAAGTAAAATAGAAGAAGAAAAACATCTAATTTTCTATTTAGAATGTGCTTTCATAACACCTATTGTCGTTTTTATTTTAAGCATATGTAAAATAAAAAAAACAGGCCTAATAGAAAATCATTAGATAAGTTTGTCAGTTACCCTCCTTAAAACACTCGAAGGTGTGAGTGCCTCTACTACGCCTACCCGAGATTTTGTAGGTTACCGACCCTCCTTTACTGTTCTGCTGGTCATTTTGTGACTTTGATAGTGTACGCTCATAAACGTTTGAATCTGGGTAAGCGCTTTAACTACGTAGAATATGTGCAGAAGTGATAAACATAGGATGAAGTACAATTGTTATGTAAACACCGTTGATTGACTTTAAAGTATAATCTCTCCCAAACTTCAGCATTTTCGGATATATTCTCCCTTTCCACAAAGCACATCGCTAAAAAAAATATAAACAGGCACGTTAGAACCAAGCGTTTAGCTTTTTCTCACAACCATTCATGTGTGTATTGTTGCACGATGGCGGGACCGTCTGTTTTATGCCGAATTTATGATTTGAGATAAGCTTTTCTTAAATATTGATACTGCTCGAATAATTCATCTGATCTTCGCGAGATGAGGGCCAGTGAAAACTCATTTAGGTGTTGCTACATTTGTGAATCGAAACCAAATAGTCTCCGCGGCAGTTTATTGCAAATCTTTATTGAGTCATTAATAAAAACAATATCGGCGACAAGATGCAGCCTTATTCATATGAAAAGCTTCCTTTGTATATCGACTAAGCTCTGTATTAACATGTTCAACAAGTTACCTTCTCGGGATATACATATTTATTTTATATGACAATGCTGGACCCAAAATTCTAAGAAGAACACTAATTAAATATTAGGTAGTAGATTAGATACATATATTTAAAAACTTGTGCATAGCAATTCAATTTTACATTGCAGTTGCAAAAATATTTATTTTTGAAAATTTACATTAGTAGGTGATGTTAAACCGCAAAACTTTCATGAAGTAAATATCCAAATTTTCGCAGTAAGTACTATCTACAATTTCAAATGAAACTAGTAAATGAATAACAAAATCGTGTCTTAAGTACATCAAATCATCTAAACACTAACCCTATCAAATCATAATTGTGCTTCATACGGGATAAAAAATCATCAAGCCCATTCACTTTACCTAATGTAGTACCACATCTGCCTTAACTTATGAAAACCCCCTCTAAACCATTAATTTCTACAATTATAGTAGCACCCGGTGAGCGCTGGTTTAATGGCAAACTAGAATTTATGCTTAGCCAGCGTGGTAAGCCTTTGCTAGTGCACGATGGTCATACCTTTGGTATTCAATACGTGCGCAAGGACAAAAAATACTGGCAGTGTAATTTGTCGCGCAAATTTAACTGCAAAGCTCGCGTAACAACCACAGAAACAGGCGAAATTATCGTAACAAATAACGAACATTGTCACACGGAGATCCGACAACATTTGCGCAAAGACTATCAACGAAACAAGGTAATGATGAATGCACTAATCAATCTAAGCAGAAGTAATCTGTCAGAGCTGAGTCGCCACCAAACATGCAACAATAACAACAATAATTTCGCCAATATAAATAATCTGAGCACATCTAGCAGCCGTATGGATAAAGAATATCGTCCCTATCCGGATATGGCCCGTGAGACATCACCAACAATTAGCGGGGAGGAAAAGACTTCACCACAGACACCAAATGCTGACAAAATCGCCAGCAACTTTAATGCCAAAAATTTAAGCAATAGTCCCAGCGACAGTAGTTGGAATAAGACTAAAAATGATACAGCATAAAGTCCTTTTAATATACGTACAACTTTACTGCATATCTTCTAATTCGATTTAATCAAAGTACAAATTAAAATTTAAAGTCTAACCAAAATACTCGTTATGTTGTTTTCAAAGATTGTAGGAAAGGTGTAATCAAATGTTAAAAGTAGACCTATTGTTAAGTTATATCAAGGCACGTTTTTATACCAAATACTTGTTAAGTTTAAATCTAAATCTAAATACGAATATGAAAAAAATGTTTATATTTGTTTATGTTGTTACTTTTACGCATATTTCAACATCTTAAAAGGAGGTGTTGTGCCAATTGTTTTTATTACGTTTTTGTTGATAGATTGATTGTTTTCTTTTAGTTTATTATTAGCTTCTTCTTGTTTAAATGGATATTTTATTAGAGCAGACATTTTTTTTGTTTAATTAAAAATGTTGAATAAATGACAAATTATGGGTGAACAAGATGCGTTTTATTTTTTTTGGATTTTTGCAATAGCAATATAGTTATGTCGCCGTCTCTCGTTCTGCATGATCCTTATAGAGCAGGTATTGGTTTCGTGAAAATATTCGAGCTCTGTAGTTTATTCAAACCTAACATTACGAGGATGAAGAAGGTCTGGAATTCCTGTAGGTCTGAGCACCCATTTGGAGGTTAAACGTATGGACGGATTTACTTCAAATTTGATATACGAAGTTCTAGTTTTCACCGTTTTTTAACAAAACAACAAACCTACATATATCAAAAGTAAGCTTTCCTCAATAATTTAGAAGGCTTTAACGTAATATCCAAATCAAATGCGCTCAGAAATTGTTGCGTTAAGTTTCAACATGATAGATATGGTATCTTTCAAACAACCATTTCAATCTACAGATACGAATTCGAGATTGGTTCGCTATATGAACAGTTTTGGTGCGTCCCGCCAATGCAGGACTTCTACTTTCAACTGTATTTTTCAAACTTACTCAAACGTAAATCATAAAGTTTAAAAGAACCTTCTTGAAATGTTATAAAATGGTTATATCATAGGAAGATAATATAATACAAGGGGAGCAACGAAGTTGCGTGAGCAGGCCGACAAGCAGAACCGATGTTATCTAACTTAAAGTGCAGAACTATGTACAACAATTGTCTAAAAATCTGGGTGACTGAAATTAGCTTCATTGACGTTAGTTTCTATAGCAAAAAAGGACATTAATGTAATTGTGGATCATATGAAAAGCAGATAAAGTAATCCTTGAATGTTTTGAGCAAACAATTCTTCGAAAAAGTTTCGTGGCAGTTGCGTTGACAGGCTATGAAGGCGAAGAATCAATCAAGAACTTTGCGTGCTGTACAACGACAGACCTGTTCAAAAAAAAAAAACTCAGCATTGGACGTTTAATATGGCTAGGGAATACACACCAATCCCTCTGCATTCAGAGGTTTTGATTACCAGTCAGATGTAAGACACAGTATGAGAAAACCAAGCCATAAGTGGCGCGCACAAGTAAAAACAAATCTCGTTTTTCTTTATCAAAATTAACTAGAAATGCAATACTGTTATAATGTCTGCTGATTTTGTTGGTTGCGTTCTGATTTGTAGTAGGAATTGTGTAAATCTCCCATCAGCGGCCCTCTTACTCATAAATTCAAATGTGGAACTGTGCTGCAAGTTCAAAGACTACAATAATTCACCATTATTGGGATAGATTTTGCAACTGTCTACTGACTGACGCAACTATAACTTAAAAACTCAGTAGTCTAAAAATGAAAATTTGGGAATGAAGTGTTGTTCAATGACATACAAACCGGTAGTTCTTTGACTACGATATACCGTAAAAATAACAAACGCGCACAAAAAAAAAAATAAAAGAGGTAATCTCGAAAAAATAAAAGAGGTAATCCCGAATGATCAAAATTGTTTTATTCAAGCTTGGTCCTTTGCTACCAACTTACCTTTGTTAACTATGTATATACTTACTTACTTAAGTGGCGCTACAGTCCGGAATGAACCTGGGCCTCAACCAACATGCCTCTCCAATTAGCCCGGTCCTTAGCTAACTGCCTCCAGTTGCGCACTCCAAGTTGGTTGAGGTCGGTTTCCACTTGTGCGCGCCACTTAAGGCGAGGTCTTCCTCTACTGCGTCCGACGTCTGGCTGGGAATCGAAGACTCTGCGAGCCGGAGTATTGGTGTCCATTCGTTCTACATGTCCTAGCCATCTTAAACGTCCAATGCGGAGTTTTTTGAACAGGGGTATGTCGCTGTACAGCTCGTGTAGTTCTTGGTTGAATCTCCGTCTCCATAGCCCGTCAACGCAAACGGGACCGAAGATTTTTCGAAGAATTTTCCTCTCGAATCTACCAAGGATTTCTTCATCCGTTTTTGATACGGTCCATGCTTCAGCGCCGTAGAGCAGGACTGGGATGATCAGGGTCTTATATAGGATCTCCTTAGTAGTTCGAGTGAGGGCTTTACTACTAAATTGCCTTCTTAGCCCGAAGAAACAGCGGTTGGCAAGAGTAAATCTTCGTTTAATTTCTGACGAGATGTTGTTGTCAGAGTTAATAGCGGAGCCGAGGTAGACAAAGTCCCGTACTACCTCAAAGTTACACTGTCAATGGTGACGTTCTGTCCAATTCGTCGATGTTGTGAGTCCTTTCGAGATGACAGCATATACTTAGTCTTACCCTCATTTACTGCTAAACCCATGTTCGCCTCTTCCTTCTCTATACTAGCAAACGTGGCTATGACATCACGTTGAGTCCTACCAATGATGTCATACTAGCGTATGCTAGTAGTTGCACCAACTTTTGGAAAATTGTGCCTCTGGTGTTGGCTTTGGAGTTTTGCACAATCCTCTCAAGAATCAGATTAAAGAAGTCACATGACAGCGCATCGCCTTGCCTAAATCCTTTTTTGATATCGAATGTGTCGGTGAGGTCGTTTCCGACCCTGATGGAGCAACGAGAATTCTCTATCGTCATCCTACACAAACGGACGAGTTTGGGCGGTATACCAAAACTAGACATGGCTCTGTACAGTTCGTCTATATAAATGCTGTCATATGCGGCTTTGAAATCGATGAATAGGTGGTGGGTATCGATTTGGACTTCTTGAGTTTTTTCCAGGATCGGCCGAAGTATGAAAATTTGATTGGTTGTGGACTTTCCTGGCCTAAAACCACACTAATAAGGGCCAATCAGGTTGTTGGTAAACGGTTTCAGGCGTTCACATATTACGGCAGATAGGATCTTGTAGGCGATGTTGAGGAGACTTATGCCTCTGTAGTTGGCGCAGTTCAGAGGGTCTCCTTTTTTGTGGATCGGGCAAACGATGCTGAGGTTCCATTCTTCAGGCATATTTTCATCCGACCAGATTTGGCTTATGAGTTGGTGTATGTTACTAACCAAGTCATCTCCGCCGGCCTTATAAAGCTCGTCATTTCCGGCAGCCTTATTAAGCTTGAGTTTAGATATTGCTATCCTCACTTCACTCAGGTCGGGTGGTTGGCACATTTCGCTGTCGTTGCCAATATTGAATGGTTCGTTCTGCCTGACCGCGGAATGTTGTTCGTCATCGCCGTTTAACAGTCTGCAGAAGTGGTTCTTCCATATCCTCAGCATCGACTGTCTCAACTACAATATTTCCTTGTTCATCTCGACAGGCTTCTGTTCGAGCCTTGTAGCCTTGGCTTTGACGTTCTACACTTTGGTAAAACTTGCGAACATCGTTCCTGGAGTGGCACCTCTCTATATCCTCGATCGCGCGCTTTTCTTGCTTTTTTTTAAAAAAAAAACGATTACAAGTTCATGTAATCTACAATTACTTTACAAAAGCTTTTGATAGAGTCCACCTTACCCTTACATTTAGCAAAACTAAAATCGTTGGTTTTTCATCCTTCAATTTTCAAATGTTTTCATAATTTGTTAAATACAAACACAAGCAACTAGGGAAGATCGACGGTTATACATCTCGATAAAAACATATTAAGTGATCGAATATATGGTTTTATTTTCAATCAAAGTTATTAATACAAAATATTTAAAGAAAAGCAGCTGAGACTTTTTCATAGTTACATCTAAATATTGATAACCCTACTCAATTTCTGTATACGATTGAGCAGCAAATCGCCTTGCTTTATGGTGGCCTGATACTGCCAGTTCTTATTATCTGGGCGATTTGTCTCAACGATTCCTCCGACACGGTCTACTTTGCAATGTAAGCGGCCAGCCGCAATGAATCGCGATAGTTCTTGATCAATGTAGTCAACATCGACACCAAACGCCTCCGCCATATATTGCAATGTAAGTGATCGGTATGATTCCAAGAGTTGAGTGTAGGCGAGGATGCGCATTTCACGAACATAAAAACGATAATGAGGATGTGCCAAGTAATCATTGCGCAATATTACTTCCACTTCAGCCAAATGTTGGAAGAATTCAGCATAGTGGCAATTATACAACGAGAAGAGGTAGTTCTTAACATCTGGTAGACCGTGCAAAACCTCCTGGATCTCGGCACCCTTTACTACTTTGTCTCTTAATTCATTTCGCGGTAGACTTATCATTGACACATATACAGTGTATCGCACAAATGTTGGATAGTCCATCAGTTCATATGAAGTGAATGTGCTGACAGTGTCCAAGAAAAATTCGGCTGCAGCCTTGAAATCACGGATCGCGACTGAATAGATTCCTTGATAAACCTACAACAAGATAATATAATTGTAGACAGTTAAAATCATAAATTATTCGCGATATAGTTATATTACAATTTTGAATCAGAAATGCAGAATTATAGAAAGTTTTGTTTGCGGCTCTTTGTATTTACTAGTCTTTGCTATATATCTGATTGATTATTGGAAAAGAAACACATATAAATACCTTTAATCGGTTTCTACGATCCCAGTCACCACCTTCTTCAATTAAATGCTTTGCTTTGTCAATATTACGAGTGATAAGATCATGATCTATGTAGAACAGGCCCAAGCGAATCAAATGAAAAACAATATCCAAGCGATGTCCCAATGATACGGTTTTTTCATAAGTTTTCCTAAATGCAGATTCGGCACCAACTTTGTCGCCAATTCTACACAGGAACTCAGATTTCTTAAGATTCGCCTCGCGAACTTCCATCTCACCAAGGTTTTTCTCGGCATCTTCAATCGCAGCATCAAGCTGCTCCAATTCGGTCTTGTTGTTTTCCTTCATACGAGCCAGTAAGTCCTTGTCCACGGGCCAATTGAGCTCAGTGCATACATATTCATACCAAGGAGCCATATTATCGGCCTTTATGGCATCGAGAAGCTTTGTCTTGATGGCGACATCGTTTTTGTATTCTCCTAGTGACAACAAAAACTTGAATTGGGCCAAATCCAAGTTTGGATTCTTTTCCAAGCCTTGTTCTTCCAAGTTTTCAATAGGCATACTTGTAATTTAGTTTGTAAAATCTGTGTAATATATTTATGAACAAAGCACTAACTTTCTGCTGGTCGATGATTTTTATGTTTGACAGTACGTCGATGACGGTAGAATTCCGCAAATTCACGAATAACACGAAGTTAGAAATGGTTTAGATTAACTAGGATTTTTCCAGGAGGGACGAGTTCAGCACGAGAATTTGGATTATAATGGGATAAATTTAAAATCGGGTTATTGCCAGTAAAATATATTTGTTAATTTGTAAATAGTGATCGATTCTACCAACATAAATATATAATCGTAATTGTAATCATTAACTTTTCATATTTAGTACATATTTGATCAATTGTTTTACGAAAATGCTAGGTGACAAGGAATTAAGGGTATAAACATTCATGCTTGAAAAAAGTTTAACCCGGCCCCCGGGGAATATAGATTGACGAGTATGAAAATTATCTTTTCTAATATATATATATGTGTTAGTGTATCTGTACACGAGAGCTATTACTCGCGACCTGAATATAAGTTGCACATACACTCACAGAACTAACACAATGACAGAAAAGTGTTAGTTTTGAAATTGTTGCTCTTAGATTCACACTAATGATTTTTAACACCAACTATCGGATGTGGATGTTTTGAAATGGCTTTTTGGTGGATTTGCTTTTAAAATTTATCACACCTTCTACAAAAGCATCCTGTTAGAATTTTAAAAAAAATCTATACTGACCCTGTTCAACGTTCGGACTATACAAATTAATGTTATGTTGTGAATAGGTAACATATTACGCCAACCGGATTTTCTGATTTTTTTTTAATTTTTGTATTTGCGTGGCAATAACACTATCATTTTTACCAAGCTATACATAGAATTCTACCGTTCGCAATGCTATTCTCCTAAGTGGTTCGTTTAAGAACAATATTTTTTAACGCCACCTTTTTCAAGGTATTTTGGCAATACCTTGGCCAATGTAATGGTATCAATGCCATTTTTACAACCAGTGTTTAAAACCCGCGGTTTAGATTAAGGGATATAAAACTTATTTCTTCTTTAATGGTGTTAGTTTTGTATATCTTTGAGGTGGCGGTGGGTTCCAGCTGCACTCATTAAAATACCTGGAATTAGAATATAAATGTCATACCCGTCGGTAATTCACTTAAAAGTGATAGATATACTATAATCGCAGAATGCGCTGGTGTAAACGAGAAATCATTCCCAAAGTCAAATTCACACTCATCGGAGTTGTCGACCTTCTCGACAGCAAACATTTTGAAGCAATCTGGCACATATAAATACCAGAAGAATTAAGTTAATAATCTTTAAGATTCAGATTCTTTATTGAGTCTTTACAAATAAAGAGGGCTCAGTGGCGCGATGGTTAGTGCGATGAGTCTTTATATAAACTAAATTTGACATGTGTTATTTACTTCTAGAGTGAGTAAGTTATATTGTGAATATAAGCTTAAATCTGAGGCTGTAATGTATGGCACTCTCTTTTAGTGACTTTTGTTTCTGAATGCCGACATGGCTTTGCTGTTTCTTTTTCTTATTTTAGCTATTGCTCGATTATAGCTATATTGCTATCTCTTACGACTTTTGCCGTGATACGTATGATGCGTACAGTACAGACTATTTACAATACTACTACGAAACTATATACATACTACACTTAAACATACTTAAACATACGAGAGGGTAAGGGATAACTGACAATTTTCGTCTTTCCTCTTACTCATTTTCATTCTTTGGAAGGAGATTCCTAATCTCGGATATTTTGACATTTTCTTTTTCGTTTAATTTTTTTTTATAGTTTTCGAGTTATGTTTTCTTATTGTCACTTTTCAGGTACTACTGTTTTGTTTACGTTACGAATATTTTATGTTACAAATATACAAATATGCATATATATTTCACAGATATTTTACACAGATGGAAGGTGATATGAATGGATAATAAATAATTATATGGATGCTTACATCTAGGACTCGATGAGTTTTATTCTCCAATATTTATGTTCGATTTATATATGTGACTTTGTTTCATAAAATTTGATTTTATCCGCATTTTGGGCGTTCGCTGTGTTTGGTAGAATGATATAGGGGGCCCATCGAGGGATGCGTTTAGGTTCTCTGACAGTAAGTAAAATGGAGATGGGTATAAAGAGCTGTTGATATTTTTGTTCATTTCCGTGAAAATGTTTTTGATTGTGTCATTATCGTTGTGATGCATTTTGTTTAACGATTTTTGCAATAGAATGATAGCGTGTTTAATAATTGGTGTTGTTTTTGTTTCATTAAAAATATACAAATTTGAAAGGCGTTTGTTACGTGTCTCAAAGTTTTTGTTTATATTAATACTCTTTCAGCCTTATTCATAAATTCATTATAAGGAGTGTATAAAGTTATGATGGTTGAATAGTGCCTGTATAAGGGTATATAATTTTTTTTTATTCCTGTATACACAGACGGCTGAGTATCAGGGTTACCAAAGGCTCAATTTCAAGTTGAATAATATCATCCAGGGTATTTGCAGTTGTTTTTTACTGCTTAATTTGTTCAAATGGTAATTCTTCTTTACCTACAGACTCAACATTATAAACGATGTTATTGAGTCAACATAAGTCATCAATATGTTATCAAAATGTAGAAAACAAAATTGTCACCATGAGTTTCGCAACCATAAAAATTATCCATTGGTAACTCTGTCGAGCTTTTAGGTAATATATTTGACACAAACCCTGTATAACTATTATGGGTGGGGAAATATGTTATGAATAAGAAATTGTGCGATCCTGAATAGAGGCTGTATAAATACTTATGCACTGTATAACTATACAACCGTTGAGATGTGTTTAAGTGAAATCTAATGAATAAGGGGGTTTAAGTCCTTAATCAAACGCCGGGAAAGGTATGAACTAGCGCTTACCAAGCAATCCATTTGACTGAATGCTTCCAGTAAACTCACTATTTGCAGACGTTACTGTTCACTGTTCAGTTGTCAACTGTCACTTAAGAGCTACAAAAAAAGGGTGTCGGATCGATAAGCTAATTGGAGAAAAGAAAAGTTTTTACTAAACGGAAAATCTTGAAAAAAGATAATAATACTATTCAAAATGATTGGTGGCTTGTTTGTTTACAACCACAAAGGAGAAGTGCTCATCTCCCGAGTATATCGTGATGATATTGGCCGAAATGCAGTCGATGCCTTCCGCGTCAACGTCATCCATGCAAGACAACAAGTGCGATCCCCAGTGACAAATATCGCTCGAACTAGCTTCTTTCACATAAAGGTAGGCGTAAATTTTATATTTAACATTCTATGTATATCATTTACCTATAAATTGATATAACTCCTCTTTCCAGCGTGCGAACATTTGGCTAGCTGCTGTGACTAAACAAAATGTGAACGCAGCAATGGTGTTCGAATTCCTCTTGAAGATAATCGAAGTAATGCAGTCGTATTTTGGAAAGATTTCTGAAGAAAATATTAAGAACAACTTCGTATTGATATACGAACTTCTAGATGAAATTCTCGACTTTGGTTATCCACAGAACACCGATACTGGTGTACTTAAGACTTTTATTACACAACAAGGAATTAAATCTGCTACTAAGGAGGAACAAATGCAAATTACCTCGCAGGTAAGTCAATTGATTATACAGCAATGTATATGGACGTTACTAATGCTGCTTTGTATATCAAAGGTTACCGGTCAAATTGGATGGCGTCGCGAGGGTATTAAATATCGTCGCAACGAGTTGTTCCTTGACGTCCTAGAGTATGTTAATCTGCTCATGAGTCCTCAGGGTCAAGTTTTATCGGCGCATGTTGCTGGCAAGGTGGTTATGAAGTCTTATCTTTCGGGTAAGTTCGATGCACATTTATTTGTTTATATTTTATTGTATTTTTGTGTTGTACTTTATATTTTGATAAAAGCATTCCCCTTAACTCAATAAATGAAATTAAGAATATATGATAAGGAAATTGTCTACATCGGAAACGGATAAGTGCACACCTCATTTTGTGTGCACTTATCCGTTTTATTCACTTATTTATAAGTGCATATAATCTTATAAATTGTCAAAGGTTTTTAATGGTGTACCATTTAAACGCGTTTTGCACTTATCCGTTTCCGAAATACTACTATTCGTCGTATCGTCTAATCAGAACACAAACTAGAAAAAGGCGTTTGAAACAAGACTAGGTACTCGACAGCAAATATACTAATGAACTGTTTTTTAGTTTACCATAATGTAAAGAATAAAAAATTATCAGAAACATTTTACAGGAATTAATTGTTAATTCAATTAACTAACTAGTGAAAATATTTTGTCTTTACTGCGAGTTACAATTAAATTGTCAGAATATTGGAAAATCAGGGAGCTGAAACTGTTTATTGGATATAATTAGGATAATGTTCCTTTCATCATTTAAGCTGAACTTAAAGGAAATCATTTGCCTCCTGCCTTATTGCCTGTTGCTTTACAATTTGGATTATCAGCTTTTCGGAAAATGCAATGATGACCTGTCCTTTCGCACTTTTTACTTCCCCAGTTTTTTTTAAATGTATAATTACTGAGCTCAGCTCTTTCTGTTACTGAATGCTTATACGTTTTTGAAAATACTGCCATCCAGGTTAATCTGCTTTTTTGAACAGTGGAGTGGATAATTACTTAAGCTCAGATCTGTCTGCTGCTGAAATAAAACTCATTCACAAATATGAATAATTGGAATTTTTTAATTATGCTCTTAGATATTTTTTATGCCCAGTGGAACATTATCTTTTTGGGATACACTAATTTTTATGGAGGAGAAAAAATAGCGTTAAACCCGACGTAAGTGCAATTGGTCGGTAGTTGGAGAGAGAAGAAGATTCGCCTTTTTTTGGTACAGGCTGGACAAATGCTGTTTTCCATTTACTCGGAAAGAGTACTGATGAGTAGGATAGATAGAAAAGCTTACGCAGTGGTTTTGCTAGCGTAGAAGAACACCTCTTCAAAATGATGGGGGATATACCATCTGGACCAGCGGATTTGTGTATGTCAAGATCAAATAAAACTCTTGCAACTATACGAGTACGAAAGTGAATTTGTCCCATAGAATGATCAACGTTCTCAAGTACAGGTGGAGACTGAACACAATCTGGCAATGTAGAATTGGCTGCGAAATGCGCAGCAAGCAGATTGGCTTTGTCTAAAAAGCTGACAGCTGGAATGTCATTGTGAATGAGCATCGGAATCGATGATGAGGCCGAATTTTTTATATTTTTAACAAATGTCCAAAAGTTTTTACTACCTCTGGGACATTGTAGAATTTTTTGCCTCAAAAGAGTTAATTTTTTTCTTACACACCTTGCGCAAATGCACAATCACTCAATACTGACTTATTTTTGGTAATTTTTATATATAGTTTAAGGTAAAGGTCATAAAAACTGCTTATTTTTCATAAATAAAGTTAAAAGTTGTTTTGCGGGCAGAAATAATTAGTTTCCTAAAAAATCGAATTTCCCAGACCTGGCTTAATGTATTAATTTTATTTTTAAATAAAGGTATACATTTTTTCTAAAAAAATAATGTGCCTAACTAATTCGTTGTGACAATTAGTACCGCAGAAATTATATTTATTTATATATTCCACCGTCAAGACCGAGACCCAATTCAGTGACACAAAAACATAACTCCGAAATATGCTGATTTTTTTCTGTGCTGTATCTTGAAAGTATGGAGCACATATGACACATGACTTTCTCAAACCTATGCGCTGCGGTGGCACTTTAAGCTTGCTTCAGGGAAGCCTCACTCTGCGCCAAAGATTAGTCTGTGCCGAAATCAATGTTACCAAACGACAGCTAACTAAGACCAGGAAAATCTGATATCCAGAAATGTAAAAGTCACGTTGTTCACTGAACAGGCGCATGCTGTGCTGCATTTCGAAGTTCAAATGTACTTCCCCCCGATTATTCATGATCGAGTATTTATGCAACTCACGAATAGCTTCGAGTAGGAGGAGTACTCCGAGGATGAGGAAGAATTATGTTTGCGCCGGCATTCCTAGCATTGCTACTTGAAGAATCGCTGCCATTTGTAAGGACTGGCGACGGGTAGAACAATAGGACCGTTGCTATCTCTGGGAAGAGAAAAGATGCGGTCAAAATCCATAAAAGACTGATTTTTATTTATTTTTATAAGTGGCTATTCGTAGCTGCTTTTCAACTTCGGCGACTGAGAGAGAAGCACTATTGTGATTTCATAAATGTCGACAAAATTTTTTTATTTACCTTAAACACACTTGATATTACAAGATTTATATGTATCAACAAAATTGAAACCGATCACGTACAAACAAATACAATTTTTTCTCGGAACAGGCTCGCTAGTACCCAGGGCCTAGATTTCTCACAACCATTCATGTGTGCGTGATGATGATGGCGCGACCTCCTGTTTTATGCCGAATCCGAACGGCTAAGTTGAGATAAGATTTTTCTGACAGTTGATACTACCCGGATGATTTGTCAGATCATCACGAGAGGAGGGCCAATCAAAAAAATCACTTAGCTAAATAAAAGTAAATCTGTTTTTGTTCCAATCGAAAACGCAGTCAATTAAACTCGTTAAATTCGTACTTTCCCTACAACTGTGTATGTTAAAATATTTCTCTCTATTTCTATTTCCAAATGTGCTCTTTCACGGAAGCATATTAAACTTATTAATTATAATTTTAAAATAAATAAACTATTAATTATTTAAAGAGAGCAGATTTTAAAGTTATATTTACATTTTATGTATATATTTTACAATTATTTGTAAAACATTATCCATTAATACAAAAAGTTCTTAATATATTTATTTTTTAGGCATGCCCGAATGCAAATTCGGTATCAACGATAAAATTGTAATGGAATCTAAGGGCCGGGGTCTATCGGGCAACAACGAAGCAGAGACTTCGCGTTCTGGAAAACCTGTTGTCGTTATCGACGATTGCCAATTCCACCAATGCGTTAAGCTGAGCAAATTCGAAACCGAGCACTCGATCAGTTTTATCCCACCAGATGGTGAATTTGAACTTATGAGGTACCGAACAACAAAAGATATCTCACTGCCGTTCCGTGTTATTCCACTTGTACGTGAAGTAGGGCGCACTAAAATGGAGGTTAAAGTTGTTTTGAAATCGAATTTTAAACCATCATTACTCGGCCAGAAAATAGAGGTAAAAATCCCAACTCCCCTCAATACTTCCGGTGTGCAGTTGATCTGCCTTAAAGGGAAAGCCAAGTATAAAGCCTCAGAAAATGCCATTGTATGGAAGATCAAACGTATGGCTGGGATGAAAGAAACTCAGCTCTCCGCCGAAATTGAACTGCTTGAAACAGACACTAAGAAGAAATGGACTCGACCCCCAATCTCAATGAACTTTGAAGTTCCATTCGCGCCGTCTGGTTTCAAAGTTCGTTACCTCAAAGTATTCGAGCCAAAGTTAAACTACTCAGACCACGATGTTGTCAAATGGGTGCGCTATATTGGCCGCAGCGGACTCTATGAAACTCGCTGTTAAACACTGTCACAGTCGACTAAACATCTCTATTGTAATTAGACACACACAAGATAAGGCAAACATGATTACATTATTTCCTAAGCAAAATGTTTAATCTTTGTCGTTATATTCCAATATTATAAATATTCATATACTTTAAACAAATTGATTTATATTTTGTTTTTTTCCTTTTTTTTTTTTTAAAAAATCATTTATAAATATAGAAATCTATATTATATATAACAACATGTATTATATTTAATGAAATATCAAAGCAATTCGCATCCCCCAACATGGATTAGACGTAAATAGTCAAAATTCCAATATTAATCGATGTTACTCTATAAGTGTTATATAGAATTTCCAAATAGAAAATGTTTTTCCCACATTGTTACTAATTAAAAAAAAATTTAATAAAAATATGTTTTTACTATAAACAAGCAGACTTTCCACGACGTTCATTAATACTTTTTAATAACTACGATCTTTCTAAAACACCGTGTTGGGAAATAGATAAAAGGGAGTTTGCACTCCAAATACACTTTACAAAAAAAATAAAGAAGATAATCTATGGCTCTGCCACAACGTCGCAAAAAAAATAAATAATATATAAATATAAAATATGTACTCGAATATAAAATGAAAACACAGGAACATTATAATTACAAAAAAAAAAACAAATGTATTTAGTTGAGTTTATTAAACATAAAAAAAAAAACGAAAATAAAACAAAAAAATATATCAAGCTTTTCTTGTGTTAGTTTAAGATTTTCCCTTTAAAGGTAAGAATAACGACTAACGTTAGAGCTAACGTTATTTTTATTGTTATCTATTCCACCTCGACAATGATCAGATACATACATAAGGCAAAGGAGCCTACTCAAATGAATTGGGGTTGCCTTGTACCAAAGAGTACAAGAGTATACTCTTTGCTTGTAACTTCCTCCACTGCGTCAGCGTCGATTAATTTTGTAATAAAAAAAGTGAGACAAAACGAAGAAGCTAAATCTTACAAAAGCATAATAGCGTGGGACAAATACAAAGAAGCAAGAATTTTTTGCAAACGTGAACTAAGAATTTTTTAAATAAAAACAAATGCATAAAGTCACCACGAAACCAACAAGAGACCTGGAATAATTCCTGAAATATTCCACCTCGACAATGATCAGATACATACATAAGTCAAAGGAGCCTACTCAAATGCATTGGGGTTGCCTTGTACCAAAGAGTACAAGAGTATACTCTTTGCTTGTACTTAACTTCCTCCACTGCGTCAGCGTCGATTAATTTTGTATCTGTCAGCTAGGTTCCAGAAATCGAGTGGAATGAAAGTGAAATTACTTTTGTAAATCGAGTGCATTTGTTTTTGGTGTTCCACATTCCGACCGATTTCATAACTTCGAAAAGTTTTCGACATCACTCGGTGAAATTAAAGATAGCTGATACAATCTGTCATATGGGACATTGCAAAATTATTTTTATTTTGATAAATTTGTTTGTTTACAAATTCTGCTTAATTTTTATAAAATAAATAATAAATTATGAAATATTGAGTGCTATTTATATTGCTGCGGTGTTGCAAGTTGAAAAACAAAAGTGCGCAGAGGAAAAATAGAAAGGTGTACGATAAGACCCCTTTCTAATCCTTTAGAAATTGCAGATGCTGCGTAACTGAAACAAATAAATTTCAAATGAAAATTAAATATTGTTATTTCATTTAGATTTATGTCATATTATCGAGTAAATAAACATGATTTTCAAATATTGCTGCAAACTTTTTCGCCAAATATAAAACAATCATAGATTTTTTGTGTGTTGCAGTTCGCCTTCTTTCCTTACCGAAAGAAGCTTTCTGAGATCAATTGGAAAAGATTCTGATGTTGCTTTGGGCCGTTGCACTGTATCAAATATATTGAAGAGCTCTCAATGTTTTGGAGAACAACATTTTTCTCAGATGGAATTTCTTATTCCTGGGGGCATCGACATCGAAGGCAGTAAAGAATACTTCTCAGGTAATGCACTGATTGTGAGTAGGATCCAAAAATAGTATCTTTTCAAAAACAAATCGTCCGCTGCAACTGAATCTCCTTTCATAAATCCTCCGACAAGATCTTTATGCCTCTCCATAAATTCAATAAATTTTGCCTCCTGGGAATTATTTTTGTGTTTACCATTGTAAAATACATATCGTTTAGTATATCTATTCAAAATCTTAACAACATTAGTACACTCAGATATTATTCACTTACATATTCAATCACGTCAGCTCATCCCAACAATTTCACACTCACAGATACTAAAATGATCGAATTGAAATCACACACAAAAAGATAAAACCGAAATGTGGAACATAGAAATTCATTTTTTTGAACTTCGAAAAATGTGAAATTGAAATCGGTAAAAGTGAAATGTGAACGATTTTAATTTCATTTCGAGTGAAAGTGAAACGTATAACCTAGCTGTGTATTAATTTTGTAATAAAAAAAGTGAGACAAAACGAAGAAGCTAAATTTTACAAAAGCAAATTTTGCAAACGTGAACTAAGAATTTAAAAAAAAAAAAACAAATGCATAAAGTCACCACGAAACCAACAAGAGACCTGGAATAATTTAAAAAATGAAAACTGTTATTTGTAATGAAGAATAGATTGATATCGCTCAAATTTAATACTTTCTTTGTAAAAAGTGTAGAAGATATTATTAATTAAATACATAAAGAGAATTACCTTTGTAACATAAGTCAAGCAGAGCCTGTACGCGTTAATTCCATAGTAAACATTCTGGGGCTCTATTACATAAAACAAAAAGAGCGGCGAGTAAAAGATAGTCAGGACAAGAAATATTAATGAAAGCTATACGACTGCCAAATGTCAGCCGTAAGATATTACGAGTATCGTAAAACCTAGAACGATACTAGTTTTATGTATTTCGATAATATTTTTAAAAAAAATAGTCCTTGAAGTCCATTGCCAAAAAATAATTTAATTTTATGAGTTTACTTTATTACAATTGCCCCTGATATTTCTTTGTTGGCCATTGTTCGCTGTGTGCGAAAAAAATAATAATAAATTAAATATTATGTTTTAAACCATAATAACACATTATTTTGAATGTCATATTAAATTTCACGACCCCACTGTCTCGAAAGCCTGAAAAAACGGCTACCATTATCATTTGTCTATTTCCTGCTTTCAATTTTCGATTTCGGATTGTTATTCTATTATGTAATTTCCTTTTGCCATTTAGTCCCGGTGTTGGGTTTCTATTATTTTCCCGAATATCTTTTCGTGAAATGATAGTAAGTAGGTAGTATTAATTATCTTTGGTATAGTATGGAAAACACTTGCATTTCTTTGAAATATTCAAAATATCTGGTAAAATTGGACCTACAACTTTAATTCTATCTAAGAGCATGTAAATAATCATAAATCATAAGTAACAAATAAAAACTCAAAATAAAATGAAAGCTTATAAGAAGGCTACATCCGCTGTGACGGACAGACAGACGTGGCTAAATCGACTCAGCTAGCGATTCTAAGTCAATCCATATACTTTGAGGTATAGGTATCTACCTAAATAATTTCTCTATGGCATAGGGTATAAAAATGAAAAATCGATACTTCCTATCAATTCGACAATGATCAGAATTTTGTATTAAGATAATATTTAATAGAAATACGTACTTCTACGATACAATTCTTAATCGCAGTAGGTATTACAAGAAATCTCAGGTTAAGTTATACATCGTACTCCGTACCTACTTTCCAGTTGGATACTGTAAGCTCGTTATAATTGGGTGTTTCGCCCCGCATGATACATAAAAATACCGAATGTTCATCGTTGATCGTCAAAATATAAACGGAATATAAATGTGCAGCCAACTAATGTAGGTGAGATCGATGTTATTATTCGTATATTCGTAATGTGTTAGAACCGACTTCCTTGTCATTGCACAATTAGAAACCAGGCAAATGCAATTACGGGGGATTCGATTTATAATGATTACTTGAAAGATGTATTTCACTGCTCCGAAGAAGGCTTCTAATAGTTCAAAAACGTACTATGTCAATGAATTGGTTGAATGTTTTCAAAAGTCCAGACAGGACATCGTGTATCAAAGTATCGATGAGTCCATGACGAAATCCAAAGGGCGCAGTTTGCTGAAGCAGCACATGCCTCTAAAGCCTGTCAATAAAAATTTGGTTCCGTTGTGACCTTAAAACCGGCTTTATATATGATTTCTACATATACCGTGGTAAAGAATGTCAACCAGTTGAAGGGACGCTAGGCTGACTAGCCCTAAGAGTACTTACCTGCTGTCAAAATATGTTTTGCTAAAAGCTGCTTCAAAACTATGATATATATTGTTTCGTTTTATGTGTAGGTATTATTTGCCATTGTTTTTAAGAATTTCTTAGATGGCCTATTGTGTTTGATTTTTCAGATCAACAAAAATTAAAAAATATAGCGAAAGTACCGGTATTATTCAATAATTAATCTCAAATGTTTAATACATAGGTACGACATACATATGAACTACATATTTTGGACAATTTTATTTATTTGGAATTACTCTTGTATTCAATGTCATCATCAGTAACTTGGCTCTAGCAAAAACATTGCTACTACTTTATTGAATTCATCTGCATATCGTAGATGAATGTTGTGCTTCCCTTCTCGAAACTCATAGTACCTATAAATAGATAAATGCGTCAAAAGTAATACAATCGACAACTAACATCAAGCGGTTACCTGCATCCGAGAATTCTTTTACGAATAAATGGAACGTGTTCTGGGGCAATCATGGGATCTTTCTTGCCGTGCAGAATTAAAGTTGGAATATTAATACGTTCAACTTCTTCTTTGCAGAAATTTCCATCACTGTGTTCAAAGAATGCAGTTTCTCCATCGACCCATTCCGCCCACAGTTCTGGAAACCGCTCAGGACCATAAAGTTTTATCATCGGCTCTCGCATGCGCTCTGACCATTTGCTAACATCACGAATAGCTATTATCGAATTTCAATTATTTTCTTCTGAATATATGAAAATATGAACAACTAATCATACCTCTTATCGCTTTGACTTCTTGTTCATTTATATATGCTCCAGCTCCCCAAATTACTAATTTTTCTAAAACGCCTTGATATGACCCAGCTAAAATAAGACTTGTTATACCACCATCGCTCCAGCCAAGCACTGAGAAATGGGGGAAACCTAGTTTTTCCATTAAATTTTTTGCACATTCGGCATCCTTCCTGAAAAAATCTGGACCAAATTCTCGTTTGGGAGGTATTGACTTTCCGTAACCAGGTGGATCCCATGCAATGATCGTGTGATTAGGTAATAATTCAGGCAGTTTCTCGATCTGAGGTTTAAAATCAGTCCATGCTGATCCAACGGCGCCTGGCATTAGCAGAATGCTCTTTGCTCCATTACCAGATTGAACATAATTGATATTTACTCCCCCAACGTTTATTTTGCTTTCAGTAATTTTGGTAGAAAATCGACTGATAACAAGAGCACTCGATTGTAATTTTGTTATAAGTCTTTGCCCGAACATTTTCGTGAACTGTGTGTTTTGGACGTCATCATCGCTAGGGTATCGTCATCGCCAGTGCTTTATTAAAATTACCTAGGTTTCCATTTAACGCAAACGCAGATAAGGCTAGAAACCTGATTGCCTAGATGCTATATTGCTAAGAAAATACATAGTGCTTCTTTCGAAATTACTAAATTATCTTTATCTTAGGAATTAGGAATAATATATGAAAACAAAAAAAAAACAATCAAATAGCCAGGTATATTAAAGTTCCATACAAAAACAAAATTAATAAATATTGAGGAAATGCAAATTGTTATACTCATCCCTGGGAACAGTTAAGGGCTACACCACATCATAAAATATTGAATAAACTCACTACTCAGAAACACAGCTAAAACGTTATGGGAGGTATTTTCTATGGTGAATGACACATTAAGAAAAGAAAATTTTGAACAATTCCTAAACAAAATATGTAATTGTGAATAGGTGTGTTTATTGTGTGCAAGCTTGAAATAAAAAATAATAATAATAATACAGGCGTCAAATACCATCTAACAACTTAATTATTTTTAATTTCTATTTTCCAAATAACTATATAAAATTTTAAAATAGAAATATCTCTTCTATTTTATTTATGTTTTAATGTTAGTATTACAAATATTTTTGAAACATTATTATATTACTTTACGAGTTACATACATAAGCTTTCATATTATGAACGATCTTAAAACTGAATTGAATCTAAAATGAGTTAATTGTTATTAATATTTTTTCGATAATTTCCTTATTTTACCGTATATGCTTGATTTGTAAATTATGTGCCTGATTAAATGTTTTAAAATTTTACGACGTCTACAGACTAATGGTGTTTTCCATTGGTAAAAAAATCAATATTTTCTTTATCTAGATCTGCCATAAGCCCGATTTTGACAGTTGGTTTGTTTTGGCAGAAAAAATGTTTTTTTTTTATCTCAGATCAATGTTGCAAATCTGGATTTTTGGCACATTTACCCCTCCTTGCACACACACTAATACAAATGATAGCTGTTAGTCAAATTGATTTTCGTTTTAATTAATTATTATTTCGGTTGTGAAAAACTATTATTAATCATTAAATCTGTAGCAGATCAATCAATAAAATGAAAAACAATCAACCTGTGGGACTTAAAACTACACCGTCGCACTTAATTCACAGACAAGAAATTTAAACAACACAGAGACAAAAAAAATCAATCTAAAATCGTGTTCCTTTGGGAAAATCCAGATTTACCAATGGAAAACGACATTACTTATGGCGTTTTCCATTGAGAATAAATCAATTTTTTTTTATCTGAAGCTGTTAAAAGACCGATTTTGATTGATTTTTTTTTTGCAAATTTGTATTTTTCGGCAGATTTATCAATACCAATACAAATGATATCTGTCAGGTTGACTAGAGATTTATTTATTTACTAGATTCATTAATGGATATAGACACAGAAAATAAAGTTATACGTGAACTATTAAATTCATCTAGAATCTAGTTCGACTTCGTCTTCCGAAAATTATGAAGATGATTTCTGTATTTTAAAATTTTTGTTATGTTTAAAATTTTGGCAGCTGCACCGATGCTAACTTCACAGACACGAAATGACACCAAACAATGACAAACAAAAAAATAAATCTGAATCGTGTTCCATTGACACTCAATAAAAGATCAAATTGCAGAACAAAATCTAGATTTCCCAATGGATAACGCCATTACTTAGTATCCTTTACATCTCTACACTCCTACTTGTTTTACTTTACATATTTAATGTAGCCGCTGCTTTAATATTCTGCGAATGCGAATCGAAGAGAACCAAATCATATACAGCAGCCAATCGGAATGCTCGTTCTAAATTTCGTCGCAACGGAAGTAGTAACAGTTTTTCAAAGCGATCCCAAGCTACTGCAATGGTCGAATTTCAGGCCATTCTAGTGTAATTCTCCAAAGAAGAAGGTTATAGTTGTTGTGCTGTTTTAATATTAAACTGCATAGTTTTGCAATTTTTTTCACACTACTGCGTGAAATTATATTTTAAATATAATAAGGTGGGTGAAATAGTTAATAATCGTTTATTAGTTAAAAAATTCAATGTTATAATCTTCATTTATTCGGTAATTTTTTGTTTCGTGGAGAAGTAACAAATTGTCTATAAATTAAACATGGCGGTGGAATTTCGAAATAATTTCCCACTTTTGTACCATTTAGAAAATGGGAACTTATTTTTTATTTACAAATCAAAAACTGTTGTTTTGAAATTTTTTTGTTTGTTTTTTTTTTTACCCGAATTTCTTGGTCTTTTAAAATTTAATCTAAATATTTTTTTAAACGCAAGCGTATTACTTATTGATTTATTTCTGTGTCTACCTTTTTTCAGACAACGTAAAAGGCGTTGATTTAGTGTTTCGTCTGTGGAAGTGAATGAGTCGTCGAAATGGCGGACGACGAGCAGTTTTCTCTCTGTTGGAATAATTTCAACAGTAATTTATCGGCAGGTTTTCATGAATCACTATGTCGAGGAGATTTAGTAGATGTAACTTTGGCGGCGGAGGGTCAATTTGTTAAAGCGCATCGGCTAGTTTTATCCGTTTGCTCGCCCTATTTCCGCAAAATGTTTACTCAAATGCCAGCCAACCAACATGCATTCGGTAAGTCTATAGATACATTGGATAAAAATCTGAAACGTGTTGATGTGTTTTTTTTTTTATTTTTTCCAGTGTTTTTGAAGGATGTGAGCCACTCGGCACTTAAAGATTTAATACAGTTCATGTATTGCGGAGAAGTTAATGTCAAACAAGAGGCATTACCGGCATTTATCAGCACAGCGGAGGCGCTGCAGATTAAAGGACTCACAGATGTAAGTACAAACATTTTATCTATACGAATTGGTTGTGTTACGCGATATTTTATTGATTCAAAAGCCAACAACAAATTTTGATTTTCCCACGCAAACGCTTTCGTCGTTGCAGCACGCAACTCCTTTTGCAATGCATACACAACTGATTGAGTGATTGCATTTGGTATAGTCAAAATAATAAAGCAGTAATTAAGTATATACATTTTTAAACCCAGCACTTCAGTGGCATTCAATCGTCCATTTTGTTAGGGAAAAAATGTAAGCATTTTAAAGAGCTATACAGAATTGGCGGTTGGTCGCGTGGTCCGTGGTAATATGGCGTCTGTGGCTTGGCTTGATTTTTATTTTCCTCGGTGTATTTTATTTGTTTCCACATATTTGGTAGTCGACGAATTGTTCGCATTTAAATAATCTTTATTATTTGGTCATTCATGCATACATACTTGTTTTTGCTACATTTTTCGCAACGGTAATAACCCTTCTTTGATCAAATAGTGGATGTATAGTGTCGATAGTTTTGTGAACGAAAAGCAAACATTTCGATTTACGATTAATAATATAACATCCCAATCCTTCATCGGGCTATCATGGTTATCTGTGAAACTAACTTTCGATAACTGTTTACAAACTTAGCTTCTCGATGTTTTCCATTGAAATGTTGTGTTTGCGGTCTCGAAGTGTTATCTTGGGGAAGTTTTAGGTGTATGAATTAAAAAAATTAATTTTGATGCACAATAACCTTTTACCCCTCTAAGAAAAAAAAATATGCTATCGACAATATAGTTTTTAATAAATTGAGCGTAGATGTGCGATGTGGTCGGTCCCACGACGCCATTTTTTCACAAAGCACAGAGAACCAATTGTAACACGGAGCAGAACCCTATGTCCAAGTTTCACAGAATATCTCAAAATTTTCTGAAAAGCAATGTTATAATTCTTTTCCAAATTTACCCCAAACAACAAGATTTCTTCTTTCATATCGCTTATGTTTGATTATGTTTGACAGACTCCAATTTACTTTCAAAATAATTAATGGCGTTTTCCATTGGGAAAAAAATCAATTTTTTTTTGATCTGAAGAGCGATTTTGACAGTTGTTGTGTTCCATTGGGCGAAAAATTTGATTTTTTTTTTGATCAGAGATCAATTTTGCAAATCTGAATTTTTCGGCAGATTTACCAATACCAATAAAAAATGATCGCTGTCAAGATCACAAGAGTGGTTTTCATTTTGATTTTTTACTTCGGTTGTGAAAAACAAGAGTGCTTTGGGTTTAATTAATAATGGATATAGACACAGAAAAGAAAGTTATACGTGAACTATTAAATATTTTCAAATGTTTGTTATGTTTTTAATGTTGGCAGCTACACCGACGCTAACTTCACAGACACGAAATGACGCCAATACAATGACAAAAAAAAATAAATCTGAGTCGCGTTCCATTGACACTCAAAAAGATCAAATTTCAGATCAAAATTTAGATTTCCCAATGGAAAACGCCATAAGATTGTGTACCTAGATTCTCGAGTATTATGCCGAATCTTAATCTCAGTAGGTACTGCAACGTCAAGCGTAATAAAGTGTACATGCAATAAGTGCATTTGGTGCCCAAATACATCACAAAATAGATATGATGCTATATTTTGATTTTAACACGAAAATAATTTTCCAAAGCATAGTAATGGTATGTATTTTTAACGTAAAGACTCGGCCATTCAAATGATAAACGCTGATAACGTATGATGATATTAGCGGCATATATAAGCTCTTACTAGCATCCCTGATGCCTTTTTTTCTTTTAAACTCGTGCATTTTTGCGACTATCGTAAAACTGTTACTTTTAAGTAAATTACAATCATCATATTACATTTAAATTTTAATGACTGGTAATTGTATTCCAGCAGTTAGAACCCACTACCAGTTTCGCATACAAGTCTAAAAAATAAGATCATGACAGAAATGTCGCTAATATCCAAACCCCGGGTTAGTAAAGCAATTTGAATTAAACGTTTTCACAACTACAACCGACTGCTACGATTTTAAAAACATAAAATCAATATACATTAACAATATCTCCGTTTTCTTTATTTTTCAGGGCGATCCAGCGCCATCGCAATCTCCGGCAAAGCCATCCACACCAGCGCCACAACCAGCGCCGCCCGCCCAAGCACTAACATCACCGCGTGTAAGGCAGCGAAGTAGTACAAGTCGATCATACAGAATTGAAACTGATGATTCGGATGATAAGACCACCACCCAAATTGTTTTACAAGCCGCACCGGCTGTACCACAACAAACACAACCTACAATAGTACAACAAACAACCACTGCGGTAGTTACTCAGAAGCGATCTGCCCCCAGGAGTATAAGTACCCCACATACAAAGCGAGTGAAAAATTCTTCCGATCCACTTGAAGCTTCTGAACCAACGCAAATAGCCATTCAGACAGTTACCGAAAGCAAAGCGTCCAGCGAACCAGAATTCATTGACTTGCCCATTGAAATGCCGACAAAATCAGAACCCGACTACACAGAAGAAACCGGAGAGGTTGAGACTGCAGAACAAGATGCTACATATGTTGAGGATGATTCATACGGCGATATGAAATATGATGAAAGCTACTTTACTGAAAATGAGGAAGCAGGTGCGGCGACGGGCGGCACTGGTGGAGCCACTACATCAACAGCAGTGGTCAAACAGTCATTTGTGGATAATTCATATGTGGAACAGGCGGATCAATCAGCAAGCGAAGCACAGGGTTAGTTGAGAAATTCATTATTAAAAGAAACTTACAAAAAGACACGGTTTCCTCGAGTCCGACTGTACGCTGCGACTGAAAATGTGTTGCATAATCAATCAATATTAGTTAATTCCATTTTGAAGTTCAGTCGAAGATGCTTGGAAGCCGTTTCTTTAACATCTTAAATGAGAATTTTAAATGAAAGCTCGCTCGTTGGCTATATTTAGAATTGTCAGTTAATTTGTGCTATTGAAATTACCTATATATTTACTATATTAGTATAATTACATAAGATCGTTTCTTATAAAAAGAAAAGTATAAGCGTCTACAACCTGCTAATTCTCGCGGTATAGAGAGGTTGCGTGTCGGTATTGAAATTGTAATTGAATGTAAGTATGGCCGCGTATGCATCCGCAAACAAGTAAATTAAAAGTTGAAGTGAAAACAGTGTCGTTAAGTGTGAGATATTTGAAATTCCTTGTGAAATATATATGCTGATATTTTCCAACCTACTGATGTCTGACAAAACCCAAATAAATATTGACTGAGATGAGGCTGCCGCGCATGCTGTGAGCACCGAACAATAGGTGGGTTAATTTGCTTATTATTCGTGGGGTATTTAATCGAATGATCTAAATATGAACTCGATTAAGTGCTTCATCGAATGATTGATATTAAATAGTTGTATGATATAACTTTCTTTATAAATAATTGACCCTCCCTGTGCACATGACTGGTATTATTGTTATTATTTTTTTTTAAATACATTTTTAACTGCAAAAGGTTTGTATAAGATTCCAAAGACATACTTATAGGGCTGCCCAGAATGCGTATCTGTAGCTGAGTAAAAAGTTAAAAACAAGGCAACCCGTAAGCGCTTACACAATGTGTATCTTGGTGACTCTGTAGCTTAATGTTGAAGTTAATATTGAATAGCTATGCAAGATACAAGCTACAGATATGCATTCTAGGCAGGTCTTAAGTAGTGATGGAACACAAAAAATGTAAGGGAGATAATGTCGTGATTCAGCACTGGGGTGTGCATCCTGCATTAAAATGCTCAACCAAACAATTATGTGCAACGGTTGAAAAAAAATATACGACATGAAAGTGCATTCGTAACTGTATATCTGCATAAGTAATTTTAAAATTTCAAGAACTGGAATTTATTAATGTTGTGACAACACCATATAAACTAGGTAAGTAATACAAATACATAGCATAATAGGTCTCTTCCATACAATATCATTTTTACTATGTTTATGTGTGCATATTATTCCAGATTTAAAAAAAAAACAATAGGGGTATTCATGCGAATTGGGTGCGTAAACTGAAATGGTAAACGTTGTAAACTTTTGAAATGCTATTTTGACATTTAATCGGTCACTTTCACACATCAAACTTGTGCGCTTAACTGAAAAATATTATCGAGAACGGAAAAAGAACACAGAAACAAAATTCTATCAATAAATAAATTACTAAAATGAGATTGAATTCAGTGGGATACTGCATTATTTAGTGGTGCAGTTTTAGGGTCGTTCATGAAACGACGTCGTAAAATTACAAACTTTCGCACGTAATAAAATTACGAAGTTGCATGAATACCCTTAATATTAAATATCAAACACTAATTTGAACGTATTTAATTAAATTATGTCTGCAAGTTATATTTCTATACAATAATAAGCAATTATATATTAAAAAAAGGAGTCGACAGCCAAAAAGGAACAGTTAACAAATTCAAATACAAAGACTGGTGCTTTTTAATGGCTTTTGTTTATATGTAGTTCCATTGCATGCATAGAAGCATTCGATTACTTACTAGGCATTTTTATCTCTACCCTTATATGAAAAAGCTTTGTAAATATGTACTCGGATACTATAATTTTATTTAGTCCAATAATTATGTAACTTTTAAGACAATAACCGTTACTGATTTTGGTAGGTGGGATTTTGTGTAATTATACATATATTGGTAACTTCAAAGGTTACTTCAATATCTAGGTAATTTTCGTTTACCCTAGGAGGGAACTTAAAAAAAAAGTGCAAGCTCTGTTCAAGTAGTGGGACCAGTTTGGATTTATTTCCAAGATGTTTTTAATTTTAGTGGTAAAATAAGTATCGATCCTTGTTTAGAGCATTCTGTAGTTTTTATGTTGAATAAGATTATTTGATTTGGATCGACCAGCAAAATTAATATATTTTGTGCATGTATCTGGCAAAAATGGTTAATATAAAGACCAATGTGTTTACAAACTCGAAAGCGCAGCCGCTCTTTATGTATAAAAATACTATGTCGCTTTGCAATAAGAATTATTACAAGCTAGTAATGACGGGTTCAATGTGTGTGTACTTCCTGTACGAATCCGAAAGGACAAATTGAGAAAAAACTTCATTCCAGACTTGTGGCAGTACATTATTACAGCTCATCCGAAACCAATTTATTTTAAATTCTGATGATTGCCGTATTGTCCGGATAGAAAGCCTACAAACCTTGTGAATTCATCTTAGTCGCCCCAATTAATAAAATCTTGGCTATTACCAAGGACGTTGTCCTATTTTAGCGTTTCTGAAACCTTGAATAACTTCATAGAATATGATAAATTTGTTATTGTCACATCCGTTTTGCAATCTGATGCATTGCGGACATTGTTATCACTGCAAAATGTTAATAATACGCTATCATATGTTCAAATAATGAAATATTTCGCTACATCTTTTAGTTTTAAACTAGCTAAAGCCTTTGCCTAATTTGGCGATACTCTTAAGGACGAGATTAAACTATTATAGGCCACCAATCCGTGGGTAATCAGGCCTATCGCAAATAAATTGCCCCCTTATCAGCAATGTATTTAAGATCGCTTAATGGGAACAGTCACGGGGAAAATTTATTCGCGATAGGCCTGACTGTATCAGCTGTTTCACTCGTATCTGAGAGCCCATGCTTAAATTTTCAACTTGTTTTGTTATTCAGTGTCACTTGACTAAAATGGGCGATTGGCCAATAAGATCAGAGCTTTATCCAAATTTACTTACTGAAACTCTGAACTAGGCCAATATCGCAGATTTCAAACACTAATTTGGTGTGTAAACTGAGGTTAACTTTTGAAAAGCAATTTTCATAATTAATCAATCCCGCATGTCAAACAAATACGCTAAACTAAAAAAATGATCAAGAACGGAGAGTTATTTTAAAAACTAAAACTTTCAAAGGAAAAGAACAAATTTAGTTATAAATAATTTACTTAAGTTATAATGAAAATAATATTCAAATTTTAAAAACCGTGAAAGAGAAAAAATTTATAAAAAAGAGGATATTAATAAAAACATAGTCAATTACCCTGAAGGGTATTGTGCTAAAACTATATCTGCATTCTAAGCAGGCCTTTAATTAGATGTATGATCAGCTTCATAAAACAAGCCATGCTCACCTAACCAGAAACGTAAAAAGAAAGAGTTGGCGGTAAAAGCAGGGAGAGATGTCTTTTTATAAAATTTCTCGATTTTTAGGACTTTCCATTTCTTCATGGTATTTCGAATGTCCAGTTAAGGTGACTAGGGCAATCGGCCCTATCCTGGTATCCGTTCGGAGACCGAATTTTTCGTAAAGCACTAGTTTTTAACAAAAACTGAAATAAAATTATTTATTTGCTTACATTTTGCTCACTGGAAAATATTTCCGCAACCGCAAAATGTTCTGAACAACTGATCGGGAAGATTACCATGAAGCAAAATCCTCCAATAGAGCTGTTCATGAGACTATCTCCCTCCCAAATGCGTTGTCTCTTTTTTTAAAACGTCAAAATCGCTTGGAGGAAAACAATGTGATATTTTATATGGCGGGAGTACTAATTTTTGGATAATTTGCTTTGAAATATGAAAATATAAGTTGTTCAAAGTGAAACTCAAATTATAAATACATAACGAAACTAAGAGAGTGTGTATAATTATAAAATAGAAATAAAATGAGTGAAATTGATAACCAGTGCCATTGCAAAGCGTGAACATAAATCCGAGTGCAAAAGAAGTTGATTAGTTTTCGTGTAGTAAAGATAATTATGTTCTTGTTTTCACAAACAACAATAACTCTGAATATTTTTATTTTGTTTATAACTTGTTCTGTTCTCATTTAGCACTTTTACACAATTTTCAAGCAATTTTAAAAATGTTCAAAAAACAACCCCTGTCCCTTGCCAATGAAATTGCCGGCATAGAAATGTCAAATGTGTTTGTTTTCCTACAGATGCTGTCAGTTTGTCATTGATGCTGACGTTGTCCTGAACAACTCTATTGGGCAATTTAATGTGTATTATGTGCAAATATCGGCGAACATTAGTAACCTGAATGTCATGACAGGGGCCACTGCACTGCATATATTCTGCTCCTATGTGCACAAGCGTGCAGTGGTGCCAGTTGTACAATTGACTTTAGTCGACACAATCGTATAGTTCGATCAATTGTTCTAAATTTTATCGCCAGTGCTGGCAGCAGAAACTGAATAATGACGTTTTAAACGAAGGCTGAATTCCAAAACGTCCAAAAACTGCGCATTGTGAATGCACACTGCTTTAATGATCGCAACTCGAAACAAATGTTTCTTGGCAGCAAGTAACTTGAAATGAGTTTGATTGTGATTTGTACTTCAAAATGTCATTGTGAACTAGAATGTTAAGTGTCAAATGAGTTTTTGAATTCGTAAATCATTCATCTCTTTTTACATCTACCTTCATTAACTGACAGCCATGTGGCAAGACAAATCAAATCGAAGTAGCAGGCCATACAGTTCAGCCGCTTAGTTAATATTAAGTCATCGCTATCTCTAAACATATCTTGTAAAACAAACTTAAAGTCTCAATAAATTATATTCATATTCGTAAATCATTTTCTCAGGAGGGCTCAGTGGCGCGATGGTTAGTGCGATGAACTGCCACGCAGAAGGTCAGGGTTCGATTCCCAGCAGTAGCAATACCTAAGTGATTTTTCACTGGCCCTCCTCTCGTGATGATCTGACAAATCATCCGAGTGCTATCAATTGTCAAGAATAGCTTATCTCAACTAAGCCGTTCGGAGTTGGCATAAAACAGGTGGTCCCGCCATCGTGCAAGTACCCACGCATACATGAATGGTTGTGAGAATGCTAGGCCCTGGGTACTAACGAGCCTGTTGCGCCAACAGTTTGTATTTGTAAATCATTTTCCAAGTTAAAAAAAAATGCGATATTCTTTGAGTCGGAAAGTGAGGATGAAGAAGGAGCTAATACTATCGGCCATATCATAGTTTCCGTTCGGAGAGTAATTTTCTACGCAACGCAAAACCAGTCTGAGAATAAATTTTGGTTCACGCAGTATCTGTTTTCCGTAGTTACAACAACGCATTCATTTGACATCAGCAACCTCGAAACGTAGACTGCCGATGTGCGTTGCGCTTTGTTGGAGAAAAGTTTCGAACAACAGATCGGAACGATTATCATGAAGCAAAATTCTCCGATTTTGTACGAATCGGTGTTTCAGGTGTTGTGTTGTTCGATCTGTTGTTTGGAACTTTCTTCTGACAAAGCGCATTTTTATACCCTATCCCATAGGGGGGTATATTAGTTTTGACATTAAGTTTGTAACATAGAGAAATAATTTCGATACATATACCTCAAAGTATATGGATCGATTCAGAATCGCTAGCTGAGTCGATTAAGCCATGTCTGTCTGTCCGTCCGTCCGTCCGTCCGTCCGTCTGTGTGTCACCGATTTTTGGGCCTTAAATTTTGAGCTAGAGAGTTCAAATTTGGTATATAGACTCTCTGGCCGACGAAGCAGAACAAGTGTAAAAATTTTTGAAATCCGCCCACTGCCACGCCCCCTTTTTAGAAAAACGTAGTTTTAAGCCAAACCGTAAGGAATTTCAAAAAAGTGCCTGAGCAGCATATTTAGACAATCTTAATATCTATATTTCGTCCATACAAAGTTTTTTGCCACGCCCACTTTTTGGGGGCGTTTTTAGTAAAAAACGCTTTTTGTCCAAATTTTAAAACTTTCGAAAAAATTTTTGATGCAAATACTTCCGCAATGGTAATATAAACATTTTGTCTATAGATCATTTTCACCTACGCCCACATTTTGGGGGCGTTTTCTTACAAAAACCATTTGTATACCCCATCCCAAGGCATTAGCAATAGAAATACGTTGTTTGTTGTCGAACCACAAAAGATTTTGATAAACTGTCTGAGGAATATATTGTGACAATGTCATTTTCTGTATTTCATCGCCATAAGGCCTATATTTTGAGGATATTAATTTTAAGGATGGGATGGGATAGGGTATTCAACGATCCGCACAGCGGATTGTAGCCTCTCATATGTTTTGCACCTGTTTTTGACAGCCACTCGTCCATTTCTGTCCGATGGTCTCCGACATTTATTCGTCGCGGAAATATTTGTAAGTGCTAAAATAATTTTATTTAGGTTTTCTTGAAAAACTGAAAACTGCTGTTTTAGGCAAATTTCGAACAAAAAAAACAAGAAGCAAACAATATGAGCGCTTGGTTGAGTTCATGTTCGGAATTTCACCAAGAGCAAGAGGACACCAGAGAGGTTGCTGATTTTTGTTGATGTCAAATGAATGCGTTGTTGCAACTTCGGAAAAACGGATAGTGTGAACCAAGATTCAGTCTCCGACTGGATTTGCGTTGCGTAGAAAATTACTCTCCGTATGAATACCATGATAATGCCGAATTATCCAGCCTTAAGGGCCAAACCCACCGAGCAACCGAAACTTCGTTATATTTTTTCTGTTCAGTTTTGACATATCATTCCCACCAAAAATAGGACAGAAACCGAAAAAAAAATCACTTGACATAAAAAAACGTGAGGCAAGTGACTTCTACAAACTTCGGCAATCAGAAATTTAGAAAAAAAAGTTGCCAGTTTCGATACGAAGAAATGCAAAAAGTAAAATAAAGTCATTTTATATAAAGATAAAAAGATTTTAAGAAATAAAAAATAAATGAGATTAGTGTGGTATATTGATATCTTTTATTTAAGAAGTATTTTTAACTGAAAAACACAGAAAATTGGGGGTAGTTTGCAGTTTTTAGAAATAAGAAAAACAAAGGTTTGACCCTTAAGCAACATAATTTAATTAAAAAAAAAAATGAAAAGCGGAAGAAGAGTTTAAAAAACATTGCTGCCAATTTCGAATGAGGAAGATTTTGAAAGGAAACATTCAAACTAAATAGATTATAATATTTATTAATTTATTTAATAGACAGATATAAAAGTTCCATTTATTTTAAATATATAATTTAAATAACCCTTGTCAATCAAAAGAAGTTGACATCTAATTTATACTTTGTTACGTATGTATGTCTGAGATGTACACTAATCCAGAAAGATTCAGATGTTGGCAAGCAGTCGAATCACCAGCCAGGCGTGTATCTCTCTTTTGACAGCGTTACAAGCTACAGATATGCATTCTGGTAAGCCCTTAAGTGTGTACAGACTTTATGTCTTGAAACAGCTGTCAAATTTTGGGAAAATTAGAAGTCAGGTAGGTTTCTTAAAAGGCCAAACCCACCGAGCAACCGAAACACTGTTTTATTTTTTCATTTTTCTGTTCAGTTTGACATTTCATTTCCACCGAAAATAGAACAGAAAGAAATCACTTTGACAAAAACGTGACGTGAGGGAAGTGAAATCTACAAACTTCGTCGAACAGTACTAGCAAAATTAAATAGGAAAATTTCGGTTGGACAAAAAATAAAATAATTTTATATTAAAATAAAAAGATTTAAGAAATTATTGATATTTTTTAACTGAAAAACCCAGAAAATTAGAAGAAATTAACAGTTTAAAATAAAACAAAGTTTCGATTTCGGTTGAAGCACGGGGAATCACTTTGTGGAAAAGTTGGAAGCCAGAATGGAAAAAACTAGTAAGTAGTAAAAATATTATATTCGCTTTTGACAATAAACAAAAGCGATGACGTGCAAGGGTGCAAAACGAAATTTATGTTAAAGGGTATGGATTGTATTAGAAGCGCACGTCATAAACCGCTAAGTGTACAGAAAATGTTGGTGGAACAGAAATAAAATGGAAAACAGCTGGCTGGAAATATCACTATTTTTTATGTCTGGGATAATTTTCCAAATTGCTTTTGATGGCGGATTTGTATTTTTATATTTCCAAAGCGATAGGTATTTAGATGGCAGCAGCTGTCGGATTTGTTTGTGGAAATAAATGATAAATTCTAAGTCAAAATGAGAAAAAATGTTTTAGAACAAATCAGGGGTGGAATCGGCTAAGGTGATAGTTGATTGTCGTTTTTGATTATCAACTCTTCTTTGCTCTGCGTAAAGCGATCACAAAAAAATGATTTGGAACGTCACTTCCTTGCCGACGCTGTCATTCCGAGCAGCTGATAGGTACAATTTTATTCGGTGTTTATATTGTGAAAAATGTAAGTCAACTCAGCATACTAAAATGTCAACAAAATACAATAAATTTGCATTTTTTTAATGACTGCAGCAGTATTTTCAGCCACCGTACTTTGACCCATTGGTGCAGTCCAATCAGCCCCAACTTGTTGAAGTTTCAAGACATTTGCTTTATTCCTCAGGTTTCTTCTTATCAGTTGGAAATCTTTGTAATTATTTTCTTCATTTTCCTCTATGTTTGAGTAGAAAAGTTCCAATGAAGTAAACATTGCACTTCACGAATTTTCACTTTCACTTAAAGTTTTTTATTTTAATTTATTCAATATTTTCTTTTATCACTAAATTATTTAATTTATTTGGTGTAGAAGATTTCCCTGCAGCTTCTACCTATAAAAATGACACAAATGTATGAAAGCGACACCTAAATAGCTGTCGCATGAAATCGATAGCAAAAAAGCGATTGTCAATTTGATAATCACCTTACGTGGAGGTAAAGCGATGATTTTGATTGTCAACTATCAACTATCACTTAGCCGATACCGCCCCAGGAGAGTGGCTTCTTGCAGATGTTGTTTAAAGTTCAGTTTTGTTTAGAAATTCCGTATAAATTTCGAGTTCACGTATCCAAAAGTCTCATCGAAATATTTATACAGATTTCATTCAAGATATCAAGAAAATGGATCAATAAGCAGTCTTCCGAAAGAAGTCGTATGTAACGTTCAATTGGGTAAGCTAGCATTTTGTCCAGGGTAATAATCTTATGGACCACAAATACCCAAGGGGGTTGTGAATGAAAATTCTTGGTTATTATATAAATGCGACTACGTCAAAAAAATTGTTCATTTGATTTTTTTACGCGAGAATTTTGTTTACTATTCACTTTTCTTTATTAATCAAAACACAGTTTTTCTGCTTGAATTGTTATCGAAACAAATTGGTAAATGCGATAGCTTTCAGCAATTTCTCTGACGTTTGTTCAGGACAAAACGTCAGAAAAATAGCTAAAAGCAAAATCTGTGTTGTATTAATGAACATTTGAGTAGTAAGATACATTAATTTTATATATTAGGGTCGAAAACTGTCAACAACATCCGTAAGCAGCCATTAATCTGAAAAATAAAACAACTTATTCGCTCTGGAAATTATGTTTGAATTCTGTAAATGTAATAGGGTTATTCAACCGACGTCGGAAAGTCGTTTTAAACGTTGAAAATGAATTGTCAAAGTTTGTATGTGAAAGGTTTTACAACAATTTCGCATGGGAATTGGGTATGTAAACCAGAGATCAGGTAAAGAAGAGATAGGAAACATTCCAGGACTTTACGTTTTAAAGGATTTTGACAGATAAATTGATCACCACCGTCCAACCAGGGGTGGAATCGGCTAAGGTGATAGTTGATTGTCGCTTTGTTGATTGTCGTTTTTGATTATCAACTCTTCTTTGCTCTGCGTAGAGCGATCACAAAAAAATGATTCATTATTGGCAGCACTTAGGATTTGGAACGTCACTTCCTTGCCGACGCTGTCATTCCGAGCAGCTGATAGGTACAATTTTATTCGGTGTTTATATTGTGAAAAATGTAAGTCAACTCAGCATACTAAAATGTCAACAAAATACAATAAATTTGCATTTTTTTAATGACTGCAGCAGTATTTTCAGCCACCGTACTTTGACCCATTAGTGCAGCCCAATCAGCCCCAACTTGTTGAAGTTTCAAGACATTTGCTTTATTCCTCAGGTTTCTTCTTATTAGTTGGAAATTTTTGTAATTATTTTCTTCATTTTCCTCTCTGTTTGAGTAGAAAAGTTCCAATGAAGTAAACATTGCACTTCACGAATTTTCACTTTCAGTTTTTTATTTTAATTTATTCAATATTTTCTTTTATCACTAAATTATTTGGTGAAGAAGATTTCCCTGCAGCTTCTACCTATGAAAATCACACAAATGTATGAAAGCGACACCTAAATAGCTGTCGCATGAAATTGATCGCTAAAAAGCGATTGTCAATTTGATAATCACCTTACGTGGAGGTAAAGCGATGATTTTGATTGTCAACTATCAACTATCACCTTAGCCGATACCGCCCCAGATGCACATAGTACTTGTTTCACCCACTCTTGGTTGCAGCCCAGCTAATTAATGTGTCAAAACGACACGTAAGAAATTGGGTGAAAAAGGGGAACCCGTACGAAAGAAACCTATCTCTTCCTTACTTGATCTCTGGTGTAAACGGGGGTGCCAGCACGTAACTTGATACAATCGAGCTTTATCGATACAACCGATGGTTGGCAGCGCATATTTTGGTTCTATCGACTATCCTCGATTGTACCGTCAGATTTGGCAACACACAATATTGAAAATGACGTTTGAAACAAAAAAATCACTCGATAGAAAATAGACAGAATTCATAAATGCAATATTGCGCAACATGTGCTAAGCAGAGAGTTCACAAATGCATGAATTGGCATCACTGCTAAGCAGAGAATTCATAAATGTAGTAGAGTTTTATTCATTGCGCAAATTTGTGCGCAATCGCGCAGCTGTCAGAATCGTATTGCATTTACATAAACTAGTTGTTATTGCGCTGTTGATTTGCCGTATGCCGTGTTTCAATTAATTTGTTCGTTCATAAACATTTGATATGTGCTTTGCAAGCAATGCTTTGCAGTAAACTTCAAATTCTATTTGCGCAGTTTTTCCTGCTTTGCAATGCGATTGCTTTGCAAAGCTTGCTTTTATGAATGGGCTCATAGTTACCGTCTGCAGGAATTTTATTCGAAAAAAATGGAACCTAAACCAAATCCTCGACCAAATCAGCAAAAACAAATTGAAATTTTAACCATTTGGTCATCAAGATTTAGCTGAAGGGATACTTAAAACTGCGCAAGAAGGACAAAATTATATAGTGTGCTGGGCTACAAGCACCAGTTGAGGAAGTTCCAACATAAAAATCTTTGAACTTCGAAAATTGTTGTCTGTGCGATACTCGGCAATACATTAGTATACAGACATTACTTTCGTAACCCCCACTGGCTACGAGACTTCAGTGTTGCACAAAGCTGGAACTGATGTGCTTCTTTAGTTTTTTTTTGGAAAACTTAGGGCTGTATTATTCACTAGAAGTTGAACGGGGATTTTTATCATCACCTTCAGGAATGGAATTGCTTTTATTCACTCAAAGTTCACTCTCTCAACTTATGATATTCAAAAGCTGAGAAAACTCAAAGTTGAAAGACGGCTGATGCTGATACGTGTTGAATTCAACAAATGGGACAACAGAGACTTTATCTATCGTTTTCGTCTCTCAAAACGGACGGCAATGATGATTCTTGAATTAATAAAGGATTCGTTGCCGTACGACAAGAGACGGTAGTGTACATTGCGGATTGGATCGAATTAATTATTGTTAATAGATTGATGTTGTTTCACTTTTTGCTAGATCGCGTAAACTACGGTCCATTACGCAATTATTTAATCAATTTAACTGGTGATTGCGGATTTCATTGGGGTTAGCATTGCATATAGTGCACTTTGTGTTGAAACGTATGTCTAAAGCTATTACCAGTCTTGCACCACGATTCATTCATATACCGGAAACGCAAAGTGAACGATTGACAGCGACACGTGACTTTTTCGCTTAAGCCTAATTCCAGCTCGAACAATTGGCACGATAGATTGCACACATAACCGCATTCAGTCGCCAGGTGAAACTCAATCATCATCGCTTGTGCCGTTCTCCATAACATAGCTATCTGTAGAGGAAAATGAATCGCAACCACCACCGGAAATGCCTGGATTCGCTGATGTGGTAGCCGCCGCATATGTTCCGTCCGCTATGCATCAATCTAGCTCAGCCTGTTTACATTCAATTGCAGCTCGTTTGAGACCGCTCTCTCTCTCGCCCTCTAAAATCTCAATTTCGATTACTGTTTGGAACAATTCCACATAATTTGTTTTGGCCCAACTATCCCTAAACGGAATTTTCAGTTTTGTCCAACTTGCGCATTTTAACTTTCAAATCGAGAGTTGAAATAGTAAAAAAAACATTTTTCAACTTGATGTTTAACTTTCGAGTTGAAATCAACTTGGAAGTTAGACAACTTGGGAGTTTTCGGGAAGTTGAACAATAGTGAATAAAATGGCCCTTAATGCGTTAATTATCATCAGAAAACATTCTTTGATGACCCTAAACTGCTGCCTAAGCTCAGAAAAAAAATCAATTTTACTATTTGTCGATGTTATTCTTTTTTTAACAATTACTTATTTTTATATAATTCGATTCTAGGGAATGGTCAAATGATCAAAATAACAAAACGGCGAAACGACCTATCAGCGAAATAATAAAACGTTGTAGCGCTGCTTTGTGAAGTAACTAAATGGCGAAACATTATCTGTCGAAAAAAAACACTGCAAAATTTCAAATAATTTAATAAAAAAATGCAAAACAACAAATCGCAAAATGAGTAAAAGGGTTTTTGAAAAAAAGCGAAACATATAACCGCCTAATGTTGATTGCGAAATGACTCAAAAACATAATAGGGGTATTAATGCAACATCGGAAAGTCGTTCAAATTACGACGTGATAAATGAACTGTCAAAATTTGTATTTGAAATCTTTTCCAACAATATAGGAATTTTCTCAGTGCGTAAACTGAGATGGTAAACTTTGGGAAAAAACCCTAGTGTATTCCTCCATGCCATAAAAGAATGCGCAAATCGAATACCCAACTCAGATATTAAAGGCGCAAACATCCATATATTCACGGACAGTCAAGCAGCTATAAAAGCACTTAGCTCACACATTATTGACTCCAAATCAGTACTACACTGCTTTAATTCCCTCCAAACACTCAGTTCCAGGAACAAAACCAGATTATGGTGGATCCCCGGACATAAGGGATTGAAGGTAACGAAAAAGCTAGAAAAGGTTCGGAAACCGCCTTCATTGGACCTGAACCCTTCTGTGCAATCCCCAAATCAGCCATAAATCTGGTTATAAAAAACTGGAAACAAAACAAATGTTTTTCATACTGGGAAAACATACCAGGCCTAAGACAGGCCAAAAGAGCTACTCAGCCCTTCAAAGCAGATGCCAATAAGATACTAAATCTTCGCAGGCACGATATCAAAAACTTAGTAGGCTACCTAACTGGTCATCACGGTCTGCGATATCACCTAAATAAAATGCATCTAGTCGACCCACCGGAGAGCAGACTATGTCTAGAAGAAGACGAAACAGCCGAGTATATCATATGTGTATGCCCGGCCCTTTACGGTATGAGAAGGGAATCTTTCTTCAGGGAATTTTTAAGTCCGGAAGAACTGAGAAAATCTTCGGTAAGTATTATCAGCTACGTTAAGAATGTAGAAGCGCTACTTACCTAAAAAACATCTGATGGCAAGCACAATAGATCTTTTATGTCGATGTGTATCTTACTGCTTAGCAAGTCAGAATTTAAAAAAAAACTGTAAACTTTTGAAATGGTATTTTGACATTTAATTAGTCACTTTCACACATCAAACGTGTGCGCTAAACAGAAAAACATTGGGTGCGTTCCGGTGGTCAGTTTTACCAAGTTAACTTTGGCGGTGCACTGCTCTTATTGGTCAATCGACCATTTTAGTAACGTGACATTTGAGGATAAATGGCTGGCGAAACAAGTTGAAAATTTACGCATGGACACCCAGATATGAGTGAAACAGCTGATTTTGCGTCGAACTGTCATGAAGAATGTTTTTGATTTCAGTAGCATTACCCATTATTATGGCTTTATTTAGGTTATTTCTTACGTTATTGTTGAAGAATAATTATTCTGAAATCTGAATACATAAAAGTAAATAAAAATCTATTAATATGGTAAAACCAAATTGCAAAATAAGGGTTGGTATAGTTTGACATTTACCTTGCCATTCATTAAGATTTTGCGTTCCACATCGCCTCAGTTGCAGTTGAAATCTAAATCCCGCAACACGGCCATTATCGAAAACGGAAAGAGAACAACAGGAACAAATTTCTATCAAAAAATAAATTACTAAAATGATATTCAATTTAGTGGGTTACCGCATTATTTAGTGGTATATATCATTACGCGCGAAAGATTGTAATTTTACGACGACGTTTCATGAACGACCCTAAAACTGCACCACTAAATAATGCGGTAACCCACTGAATTCACAATTCAATCTCATTTAAGTAAGAAATGGAGTTGCTGTAGAAAATGTGGAAAATTATTAAATTGTATTTGTCGGAAATATCGCGACACTATGCAAGATGCTCCTTAATTGGCTTAAATTCTCTTCAAAATCGTCGACTTGCAAATTGTATTATGTTTGTTTATTACATAATGTCTACCAAATTAAAATGCTCCGAGCTACTTAATCTTTTGAATACTTATGTTCTAAGTAGAAACTTTCGTGGCAGACAATTGTTTTACATCCCGTTGCACATATATAATTATGGTTAAAATGAAACATTCTAAAGATGTATGAGAATATTTAATGAACTTACATTTAGTTTAGATATAGGTCTTGAAAGAAATGTATTTTAAGTATTATTAATTTAAAATGTAATATAGGTCAAGCTAAGCAATCTGTAAGAGGTAAATCGATAGATGAATGAAATAAATAAATAAATAAAAACTAAGGAAAATGGACCGAACGTACTGTTAAACTTGGTTGGTAAATTCGAAGTTAGCTTCGGATTTAAATTGACTACAAAGCAAGTCAACTCGAGTTTGATTCCGAAATTAGGGTGATCTCGCACTAAAAAAAACCGGGCCTAAGTGTATTACGCCAATTTTTTTTGGCATTCGTCTCCTCACCTTTTTTGATAAAAGAGTACAGCTGGTTATTTTTCATATAAAAATACAAATTTTTGGCGCAACAGGCTCGTTAGTACCCAGGGCCTAGCTTTCTCACAACCATTCATGTGTGCGTGTGTACTTCTTGCACGATGGTGGGACCTCCTGTTTTATGCCGACTCCGAACGGCTTAGTTGAGATAAGCTATTCTTGACAGTTGATACTACTCGGATGATTTGTCAGATCATCACGAGAGGAGGGCCAGTGAAAAATCATTAAGGTGTTGCTACGGCTGGGAATCGAACCCACACCTCCTGCGCGGCAGTTCATCGCGCCACTGAGCGCGAACTGATATTGAAATATTTTTATAAAAATTTATATTAACAATTAAATAATAACAAATTTAAATATCAACTTTCCCTTAAGTTCTTACATTGAAAATTAAGGAAAAACTTGAGCATTCACCCGCTCAAGTTTTTGGATCTTAAAAATGGATAATTTTTTAAAGATTCTGAGTGAAAAAAACATCGATGTAAGACATTGCTCCTACCATCGATACATCATAAAAATATATATAATAATAAAACTGATATTGAAATATTTTGATTGATTGATTGATTTGTTTATCAAGCCATATAGGTTCATTTACATATGTTGTACATTTTTTAATTTCTTTTATTCTAAACATTAATCTATTATATTTGGATAAGGAAAATTATTTACAATTTTAAATTTAGTTAATGTATGTTTAATTGAATGTGTACATATGTATATTAAAAATAACATTAGGGGTATTCATGCAACATCGGAAAGTCGTCGTAAACGTTGTAAACGTGATCAAATTACGAAGTGATAAATGAACTGTCAAAATTTGTATGGGAAATCTTTTCCAACAATATAGGAATTTTCTCGCAGGAATTGGTTGCGTAAACTGAGATGGTAAACGTTGTAAACTTTTTAAATGCTATTTTGACATAAATCAGTCACTTTCACAAATTAAACGTATGCGCTAAAGCTTAGTACGCAGCTCGCGCTAAATTTTATCTTTACTACTCTCCACTTGTTTTCTCCAGTCCAAAGATAAATGCTAGCTAAATTCGTACACAGCGTATAGATGAGTCAGGGAAATGTCATACACTCGCAGATGTCAGTAATATTATTATTTTCTTTGCAAATAAAGATGTCGTCTTCCTCGAGAAATTCTTCCATCAAATATTCGTCTTCATTTTCTTCCATTTTGTTTTTATTTTTTATTAAAATTTCGCCGATTTAAATGCCTCGCACATTAATTTCGCGAGATAAATAAGTGGAGACCTTTCATCCGCTGAGTATAACACTTTTCGTATAACACATAATATTGTTATACCCTACCTACATTTTGTGTGTCCCATCTTTATGAAGTTAAGAATTTATCTCGCGAGCTGCGTACTGCACTGATAAATTTGCTCGCTAAATTTTATCTCTGTAGAGATTTTTGTATGGGAGATAAAATTTAGCGCGAGCTGCGTACTGGGCTTAAAGTGAAAAAAATTATCGAGAACGAAAAGAGAAAAATAGGAACAAAATTCAATCAATAAATTAATTGCTAAAATGAGATTGAATTCAGTGGGTTACCGCATTATTAAGTGATGCAGTTTTAGAGTCGTTCATGCAACGTCGTCGTAAAATTACAATCTTTCGAACGTAATAAAATTACGACATCGCATGAATACCCTTATTAACAATTAGCGTTCCTAGTTCTGAGTGAAAAAAAAAAAACAAAAAACATCGATGTAAGACGTCGATCCAAATAGCATCGATGCTTTCGGATACAAAACATTTGCGTCTAAGCGAAACTATTAAAACTTACCGTCTCAAATGCAAAGATCAAGTCTATACTTGAATAAAATGTGGTTACAGCGCCATCTCTTCGTTAAAATGTATTTGCAAGAAAAAGTACTAGAGTTTATGTAACAAAAAAAAGGAAACGAATATCGACAGCGGACAGACGCATTATTTCTTTTTCATTTGTCATATCGAAGAAATGTCCGCTTGGGAAAAAGTGCTGTGAATTTTCGTGTAAAAAAATATTTTGGTGGTTTTAAATATCTAAAGTGCGAAAATTTGTTCATATGTAAAAGGTGCTCCCTAAATAGTTCTGTGTGCTTAATAAGTGTCATGACTTCTTTTGTGAAAAAGGTGGTAATGTAATTTGTAAATTGACGTGCACTGAACTCAACCCAAAAATACGTATTTATACTTTGCTTCGAAATATATTAAGTGCACTATTTTATAAATTTCAAAGTGAAATATTTGTGCTTTATGAATATAGTAAGTAATTTGAAGTTCCGCTTACCTCGTTTTAAAAATTTGTGTCTACCTAGTTTTATGACTATCGCAATTACACATTGTGCTCTCCTATTAATGCGAAGTAATAAGTGTTTAGCCAACATCTGCATAGTAGATATGGTAAGTGAACTACCCATACTCACTGTAAAATTTGTGCTTTTTCGTTAAAGGTTCTTTGCTTCTGTAATGCTCTATTATTTCCAATATACCTAACGATTTTTGTAACAATTATAGCAAAATGAAATATAAATAAATTATACCAAGAAAAACGAAATCATGACTTTTTACTTTCTGTTTTGCTCGTACGAGATATTGAACAAATAGAAGAATACATATACACAACATAAACTAGATAACAAAATAAAATTCGCTGGTTTTCGTGTTTGCTTGTCATTTTAGGCGAAGTTCATTTCATTCGCAGCCAGAAAAAGAATGCCCAGTTAGTATACAATGGTTTCATATACAATAAGAAACTGACGCAAGCTAATGGACATACAACGTGGCGTTGCATAGATGTTCTAAAAAACAAATGCAAAGCTGTGGTCATCACCAAGAAGAATAGCCTTGTAGCTGCACGACGGGAACATAATCACTCGGATCACAGGCCGCGCATCGGACACAGGCCATTTTACTCCGTTGAGGAAGACCTCGGTGAATATATAGAAATCAAAGCAGATGACCCAAAGCTGTCTGAGATCATAACAGTCTCTCATATTGAAGTCGATAAAGATGATTACAAAATATTTGTACCACAAATTCGAAGAAAAATAGAAAAGGTTTAAAACATATTATGTACTTCTAGTTATCTTTATGATATATATTTTTGGACGAATCAATAAATTTTCCAATCATTGGATACCAATACTTAATCAAGAAGTATCTACGTAATTGTTTTTCTAAAAAAATTGTCCTGTTCTCTCTGTATATCTATTTACGTATCTCCTTGTTACAAATATGTATATTAAAATAGAGGCGTGCACTTACACAACATGTTTCACTTATTGCGTTTCTATTTCAGACAGTAAACTAATATTTATCGAGAGTCCTTGGTCGACACCATGCCTTATTCTCGACGGCAGTTATTTATATAATTGCCATAGCAAAAAAAATGGCAAGGAATATTGGCGATGTCACAACTACTCGAAGAAGAAACAAACTGAGAGATGTCGTTCAAGATGCGTTCTTGAGAATGGCAAACTTAAGTCCTGTACTGGAGGTCCACACAATCATCTGCCTCATGTGGACAAGATTCAAAAAATGTTGCAGAGAAATCGAATGATAAACGTAAGCAATGGCAGGAGCAGTGGCCGAAATAGTGGTGGTCAAAATAATCTCATAACTGTAAAAAGTGAGGAATCACTCACTATCCCAAGGTCATCTCCACGAATATTAATAAGTCATCATCCACAAGAACATATCATGGATCATGATGAAATTGTCCATCCCAGTAACTTTATTTGTTTTAATAAGCTGTAAAAAGGATTTGTAGATGTTTGGATAATAAAATGGACTAAGTGCATTTTTTAACATGTTCTTGTTTGCATGAATTTATATAAAAAAAAATCCTGGATGTATCGTGAATTTTAAGAGTATGGACGGATGCTGTAGTGTCTGATTGTATGATCAACTTCGGGTGGTGTCCTTGAATGTTATTTCTTTTAAATACGCACTGTTTCAAAGTAATAACAAAGATAATTTATTAAGCATATATTAACATTAAAATAAATCAAACTGAGAGTGAATTGACAAAATTAGATTGTTGAAACTAGAGCTGTCTTTGCGTTACAATCATTCTTTAAAAAAAAATTTAACCGATTATTTAATTGAAAATTAAATATTGTTTCTGAGAGCTACAATATGTATTTGCAGGGCCAGTCACTCATGACAGACTCTAAAATAAATTTAAGGATATACATAAAATGGCAGTCATAAACAGGGCTTCCAATATTTTTTTTTTCTTTTTTTTTTGTTTATTAGGACTTACAAATTGATGCGCAAAGTCAATAAATAAAGGACTTTGTCGTAAGACAAGTGTTTACACTTATAAAACATGATATGTAATATAACTCGTTTATTTATTTCAAGGGTGTGAACTTACAAATGTCCCATATACACCCGCTTGACCATGTACTGTAACTTTCGTATTAACAATGCACAACAAATTCTATTCTATTTATTTTTTAGACTACAATTATGATATCAAACCAAATGATCTACAGGTGTTCTTTGTGCGAAGTCGTTGGGGTCGAAAATTGTTAATCTATAATAATTACACCTTCACATCAAATAAGCGAATACATGCGACGAATACAACCTACTGGAGGTGTACATTTTCAAGCGCAAGAAAGGAAGTGCCTTGCATTGCCCGCTGTACTACACGCCTCGGTATGATAACAAATTTTCTTGGAGTACACAACCATCCGCCAATACCTCCACGAATTTCATCCGATAAGACAATATCAAGTGAATACAGCATAGAGGATCCTTAAAAACGATGATTAATTATTATTAAATAAATAAATAAATAAAAAAGAATAAAAATAAATGTTTACACTCAAACGTAAGTTTGCAATTTGATATGCTTATTTAAAAAGAAGCGCAACTATTACCTAGAGAATAAAATGTAACTTACGTATTTATTTTAAATTATTTTAATCTAACATTAAAATAAAAATCTCATTGGATTCATACCCAATTTCTCAGCTTGTCCAATGACCGTCACTTTCCTAACAGAGAAAAATAAATTTGCTCTATTATTTTTAGACTACAACTCGCATATGAATCCAACTGATCTGCAGGTCTTCTTTGTCCGAAGTCGTTGGGGTCAAAAGTTGTTGGTCTACAATAATTACACATTTTTATCAAACAAACGAATTCATTCTACAAACACAACCTACTGGCGTTGTACATTTTCGAGTGCACGAAGGGAAGTACCTTGTATTGCACGATGTACAACACGGCAAGGAATGATAACAAATTTCCTAGGAGCACACAATCATCCGCCAGTACCTTTGCAAGAGTCATCCGAGGAGATAATATCCTCCGAATATAATATTGATGATTCATAAATTTAAATATTTCTAAGTCGATTCTGCGCTCTATTATTTTATTAAGCTGATGAATAAATAAATTATGGTTTGCAATACTTGTTTGTTATAGAATCCAAAACTTATAAAGTGAGTTTTGCAAAAAAAAAAAATATTTATGTATTTGTCTCTTTATCTTTGCTTCGCTACATGATTTTTTATTTATAGGTGACAATAAATTAGTTGATGAAAATCGTGTCAATTATATAACGAGCTTAAAAGGAACCTATCAACTGTGTTTAGATGGATTTCCTTACACGAGGCATCGGGTTCGAGGTGGCACAATTTATTGGCGATGTGTGCAATTTAGACCACTCAAGTAAGTTTATTAAGAAAAGATTACTGATTTGATGATTTAAAAACAATTCACTTCTAGGTGCAAAGCTCGGGTTCGTTCAAATGAAAAGGGGGATAGAGTAAGCATTGTTCAGGAGTCACACAATCATGATGTGCTTAAAGAGCGGCGCAAGAAAGGATCTCTGAAAATTGTTTACGAACTGCGAAAATTGGAAAACAAAGCTAAAGCAAGGAAATCATATTAAAGGTGAAAACTAGATAAATAAATTTGATTTGTAAAATGAAATAAGACTGCAATTATTTAAAAATATTTTTTTTTTTGTAACTTATGGGTTTTTGTTAATTTTCGTACTTTTGCATTGCTACTATTTTAATGATAAATGGGCAATCGTTTTTCAAAACCGAAATAAAATAAAATGAAAATTCGACTTGTGGAAAAGGGGTAAATCTGCCGAAATCCCAAAATTGATAAAAATCAAAAAAACGAAAAATTGTTAGCCAAATGGAACACGAAATTGTCAAAATTACCATTAGTTAAGCACCACTGGGCACCATGGCACCATGATGCTAATAATGCTTTGTAGAGTGATTCGTAAACCTAACCAAAAAAGCATCACAGAAAAGTCCGGTGCGTTGATGATTCGCCAAGACAAAACATAAGGTTTAACATTACTTGTTCGCACTTTAAATCCAATTTCATTACAAAACAAAATTATAAATGTGAACAATGCAAGGAAGTTACAAATCAGTCGATTGAATATTTTATCTAACTTTTATCAATTTAAACTTTAATTAACAACATATCCATCTTGTAAAAATGGATAACTCAAAAAATGCGTTTTAAAACGCCGTCGCATCAGACAAACAAGCAGTGGTTGATATTTGACGTTTCTGAACTTACCTTGTAAAAAACAGTTAATACCTGTAGCAATTAGTAAAAAAAATAATATTGTACCGGAACAGATTTAGTGCTTTCAACAAGGTTTGGTGTGAATTTTGTATTGTAATAATGAAATGGATATGTCATCTTTTTAAAGTGTGTGAATCATTGCCGTGTTTTATTAAGATATCTTAGATGAAGCTCTTTTCTTAGTGGTCAAAATAGTCGATAGACCAATGAGAGCAGAGCTTCATCTAAGATATCTTACAAGGTTAGATAACGATAACAATAACAAATTTGTAAGTCGTGCCTCTTTCATTTGCTGATAAGTATTGTTTTGGATCACCTGTCATTTCATAAAGCATGTGTAATCATTTTATTTTATCATGAAAAAATATATACAGAAATAAAAATGAAAGATTCCTTAGATCCGGGACTAAGAAATACCAACATTCGAATATCACCATTTAAATTAAAACGAATATAAGAATAGCTTGTAAATGAATGGTTTCAGGCGTCTAAATATTTTGAAAAGATTTTGTAATAGATATTGAGGAAACGAACACATCTGTATTTGCTGAAAATTAAGGGTTATTCATTCTTGTGAATCGGAGAATCGATGTAGAAATTCAATAGACCACATTTTATTTATAACGTGTTCTATGCTTATTATCAATGCATCTCCTGCGACCTTATTAAGATCCGTAGTAAATCGCGGAAACCCTATTAAGCCTTTGTTTCAATAGTCATATTGGTAACAGTGGTTAGTTCTGTCAGCGTAAATATAAAATGATTCGTTAAATGCATTTAAACAGTCGATAGAGGTGGGATATATATAAAAGGTCCGTATGTGAAGAAATAAAATTTATAAAATGGTAGAGATTCAAAGGTAGGACCCTATTCATTAGTTTTTAAAACTTGCAATTTTGTTTGTTTTTGAATTATATATTCAATTACTGATTTGTTACTCAATTTGGTTTTAGATGTCGTCGGAGGACATGCTCAAGAATTTCAAGTGATGCAGCAAATTCCGCCAGAGTTAATGTACAATCGTCGGGGACAATTAATTTACAACGGGTATACTTATTCCTCACATCTAAAAAAGCCATCTCAATTTATAATCATATGGCGTTGTTGTTTCTATGGAAAAATAAGATGTCCTGCCATTATAAAAACTAAGGGCAAAGAACTGTTATTAATAAAAGACGAGCATAACCATTATCCTACAAAACAGAAGGAGTTTTTACCTAAACCCTGGACTGAGGAATAAAGGCATACAAAAGTAAAATTTATGAGGAGTGTAGGTGACGATCTTATATTTACAAATCTCAAAAATATGTTATCGAGAATATATCTTACGCCTTTTAAGACCGAAAATATATCACCTAGTTTTTCATAATTTTTTTTATTTGCAGTTTTAAATAATGTATGTCATCTTTAGATATCGTAATCGTATACCATAATAAATAAAATTGTCTTTGCTGCTAATTATTTGTTTTCAATATTTTTCTTAATTTAAAAGAAATCAACTTTATAATTATTATAGTAACGTGTGTTTTAAAATGCATAGAATATTGGTTATTATTATTTAGATTATCAACTAGCTGCTTACAATTGCTCATCAACAATAAAGTGTAACCTCTAAGGTGTGCTATACATCTATGAGTCTTAGTTAAAGCCCAAAAAGAGCTGTCCACAAATATAAATATCTGGTCCAGAAGTCCCATTAATAAGCCCGTTAAGTTTCGATGGTGTTTCTTGAACAAATTGCGTTACATAAAATTTATTTTTTTATTAGTACTTGACCGGGGGTGTACTTCTAATTATCTTGTAGGCTTTTTTCAACTAATTTTATATCGAATAATTCGTCATTGTAAGTTTGTATAATTTATAAATTAATATTTTTACCGCACATGGTCATCGGGCCAATCATTCTGCCTGTGGTTTGGTGGACCGCATTTGAAAAGTTATAAATAGTTAATCTTTCTATGTCCATGTATTATTGGTTTACTTTACACCACTGGATGTTCTATTTTACGTACTAAGAATCGATTATCAAATAACTGAAACTTGTCTTATCAAACTCAAAAGAATTTTAACAATTACCTTTTCTGCTTGGCTGCTTCCAATGAACTTACCCGAAAAAGGTACATTAGAAAAAAAATTAATTTGCAAGGACGCAACCAGAACAGTCGAGATACATGTGAAAAAATCCTGGAGCTGTTTAAACAAACAGTAAGCTGAGTCAAATCGGTACCGTTTCTTTCAATATGTGTCTCAATAAAACTTTGGATACATTCATAATTGACTTGCTATCTTACACAAAAACTCAAACACCAATTATTATATCGCCGGGCTTCATGTCCGAATTATCTAGCAAACCATTGGAGAAGTATTAATTGTCATACAAGCTTACTTCAAATCTGCCGTTGGTAATAGTGTACTTTTCGTAGTGAAAAAAAATAGGCTCTGTGTCCTACATTTTTTTGGACCCAAGACTTTCCTTAACATACCTACGTTGAAACGAGTAAACCACAAACGATGTTGCCGGATGTATCGCATTTCTGAAATTGTTAAAGGCGTATATTCACCAAAATCACGAAATAAAGTCTCACTTCTTAATTTGCACTTAGACAACTTTCGCTTGTTCTAAGCCTGCAACATTACATGATTAGTTATGATGGCCAAATTAATTTTTTTACAAAAATTTTTTTTCTATAGATTCAATGTCCACATCATTCATTTACCAATATTGTTTATTCTCTTGCAGAAAGAAAAACTAAAAAACGGATCTCACCAGCAAAACCAAAAACACCAATAAAAAAACTCCATAAAAAAATGATTGATCCACTTAAAGACACTCAACAGACTATAAGAAACCCGAATATAAAACCCATTAACGATGATCCTCTGAAAAAAGACAATGAAATGGGAATAAAACGTGAATTTTTTACATCCTCTGCGAATTTGATTGCTGCGAAAAATAAGAAGTCTCTTATGGATGAACTGAACCTGCAAAAACCAGTGCTTTTGTCAGCTTGTGCAGATTTTACTGCCCCAGAAAATGTAATTAAAACATCGGCAAATAAACACACTTTAATAGTCATCAAACGGGCTCGTCTCAAAGGGGTTTGTGTCCAATGCATCAAGAATGCAAACGCGACGAATATTAAATCCACATTCACGAAAATTGTTACATATTGTCCTCAGTGCCCGGGAGGGGATTGGATATGTGAACCGTGTTTTGATGAAATCCATAATCGAATGCAAGACAACTTGAAGTAAAATATTACAAACTTCATAAGGAATAAAAGTGTGTCTTGTACAATATAAGATTACAAAATATGAATGCAGTCCAAATATACGCTGCTATCAAAATCCAACAAATGGATTATTAATATATTCATTTGAATGAGAACCAAATCAAAACGCTTTACTAAGGAGAATAAACTGTTTAAAGGGTTTCCGGAAGAGTAATGTCAATTTCAAAGTTGAACTGATTATAATTCTGTGGTTATATGACAGAGTAGTAGACAGAGTAGAAATTTGTATTTTCATCTAAAATGTTTATTTTTTTGTTAAATTTGTTTAAGAGAAGTAGTGTTATGAGGTATATAGTTAAAGTAAAAATAAGTAAGGAAAGCAGAAATAATAGAGTTTTGAAACTTTGATTATGTGAAAATCAATTTGACAACAATTTATATCTTATAGCGTTTTCGATTGAGATAAAAAAAGCACTTCTTTTTTTTAATCTAGATCACTTTTGAAAAGTCTCGATTTCAAGTGAGATTTAAACCTACATACACCAACACAAAACCATTTGACATTTGACATCCTAATCATAAACAGAACTATAGTATGCATGAGGCCATTTAGTTGTATGAGTAGGGAATACAATAGGGTATGTAATGTATGCTAGAGTCTTGAGAAGTATATGTAAAATTGTTTTTTATTTTGTAAATAATATTATATAATATAGATAAATTGTAATTTCATCGTTTACTGATTTTGTTAGTGATGTCAAACTTAATAACTTCTATGTTCTGTTATGTCCCACTAACAAATGCACTAAATGATGAGCCTGTGGATGCATACATATTATATGCTGTGGCAAATCTCTGCTCGTAGATGCTGCTTGTATTAAGCTCGCTACGACACAGATCTGAAAGCAAAAATAAATGTCAGTTTGAAGTTTGCATTTCGCACGCAGTTTGATTTGTGTTTTATTGGGGATTCTTTGAAATTAAATAAGTTTATTAAAAGAAAAATGGAATCCAAATTTATTAGAATATTCTTCCCCATCATCATCGTCGTCTTCCTCATCTTCATAATCATCTACATCAAGCGACAGTTTCTTGGATTCATCATCCACTTCCGCTGATGATTATTTTGTTTTGAACTGCAAAAATTGTTTGAAAAAAAAAGAAAGGCATTAGGTGAAAAAATTCATTGATGATGAACACACACATACACAAAACATATCAATCTTTTTTTTGTTCGATTGGGACGAGTAAAAATCTGAAATCTGAGAGCAAATCTGAAAATCCCAATCTAAAACGCTATTTGATAAAATTAAATTTGGTCTGTTTTTTTTTTTTTTGCCAATTTTGACATAAGAACTTATGTTGATTTAAATGCCTGTAAAATGTAAAACAAATTTTAACAAAACATCTTCAGTCAAAATAAGTTTTTTTTTAAATGTAGCAAGAAGTTAAAAAATATAAAAATTCGCGAATTATTTTAACATAAGTGTTTCTGTTTAAACATAAAATTCGATTTTTTGAGACTTACGAAAATTATTTAAAAAAAGCTATTTTATTGAATATAATAAAAAATAATAACTGTTTTATTTTTGTAACAGAACATCCTCTTAAAAGGAGGGTATGATAGAAAAGAAGCTTTTATACTGTAGATTACTACCACTTGCAAAACAGAAAATTCGCCGCTACTCTGTCATACTGATACAGATATTATACAAATAGACAAATAGCCGCCAGAGCTTTTGTATTGTAGTTGAATTATGCATTACGCCATCGCCACAGCTTCTTCAGATCTGGAATAGTTGAATTACTTTTATCTGCACAAATAGTCACATCAAGATGTCTAACGGCGTCAAATTTAAAAAACAACTTACTTAAGTTTAGTAAGGTTGAGGGCCAGCTTCACCCCTGACTGAACCTGAGACAACATGCTGCTCCAATTACTCGGGTCCTTACCTAACTGTTTCCAGTCAACACAAATTAACGAATTGAACAATCAATGGCGAGCAGATTTCGATGAATAAGTCCGCCGAGTTGCTTACCAGAACCTGTGATTATTACAGATGTAAACATTGACGGAAAAGTTTTCCATCATTAAAATATAATAAAAATTGTCCAATAGCTAGTTTTTACCCACATAATTAAAATGCTCTCGAATGTAAACAGTTATTAGTATTGTATTAAATTTCGTTTTATATGAAAATAAAAGATAATTCTAATTGTATCTAATGAAAACAAAATCTTAGAGAAACTCAGAACGGTATTCTCATTTGTTCGCTGTCTTCCTACATAGGTCCTCATTTGCTCGACAATGAACTGTACAGCTTGGCGCGTATATGAGCAATATTGGCAGAATTATGATTTCATTTTGTAGGAAAGAGTTCTACATCATTTGTTTGGCCAAAGCGAAGTATCAATAGTTTCCAAATGTCAATCTTCGTCGGATAGAAATTGTGTCCAATGTAGATGAACTCGTTTAAAATGCGTTTTAAGTTTTCTTCTCGTTGCCTACAAGAACACTTCAAACTGTCCTTCAATATCCCAGCAGCTGAAATGATTTGTTGATGAAAAAAGACGATAAATTATATCTATACTGGAGAGAGTTTTCTCTTCAACGATTTGAGATTGGTGGTTTTCCCTCCGTAAGTAAGTAAGAAACTAGTGTCGGACGGCCTTCGCAAAAGATAGAATATTAGGGTGGCTTCGAAGGAAATGCGCTTAAAATTTGCATGAGCGCACACCATCACAACTCCCATCGGACTAAGAAGGCGATGCAACCGATATTTCTTCTTCCGAAGACTGTGGAAGTAGTAATTGTATCCGCTTGTACTTCCAAATTAATCCAAAAAGTCAATGTGGCGCCAATCAGAATTACAAGTCATGTCTGCAAAATATAAGCGCATGTCCTTTGCAGCCATCTTTAATGGGGTTTTTCCCCTTAGCACTCGTTTAAAATAGAAAAGCTTGCTTAAACGCCAACATGATTCGATGGTTTTCTTAAAATAGCTCTCTTACTGAAAATTACTCTAATATTAGAGAAGAAGTCTTTTACATTGAATACATTAGCGGACGCATCGTAAAAAACCGCATCAAGGCTCCGACGAAGAAAAATATTGTTTAAAGAAAATCTTACTTGTAGATTTTAAGGCAAAAGAAAAGACGGCATCTTTTGCAGTATTGTCGGAACAGTCTACACTCTACACAACACCATGTCTGACATCGGGCTTAGGCTAATTGACTTCGCTGTGGATCGAAATACCACTGTAGCCAGCACACGGTTTCCTCACCTCGATATTCATAAGGGAACATGGCGGTCTCCAGATCAACGAACGTTCAACCAAATTGATCACATTGCGATAGACAAGAGGCATGCATCCAGTATTTTAGATGTCCAAACATTAAGAGGGGCTAACATCGACTGAGACCAGTACCTTGTTGCAGCGGATATCCACCATGCTCGCAGCCAAAGACGAGTCCTACAAGGCAAAGCTGCGGGTGATAAAGAGGGCTACCATTGAAATTCGTAGACAAAAAAGGTGGAAAGAACCGCGGCATTTTATAAAGAAGAGGAAGAAATACGCGAAATAATTTTTTGGCTTAAAATCATGGAGTTCGATTTATAGGAGCAAGTAAAACTGCGAATGGAAGTGCAATTAACAAAACTCTTTGTCACCAAAATATTTGAGACGAGGAATTCGTTTCAGAAACAACAATTTTGTGTACATAGCTGATTGTTCTTGTTTAATCTCAGTTCACTAAACATTCGGAACCAATTTTGTTATTCCATTGTATTGGAGATGAAAAAGAAGGGTCTTAACTTTTGCGTTTTGGGGCAAAATTAATTGAATTGCAATAATGTGGGCAGTTTACTTTGGATCGGGCTAACAAAAAATACATGTTGGTTAAGTCAGCACTCAGCCAAAGTAAATAGGGAAAACTCTGGTAAACTAATATGAATTTTAATGTTTTAATTTTTATCAATATACAAAAATGCCAAGACTATGTATTTATGATAATAAAAAACAAAATTAGTAAACATCACTATAAAAGATGTTACTTTTTCAATCGCTGATGGCCAGTCTTCGTTTTATTATTGTGATTGTGATCTTTACAAAGGACTTCCAATTTTGAATTTGATGTTATACGGAGTCTTGCTCTGCATTTTGTTGTCGATCGAGTAGCGCATATCCATTTGACTCCTTTGGAATTTTGCATTAGTTTAACGTATGAAAACCCATTGTGGATTAATTTAATCGCTGACCTCTGCCCGCCGGTATAGTAATATCCTAATTTTGATTTGACTGAAAAGGACGAAGAAAAAAATTAATTATAATATATGTTCTTGTGTAAATATTGTTCAATTTTTTTTTCATAAAAGGCGTATCTACAGATAAACGTAAATGTCCCTTTTAAGAAATTGGTTTGCTTAACGTAGTTTCCGTACGGAGAAAAATCGTAAAAATGAGATCAAAAAGGATAAAAAAACTAATCTCAGACTGTTAGTTAAAGCATGGTGCCCACTTATTTTAATTCAGTCTCCACGAAATTGCCTGTACTATTTTCAGCTTTTCGGTGTCAGTTTTCAAATCTACCAAATAAACGCACGTTTAAACAGCAGGTATATGAACAAAAAAGAATTATTAGAATTATTGACTTTTAATATAATTTTTGTATTGAATGTTCAGATGCTGTGAAATTCTTATGCGCACAAATACAATGCAACTATGCAATTTTAAACAGTTTTCCCTTTGCTTTGTGTATATCGTAATTCCATCGTTCTCAATTTATAAAAAATATTAATTTTGGGCTTGTGTACCCAAATAAAAACAGATCTACAATGTTGAATTCTTTCTGATGCTGAGAAATATTTTAACTATAGAAAAATTACACGTAATGTCTCGTTACTTGATTGTTTGGCCAATATGACCAATATATCTTTGTCTTCTATATGATGCAGTCTTACATAGGTCATTCTATAACAAAAAAATATTTTTATAAGTATATTAATATATGATCTAGAAATTTTATATTTAGAGATACTAAACCCCCAAAATGCTGTCAAACTCTTATTATACATTTTTTTAATTTGTAAAGATTCTATTTATAAAACATCTAATTACAACAACCATTTAAGCGTGAAGGGTTATAATTATCTAAAACAAGCAATGCTTTCGAACAAACTTGTTCTGTAAATATCAACAAAGACAAAAAAACATATTTTTAAGTTACATACATCCGTATTTATTATAAATTAAGTTCATATTAATGTAATTGTCTATAACCTTAACTCAATTTATATTATTTAAATAAAATAAACTAGCACGTATAAATCTTAATCATCTTTAGCGTTCTATGCGTTGCCATATTGAGGGTGTCTATCTACCTCAAATACATTTCAGTTAAATCTGGAATCGGCACAAGGCAAATTATCGCTTTATTTCAATAAATATATACATATGGAAGTATGTATGTATATGAAAAAATAAATCATAATTTAAGGTAAATCTAAACTTAATGATTATGTGCTGACCCAGTTAGCACGGTTCGGCCGTTTTTTGTTATTGCACGCATTTTACATTGCAATTTTCGAAAATGACGACATCGCCAATAGGATGTGCCTTTATAAATCTGGGAGCGATGAAATACTTCATTGTTTATTATAATGGACCTTCCGCATTGAGTAACTCTGCTTGTCATTGGTGCACCACTAAAATCAGAATTTTTCCAATGTTTCCTCGGTGTATATGATTTCTTATTTTTTTTTGATTGTGATTCCAGCTTCGGCTTCTCTAGTTTTGTCTTAACGAATTCTAAGGGATTACACTCGTACTCGTTGTACTCATCTTCGATGTACTCGTTTTTCACCAAACTAAGATCGAACATGCCTCCTAGAACGATAAGAAAGATAAAACGAAGTGATGTTGTTAGAATTAAATATAAAAATCATTTAAAAATCATTTATTGACTTATTTAAAACAATCATACGTGCGTTAGATATACATTACCTTTGAATTGTATCAACTGAAAGTGTGTATCTATCTTCTTTTGTGAATTTTAAACAGAATATGTACAAATAATAAATGGCATTGTTATATTGGCATTCAATATTTTAAAAATAATAATCATAAACATATTGTATTATATTTTCGTTAAAATTTTAAACATTTACATCAATGCGTATGTAGACTTATTTTATTTATTTTTCTCGTTTAACTTCGGATACGACTATTTCAGTGACATCGGCTACGATCTCTTCATATTTCATTGGTTGTATTCCCGTTATATCGGTGATATTCATTTGGGTAACAGCTGCATTGTTTGATGTTTCATCACTAGAAGTCCTGGAGAGCAGAGGAAGGCTTTTTCGAGCACGTTTTTTTCTCTTTACAATTTCTTCATGGGTGTGATACCGGTTGAGTGGTATTACCGTATCACTTACAGTGAATACACGTGACCGACACTTTTGAGCCCACCACTGGTTGCAGCGCCAATATTTTTTATCCTCGCCAGAGGGAAGTTTTAGGTTTTTCTCAAAAATAAATGGTTGTCCTCCATAGATCAGTTGAATACGGCCTCTCGATGTGGATGAGTAAACAGCAATATTTGATTCTAAAAACAAAACAAAAAAATGTAAAATGAATTAGTAAAAGGTATGGAATGAGTTTTTCTTTTATTTTATTAACAATAAAAGGAATAACGCAGATAAGTGTTGACATGTTATTTTTTATTATATTATTGCCTAACCAACTTTTAAAAAAAAATAAAAAATATTTTAAAATAGTTTATAGACAAAAAATGCCTAAACTCAAAATTCACATAGGCGCCAAATAACTGCAAGCGCTTCCATATCTAACATAGAAAACAATTTGAGCTGAACATCAAAACCCATTTCCTTTACATGTAAAGCTAACAAATACAAATAGTTTCAACAAAAAAAGAGTGTCGACCTTGAAAGGCTTGAAATGTGGCGTAGTACGGATTTAAGGGGAAAAATACATAACATAATTAAGTTGACATCTTTCACCTAATAGTTGAAATATTTGAATTCCTAAACCTGCAAAAAAAAACAATATCTAAAATTTTGCCCAATAAAAAATAAACTGTCAAGCTTTGCCAATTTGCGTTTCTGAATCCGAGTAAGTTGAAGATGCCATTTATCGTGCAGAACGTTCATATGACTACAGTAGTCACCCATAAGACTAAATCTGATGAGGTCATGAGAGTAATTCCAAACGAAAATAGTGTAGTCACAAATTTACAACATTAAATAGTTTTTAGGTACTTTTCTGTTTGTTAATTGACCTTTACTCGCAATTTTTGCACTGTACCGTTCTATGAAGGTTATATGTATATATTTTTGAATTCGTATCAAATAAATATAAGCAAGATTTCTTTCATTATTATACATTTGTCATTCTCATTATAAAGCATTCAAACTTATTCAAATTACGCTTTCTAAAGTATGATGTAGTAAGCAAACTGTGCATGACACAAAAAAAAATTGATTATATTCATTCAGCTCATAATAAGTCCACATCTCTATTTTACACGATGTAGTTATGAGTTTTATACTGAGGGCGGTTCTAATATGTGACTACTTAAATAAAGACATACGAGAAAAGACACTAAAAATAAAGTAATTTTAATGATTATCGTCGTCTAAACATACGTTGTTCGGTTTAGCGAAAGTGTTTATTTGAAAGCTAAATAATAAACACACTTCACAGGTATCTCCAGTATTTCGAATGTTTCTGTAATAAAAAAATCATAGAAATTATTTGCATGAATCAAATATTAAAGTCCCTTACCGTTTTATCCAGGGTCGAATTGCAGTTTTTCGTAGAAATGCTATAATATAAGTTAAACCCAAAGTTCTTACACATGCACTGTCTGTCGAGTTTAGGTAATAATAAATTAAACTACAGTCTTTAATAATCTATGAAATTATATATTATTTCCAAAAGTCTGATCGATTTTAGTTTGAGATTATACTTTAATACACTTTTCAATTTTCTTAAGCATCCGGGCGGATGGATTATGATTATGATGCGGTTTAGTAACCACAACCTTATACGATCCATTCAATTGTTTGCATGTTGTAATTCGGGCTCGACAAGCTGGTTTTCCCACCTTACGACTACGACAACACCAATATACAGTTTCACCGACTTCGTTGTTTTTGGCAAAAGTAAAACCGTTGAAATATAACAGTGATTTTCCTCGTTGGCCAGGTATAAAATTCAATACCATGTCATTGTGTGTCGGGAGGTCTTCCAGTCCGGGTGTCTCCAAGTTCATAATCTTCTTATATTTCCATGTGTCCACATCAACATTTTTTTGAAAAGATTTACTTGTATTGCCCAAAAACTCCACAACAAAGTTATCTACAAGATAAAGAAGAAACAAGAATTACTAAATTGAAAAGACAAAGTAAAAGGAGTAAATATTCAGATTGTTTAGGATGAAGATGTATGTAAGAAGACAACAGAACACAGAACAGTTAAGGTACATCATTCTCTCCAGTATTATTTTAATATCAACATGTTTTTTTGAATTAGAACTTCATTTTCTTTAAATTTAAATCATACATCGGAGCATGCGTATGTATTGGACGGGTCACATGAATGAAGTGCCTATCTGTGTCTAAATTCTTTGTCACAAGTCTGGCTCGACACTTGGCCTTGTGATACATGGAACACTTCCAGTCACGAGATTTTTGTCCTGGTTTTGGTTTTTCGTTTGGTGTGTAAGTGTTGCAATTATACAGGACTAGTGGTGTACCACGACGAGATCTTATGTATTGAACACTTGGTTTTTGATCTGAAAATATAAGACATTAGTCAACCAATGGATTTAATAAAGTTTACAATTGTAAACAATAAAATAATGGAGTTTATATATCTTATATCATATATATATGTATCAACTATTCAGTGCCTATGTTACAAAATAATGTTCTGCTTTTAAACGTATGGTGTTTCAAGCAATTTATTACGATTTTACATTGATTTTGATTTGTTTCAAATTCATATTAGCGGGAAGTATGTTGCTCAACCGTAATTTGTGAATTTCTTTTATATTGACAACATTATTCGTTTGATTGCACCAATCGATGCGTTTGAAGATGTCTTTTAAGACATCTTCCTAAATCCGAGTTTTCAAAAGCATTTATTATATCCCGTTTGCTGTTGAGAAATTAACTAATATATATATTTTTTAATTTTTACATTTTTTATTAACTTAATTCTATCGAGATCATTTTTTTCTGTTTTTAATATTCTTGATATTGCATATTTTCTAATTCTGACTTCGAAGAAAACGGATACATTTGAGATCGCGATCCACAATGATAGAGGCGATCATGGTTATGAGAAGCATATGTGAGGTGTAACTTCTTGGAATCTTTACGTAGTGTTGCTCGTGCTCTACATTTACTTCGAAAGTTGGCACATTTCAAGTAAAGTGTAGTTTTGGTCTGCGAACCGATTATAAAACGATGGTAGTTGACCAATATACCGACACCAACTTTAGAATATGAATCCTCACCTAAAATAAAATGCATGTTTAGTGATTATGTTATAACGTTCATAGAATATTTATCCTTTAAAAAGGCAATTAAAGGTTTATGAATTCAAATTCCGATTATTATATTATTATTTTTTTTTAATGAATTTAAATGATTTTTATTAGTGTGCGTATAGAAATGACAATTTTTATATAAGCCTTATATATTTACTCGACGCATTCTTTGCCATGATTGTGTATGAAGTTCTTTCCAAATTTGATATTTCTCTCTGGGTTCGTTACACAACGAGAACCACATTTTGGAGTACAGCAAACCCAGTTGGTAGATGTCTTAAAGGCTGCCTCTTTCCGATATTTGTAGCCATTCCAAAAGAGGTTCTCTCCACGACGTTCATTCCTGATTATGGAGAACGAAATGCTGTCATACCAATTGCCAGAAATTATTTCCTTTAGGGGATCTACAAATATTTTAGAAATTAATAAATACGAGCTGATGTAGAAAATAGAAAAAAAGTATATGTATATGTATTGAAAATCATATTTAGAAAACAAAAATAATGTTGGGCATTTTTAATGTTTAACTTTATTAAAAGCGAATACTAATTCTAGTTCAATTACATCGTTTGCAGTTTGTGCTTACTACATACGTTCAACAGCTTCGAGTTTCATTTATGTTTAGTCATTCTTATTTATCGGATTCGAATAATAGTTTTCTGTATCATAGTCCCTTATAACAGGCTCGTGATTATGGATTTTGCGGCTTAGCTTAATAGTATTGTTTCCCGACGTCACACATCTGGCTGGACACTTTAGTTGCAAATTACTATTCTTATTACACACCCAATTGACAGTGCTATTGTATTTACGTTCTGCCGTATATAAAAAGCCGTTATAAATTAAATTTAAACCGCCTCGACGGTTTGGCAGATATTGGTATTTCGTTCTCAGCCAAACTCCACCTGAAAATAGTTGAAATTATTTGTGGGTTCATTTAGAGAGTATATTGTATTGAAACGGAACATGTTTGAGACAAAGCAATTATTATTTGAACATTTATTAAGGTTATTTTGAAGTAATGAGTACATGATAATAAATTAAAAACTAACAGTATATTTAAACGTGATTATGATTGCCTCGAATGGAGACGATTTGACCATCTTTTGATATGACTCTGGCACAGCATTTTGTTTTCTTACACCGTAACTTGACACATTCCCAATAGCTGGCGTCTTTAATTTTTCGATTTAGTGTAAATCGTTTGCCATCAATTGTTAAGAGATTGTTACCCCGCGAGCTACGAGTAAATCGCACATCAAAAGTTGCATGGCCCGAAGCGAATTTTTTTATATTATCATTGCTTTTTCTGGTTATCGCTAATAGGGCTTTAATTTCTGAAAAAGAAGAATTACAATAAGAGATTTCCCTTCAAGATTGCATATGACAGCATAATTAATAAAATACAAGACAAACAAATCTAAGCAATTATAAGCTGGGGCTGATTTTAGTTCAAACAAAATTTTATTATTTTCATTTCTTCACAACTTATATTGTACATAGTAAATTAATTCTTAAATATAACCGAGAAATCGATGGCATGTCTGTAATAAAAATGTTAAAAGTTAATACAAATATTTTGAGATTGTTTAAGACATGATACAAATTGGTCAGCGTGGTATTGAAGAGAAAAGATGTTTGTTAACAGAGCAAGCGAGCTTAATAGACAATAAAAAAATAATAATACACTTTTAATTTTTAAAGTTGTAATACTAACAAGGTGTGTAAAATGTTGATTAAACGTGTCTTATTCAAAATCAACAAAAAATATCAACAAATGAACTAATTATTTGAAATAATATAAAACTGTCATGTAGGAGTGACATCAAAAACATTTGTGTCGTCTAACACTGGAGGACATACGATGTAGCGTTCGGTTCTGAAACAGCTGACCTGAACCTTGTACAGGATGGATTCCGACTGACTTTAATGGGATTTCGTCATTCCAGTCCTGAAACAGATAATACGTAGCTGAGGTGTAAATGCGGAAGTTAGTATTTTCAACAAAGACAATATAACTATATGCTATCAACAAACAAACTACTATCGGCTTACTACCTTGGACAAAATGTCACCGTTGATAGCAATCATTTTGAGATAGTTAAGAGTTTAACTACCTCTGAGTCAACAGAAACTTCACGAATGACACCATAGTCAATAGACTATAGACTAGCCCTAGGAAACAGATGCTACTTCGATTTAGCGAAACGAATGCGATCAAAATTTAAAATGCAAATGTTTGTTCTTCCGGACCTTAATACTACCACTTCCACTTTACGTCGCCAATTGGTATACAATAAGCAGGAGTAAATATTAGGCACATTCGAACGGTAATTTTTCTCGAATTTTTGGTCCAGTATGAGACGAAGGCGAATGAAGAATATACAACTGTGAACTTTATAAGCTGTACCAAGACGTTGACTAAATTGGCTCGGTTACATCAAGCGAATGAACATTAATTCTTTAATCTTCAAAACCAAACTTTAGGTTCGAGACAACAAGGAAGACACAGTCTTCTATCTGATTGCATTTAGTATGGATTAAGAGTGGATGAAAACACATAACATACCAACATAACTTAGCGAAAACCAATAATCATATTGTACAATCTGTACAAAGAAAATGTTAAAGAATTATTTATAAACATTAAAAATTGGGTCTGTCACAAACCTCATTATTAGCGACACTGCTTTAAGCTACACTAACAACACGGAAAAGATATATAAAAATGAAGGGTGATCTAATGCATTACAAAAACAAAATTAGATGTGTTTCAAGGAATTCCATTGCATCAACAAAAAGTTACAGTGTGGTGTCACTTTGCTGTAAGTGTGAAACGACGGTTTTTTTTCGTCGATGAAAATAATCGCCGTGTTACTATCAACGAGTTCGCTTTTGCGCTTCTTGGCATACGTTTTTTTGACTAAATTGGATGGAGTAGACATCAGTGAAATGTGGTTCTAACAAGATGGTGCCACATGCCACAATCGATCGGGAAGTTTGATAAGCGTGTAATATCGAGAAATGGTCCAGTTGAAATGATTTATTTTTATGACGTTACTTTTAATTGTTGGTTTATGACAACAAGCCAATAACATACACATAGCCCCTAATTGAACACTGACGGTATATTGGTTTTCAATTTACATCTTAAACGTTAACTTTGTAGTTCAACTCGGTACACAATTCGTTAAGTTTCCTGCTGAAACCTTGCCCCTGCCTGAAATGAAGAAGGATTTCGTCATCCGCTTTTTATGCAAACCATCATTGATGGGCGTCGTAATAAAGGTACTCCTAAGTAGTTCGGGCTATATGAAATGTTCTTTTTATCCCAAAGAAACAGCGATTACTAAAAGTAATTATTCGTTTGATTTCGGTACACCAAACTGATAAACTTTTCTCGCTTTATTAAATTTTTAGACCCACCACCGATTTTAAAAGATTCGTTATACATGGCAGAACCAAGATTTCATGTCATCGACTGTGGCTTATTGGCCTCATTCTCGGGTGTGAGAATTCGTGGACATTTTCGTTAAATCAGATGTTTTTTGCCAGTGAGTCATGGCAGTTCTTATAACTTGTTGTGTTGACAATTACGATTTTCGTCATCGACGTATGGAAGTAATCGATTAATTACAAAAGTTGCTCCAGCCTAAACGGCTTGGCCGACTTTATTTAAACTTCGTATCCAAGTTTGTTTTGGTCATAATCCTAGCCCTTTTTTTTGCTTTTAGCCACGTACCTGCCGTATAAAAATTATACGTAACCCCAATTTTCTCGAAAAAAAGGCTTTAACGATCTTGAATAATCATTATATATACAATAACTGCATATCCAGTTTTTTCGAGCATAACCCATATAACGGATTTTTGCATTTAGGCCATATAAAGAATGTTTTCAAGTTTTAGTAAAATATTTTGTCAAATGGAATGAAATTTTAATTATAAACTACTATTACTGTTTGCAACACGGAATTTTCAGTTTTGGCCAATAACGGAAAATTATTATTATTCTCATAAACGTTCGTTTAATAACATTTCCACATTATTTATATCATTTTTAGCATCAATAATCGAAATGTCTATTACCTATTGTGTATTTTGGCCAAATTACCCATAGGGATGAATATCGTCAAATTCTCTCATGCTTGGGATTTGATATAAAGTCCAACTCGCTGTGAAAGAGAAAGTTGCGTACGACCCAGTCGTGCACCCACCACTTGTTTTAGTGAGTGTTAGTCGAGTTAGTTTGTAGCCAGGTATACATATTTTTTTTTATTCTTTACAATGTGTTTAAATTTAAAAAAAATATTAGTTTTAACGGAAATATTAAGAAAATCGAAATGTTCTCCTATTTCGATGAAATTTAAATATGTGTTAGGGGACTTTTTCTGAGAATTTTAACATTCCAAGTTCAGATACAAACAGAAGGACAGTGGTGTATCTCAAGGAAGTCATTTGGGTCCTCTTTTCTTTATTTTGTTCACTAATGACATATCTTTTTTCACTAAACTTTCTAAATGATTGATATGCCAACGATTGAAAGCTGTACACTCTAATAAAATAAATAAAATAAATTCATACGAATTGTTAGCCAGTCTTAACATCTACACCTGTGAGACATCTTCGCCCAAAAGATATGATTATAACAAATAGACACAGAACAGCTTATTGCCAAAATTAACCAATATCAAAGTGTATCACCATATCAACGAAGTGTGCAGTTCTGACGAGTACGTATCACTTAAGGGTTTAAGTTCGAAATAAGTATTTAGGGAGATTATCAACAAACGGGCATTAATCTGAAAATAATATCTCTAAAATGAAGTTCATCCCATTTAGGAAATAAATAGTTCTGTTCTATTTAAGACAATCTAAGAACCCAGCACCCAGGGGACAGGGAAAACTGACTTTCTGACCACAACAGATCTTTTGAGTTAGTAATATTAAAAAAGGAAAGTTAACTATTAGCTTAAGGTACACTTGTAGGAATTTTTTTTATAGTTACTTTAACACCAGATCTTGAGAAGACCTTCCATGTTTCTTGTGTACATTAGGTATGTTTAAAAATATAATTATTGACTTGGTCCTTGGTCCTTGATCATGAAATTAACACTTCTAAACGCTTACACATAGCGTAAGTGATACAATTATTGACACTGCAAAATGTCAGCCTAGCTATTGACACCCTCTTCTTACAGAGCGTTCCATTGGAATAAATCTGAACGGTTCCCATAACTGTTTCTTTTGAGTTCTTCACTCTTTCTTATTCTGAATTGTTTTGAATTCCGCATTCTAAATATCACTGTTACGCGCCTGTGTGTTTTGTGAAAAAATGGGTACTTTGTTAAGGAATCCGATCATGTAAGTAGATTATTATATTATATTTAATACTTGATGATATTAGTTTATTATATATGAAATATAATGCCTGAAGAAGGATTTTTGTTGTTTTTCTGTTGATTGTATATTTAATAAAATGAGGTGTCAACTATTGTGTCAATACCTGTATTCTATTGGAGTACAAACGTTGACACTGTGTCTATAGTTGTACTTATAAAGAGTGTCAATAATTATATTATTCTTTTTAATTTTTAGCTGTAAAAAATGCCTATATGTAATGCGGGGTCATTCCGTAACTTTGAAACGATTATCACTCAGACGGTAGTCGAGACCTCATGAGCAATCGCTCAATAATCGTCTGTGATTTGACAATTATTGTTTTAAGTGAACCAAAGAAAGTGATATCGCCGACAGCAAAATCGACTATTGACCTTACGTGATGCAAGATGTACCGTCGAAATGTTATCGTCAAACGATAATTACTTTACGGAATGAGGGCCCTGGAATTATACCTAAAAGGACCTCGGGAAAGCTCTTGAAGCTGTGAAGACACAAAAGATTTCCAAAAAAGCTGCAGCCTAACTTTTTAATATTTCTCGAACTACACTCATAGTTCGATTGAGTTCTCAGTTCCTTAAAGCAAGGCCAGGTCCACAAACAGTTTTGTCCGCTATTAAAGAAGAGTGTTTGGATGAATTGATAACCACATCCCAGCGAAAAGGTTTCCCGAAGAGAAAAGAGGATGTGCTTCATGACATCAAGGATTTTCTTGAAGAAGACAAAAGGGAACATCCTTTTGGTTTAAGGCGTTTTTCAGTCGACATCCTTAAATAAGCCTTAGGACTCCAGAACCGGTAACATCGGCCAGCGCAACAGTTGGATCATCAGTCATCAAATCGTGGTTTATATAAATCGAAAAATATCTTGAGGAGCAGAACATGTTGTCATTTTAAGCGATGCTACTAGAGTTTATAATGGGGATGAAACTAATTTCTCATTGTGCCCAAAAACAAAAACCGTGTTGGCAGCAAAGGGTGCACTTAACATATACCTACGATGTGGACCGAGGACTTGCAAAATCCAACTTAACGGTTATGTTTTTCTTCTCTGCATCGGGTAGGTATTTTTATCTCACCCATTTTTATCTATCCATATAGAAGAATATCAGAAGATATAAGGGGCCTTGGTATAAGTGACAACGAATGGATAACAATAGAAGTCTTTTATGAATACAAATCGAAAGTATTTCATCCACACCTTGTCAGCGTTGGAACCGTTTTTCCAGTTTTTTTTTATGGTCATGCCACACACCTTAGATTACCGGTCAGCAAACTATGTGTCCAGCTAGGAATCATTAACTGCGTTAGATATATACCAATGCCACACGTATTTTACAGCCAGCGGATGTTTCGGCATTTAAGCCACTGAAAATGGTTGGAATAAGAAGGTTTCTGAGTGGCGCCGACAAAACAGTGGTGAGTCCCTCACACGGCAAAAGATTGCTCCATTACTAGACGAAGTGATCCTCTCATCAATTCCCCCTGAAATAATCCAAAAAGGATTTAGAGCGTGTGGGCTTTTTCCTTGGGATGTAAATGCGATCGATTTTCCCAGGAGTCTAGCAAAATCATCGAAGATGCAATTAACTCCCTTGTCCGCTCAAGAGCAAAATTCCACAAATAATATAAATATTTCTTATACCTAATACTTTCTCTGAATTGGTTGGCACTCAAAAGCGGGAAGAATTCGAAAATTGGAACCACTTTGTTTTTTTTCGTAGGAGTGAAAAATATTGTATAAAATGTTTTTAAAATGTAAGCCGGACACTAGCTTCAAATATTTTAAATTCCAATAACTAGGTATAAAGTTTATCCTTTACAAATTCAATATTTACCTTTGGGAGTGAAAATAACGTTAACAAAAAGGTAATGATTTGGGGACGAATTCCATTAATTGCATTCGCTGTAGGTATACCCATACAAAAAAAAATATATTTGCATCATTTTGCCGAAAACGTAACTTATCCAGTAATATGTGTTTGAGATGTATTTTTTAAGCTATGTATTTTCTAATTTCGACTAATAATTTATTTATGAATTCCGATATAGTTTGTCCTTGAAATAAGCGTTGTTGGGAGTATACTAACTATTTAGTACCTACAATTGTTATAAAAGTTTGTCTGCGATGCGTTCAATAGTTTTCTTTATTGAAATGATATGACTTATCCATTCCTGAATATCGACTTCTCTTACCAATAAGCATTAAAACAGTTCTATGCCAATCGCCACTTAAGATTTAATTATGTTTTACTAGGACTTACCTCAATTGGATAATAACCGCAATTTTTTTCTCCGATTCTGGCTACAGCTTTTGTTTTCTTCATCAAACGTTTTTTTTTTCTGTTTACAGAATGCACAAGTAGATATATTTGTTTAATTAGCATGCCATACGCATCACTCTTTAGAAAACAATCTCACAAAACAAAAAAAGAATTTATTACACCAATTTAATATATATCTGCTTTTAAAACACACATCACTTTTAAGTTATATTGATATTTATTTACTTTTTAACAACTTTTCAATAAAATGTTTTATGTTTCACCAAACTAAAATGATGAAAAAAGCAGAATAAAAAAATATTACGAAAATATTTGACATTTCTCTTTAGATATCGTTTGGCTCTGAAATCCACGCCATGCTCAACTACTCTGTAGATGACGCTCACAAAAATGTACTAGATGGGACTTGATTAATTACTTTTTATATCAAAAATAACTATTTAATATAAACAATTGTGTTTTATTTTTGTTTTAACTTATCATATTAAAACATATTTACTATTTAGATAAACATTAATGTTGATATTTTGCAATTAATTGAAGCAAATATCTCACAAGCAGATGGCGTTGCGGTTGTTTTAGATTTCAGAAATGTCAATCGTTAGTACGCGAAATGTCGAGAATTCAACCAAGTTGAGGTTCATTTATAACTTAATATTTTTTATTTATTTATTAAATCCATAATTATTAACAAAAACGCATACCCGAAACATGGTTTTATTTTTTTAATAACTGGAATACTCTAAAATTTTGTGATTGTAGTTTTCATAGAACTGCGTTATGATTGTGCGTGAGTTGAAGTTCTGTGTAAAAACTTGTCATTTGGTGTTCATAGGACTTTGATGTATCCCATATTGAGTATCGCGGATCTATTTAAATAGGTATGTAAGTACTTCATCTCTATTGTACATAATATAAATATTGAAATGTAATGATATTATATTACATCTTATTCAGTTACATCTTTTGTCTGCAAGTGAATTGTGAATGCAGTCGAAAAACTGAAAATGGGGTGGTATATTTTTGTTTGTAAGACCACATGAGTCTGTTTATCCACTATAATAAAACTATTTTGTACAATACTTGGATTGCTGCATTATTTCGGTACGACAATTTTATCCTATTTATACATTTTTATAAATAATAAATATCCAACGATTACCTCTATGAAAACGAAATACCTATTTGAATATAAGTTTCCAAAATGCTGTTTCTATGTAGGTACCTATTATTTGTTTTAACTGGACCAGTTGCAAGAAATAGTTCGTATCTATTTTTTTTTACATTCCGCTAAAGTTTAAAGTAAAAGCATGCCGCAACCTGCCTCTCCAGTTTGCCCAGACCTTAGCTAACTGCATATAATATACACTCCTAATCGGATAAGGTTTTTTTTTTATATGTGCCCCCTACCTAAGAATATGTTTTTCTCTACAATGTTGAACATTAAAACAACTACACTGACTTTCAAACACTCTAAATATAAAAACTGCTTTTGTTACACCACTCGGTCTCTAAGCTAAATGAAACAAACCGAGCTTCCTATCGAAAGTGCATTTGTTTGCATCTTCGCTTAGATTGTCAATGAAGTAGGATTCTATCCCAGAGCACTTAAAAATGTTCCGTACAGATATTCCTCTTGGATGTTACGATGCACTTCAATGAGGAAAGGATTTTTAAGAACGCCATGATTTTTGTTTTGAGTCTTCTTGTGGTGTGCCACAACAATACAGATTAATAAACCAACAAAACGTCAAGATTGGCGGAGCTGATTGACTAACATTCCTAGGGAAGCATTTACCAGGACAACGCAATGACCTCTACAGTCTTTTTTGAGAAAGAGTGCTCGTGGTAGACTCCAATTCTTGCAAAGAATGTTTATGTTCAATATGCTCACGTTGCAGGAACAGTTAACGCTGCTGATGCACACCAGCAAAAATGCGAATCAATGCATTCGATAAACGTTGATTTCCAATTGGGATATACATAAATAACATTACAATCTTTTAGGAGACACGGTTGGATCAGTTCTATTATGTCAACAAATAGGTTACCTCTATTGCAAAATCAGCAGCTTCTAATCTTAGTTTCTTTTGCAGAGCTAAGGGATACCGAACACCACCAGTCTGACTCTTGTTTTTCCTAGTTGTTATTGTATATACATACTATTACGGCAGATATTCAGAAGAGCTTGGCAAAATCATTCTTGTGATAGGGGTTAGCACTTTCATATATATAGCACAAGTAACAAGAAACATATGCATTCATTGTTATAGATTTACTGCATATGAGAGGTTTTTATAAAAAAGTCTGTTATTTTCAACAGCCTTGTTAAGCCTCCGTTAAGATATTGCTATTCTGATTTGGTTTAGATCGTGTGAAAGGTAGTATTGTCCCAAAATCAACTAGGCCCCAGAGCCATTAACAATCTGCAGAAATAGTTATTCCGTATGCCGTGGGCGCTTGTTAAACATTTTTACTTGGGGATCATCGGTTTCTAATCGGCCCTTGTTTCAAAGTTTCATTTTATCCTAAGTTAACTCCCGAATTTCGGAGTGGAGAGGAAGATTTGATTTACAATTGTATGCAATATTGTTTGTTGGCAAATTTGCGACTGTTCTTCGCCATTTGATGCTGTTAAAAAGATCAGACTTTTGACATTAAACGTTCACACTGTATTTCTCTGTTGTAACAAATCAGCATTATTTGTAGCATCGCTGCACCATGAAAATCGTCAGTCTTCATGTTAGCCACATGGAATAATTGCACATCTATGATGCTGGATGCCAGCTTTTACCGATCACAATGGCAATTTGATAAATTGTTTATGACCGCCATATGTATATGTATATTAACTTCAACAAACTGTATAATACAACAAACTGTATGATAGGCATATATTGCCTTTTCAAAGTGATATTAGTTAGTTATGTAGTTAGTTAAATCAAATGATGAATAAATAATCGATTGCACGTGTGAAACTTCAATGGATAATTAGACATTTTATTATATTTTGTATAATTTCAGATTAATCTTAAAATCGTTGACCACAATACTCAAGTAAAAGAATGTTTTATGATGGATTACCTGCATTCCTATAGAATATAAAAGTAAACATAGTTAATTGTAATATTTCTGAAATAAAGCTCACTTATTAACAATTAGATGTTGTTTTTTATGTAATATATGAATGAAATTAGTTTGTTTTATTGTTTTATTTAATTTGCATTTTTGCCAATATTAAACATTGTTTTTGTTTGTTTTTCATATATATAGCAACATCTACACCAAAAACTGACCTAGAGGGTGTCGTTCCACTTCACGCTGGTAGCAATGTTTTCATCTCCAAACGTGATATACTCCGAATTTTACACAATGATCCATCTATATACACAGGATCACTTTGTGAAATAGTTTTTGGTCGAATTTCTTTACTGAAATGCGCTCAATTAAGATCAAAAGATCGACTTTACGGTCTAAATCCTAATCACCTAAACTCGATTATAAGTAATTTTTATTTAAATTGCAAATACTTTTAATTTTTTCATTAATTTTATTATTTTTTTTCATTTAGCCCATGTGGTTTCGGTATTCAAGAGTCGCAATGCGCATATAGAAGCAGATAGCGTGAGATCGTACATTCTAAACAAAATCAATGAGCTTGGAGAAAGGCATAGTGAAACTATATTACATAATAATGAGATACTAAACTTTTTTTTACTTTTCAGGTATATCATGCAAGGAGCCGATTCAGCAACACAATAACAGTTAACATTGAACTAGGCAAATGGAATGCTTCTAACAGGCAAATGGAATGCTTCTAATTAACCTAATTAGATGGTTATTGTTACTATTTTAGAGATTTTCTTTTAATAAACGTTCTTTTATATATCGTATGTTCAACGAATATGCTTGTAATTGTCATTTATTGCACTCCTATCCTGAACAAACAAATATTTTATTAATGGTGTTCAGTAAAACCAAACAACATTCTCATTTTCAGCAAAAGGTAACTAAAAATTAGTACTTTCATCATATTTTTCTTTATTCCATTTGTTTTTCCCGCATCTCGAATTATAAATTATAAACGTATTTTATTATTATTATTTTTTTTTATTCCAGATTTCAAATATATTATAGAAGACAAAGGCGCCACTACTTTTATCCAGTATTCCACAACACAACGCGGTCGGGTCATGTTAATATACAATGGATATCGTTATGTAGAAAACCGACAAAGCCACAAGAATATATTTTGGCGTTGTTCAAGATATGTCAAGTACGGTTGTCGAGCCACTGTCGTCACATCTAAGGTCAACGATGATGTTACGATACGTGTTGCCGGTTCGCCACACACTCACGAGCCAGAAGTTAAAGTCGAATGCTTGGACGACCTGAACAATGACTTTGCTGAAGAACTAAAGGGGAATTTTCTAAAATTCGGTTCTCAAGCCTTACACTAAAGTGGTCTTAAATAGAACCTGCGATAACTTTTGTTACAATTTCAAACAGATTTAACACAAATGTATTGTTTCATTGTGTTTTATTTCAGTAGGCACAGAAATAAGATTTATTTTTAAGAATAAAATTGTTCATGAGAGCAAAGATATATTGAATAAGGCTCCAGTTATAGCTATTATTGAATCGCATCATTGAAAATTTTGTTCTTGTATTTTAAAAGAATTTCACCATCGGTGTTGGTGTTTATTAGAATGAAAACGAAGCTAATGAATCATAAAACATTTTTATTAAAAAATAAGTGATTTTGATGTCAGTTTTAGCTTGTGATTTCACTTATGTTTTTTCAATGATCATTGACTGATCATTCCATCATTAAAGTCATTTTATAAGCCGATTGTAATAAAGTTTTTTTTTAAATAAATATAATGTATATTTCATAAGCTTCATTTTCATACCACCAACACTGTTGGTTACCAATGATAGCTAAATCTGGACCCTATATTTGAGTATCAAGCTGAATTGCAACAATTTGTAGATCGCAAAATATAATGTTAAAATAATATTAAACGAGAAAACCTTATGAGGTTTGCAAATAACTGAAATTATATTGTGTTTGATGTATTGTTTGTTTGTTTAGAAAAACATACTTTTCTTTTATATAGAATGCGTATATATTATTTACGTTACCCGAGTTAAAGTTAACAGGTAATTTAAAAACCTTTTTTGCAATATCGCTTTATAATTTAAACTTATTATCTTTTTTAGGGGAATTTTAATTCTTAAAACATGATGGCTGACATGAACAAGAAATAACAACAACTAAAAATAATCGAGGTATGGATAAAGCGACACAAAAAAAAATAATGAATAGCATAAGTTTAACATATGGATTATGATGTAAATAATCATTCAATATTAAACTAGAACCGTTTCATCAATTTACTAAATTTCGAAAAAGCTATTTTTTTTATGTTTGTACAGTGTTGGTCAAAACTCAAAACTCGCTCTGCAAGACTGCTTGCATTGTTTATTATTTTTAGTTTTTATTTGGTTTTCTAAGACAAGTACATGATGGTTTAGTGAAAAAGAAGACAAAGATTCTGAAAAAGATCGTTGACGCTTTATTTTATTGCATTTTCTCTTTTTTGCTTTTTTTTGGCATTTTCCATTTATTTTAAATACGAGTTGGACAACTATCTGATTTATATATATATAGGTATATTCGTAAACTGTCTTTACACAAAACAACACAAATCTACCATCCTCAATATAGGGATGTTATTTGTGTTAATACAAATAGCATTCATTCTTTGTTATAAAATATAGAAGGATATTTCTCTTCTCGGAATTGTCAAAAGAATATTTGTGACTGCCAATGGAACTCTCCTGAAAAGTTCTTTCAATCGCGGTCTTCTTTTTTACCAATCAAAGACGCCGTTCTATGCTATTTTCGATGTAGAAGCAACCAAGTAGTCGTAATTCAGTTTCATTCTTTTAAGTGCCAAACTACATACCCAACATGTTATGCAGAGCTTCAGGTAAATTCAACAAAAATAGTTTTGGATGAAATTCGTTAGGATTAACGCGTAGCAAGGCACTATGGGTACTTCGCGACAAAATTAGAGTCAAATAAAAAACACTATCTGACTGCTATATACCTAGTAGGTATGTTCCCGTAACTTTTTTCAGTAAATTCCTTGGAGATTCTTATTCTTAAATAGATTTTTGTATAGGCAGTTTGTTTTGTCCGTTGAGTCATCGGTTAAGCGAAATAGCAAATCATTTTGGAATTACAATAATTCAAAACGAAAACCTCAGGTTTACCTATGGTAATGGGGTTTGAAAATGTAGTTCAAATGATTTGACGAGCACCTGCGATTTATTTGCTGATTTCTTTGTATCAGTATATAATAAATCACGGGTGCACTTAACGCAAAACCACTATTTAGGTATTCCGAAGTTACTAGATGTCGGTTTGATACAATTTTCGAAAGAAGACCTAACAAACGCGTTAAATCATTAAAATTGAACAGAAACCCTGGTCCGGACGGTATACCAGAGGTAATATTAAAAAAAATGTTTATCGTCTTTTGTCGGTCCGTTAAAAATTATATTTAAGCAGTCATTATTAACTGGAAAGTTTTTAGAAGAATGGAAATATTCTTATATTACTCCAATCTGTAAAAACGGCTTAACACAAAAAGTAGAAAACTATCGACCTATATCGAAGCTTTCTGCAATTCCTAAATTGTTTGAAAACATTGTTAAGGAGAAGCTATTCTTCGTAGTAAAAGAGGTAATCTCGAATAATCAACATGGTTTTATTCGAAGTAGATCCTGTGCTACCAATTTAACTTTTTTAACTAATTATGTATGTAACAGCTTTGAGGAGCAATTACTGACTTTACAAAAGCCTCTGATAGAGTGCACCACACCCTACATATAGCAAAACTAAAATCTTTGGGTTTTCATTCCTCAATGCTTAAATTGTTCCATAATTATTAAAAAAACAGAAAGCAAATAGTTAAGATCGATGATTTACTTCTCGCGAAATCGATGTAACATCCGGTATCCCGCAAGGTAGCCACTTGGCCCATTGCTTTTTATTTGGTTTTTAAATGATGTTCATGATAGCCTTAAAACTATATACTGCTTGTTAGTCAGGCCGCAGTTGGAATACACATCCATCATATGGCATTCGGCATATGTAATGCAGGCACTTAGATTAGAAAGAGTTCAAAAAAATTTCACGAGGTACGCATTCCGTAAATTATTTACGTTTGAAGAATTGCCAAGTTATGATAAAAGATGTGAACAATTTGACTTGCAAACCTGAAGTTTCAGGCTTAAAGCATCTTGTGTCATGTTTGTTCGCGATATTCTGAATTATCGTGTTGTTTCACCGGAATTGATTTCTCTTATTCATTTGTATGCTCCCAAAGAATCGCTTGGGGAGCGAAATTTGTTAATGTCGAACTCTCATAAAACCAACTATGGCAGCAATTAGCCTATTACACGATGCATATGCATGTTTAATTTGGTAAGCAACAAAATTGATTTTTGTTTGTGCCGGGTTTATTTTAAAAATTGTTTATATTCAATGGTTTTAAATTAAAATATTGTTTATTTAAGTAGTCTATAAGGTTGAAAAATCATCTAAGTCGCGCAACAAAAACCAGTTGTGTAAAGCGATACTGAGAGCGTAGTGCTCTCTGATGTGAAGAGTGGTGGTAAATTATCTTAGAAAGGGACAAAATTATATGTACGGGAGCTTGTTTAAGTAAATTACAGTAAAACAATTAGTTTCGTATGGCTTTTAAGGAATACATGTCAAAATGTCTCAGTAAACTATTTAACTAATTTATATGCAGGGGTAGTGTTTTTCAGGCACATAAGCTCTCTCACATAACAGCAAATTATAAATGTAAATAGAAGGTGTTGTGTTAAAAGTAGTGCTTAGAAATCTATGAAAGACTTATGTAACTTAAAAATGGATTATAACCCTTTTTCTATAAAACAAAATCATTAAATTTGCAATAAAAAACATATGAGAAGGCTACAATCCGCTTGGGATAGGCTAAAAACTGAATGGGGATGACATATAAGAAATGTCATTGTGTCCACATCTTGTTCAGACATTTTATCTAAATTTTTATATTTGGACAAAAAGCGACGTTTTTCTATGGCATATGAAATAGGTATACAAATGGTTTTTGTAAGAAAACACACCCAAAAAGACGCCGCGAAAAAGAGGGCGAGGCAAAAAACTTGGTGAGGACAAAATATAGATATAAGAATTGTCCAAATATGTTGTTCAGGCACTTTTAAAAAATTCTTTAACGTTTGGCCAAAAACGTTTTTTCTTAAAAGTAGGCGGATTCTGAAAAGTTGAACACTTGTTCTGGTGGCACGGACAAGGATCCTATATACTACATTTAAAAGTCCCAACTCAAAAATTAAGGCCCAAAAGTCGGTGACGAACAGACGGACGGACAGACAGACATGGCTAAATCGACTCTACTAGCCATTCTGAGTCGATCCAAATAGTTTAGGAATTGCAAAACAAAAAAAAAAAATAGGTTTTTAATGACTGTATTCACGTTCAATTTAGGTCTGTTCCCGTACTTTTTCAGTAAAAATTAGTAAATTCTCAAATTTCTTGGAGTGGGGGTAAATAATCTCAGAAAGAGACAAAATTACCAAAAAGTACGGGAACACGTTTAAGTAAGAAAAAACAGTAAAATTATATATTTTGTATGCCTTTTAAAGAACAAATGACATAAATCATCTGTCAAAACGAGTTGTCAGTTTTAGATACCAACTGACAGTTTACTGATTTTTACCAACAGAAATTTCTGCAGTAAATTTTTTTACAGATTTTTATGGAGGGGTAGTTTTTTGCTCTCTCGTGAGCTGTCTCTTTTACTTATTTTTGCGTACGGGAACGGCAATAAGTAAAAACAGTAAGAATCAGTAAATATTATTTTGTACGGGAACAGACCTAATGTTTTTCCTAAACCCTTATATAAATTGGCGATATATATATAGAAAAATGCTATTTTCCGAAATTTGCAGTCATTGTGGATGAAACAATTTTCTATTATTCAAAACTGATAACATGCACATCTAAAATTAATCCATCCATCGTGGATGACATGCCTTAGGATATGTGTATGAAAACTAGCATGATCATATTTAGAATCATACAAATGTATTAATAAACGCTGAATAGCTAATCAATGACTAACATGACAGTTTTTCCCATAAGAAATACTCCCGCAAATGTCAAATGTTTTTTAATATGGGGGATAGTGTGTATTTGTCTTTTTTGAACCGCACTAACAACAAAAACAAATGAAAATTCCAGGGGGGTCTTTCCGTAACTTTGAAATCGATTATCACTCAGGCGGTAGTCGAGGCCTCATGAGCAATCACTCAGTAATCGTTTGTGATTTCACGATTATTGTTTTAAGTGAAGCAAATAAAGTAATATCGCCGACAGAAAAAACGACTATTTATCTTACGCAAGATGTACCGTCGAAAGGTTATCGTCAAACGATAATCACTTAACGGAATGAGGGCCCAGATATATGTGAATTGTTGTTGTGCAAAAAGAAATCGAAATGAACACATGTATATCACAAAACATCCCTTCTTTTCTGAAGGGGTATTTTTTAGACACTCCAATACGTTTGAATAGCTATGTTTACACCGTGGTGTTAGTCCCATCTGTAAAAACACCTCGAACAAGTACTAAATTGTTTAGGTCAGTCCACTTATTTAGGTGACCTGGACTAAACTGTTTATCCTACCGTGCGCATAAATGTCACCATAAATTCATATGAAATGGTATGCTAACAGTTACAATAGGTTATTGTCCATTGTGATAACGTAGCCATTGGGGCTGATCTTGGGAAAAAACCATTGTCGTGTACGGTGTAAACAGACATTTTCTGAGAATAATTTTTTTAGTGCCGGACTAAATATAGTCCACGGTGTAAACGTAGCCAATGAAAAATCATAATCTCTCAGACTATTCTCGGCTTCTCTTCTTCTCTTTCCTCAGAGAACAGACTGGCAGGGGCCAGCGATACGGCGTACATGGAGGAAAGGGATGTTTGTGTTTTTGCATAAAGATGCTTTTCGCTTTATTTAGAAAATGATTGACTAACTTTTTTTTATTGGCAAAGAAAAATGTTCGACCAATGATGATGATATAATATATTTCTTAGGTCGTTGACAATCTTGATGGTGCAGCTACTATTCTTCATCATTTCATACATCTTACACATACGTCTTATAAACGTTATCGTATGTAAATTTTAAATTGATGAATCGACTTGCTTTCTTGAGTTTTTTCCAGGAATTGCCAAAGTGTGATTATTTGATCAGTTGTGGACTTTCCTGGTCTAAAAAAATGCTGATAAGTGCCGATCAGGGTGTTAGCGGTTTCAGGCGTTCACATCCTCCGTAATTGCTGCAGTTCAACAAGTGTCCTTTTTAATGTATTGACCAAACTATGCTGAAATAAAATTCTTTAGATATTTTTGCCAAAACACATTTTTTACAGTAGGATCATGCGCTATGTACAATAAACTTTGTGTATATATCTTAGTTTGACTATCGTATTACTAGACGCAAGGAGCAAAAAGACCTAGGGCCTTATATCGGTTGCCAAACATGAATTTATTTTCATATATGTTATTTATTTAGTGAAGGATGATTTCTGGGATGTACGACACCAACATTCTAAACAAATAATTGTTGAACAGTATTTAAAATAACGTTATCAATCAATGTTCGACTTATTTCTTACTAACATCAAATAAGTTATTACACATAGAATGAATGAAAAGAGTGAAGTTAGAATATAAATAAATGATTAATACAAAAATGTTTTGCAGCTTTTTTAATCATCCGAGAAATGTTTATATTTTTTATTTATATGTACTCTATGGACTTGTGTTATATATATTAAATATTTTGTTGTTTTTGTTTCTTTTTCAGTCAAAATGGAGACAATGGAACATTTTCAAAAACAGGAAATTGTTAAATCGTCGAGAACTTCAGCAATTCAAGGTAATTTCAAGTTCACATATGTTTTTCTAAAATGAACTTTATGCAATTAAAGTGTAGATATTTAGTTTTTAAATAAAACAAATTGAACCCCGCGCATAGTAGTCCAAATTATTTTTTTTATTTATTTTTATTTAACCCTCAACTAATACTTAAGCTATTTAACAAATAATTTAAAACTTGCCTTCTTAGTAAAGTATTTTAACTTAACTGAACTATATTACTGCTCAAAGGCGGGCGCTGTAAATTTAACGGTAAAAACTTGATTCTAACGCCTTTCGGCCTATAATCCAATGTGGTTATGAAAAAGTTCTCTTTTTTTTCTTGAGAACAAGAAACGATTTAAAATAAAAAAAACTTGTGTCACACTGACCTTAACCTTAAACTATGTAAGTCGGCCATACAATTTTTTGTTTAGTCAACTAACGCTATCTGTTTAAGCCACCACAACAAGTTTTCCTATTGAAACCTACTCCGAATGTATTATTCAGGATATTAAAGCGTCTTGGGCCTTTATTATTATTATAATTTTAATAATATGTAATTGATTACGTAGATGATTTCTGGAATGTTCGACAACAATGTTATAAACAAATATGTTGTATAGTATTTTAAATAACGTTATCAATCAATGTTCTACTTATTTCTTACTAACATCAAATAAGTTATTACACATAGAATGAATGAAAAGAGTAAAGTTAGAATATAAATAAATGATTAAACCAAAAATGTTTTGCAGTTTTTTTTAATCATCCCAGAAATGTTTATATTTAATTTACGTATGTACTCTATGGACTTGTTTAATATTTATTAAATAATTTGTTGTTTTTGTTTCTCTTTCAGTCAAAATGGAGACAATGAAACATTTTCAAAAACAGGAAATTGTTAAATCGTCGAGAACTTCAGCAATTAAAGGTAATTTTAAGTTCACATATGTTTTCTAAAATGAACTTTTTGCAATTAAAGTGTATATATTTAGTTCTTAAATAAAACAAATTGAACCCCGCGCATAGTAGTCAAAATTATTTTTTTTATTTATTTTTATTTAACCCTCAGGTTAATAGCGCTAGCTGCTAGGGCTTTCGGCTAGTAGTAGGAAACAATATAAGAAATTTATATATAATTTTCAAACTTAATTTCTAAAGTCAAAGTAAATACATCGTTTATATATTCATCGTTGTCTATAGTCAAAGGTTAAATGAGATTTTTGTCAGAAATGTTTTTGCAGATTCGATCCACTTCTTTGCAGATAAGTAGGTGACGTATTGTAAGTCTTGGGTTGGCGATGCACATCTGACAAAGTGACACTCTTGTAGTTGTATACTCTTTGCAAATATCAAAGAGTAAAGAACTACGCATCTCATACAACGAAAATTTACTATGTGGGTACTGATATTGATACCGCAGTGTTCACATTGGTACCCTACCATCAAACACGAGCATAGCGGACGCATATATAGATGGAATAACATTGTTTCATGGTTTGACTAATCCAAGGCATCGCCTTCGCATTTGATGAATTTAGCTGGTATTTTCCACGTTGACTCTTATTTTCCACGTTTTAACATAAAGATACTACGACACATTGCATAGTACTTCACAACAATAATAATAGTGTTACACCTCAATATAATGACAAATTCACGTAGAAGTCAAAAGTAAAGATTAGGCAGTAATTAAAAAAAAAAACGTTTAAAAAAATATTTTCAGAGTATAGAAAAAATATCAAATGACCCGCTATTCGTTTAGGTTCTAGAATGGTGCTACAATAAACCACAAAATACTGTCGTAAATAATAAATGGCTTCATAAGATACATTAACAATAATACATTTACACTTTTGTCAACTTCACTTTGAGGCTGACTACTGGCTAAACCCTTAAATCTCTTTATGTGAGCCAATGATGGATTTGAAATATACAAATAAATGTCAAAAGAGAAATAAGAGAAATCGACAGATACCCATTCTGCTCGGAATTGGCATTTTGTTTCGCAGCAAAAGCCGTTGCAAAATGCCACGTTTAAGGCAAATGAAGAAACTAAACGTAAACCAAGAGTATACGTTATAAGCCTTCCTCGATATAGAGATTCAGACATTCAGTAACGTTGAAACTTAGACAATTAAAAGTGCACTTAAAAATGCTGGTACAGATACGGCCATAAGCAACTGGAAAATGATCACAATAAAAGCCCAATTATCTGTTAATCTTTGTGATTTTACTAAACAAGTGAAGGAGACTTTCTGGGTAAACATGTGCACACACACAATATAAAAATTACACTCCATGTACCTAGCCCGTCTCTTACACGATCGTCAACGATAATAATTTTAAAAGTTACGGAATGAGTACCCGATAGAAAACTGAATTGGAAGTTTCATATCTGCAGCTGCAATAGAATTTGCAACAAAAAATGGGACCTTTCTTCGAACGCTAAGAAACCTGCCTGTAATAAGACGGATAATTAAATAGTTGAATGACATGAAAAGCGTAAAAAATATCCCAAGTCCATATATCCATCTACGTAGATAGTTAAACGGCCATGAAAACTTTGGTATCAAATGTAGGTTGATCTAGTGTTGTTTGAACCCTGCGGCGTCGTGCGAAAAGCTCTATGCAATCAGTATAAGGTCCAATGACATAATAGGAAACGAAAAAACATATGAAATATCTAGACTAGGATCGACACACTGCACTTTCCTAAAACAACGCAGCTTTTAATCCTATTCGATTCTGGGCATGCTTCTTCCAGTCGTTTAGCTCAAGAGCCTTGGCATCCGCGATCACTTGATACTGACCGGAGGTTCGCTCTGTGCTGAACACTCTTAAATGCACCAATTGAAACTAGGTTGAATTAAACCACTATCCAATGGTCACCACTGGGAGTTGGTGTTTTGCACAAATCTAAATCAAAGATCTGGGACTATAATATTAAAATTCCAATCGAAGACGCTATAACTTTCAAATGTTGGCAGCTGAGTTTTCCTAGTAAATATACAATTGCTTTCCTTAATAACCTCGATACAGAGGATTTTTTAAAAATCCTTTTATTTTGACATTTTAAAGAAATTGATTAAGCATTTGATTTCAGATCGTGACGAAATTTATGATATGCCGGCTGTTTTTGGAGTTTCGCAAAAATCTCGCCGATTATTAATTATTGGAAAGCACTCGTTTATTAGAACTTCCAGAAGGGGAGGAAACACTTGGCGATGCTCAAAAAACAGGACGCATCGATGCAGAGCTAGCGCTCATACCAAGATGATTGGCTCTGAGTTAAGATGTCGAATTCACAATCCTCTTCATTCCCACCCCTAGTTTAACTGATTCGATATTTAGTGTAATACGAATTTTATTTTATGTTTTAACTAATTTTATTAAACCAGCTACCAGTCTCATGAAAAAAGTTAATAACCCTGCTTCCAACTCGAACTTATTTTTCTGTTTCTTGTGGCTTTCATTACTTCTGTTCATATGGTAGTTTATGTACATTTTGTTAAAATTCGTTGTAGATCATTAAATCGTTAAGAACAAAATTTAAATGTGTATTATTAAAAAAAAATCCACCATCACGATCATAACATTGTCTAATACATTCTGACTTTAAGAATTTAGATTTGTTTTATGACTTTCCTTGCGGATCTGTTTTTTTTTAGTTTAAATGATAACTGCAAATTGGCGTGTTCGATATGGTCGTTCAAAGCACGTTCATCCCAATTATTTTCATTCCCATGAACGCCGTGCAGCCACACACAAAAAAGCGTCGTTGGAATGAAGGGCCCAGTTATAGCTATCATTGAAAAACATCATTGGAAAGTTTCTTTTACTTCTTGTGGATTTTTTTATAAATTCAATTATTGGCTAGTTGGTATCAAAACAAAGCTTATGAATTTTAGAACATTTTTACCCAAAATATTTTATTTTTTATTTGTAGTTATCGCAGAAAGAAATAAACAGCTTTTCAACCTATAAATCACCTGGCCTTGATGGCATCCTGCCGATCATGCTACAAAACTTACAGGACACTGTAATACCATTGTTTGTGCCAATTTATAGAAGCTGAATTTTATTAATCTTGATTCCACACTCATGGAGACGTGTCAGGGTAGTTTTTATACCAAAGGCAGGTAGACGTGGACATGAATCTGCAAAACATTTCAGGCCCATTAGACTCGCTTCCTTTATTTTAAAGACCCTGGAGCGGATCCTTGACATCCATGTGCGCAGCATTCTGAATGAATCACCGCTATCCACATCACAGCACGCATATCTCAAAGGTAGATCGACTGAAACCGCTCTGCATGAGGTGATAGGGACCATCGAAAAGTCCCTTTACTTCAAAGATTACACCCTAGACACCTTCCTTGATATAGAAGGGGCTTTCAAAAATGTACGAACTGACAGCATACTAGAGGCCCTAACCGTAACTGGTGAAGAGGAGCATTTTAGCCAATGGATTATATCCATGCTAAGGTCTAGAATCATTCAATAAACACAAGGCAACAGCATCCTAACGCGATATGCTGACATAGGTACACCACAGGGTGGTGTGATATCTCCTCTGCTCATGGAGTACGCTCTGGATTCTGTTAGTACTTGGGCTACAAGCTGTGGCCTGGGTGTTAATTCGAGCAAAACGGAAATGATGCTTTTTACCACGAAGACCAATATACAAGCCTTTAATCTCCCCCGACTTAATGGACAAGCGCTCTCACTCTCATCCAATGCCAAATATCTAGAGACTATCCTGGATACCAAGCTAAATTGGAAAACCAACATAGAACAAAGGGTCAAGAAAGCATGTATAGGCTTTCTATGCCTGTAGAAAAACATTTGGCAAAAGATGGGGCCTACAACCTAAGATGAAACTTTGGATGTACACGGCTGTTGTTCGGCCGAAACTCACCTACGGGGCACTAGTCTGGTGGCCTTCTGTGAGTAAAGGGTACATCATTGACAAACTTAAGAGGGTACAAAGAACTGCATGCATCGGTACAACTGGGGCCATGAGATCATGTCCCACTGATGCTTTAACGGTTCTTCTTCATCTTCTCCCTCTAGACATCCATATCAAAGGCATTGTAATATGCAGTGCAGTCAGGCTCAAAGAATCCGGTGTGCTGGTTCAATAAGCCCTATGGGCATAGCAATATCCTAGATTAAATGCCAGCAGGTCTAGCTGACCATCATACCGACTACATGATACCCAAACCGACCTTCCACAAACACTTCACCGCTGGGTTTCCAACTAGAGAGGATTGGAAAAACGCAGTGGTTGAAAAAGATTTCGACACACTCACATACACCGACGGCTCAAAAATGGACAGCGGAGTAGGCGCAGGTTTTTACTCGGACACACTAAAAATAAAAAAATCGTTTCGCCTCCCTGACTCCTCCAGCGTATTCCAGGCGGAATTGCTGGCTATAAGGGAGGCTTGTCACGCGATTAGACACGATAGTACTCCCAAACAAAATAACGCTATTTTTGTTGACAGTCAAGCCGCTATTAAGGCGATTATTTCGGCATCGACGTCGTCAAAGCTAGTACTCCAAAGCCAGAACGAACTGGTCTCCATTGGGAGTCGGTACAGTATCACTCTCATATGGGTTCCAGGCCACAGTGACATAGATGGAAAAGAGCAGGCTGATGCCCTAGGCAGGCTGGGCTCGTCCCTTCTCAGCTCACGTGCAATCGGCATTCTCACTCCTTTAAAAACTATCATGAATAATATCAATACACACTCTCTTAAAACAGCAGAACATAAATGGCGACTATCGCAAAAAATCAATTTTTATTTTTCATTGATCATGATTTATTTATTTAAGTAATGTTTGTCGTTCTACCGAAATGAAACGGAATTATCCTACGATTCCTACAAGCAGCTATGGAGGTAAAATTTCAATTCCATTATGTTTTCTGTTCCAATGAAGTTGTTCAATGATAGCTATAACTGAGCTCGAAGTGAAACGTTCATGCCCACACTGACAATTCAGTTTGAAATGGATTCTCGGTGGATTTTCTATGCAATCATACTTTTTCTATTCGGCTCACATAAAATCTACCTGTCTCGTTGGAGACGACTTTCATTCTAATGAACGTGTGGCCAGGCACTAAGAAAATGATTTAATCGTTGATACGCTATTAGACTTGACCAATAAGAACAGAGATTCAACCAAATTATTTTAGTGAAATAAAAGGTTTAGAAAGCGGCTTCGAGTTTTACCGAAAAGGTAGCAAAATATTAGGGGTATTCACGATTCGGTTTAACTTGTTCTTGTATAGTTGCAAACGTGTAAAGCAATACAACAACTGGCTGTCGATAAGTTCCTGACAACTGGCTCTCATAGCGTTTACGTTTTCGATACAAAAAGAACTCTTTTTTTTATCTAGAGCACTTTTGATGAATCTCCATTCCAAGTGAGATTTACACCTACATCAGTCAGTTTGAAGTTTGCATTTCGCAAGATCAAGATTTATTTTTTTGTGATCAGTGAAAACTAAAAAGTGATAATCTGCGAAAACTATAAATAGAAATAAAAATATTTTCGGATAATCAAGTTCTAAAATTCATAAGCTTTGTTTGTCATCAACTCGCCAATGGTTAAATTTAGAAAAACGTTTTCAATGATAGCTATAACTGCGGCCTAAAGATAAACAATAAGCTGTCAAATGGAACACTAACACACACACAAAACCAGTCAACCTCTTTTATGTTCGATTGGGACGGGCAAAATCTGAAATCTGAGAGCAAACCTGAAAATCCCAATCAAAAAACGATCATCAGAGAAACGATGTTCTCACTAAATTTCTTCAGTGTAAAAAATACACTTTTGGACTTTTGCGTGAATACCCATATTCTTATTTTTCATTTTATTAAATTTGTTTATGTGTGAACAAATGTATCATGACTATACATAAATAATTAATCTCTTACACAGCATTTTTCAATATCTTTAATTAAACATTTCAGAATTAGATGACGAATGTTATAACTTTCCTGCAATATTTGGAATTTCGAAAAAATCTCGCCGAGTGCTAATAATAGGAACTCATACCTTTTTAAGTACTTCGAGGAAAACCGGTGGAAATTCTTGGAGATGTGCGCAATACATGAAGAGTGGATGCAAAGCAACAGCTCATACAAAGATGATGGGCAATGAATTTAAATGTCGACTTAAAAATCCAAATCATACATGTGAAATTATATATCAATAAAAATAAATGTTATGTTCAAAAGAATGTCGTTTTTTATATCATTTTAGTTTATTAAGTTTATTAAGTGTTAAATAAATTTTGCAAAATTATGTGCATTATGAAGTAATGTTGTGACTTATTAATCTATAGTTTTTACTAAGAAGGTAAACTCACCTACTATTCATAAATAATATCACATATGTGTTTCGTTTAACACCAGTTTATACTCTGTTCTACTACAATTATAATTCATATGATGACAGTTAGATATCCACGCATGTGTTCTTTGATTTTAAAGGCGAATGGGGTTACTTGCAGAAGTAGAAACATATTCTGCTGTGCGAATAGTTCATATCCTATCCTATCCTCCTATCTTTAAAACTAATATCCTCAAAAAGTAGGACTGGTAAAAATAAGGGGGTTGAGATATAGGAAATGGAAATGAAACAATAGATTGTTCAGACAGTTTATCAAAATCTTTTATGGTTCGACAAAAAACAACGTTTTCCTCCTATATATGGGGTAGAGTATAAAAATGGCTTTTATAGGAAAACGCCCCTTGAAAAAATGGGAGTGGGTTAAAATCATAGATCAAGTAAGGATCTTTACCTGATCTCTGGTTGAAATGGTCTACAGACGAAAAAAGTTTGTTTCTGAAAACGTCCACAAAAACTGGTCAGATTTAAAATTTTTTTATAGATGTTCTGCTTCGTCGGACACAAAAATCGGTAACACAGACGGACGGATGGATAGGCAGACATGGCTAGATCCGACTGAGCTATCGATTCTGAGTCGATCAATTAAGGTATATCTATCAAAAATATTTCTCTGTTACAAATTTAATGTACCCAAAACTAATACACCCCTATTGATGAGTGGAAAAGTTTGAAAAGCGCCTCTACATGTGAAAAAAATAACATGTTTAGTGCTATAGAATTAAGGGAAATTTAAATTTATACAGGATTACCATAAGAAAACTGTGCTTAAGACGAAAATGCAAACGCGTATTTCCAAACATTTTACTATAAGGCAATATACAAGTTGATATGGCATTTAATTGAATAAATAATGGACTTTCTAAGTATATGAAATGCTGTGCGATTAGATTAACATTTTAATACAAAAATGTAATTTTAATTTGGAGCTATTTTTGCATACGAATAGCGCCACTTTTGCGACTAGTAGAGAAGAAAGGAATATTACAATGTATACCAAAATGCTAGGCTTCAGTCGTCAATTGTAAACGATGTAATTAAGTCAACATTAGTCACCAAAATGTAAATGTAAAGTGTAGTTATAACTATAATGGATTGGGATATATTTTATGAGAAAGAATAAAGGCTGCATAAATACCTATGCACTCTATAACTATACAACCGTTGGTATGTGTTAACCCTACTCCGAATTACTTCAGAAAACATTGATTATTCGCATGTTGCAACTAATTTCTGATGGTTTGCCATTTTTGTCATTTGCGATTACTCTTTTCGATAACAATCGCTCTCGGGTAAGGGCAAAAATCTTTATAAACTACTGTAGTTTTCCATTGGTAAATAAATTTGTTATCGAAAGAATCGTCAAAACGTGAATTCTTAAAGGCCTGCTCAGAATGCATATGCATATGTAGTTATGCATTCTGAGCAGGCCTTTAAGGCCTACACAATTGGTATCTTCGTGAATCTGTAGCTTGAAGTTGAATAGAGGGCAACTTCATGCAAGAAATGTATCTCTCTTTTGACATCGATGCAAGATACGAGCTACAGATATGTCCAGATATGTACAGAATGCATATATGTATCTTGCATCGCTGTCAAAAGAGAGATAAATATAGAATAGAGGACAACTATTCAACTTCAAACTACTTGTTTTTATCTTCTCACTCAGATACAGAAAATAACGATTCTGAAAGTTATTTTCGATAACTATGCCATGTCAAATAAAATTAAAACAAATTGCACCGTGAACAAGAGCGAAATAATCTTAAGTGAAACAACATGCTACAGTAAGTGTAGGTGCTAAAACGAAACAAATACATGTACCCTATATCAAGTCGATGTAAAAGAACGAGACTCAAACAAAAATTCGATTCATTTCCTTTTCTTGTAGTATTTGCTTGATAATATAATAGCGACAGCGTTGTTAATTTGTCGACATGTTAATTCCAATTTCTATTATCTTTCGAATGCCAAAGTAAATCGGAAAGTGCCATAGATATTCGAAATGATGTCGGGTTTTAATACTTCGTTGACTTCTGTGCAGCAAAACACGATTGCGTTGATGAGATATATTTTATTGCTTATGAAAATATATATTAAGTTTGGTTAGGAGGTTCGTTTGAATGGGGCGACAACAAACTGTTATGATCGCTCATGAGCAAGAGCAGTTGAGTCAGTGCAATGCTGTAAATGTCTAAATGACATCACATCATGTGGTAAACATTAATGTAGTAACAAATTCAGACAATAATTGTACACATTCCTTGCAACTCCTAGGTACCATAAAGACTCGATAAAGTATTCTTAAGCAAACAATTTTAATTTGTGCGAATAAGCAATGGGACGCTATACTTCTGAAGAACTCTCAATAATCGTCGCGATGTTTTTGAAAATTTCTATCCCGTTTGCCTGCCCGCTTTGTCGTTCTATGCGTCGTTTACCGCACGACTCGTAGCACTGGATGGAGGCTGAAAATGTTCTAGGGCTCCGTTGACATCGACCAGACGACGTGTCACGCAATTGGTGTTTTGTTGCCTTACAAAGTGCAGAGAGTTCATTATCTAATGGATGTTGAAAATTAATCGCTTGTATCCTACTTTCAAGCCCTCCTAAATCTTAACAATGTAGTGGATCTACCTCTGTGGATACGTGAAAACTGGCACGAGTAGTGCATGAAAAGCCATTAAATTAAATCAAAGCCGGTGCAGGAGCAGTCATTGGCCCATTTTTTTGAAAATGAAAAAGTGTCATTGAATGATGAACAATCATAAATGAATAGTTCATTCCGAGCTTAATTGGGACTGCAGGGCATGTGGATCCACCAGGACGAAGCAACTGGGCATTATGCACAAGTCACAACTGATATCCTAAAGCAGAAGTTACTCGGTCATCTAATTTTGCGTTTTGGCGATTTGTACTGCACCATTGCTAATAATGGCGGTGGCCACTTAAACGATATCATTTTTAAAACATGATGGGGGAAAAAACTTTTTTGTTTTTGTTCTATGGAAATAGAATAGAACCAAATGACCAATCTTGTAGAATTTAAATGTCAATCAACTTGTGAAGAACTTAAAACAGATACCAATGAATCTTTATCATTTGATTAAATATTTGTTTCATATTATAGTATATTTACCAAACTGACGATGTCTTCTATGATCACTCATGGCGTCTCGTTTGTGAACAATTATATATGTAGAAATGTGAGTACTTGAAATAAAACAAAAAAAAACTCATTTAATAACGTATTCTCTTCTGTTGCAGATTCCATGGGAATTGGTACGGCGATCTTTATAATCTGACCAATTAAATATATTTTATATTATCATTATTTTGTTTTTTGTTTTATTTCTTTATTTCTTTAATTATTTAATTTATTATATGTTTAATTGCTTTTCCCCGTATGTAGACATTTACTGATTATTCATTTTTATATTTAAAGGAACCCGTGTTAAACGCGGTCGACCGAAAACCAAGAAAGTTACACCATCCTGCAGCCTTTCGGAAAAGTTTGAAATCGCAATAAAGGGACAGGGCCATAATGCTGTATACGTTTCGACAACCAAAGGTGGAATGAAAGTCTTGTTTGATGGGCATCATTTCAAGTACTCCTTTCGACGAGGCGGTTTCAGCATCTTCCAATGCTGCTATAAAGAAAACAATGATCAATGCTTGTCTCGCGTTGTTGTAAATAAGAACCAAGTTTATCAACTTGATGGAGAACATAGTCACTTTAATCAGGCAACTGATAAAAGTGTTACGTCCGTAATGTTCGAAGCAACGCCTGAAGATTTTCAAAGTGGGAATATTGAAAAGTCACCAATGAATTCAAAGATTAGCGAAATATCAGATGTTGATAAATTTGCTGAAGACATTATAGAGATGAGTGAATCAGTTAGTAGTTTCGATATAGTTATTCCAGCTCATGAAGCGAATAGCTCTAATAAACAAATTGCAAATAACACCGATGATGCCTCTAAAGAACAATCAGCTAATAAAGTTGATGAAACATCCATTGCAGCTGATGACTTTCGTGAAAAAATTAAAAGGCGATTGCAGAAGGCTCTAATGGGAAAGAAGAAGTAATTCACGTCAAGACGATTCTTTAATGTGAGTATCTGTTTTATGTATGTATGTATGTATGTATGTTTATTTAGTATTATTTAACTATTGCATCGTAATGCTACCTATTATAAGTTCTATTTTTATATTGCTTTTTAATTTGTAATTGCTGAAATATGAAATATTTTTTAATTATGAATAATCAATTTGTAATAAATGTATCTTTATCAGCACTCACAACATGAGAGCTTTTACAAATAAATCAGCTTTGATACCCATTACCCAACAAAAAATCCTCAAATACATTTAATATTTGTTGCACATAAGTTTTATCATCTTATGATGGTTATCAAAGGATACACCGAGTTTTATTCGGTGAATCTAACCAGACATTCCGAACAAATCTAGGATCACCTGTGTCATTATTAGGTCTTTTAGTTCTTTATCGAATCCTGTTTCGAAATCCATTAAAAAATTGCTCATACGCTGAATAAGCCGTTTTCTGATATATGTCATAATTCTTACCAACATTACATCTGTCGTCACTGTCATTGTGTCCTCATTTTCTAAAATCGACCAACGTTTCCAGCTGAAGAAATTGTAATTCTCGGTGATTGTTGTCAGTAGCGCATGTTCTGTTTGTTAATGCATCTACTCCAATGCATCATTGAAAATAACAATTACGTCTTCTGGAACGAAAAGCGCCTCAAAGCGATTGCTCCGAGATTTGCAGTCAGAGAGTTCCTGCACAATCGATAATTATGTTATTAAGGAAGGTTGTGATGAATTCGCCTCACTGAGCTATCAAAAAGGACAAGGGCAGAAGGATATTTGGATAACGCAGCCCGTGGACATTGCAAAATTTCTTATATTCTCAGTTGATCTGGTGGGTCGAGGGACTTCAATGTTTTGCTTTGCTTGATATTCTTCCGTCTGTCTTCATTATAGGTATACCGCTTGTTTATCATCAATTAAACTGGATGCGATCAAGAAAGCAAACGGAACAACTTGTCTAATATCCAGGCAACTCGGGCTAAATTATAATCAGAAACTCTCTCTTCTTGATAATGATAAACAGATAAAGCATCAGTAACATCATCGCTGTCTTTACAGGTTACAGCGCCTTAGACCTACATGCAAAAAGACTTGGCCTCTAGCAATGACTTCTGCAGAAGCATGGACGAGGAGAAGAAGCAGTGTATTCATAACCTTCTCTGCTCTTGTGCAGCTCAGAAAACAACATCTAGGAGACTACTTCTTTGAAAACCCAGATGAATTCGGAAAAGACCTCACTGACACATTCAATATCAAAAAAGGATTTAGGAAAGGCGATGCACCATAAGTGGCGCACACAAGTAGAATCGACTGGAAGATTGTAGCGCCACTTATGGTGCATCGCCTTTCCTAAATCCTTTTTTGATATTGAATGTGTCAGTGAGGTCTTTTCCGAATTTGATGGAGCAGCGAGAATTCTCCATCTCATCCTGCACATGCGGTCGAGTTTGGGCGGTATATCAAAACTAGACATGGCTCTGTATAGTTTGTCTCTATAAATGCTGTTGTATGCGGCCATAAAATCGATGAGGTGGTGGGTATCGATTTGGACTTGTTCATCCTCTTTTTGCCACCCCCATCACATCGTATTTATTGGATGGCAGTAATATCTCCTCTGTATCAGTTTAGGGCTTTCGCTAGTTGTTAGCTACACCTCTCCTTACATTCCAGGTGCAGATACGAACGTCGTTGTCTTCTTTTCGTTTAGCGGGGTCGTCAACAGTGAGGGTATTTTGAGGGTCCTTTCCGAGAGTATTGGTTGCATCGTTACAATACTTTTTTCCATGGGTGGGTAGTTAACCCAAAGCACAACCCCCCACCAGGAGGGCCAGTTCCAAATTATTAAATTTCCCTAGGACACGGGATTGAGCGCTGCCCAGACAGCATCTCTATTCAAGGGGCCTGATTTACCCTTGCGATTCTTAACTGACCTGTTGTCCGACTATGTCGAAGCAGCTCATCTATGTTTGCCTGATGATAAGCCGAATATTCCGTGCCAAGCATTCTGACCAGGCTGTTTATAGTGTTGCTGTTTTTCGTCTTGTTATCAGCACATCCACTTATTAGTTTAGCAATGGTCCGATGGTTAGCACTTGGATGTAAGATAAGCACACATGCCATGTTAAAGTTAAGTTATTCAAAGCTAGCCCTCATTCTACAACATCCATCTAGGTCACTTAGCTAATATAAATGTCAGAGGCCCCTTCCGCTTCATAGCTAGCTCGGAATGGTTCATTTAGACAAACAAATATTTAGGAAAAGTCGACAGAAAAGTCTATTTGTGCACGCGAATCGCATGCAGCCACTACTTAACCTAACCTAACCTGACCTAATGGTGCTTTGTATGAACACCCTTTTGTTCCAACAGATTACTTAAGGAACAAGGAACGATATTCTTCGGCAAATACATTACTGAATAATATTTTCAACTTATTAAAATGTTGCATATTAAAAATTCATAAGCTTATCTTTATAAAGCACACATTCAAATAGATAGCATTACAAAATAATATTTTAATAATTTTACATTTTACATCATTAACAGTTTTTCCTCGCACCTATAGCTCTGGACCAGAATAATGGAGGACTATTAAATAATTGTGAAGCTCATCTTTCACAAAATTGTCTATGACGTCTTATTTTATTTTTAATTAAAGATTTTTATATATATTATATACAGTTTGGTTGATAGATTTTGGAAAGATCCCTTTTTTAAATACATTTTTATTTCTATGACTTTAAAATGCAATTACACATGCATATATCTTGGTTTAATTACACATGGTAAATACACATCTACTAAAATAATATCTCTGTATGGAATAATATTGTGACTTGTTATATAATGTTCAATAAAAAACTATTTTAATAAAGTTTCGTATACAATTGTACTCGTTTGAACTTAGTACTCCATACACAAACTTAATTCATTATAGAACATTATTCAATTGATTTAAATTTCTTTTAGTGGTTCAACATATACCCAATTGCGGACAACAACTTTTTATTATAAGCAGAAAAGGTGGCATACTACTAACGATAAATGACTTTGTTTACCGGTCCAATCAAAAAAGACATGGACCACGAAGTGATAAAATTTATTGGGAATGTATTCACAATCGATCAAAAAAATGCCGCAGTCGTATTAAAACAGTTTCCGATGATTTGTATGTTACTAACGGTAAGTTATAATTACATTTCACTGTAAACTTATGCTAAATGTTTTATTTTTATGCTAGATGTACATAACCATTCTTCTGATGGTCATCGAATTGAAATGGCTAAACGGGCTGGTTTGTTGATTTTTAAAAAATTCAGTTCATTAGGCTATTGTCAAAGAACGAAAAACGAATAGACGAGAATTTCCTTCTGATATTAACTAAATAAAAAAATGATATCTTCCAAATGTGCATTGTGAGTATCTTAAATTATACCGGACATGGGGTATTTAGAACTGCAGAAATAAGGACGTAATCGGGATTAAATAATTAAAATAATTTTTAGTAATGTGTTCTCATATCCCACGATGGGTATGCTTTGCACTCCAGGAATTTATTGTAAGTTGGACTAAGCTTATTTCAAATTTATGAATGCCTGTAATATATTCCGAAATAAGGTAAAAAAGAGGTTGGATATAAAATCTGAATTGAGTTCAAACGATTTAAACTCTCCGTAGTTAATGATGCTCACACAACTTCGTTGCTAAGCTTAGGGTAGGTGTAGTGCATAATTACTACATAGGTACACATATTCTTGAAGTGTCTGTTCTTGTTCTATTATAACAATACGAGGGATCAACATTTTGACAGAACGTTCATATAATAACATAAATAACTTTTAATGAGGAGTTTTAGAATACTTTTTCTTAAAAGGGTCCAAGCTAAATAAAGCTGTTCCGAACGGCTAATGTAAAATTTATATTAGCTCTCATTAGATAAGTTACACTCCGCCGATTTTCCAACAGAGGTTACATGTTGTTGCCATGATACATCTGAACCAATTATGTATTACCGACTGTACCCTCCATTTTGATTTGCGTAACTGTGGACCTATTATTTGTTGTAAATGCTGTATATTGCATTTTCTTTTCATTCAACTAGATTTTAATTTCCCCATTGTACAATCTTTTGTGAGTAGGATTTGGTTACACCTCTTCCACGTATTTAGCTGCATCTGCGCGCCATTGCCTAAACTATCACCCGTTTTGCTTATGTAGCAATGGTTTGCTGAATCCTGTTTTTGTTTGTAGAGTAAGGGATGAATATTTCCAAAGGTATTCCCAAGAAAGAGAAAAGTAACATAGATTGTCCCAATGTTGTCCCAGTTGTTTGGTAGATCCCTAAAACCCAATCATGATCTGATATCCTTTGCATATTGATAATATATAGGTCGCTGTTCCTAAAGTGTGATCTGAGTTTCCGAAAGGAGCCAAGAGTGGCTATGTATGAGGAAATGTGCGTAGTTGGTAAATTCAGTAACGCATCACTGGCATATTGATGCTAATGAAGCTTTATAAAGTGTTGAATATTGAAAACATGTGCATCGCACTTAAAGCCAAGTGTTCAATCACCACAGAAACTCTGATGCGTTGCTGATTCAACAAACACATCTATTTTTCATCAATGTTGCATAAAAATGGTTAGCGTCAACAATACATTCTAAAACGCCAAAGAAGTGTTCAATCAGCAACATATGTAGATCGCATCGCAAACAATCAGTGATGCCTAATCCTTGTACAGACAAGAGCCGTGACATCTTCAGTAAAGCGACGAACATGCGACAACTACTACCAAGATCGTTCCAAAAATGAAATTGAAGACTTAACAGATATGCCAGCACGTCCGTGCGCTGTTTCAGACATGGACTCGCCTAGGGCTCGTTGCCCCCAGATTTTTACTGACGAATGTTCATCTAAGACAAAGTAGTAGTTTCATTATTACCGAGAATTTCGCTTTCAGTAAGGCGAAATAATATTGAACATCTGGAAAAAATTCGTAGGTTCTCTACGAATCTCCGCAGGTATAAATACAAACAAGTTCGTTATTTGAGTAAATTAGGAATGATGCAACCATTGTTACATGTTAATCAAGAACGTATAAGGATACTAGATGTGGTAACAGAAGGATTCATTTTAAAAGCACCGCTAAAACATTCGTGAGCTAATCTTTATAGACCAATCCTTCTCTGTAATCAATACTCTTACTCTGTACTTCGATGCGAAAGTAACATTTTCTTTATCTAAGCCGAATAAAATTTACTACATTTGATATTTGATATTTATTGATATAAAAATTTGCTGTGCAATAAGAATTAAATTCTTTATGGGTGTACAGTTTACTGGAAAATACTAAGATCACATTTCAAACATAATTAACAATATAAATATAAAACAAGATTCGAAGTCGGAAATCGGATTTTGTTGTTTTATTACGTAGTAATAGTTGTTTGACTTTTTAAAGTAATAACGAATTTATTTGAAAACGGAACGTAGGGCAAATTCGAATAGAAATTACTTCTCGGATCGAAATACAGAGTAAGGCCGATGTATGTAGTTTTATATTTGACTTCTTAGTAATTGCAGTTGGTTTTTTAACCCGGTCTTGAAAATTGGCCTTCAAAACTAAATTTATGTATTTAGCTTATCCTGATACATAGACTGTAAATCATCTTTACTTAGTCTACCCCAAAAATAATATTACAAAATAAAAATATTGAAATATTATGTTTATTTTAATTGAAAAACATACTAAAAAATCGATTTATAAAAAAAAACTCCGAATTTAATTAATGAAACCAATGGAATCTCATTACTCTTCGCCTCCACCTTCCTCCTCTGCATCAAATTCACCTTCCTCCTCAGCTGTCGCCTCCTGGTATTGCTGATACTCAGAGACCAAGTCGTTCATATTGCTTTCAGCTTCAGTGAATTCCATTTCGTCCATACCTTCGCCGGTGTACCAATGAAGAAACGCTTTCCTCCTGAACATTGCTGTAAACTGCTCAGAGATACGCTTGAAGAGCTCTTGAATAGCTGTAGTGTTGCCAATAAACGTTGCAGACATTTTTAGACCTCTAGGTGGAATATCACATACCGCCGTCTTACAGTTGTTGGGAATCCATTCAACAAAGTAGCTACTGTTCTTGTTCTGGATGTTAAGCATTTGCTCGTCGACCTCCTTCATTGACATACGGCCGCGAAAAATCGCTGCGACAGTAAGATACCTACCATGACGAGGATCGCACGCAGCCATCATATTTTTGGCGTCGAACATTTGTTGAGTTAATTCTGGTACGGTGAGTGCACGGTATTGCTGTGATCCTCTAGACGTCAGTGGGGCAAATCCGGGCATAAAAAAGTGTAGCCTCGGAAAAGGAACCATATTAACTGCCAATTTTCTTAGGTCAGCGTTGAGTTGACCAGGAAACCTAAGGCATGTTGTCACACCAGACATTGTTGCTGATACCAAGTGATTCAAGTCTCCATAAGTGGGTGTGGTTAATTTCAGAGTTCTGAAACAAATATCGTACAAGGCTTCGTTGTCAATGCAAAATGTTTCATCTGTATTTTCCACGAGTTGATGGACACTTAATGTGGCATTATATGGTTCAACAACAGTATCAGACACTTTGGGTGATGGTACAACAGAGAATGTTGTCATAATTCTATCCGGGTACTCTTCTCGAATTTTCGATATAAGTAATGTTCCCATTCCAGAGCCAGTGCCTCCACCCAAGGAATGCGTCATTTGAAAGCCTTGTAGGCAATCGCAGCCCTCGGCTTCTTTTCGCACCACATCTAGGACGGAGTCAACAAGTTCAGCTCCCTCTGTATAATGGCCCTTAGCCCAGTTATTTCCAGCTCCAGATTGTCCAAATACAAAGTTGTCTGGTCGAAAAATTTGCCCAAAGGAGCCTGAACGTACAGAGTCCATTGTTCCAGGTTCTAAATCAACGAGAATCGCCCTCGGAACATATTTACCTCCAGTCGCTTCATTGTAGTAAACATTTATCCTTTCCAACTGTAGGTCGCTGTCACCGTAATAGGATCCCGAGCTATCGATGCAATGTTCGTCGGAAATAACTTCCCAGAATTTTCCTCCAATCTGATTGCCGCATTGACCAGTCTGGATGTGCACAATTTCACGCATTTTTTTTAAATGATCGCTTATACCAACAGAAGATTCGAATCAATAATAATTGTTATTTTTTGCTAAGTTCGGATGTTTTCTGGAAATATTGAAATATAAGTGTACCTATTTCAAAACTTTTCCAAAAATATATTAAGATCCTCGCTATGAAATATTTTTTCTTTGCCTTGAAAACTAGACTTATTTAATCCTTAAAGGCATAGTAAAAATAGGTGTAGAGTTATTATTTTATATCAATGTCTTATTAATAACCGCGGATTTTCAGAAGATCTTACCGAAATCATCTGTTGCAGCTCATAAGCAAACAGTCCACCTAACAAGGTCACGAAATCATCATTGTTACAGAACAAGCAAACAATAGGTCTGTTCTTGTGCTTTTGCAGTGAAAATTAGTAAATTTTAGTTTTTTTTTAATAGAGGTAGATTCTCTCTGAAAGAGACAAATTTAAGAAAAAGTACGGGAACGCGTTAAGCTAAATGCAGTAAAATTATTCGTTTCGTGTAATTAAAGCATAATGACAGTTAGATAACTGTTTACTGATTTTTATTTTGGGGGTGTAGTTTTGTGCTCCTTTATCTTTATAATTTTTAACGCTCTGCAATTATTAAATATCAATTAAATTCAGTAAGAATCTGATATATGATATTATACGAAACGATAAATAGATAAAAAGATAGTTTGCACGTTGCTAAGATGCATCGATTATTCTGTTTACCGACTGTATTCTTCAATTTTGTTCACTAGACTATGAATTGTTTGTCTACAACAAAACAGAAAACAACAACAAACATTTTGATAACTCACACTTCTTCCAAACTTACACATTTTTCAGAAAAAACCTTATTTTTGGCCAAACGGTTCCCACTTTTTGGGGGCGTTTTTGAAAAAAAAAAATTAAATATTTGAAAAAACTGTAGATGCGAAAACTTTAATAAAATTAATAAGAACATTTCGCCCTTAGACCATTTTAACCCACGCCCACTTTTGGGGTCGTTTTCCTACAAAAAACATTTGTATTCCCGACCTCAAGGCATATGCATTCAAAATATACACCGTATTTTATCGAATTATTTTGGGACAAAATGATTTACTCTTCGAAAAGGGCAACCCAATCTACATTTTGACAGATACCACTTGCTAAGTTAAGTTAACTACGTTAAACCACCTTTGTTGAGTAGCAGACGTACGTAACAAATGTAGTTAGGTGCGCCAGCCAACGCAGGCATCAAAGCGGGATTGCCGAAACAATCCTGCTTTGGCATGATTTCATACCTACAAATGAAAAAAAATCCAAAATCAGCTGTCGAGGCTGTTTAAATTCACACTAATTCATTTTGGTTCACAACATTCAAGAGATCTACCGATTGTCTTAAACATACCAAAACTAAAATTAATCGACGCACAGCGAGTAGGTAATCGATCGATCAATATGGGCCTAACCCGGGATTTATATTTAGGAGTATTAAACTTAACTCCCATGGTACTTTTATGTGGTAGTGTATCTGTACACGAGAGCTCTTACTAGTAGGCTGATTGTTCGAAACACTGCTTATGAGTAGGTCGACAACTCCGATGAGTGTGAATTTGACCTTAGGTATGTTTTCACTTTTAAACTAGTGCATTCTGCGATTATTGTGTATCTGTCACTTTTCAGTGAATTACTGCCGGGTGTAACATTTTTATATGGGCTCAGTGGCGCGATGGTTAGTGCGATGAACTGCCGCGCAGAAGGTCTGGGTTCGATTCCCAGCCGTAGCAACACCTAAATGATTTTTCACTGGCCCTCCTCTCGTGATGAACTGACAAATCATCCGAGTAGTATCAATTGTCAAGAATAGCTTATCTCAACTTAGCCGTTCGGAGTCGGCATAAAGCAGGAGGTCCCGCCATCGTGCAAGAAGTACACACGCACACATGAATGGTTGTGAGAAAGCTAGGCCCTGGGTACTAACGAGCCTGTTGCGCCAAAAATTTGTATTTTTTTTTTTTTGTAACATTTTTATTCTAATGCTAGGTAATTTCATGCGTGCAGTTAGAACCCACCGCCACTTGAAAGTTACACATATACTCAGAAAACTAACATCATTAAAAAAGTAATAAGTATTATTTATATCCCTTAATCTAAACCCCGGGTAAGCCAATCGACAGAGTTCCTGATTGTTGAATCAAAATTGATTATAGTGAATAGAAATAGATTTAACAGTCGATTTTGAACTATTTTTTTTTTTTTGATATTCCGACTTCAAGAAAAATGGTTACATAACTATTAAATCTGTTAGTTGATTTAATAGTTATGTAACCATTAAGTATTAAACAAATAGCAATAATAAGTTGTGGTTTGACGAATCGGATAACAAAAATAAGGAATAAGAAAGAAATGGTAAGCGGTCACCAGATATTTCTTATTGATTGATCCTTTCGTTTGCTCTTTAGAGTGCATAGTTTACAGTTAATATTTTTCATATCCAAGATATATGTTTTGCTAAAGAAATTTTCTATGGGTCGAGATGAAATATTTGTTTTTATTATTATTTTTTATATATAATTCTTTGTAGGCTTGGATAACAATTTACGTGTAACATAAAACACCCTCGTATTTATAGATTTCGTTAAACCTGGGTAATTATCCAGTGACCCTTACAATAAATGAACATTTTTTATAATATATAATCTGCCATCTATCATTCTGATTTCAAAATTTAAAATGATTTCGAATGACTTAATCACCGTATTAATACGAAAGTCCTATTCCATGGATTATATGTGAACAAACTAGTCTGGGAAAGGGGGAATAGGCAATTTATTAGTTGTTCCAGGAATAATCTTAAAAAAAAAACGGGAAGAGGGAACCCTGGTCTGAACTCCTCTACAGAATGATACTTTTTCTTATGAAATTGTTGCTCATACTTACTTTCTTTTTGTATTGTCACTACGTTAGATAGAATGACAAGAAATGATTTTTGACAAACAAAGAGTTCCAACAAACTTAAACTACCATAACTCTTTCGAACGAGTTCCTAACATATTTATAGTCCACTGTTAGGGCCCAGTTATAGCTATCATTGAAAAACATCATTGGCGAGTTGGTTTCAAAACAAAGCTTATGCATTTTAGAACATGATTATCCAAACATATTTGAATGTTTAATTGTAGTTATCGCACAAAATCACTTTTTATTTTTCACTGATCAAGATGTTTTCTGTGAAGTAATGTTTGTCGTTCCACCGAAATGAAACGGAATTTTCCAATTAATCCTATTAGGTATCTATGGGGGAAAAATTTCAATTCCATCATGTTTTTTGTTCCAATGAAGTTGTTCATTGGAAATTTTCTTTTACTTCTTGTGTTTTTTTTTCTAAATTCAATCATTGGCGAGTTGGTGTCAAAACAAAGCTTATGAATTTTAAAACATTATTATCCAAACATATTGTAATTTTAATTGTAGTTATCGAAGAAAATCACTTTGATCGTGATTTATTTTTGTGAAGTATTCTACGATTCATATAAGCAGCTATGGAGGTAAAATTTCAATTCCATCACGTGTTGTGTTCCAATAAAGTTGTTCAATGATAGCTATAACTGAGCCCTTACTCCATTTCAAAAAGTAATAATATATGAAAATTGTCGACTTATTTATATATAATAGATATTGCTTACTTGATCAATCTACAAAATGATTAATGGCAACACCAAAAGACGTACTATTTCTAATAACGAAAACCAGGTGACGCTAGTGTTCACATGAACCACGCTAATAATCTACTACATTTCACGTCTGGCTGTGGAATTTTTTTACGCCAAACTTCAAGTAAAAAAGATTTTTCGCCGCGTTTTATCTTGACGTTAATATTTCTATTTGTTTATTAAATAATTGTTCTGCACAAAATTCAAAAAATTTATACACGAGCGATTGGAATGTGTGAATTTATTCTATTAATCATGTTTCAAAATAATATAAATAGCTGATTATCTTATGAAATGCTATGTGATAATGGCCGATTCCAAATTGTAAAAAGTATGTTTGCCATCGCATTAATACATTTAATAATCAAGTGTGCTTGTTTGTAAATAATAATTTTGTGTTTGTGAACAGTGTAGATATCAACGTATTAATTGTGAGTAGTTGAAATTGGCAAAATATTATATTTAAATTGGAAATACGTGATTGTAATTTGTGTGATGTGGTTGCGTATATATCCACAATCTATTATGTATAGATGTGTACATTTCAAAACCTTGCCTCATGAAGTGAAATGTTAAAGGCGAGAAACTTGCGCGAATACATAATATCAATAAAATGAATTCTTTTCGATTTGTTTACCAAATCTTGTGATAGTTATTCAATTAGATTAACTTATTTTTTTATACAGAATTGTGCAAATTCGATATTTTGTGAATATTTAAAAAGCTACGCTATTCTATAGTTATTTGGTGAAGTGAGTACTTTTTATGATAAATATTTTTAAGGAATCCATGGTTCATCCATTGGTTCAATATAAATGTAAATTATTTTGTTGGTGAGTCAATATTTTGTTTTAATGTAGATATTTTGGTTGTAATTGTTGTTAAGGATAAACGAACAAACATAATAATATTTTAAACTCCTCATTTAAGGAGGATTACAGAGTCTTCGTCTGTTCTTACAATTATGTTTTGATGCGTTCGGCTTAAATGATGTTGAGTTGATTATGAAATGTAATGCAGGAGATAATTCTTCTTCACAGAATTGTTGATAATTATTACTGCATTACCGGTGGAACGGTATCAGAACAGCTCAGTCAATTCGAACGTGTTCCCAACTCATTGACCATCTCAGCCTGAGACATATTGTGTTAGACATAATTCTTTATCACGGTTCTATCCTTTCCTTTTGCTCAAATCTCATACAAGGCCATACAAATCTGCAAATGCTTACTGTTGTGTATCCAACAAGAAGAAACCTAGGCGTCATTGAGAAGGATGTGCTGTATACGTTTATAATGTTAAAACCATAACGTTCGCCAATGAGTACTAAAATCTATTTTAAGGTTCTATGTTCTTAGCTATTGTTACCTGCTGTAGGAGGAGTGATGTTGTCTGTTTATTTTTTATTTTCACTCAGTACACTTTTTGTAATGATGTTTGATGAATGTTTGATGAATGTGACAAAAGAGTTCACAGAAGGGCAACCTCTTTTGGTACTTGCAAACATCATCATACCACTGCCATATTTTTAAACGTGACTGGTAGCCTAAGTGGGTTCTGCTAACTTAATAAAACTTCCTAGAGTGGTTTCTGTAGTGACCCGCTATATGTTCGCGGTAGTTGTTCTGGCTTTATAGTTGTCTCTGAAATGCAGGTATTCTTTACTTCTTTTTTTACCATTCCGGGATTGCCCATTGTTGATCATATTGCTTAATACTTTCTTATAATTTGACTTCCTATCTGGGCTTGGAATTCTAGCATAACCCAAACAAATCCAAAAAAGTGATATGATCAATTTTTATAGCAACAATTTTGGCCAGCATGCATATACCACAAATTTACTATTGTAGGCTAAAATTTGGCATTTGATCAAAGATTTAAAACTATGCCATCTTTCCACTGGTAATGTTACCTGGAACCCCAGGTACAGTTTTTTGATCATTTTTTATACCTATGCACAGCAAAAATTGGCATAGGTACTGCACGAATGGGTCATGTGCAACTTTCTCTTTCACTGTGAGGTAGGCGTTATATCAAATACCAATCATACGAGAATTCGACGATTGGCATAGTTTGGCCAAAATACACAAAAACATTCATTTTGGTTATTGATGTGAAACATTTATAAACAATTTGGAACTGTGATTATAAGAACATTTATACAGAAATTTAAAGGAATCGGTCTCAATGTGAATTATAATGATTTTCCGTCATTGTTTAAAATTTAAAAATGCGTTAAGAACTATTTGGAGCAAAAGCATTAGCCCGTTCCTTAGCTAACTACCACTAGTTGCTTACTTCAAGTTGGTTGAGGCCAGGTTCTACTTGTGCGCGCTACTTAAGGCGAGGTCTGGAATCGAAGACTGCGAGCCGGTGTATTGGTGCCCATTCGTTATACCTTTCCTTCTTAATGTCCAATGGGGAGTTTTTTTTTTGACTAGGGGCATGTCGCTGTACAGCTTGTCATCGTCTCCCTAGCCCGTCAACGTAAACGGGACCGAAGAATATCACTCGAATCGACCAAGGGTTTCTTCATCGACTTTTGACATGGTCCATGCTTCAGCGCCGTAGAGCAGGACTGGGGTGATCAGGGTCTTATATAGGATCTCCTTAGTAGTTCGAGTGAGGGCTTAACTACTTAATTGCCTTCTTAGACCGAAGAAACATTGGCAAGAATAATTCTTCGTTTAACTTCTAGACAAAGTCTCGTACTACCTCAAAGTTATATCTGTTGTGACGTTCTGTCCAATTCGTCGATGTTGTGTGTGCTTTCGTGTTGACAGCATACATTTAGTCTTACCCTCATTTACTGCTAAACCCATTTTTGCCGCTTCTTCTATATACAAGCAAACGTGACAATGACCTCCCGTTGAGTCCTACCGATGATGCCAATTTCGTCAGCGTATGCTAATAGTTGCACCGATTTTTGGATGATTGTGCCTATCTTATTGGCTCGGAAGTTTTGCACAATTCTCTCAATAATCAAATTAAAGAAGTCACATGACAGCGCATCGCCTTGAATAAATCCTTTGATAATGCAGCGAGATTTCTCCATCTTCATCCTACTCAGACGAGTTTGGGCGGTATACCAAAACTATATATGGCTCTGTATAGTTCGTCTCTATAAATGATGTCGTATGTGGCTTTGAAATCGATGAATAGGTGGTGGGTATCAATTTTGACTTCTTGGGTTTTTTCCATGATCTGCCGAAGCGTGAAGATTTGATCAGTTGTGGACTTTCCTGGCCTAAAGCATAAAACTGATAAGGTCTAATCAGGTTGTTGGTAAACGGTTTCAGACGTTCACATATTACAGCAGATAGAATCTTGTAGGCGATGTTGAGGTGTCTTATGTCTCTGTAAGTGGGGTTCCGGCGGCCTTATTAATCTTGAGTTTAGATATTGCAACCTTCACTTCACTTAGGTCGGATGGTTGGTAGTTTTCGCTGATGTTCATTCTGCCTGACAGCGGAATGTTTTTCGTCATCGCCGTTTAACAGTCTGTAGAAGTGGTTCTTCCATATCCTCAGCATGGACTGTTTCTCAAATACGATTTTTCGTTGTTCATCTCGTCAGGATTCTGTTCGAGCCTGGTATCCTTTGCTTTGACGTTTAACAATCAGCGGACGATCATGGAGTGCCACCTCTCTACATCCTCGATCGCGCCCTTTTCTTGCTCTCTTTTCTTCTTTTTGAAAAGCCGATGTTTTTCCCTTCTTCTTTGCGTATAGAGCTCAATGACAGCTCTCGTCTTCACCTGCAACTTAGCCTTGTAGGCCTCGCTCTTGGCTGCAAGCATCTGTCAGCATTCCTCATCAAACCAAGGGTTTATTGCTTGTAGGCGCGAGAAACCTAGCACATCAGTTGCGTCTGATCTAATGGCTTGTTGGCGTCCGCATTCTTACAACAAGGCAGTGGTCCGAGTCGATGTTAGCCCCTCGGAATGTTCGGACATCCAAAATATTGGATGTGTGCCTTTTGTTAATCGCAATGTAATCAATTTTTTTGACCGTTCGTTGATCTGGGAGACCGCCATGTTCCCTTATGGATATAGAGGTGAGGAAACCGTGTGCTGGATATAGTGGCATTTCATTCCGTAGCGAAGTCAATTAGCTTAAGTCCGTTGCCAAATGTGTTGTCGTGTAGGCTGTGTTTTCCGACAACACTGCTAAAGATGTCTTCTCTTCCTACCATTGCGTTAAAATCTCTCAGCACGATTTTAACATCGTACTTCGTTAGTCGCCCATAGCTTTTGTCAAGGAGCTCGTAGAAGCAATTTTTTGCTATATCATCTTTTTCCTCCTTCGCGACGGGCGTGAGCGCAAGGCTTATGTTGGCTAATTTGGCCTTGATGAGCATTGTTGAAATGCGTTCGCTAATGTCTCGGAAACATAAGACGTCTTGCATTTATAAAAAATGGGCAACCGAATAGATGCTGTTTCTGCTCACTATAACACGGTCCGTAGTAGATGTCACAGTTTTTCATCCTCTTTTTGCCCGGCCCTTCCCATCGTATTTCCTGGATGTAATGTCTGCTTTGTAGCAGCTTAGAGCTTCCGCAAGTTCCAGGTCCGGATACGAACGTCGTTGTCCTTTTTTCGTTTAGCAAGGTCATCAACAATAAAATCAGTCCTTTCCAAGGCTATTGGTTGATTCGTAACCAGTTTTTTTTTCATGGGTATTGGGTAGGTAGGTATCCTAACACACAACCCCCAGTATGTTACCCTCCATGCTGTGGGTTGTGCGTTGATTTATTATTAGATACTCCTAGGAAACTGGGTTATAAGTATCCCCTACGGGATTGAGCGCTGTCGTTGGCCTTTCTATTCATCCGCTACCATCCCCGTTCTAGGAGCCTGAGTTACCCTTGAAATCATAAATAACCTGTTGTCCGAATATGTCGAACCAGCTTATCTAGGTTTACCTGGGACAGCATTCCGTGCCATTCTGACCAGGCTGTTTATAGCGTTGCTGTTTTTCGTCTTGTTATCAATACTCGCACTTATCGTTTAGCAAGTCAAATCCGGTTGGATGAGATAGTTACCACTTGGAGGTAAAAATAAGCACAATTGATGTGAAGTCAGAGTTACAACCATTTGTCATTGCCAAGTTAAAGCCAATAAGATCCTCGTTCTACAACATCAAACCATCACTGATAAAGGCATGCAATAGTAAAATTGCTACATGAAACATGTACATAGTTTATATAAGTTAAAATGTAATACTCTTAGTGTATTCATACGATAAATATGCAACGGCATTTTATGTTCCAGATCGGTTTTATTTAATTGCCATTTTTGTCTGAATGAAATTTATCAGTTGTTTGGAGTGGTTTGAGAAGCTTCTCATGATAGTGTTACGCTTGGCTGTTCATCAGACTTTCGCAATATGTGGAGCAGTGAAAAACGTAGAAGTTGTCACTTTTGGGATTTAAATCATGGACCCAGCGCTTAGTAGTGCAATGCACTGACCAATAGGCCACAGCACCATATGGATGGTTCATTCATTATTAAAAAAAGGAAATGTTTAAAAAAACAGTTTCACAAAATGGCGTTATAATGGCATTATCCATTTTAATATTGTAATCATATTTTACAACGAATATAAGTAGTCCATACTCTACTCTACTCTTTACAAAATCTATTTCCTTGAACAGTTCGTAATTCAAAATCCGACCAGACAATTTACAAATTTTATAATACTGCAGCCTACATTATATTAAAAGCTTTTTAATGTTCTGCGAAACCACCCAACCGATTGAGATCAAATGATATTGGGCCGTTTGACCAAATTTGTTCCAACAGTTTTTATACATTAGGTTTCCGTCTGTCAATCTATCCGTCCGTCTGTTTGTTACCGATTTCTGGGCATTACATTTTGAGCCAGAGTGATGAAATTTGGTATATAGACTCCCAGAAACAAACAAAGCAAAACAAGTACCTATAAACATTTTCAAAATCCGCACAGTGCCACACATTTTGGTAAAACGATGTTTTTGGCCAAACGGTAAGGAATTTTGAAAAAGTGTCTGAATAACATATTCAGATAATCTTAATATGTTATTCATAATATGTCTTAATATGTTGCAGCCTTCTCTTTAAATCCGCAAACGAAAATACTATTTCAATAATGGTTTTCAATGATAGGATTCAGGATTCTTTTGCTTTTTGTGGCTTTTATAAAACTAAATCATTGGCGAGTTTGTGTTAAAACGATGCGTATCCAAAGTTTATCCAAAATATTTTAAAGTTTATCCAAAATATTAAATTTTTCGCAGAAAAGCACTTTTGGTTTTTTAATTATCAAAAATTATATTTTTGAAGTAATGTTTGTCATTTCACCTAAATGAAACACGTTGCAATCTGCCAGTAGTCTTTTGTATAATCATTCCTAATATCGAAAATGGTTATTCCTTGGTGGTGGAGGTAGTGTTTCTCAAGTAAAATTTCAGTTTTGTGTATCATTGGAACATATAGCTTTTCAATGATAGCTATAACTAGACCATTTATTAAGCATTTTGGTTAAGACGTTTGTTTGTTTTTTTTTGTGTTTTTTAAACATATAATATATTTTTAATTAATTCTCACAAAAAACATTATTAATTGTATTTATAGTTTAGGTTCATACATAACATTTTTAGGAAATCTTTAAAACAACTTAATTTATTATCTCAAATTAAATAAATATATTAATTATGAGCTTAAAAGGTTTGTACAAATTTTGTTTATTAAATAAATTATATTTGTGTTATTTATTAAATAAAATTAATTTATAACTAGAGGGGAGGTATTAAATTCTTCTTGAACATGACTCAATAATTTTTTTTTTGCTTTAAATTTGTATAATTTTTATCTTTATATAAAAAAATAATTTTTAGTCTTGTCGTTGCTTGCCAATTGACACACAAAGCACATCAGCATGTGCAAGATTATTTCTGATTAAATAAGACAGCACAACATTAAAAGTTGTTGCCTATTAATTGCGTCCTAATTGCGTAATAAATATATTAATTATTACTTATATAGTTTTGATACGCATCTTGTATTAATCATTTGAATTTCAACAAATTATTATGCTATCTATTATTATTATTTAATATTTTTCAGATCTTTTTTGTTGGTAATGCCGGTTATTTTAATATTCAGTCGTGTATTTAAAATTCAAAAACGACAAAGCATCACAATTTAGTAAAAACTGGTAGAACGAAAAAGTACAAGCTAAAATGTTTCTACATTAAAATATTACAAATCCTAAGTAACTTATGACATTTACTACTTTTCCAATATGCATAATTTGTAATTTACATACCGGTTTTTTTTAATATATCCCTAGCATGAATAGAGCTTTGTAACGGTATTATTTGCCTGGTAGAGACTTCTATAAATATTGCAAATCCTAACATTTTCATAATAACATAATTTAATTGAAATAGCCAAACTGGCGACCAGACAGTGACATTTTAAACATACTTAAGGTGCAGAATAACGTGTTTAAGATTGCCATACTCAAAACACTTTCGTGCATCATACTTTGTCATGAAAAAGTATTCTTTCTTGGCAATATTCTTCCCAGTATTTAAATTTAATATTTCTGTTATTTTGTGTAGTTCTTGTAAAAGTAATCATTACCACCTGCAATAATACGATGTTACGAAAAGGTGATACCTAATAACGATCAATGGGGAACAGTGGCGCCATCAGCAAGTAAAAGGTAAATATATAATCTGAAGTTTGACCATTTAGAGTTAATTGCATCAATTCAATTTTTAAATATGAACCATGAGTTATTTTAGTAAAACAACTACCTTTCATTACATTCGTTTTTAATTACAAAAATGTCGCAGATGGGCAATTTCTTTTTTTTCAGTTGAAATAAGTTTTTGTTTGAATATCCTATGTATTGTAACAAAACTTATAACCGAAAGATAAATTTGGTACATCATTTTTCTCAGAAATTTTGCAAAAAATTAAAAACAAATCACATGTTTTTATTTTAATACAAAAATTAAATAAATTGTTTTTTTTTTGTTTTCTTATAAAATATACATTTTTAACATTTAATTTTACTTTATTAATATAAGTTGTTAATTTTTTACTAAAGATGTTGCTTTCGAAAAAAACTAAAATGTATTCACAACTCTTTACCAAATGAGCTTGTACTATTTCTGAAAAGGTACTATCGTTGCTATAATCAAAATACCAATAAAAAAAATAATTCGCCTATATCGATATTGAAACAATGTAATAGTTTAATAAATACAAGAAAATACCAAAAATCGATTTGTTTTATTTCGAAGTTCTCAACAATGGAAGCTAAGGAAATTAATTTTACAAAGTTTATTCCATCGCTTACAGATCGTCGAGGGAATATCAAACTAGAGAACATCTCGTCGGATATCAAACTCGAGAACATCTCTTCGGATTTAGGCACTTACACATTTCTAAAGAGTCAAAGAGGCAAACCCATATTAGTTATAAGCGGCTATAAATATCGCCGTGAACGAAGCTATCGAACTGGTTGCGAATATTGGAGATGCCTCAGATCTGGTTGTCATGGTCGTATTGTAATGCGAAATGGTGTCATTGGGAAATCTCACAGTCATGCCCATGATCCGGACGATCTAAAATTCTCATACTACCAATAGCTTATTAACTAATTAAAAATAAACGAATGTTACATGTTGATAAATTTATTTCATTTTTAATTTTTTGTTTTGTCTACGTATAAATATGTGTCTGTTTCTTTATCGAGATAAGTTCGGTTCTTTTTCTAAATAACACAAATTTTTTATTTTAGAAATCGAATTTATCTACAGCCAACGAGGCCATCCTTTAATCGTCCTAAACAACTATTTATATCGCAAAAATCGTGACAAATACTGGCGATGCTTACGCTGTACTAAATTCAAATGTAAGGCTCGGGTAATCTTTCGACCGGAAGACAATTCTGCCAAAGTTATTGGTGGCCATACCCATCCAGAGGAAACAGAAAAAATTCAATGGGGTCGTGGCATATGTTCAGAGCTATACAACCGTGGTCAAAACGATTCAAGTACAAAATGTAATGTTCAAGTAAACAAACGTCAACGTCGTGTTCCACAAGCACCTGTTTACTTTGAACAAGCAGAAGATCTTAAAGATGATGATGCATTTACAGAAGAATTAGAAGAAGTTATCATACAGGGGAGAGATGACCATGACGAAATATTTGAAATGTACGAAAAATAAATTTCAAAAACGGTTCTAGAAACCTCAAATAAATTTAAAAGGGATGCAAATAAAAAAGAAACCTTAACGCAGTTAGCCTTTTTATTAAAACTCAATGAGTATGCACTATGTATACATAAAAGATATAAAAAATATAAATATATCAAAATACTTATATATGTTTGTACTATCTTTCTGTTTTGTCTCTAATAAATACAAATGAAAATTAACATTGTAAACAGTTTATCCATATTAATACTTTTATCGTCTAACTATAAACAAAAATGTTCAAGTCATAATAAATTATGTTACATATTATAACACCAAATATATATATTTCTAAAAACCCTTAAAATATTTTTCAGTCTATCCGATTGGCGTGTGGATTGAGGAATCGAAACTTTTTTACCTGCGTAATCAAAAACAAGGTTTCAATTTGATCTTCGATGGATACATGTACAAAAAAGAAGCAAGTTTTCGTTCAACTATCAATTGGATATGCTCGAATGGAAACGGCAAACGGCTGTCGGAAAATAAGTGCACCGCACGGTGTATAACGAAATGGCACGGTGGGATAAAACTGGGGAAGAATCTACACAATCATCCACGTAAATTTAGAACGTTGCCACCCAATGCAGTTTCATCGGCAACATTTCAGTGGCACTTTGGATACGACGGTCTTTAAAATTCATATCAAAGTCATAGTTATAGATACATTTAATAAACAAAAAATACATTCAAACACGGTGAATCCGAATATTGCCATAGCTTGCAATATAATGGGACTAGCAATTAAACAAAATTTATGAAATATTCACATTTTAATGATGATAAAGTAATAAAAACCTAACAAGTATTCGTACATATAACATTTTTATATCGTGTTTTTTTAATTTACAAACTTATTTATTCATAAAAAATTAAGAATCATAATACTTAACATATTTTCCGTTTCAGAGGTTTGCATTATCAATGAAAATGGACGTGAATGCATTTTGCTGAATGGAATTAAATATATGAAAACTCGATCATTGTCTTTCAGAAGTTATTGGTATTGCACAACTCAATATTGTCCTTCATTTCTTGTATATAATCATTTAAAAGGCGGCTCAATTTCTTGTTTTCGCAAGCATGAACACAACAAAGGGAATGTTTCTAAAAAATAAAAATACTAACATATGTACACAGTTAAAAAAAATACAAATATGCGAAACATAAATTTGAATAATTAATGTAAACAACAAGATCGTTAGAATTGTTTGTTGCAAACATCGTTTTACAGTTTTATTAAGCAGAGAGTTGAAATTCCAAATGTATTCATAAAAAAAGGAAGTTACGAGTTAACCAACATAAAAAAATAAAAAAATAACTTCGACATGATGTTTTATGTCGTTAATAATTTAAAACAAACGAATTCAATTATTAATATTCGATGGATTTACTTAAATTGATATTTGAACATAATTGGGTTCAAATCAAGAACAGCTAACTGGATAAAACAAAAGTAAACATTTTGCATAAATCTTTATTTTGTTCATATATATATAAATTTTTTTTTTTTGCAGAATCTTCATCAGGAACATATTTAAAGTATCGCATTTTCTTTGGACATACATATGGAACAAATGCTAATCATGATGAGAAACGTCTGTCATTACCGATGCGCAAAAAGACATACTAAAAAAAACATTAGCAAACTCCACATACGGACCAGTAAAGATGGTGTTAACTCCATTGGGCATCAACCAACATGTCTCCAGGCCGGTCCGTAGATAACTGGATCTAGTTAGGTGTTCTAAGTTGATTCAGTTGCTACACGAGTTAGTAACTGCAAAGTGTGTGAAGATTTGTTCTACTGTGTACGTTTCCGGTCTAAATCCATTAAAGCGGACGTTAGGATTGTTTATGAATGAAGCCTTAAATTCAGGCTTTACTATAATTCATACACGTCATTGTAACTGACGCAGTTTAGAACTCACTATTTCAATCGGTGAATCTATCCTCGGATGTCATACCACCTTCACTTTGTTTAGGTTAAGTAGTTATCACTGTCTGTGTCAATTTTCGTTTCGATCGTTTTATAAAAATGGTTTTCAGATAATTTGTTCGGTCTCAGTTATGCAAAGTCCAAGTCAGAAATAATATTTGTTGAATTTTTTAAAAACTGCTTTGGGCTGTACAAATGCAATTGCTCCTGAAAACCTTTTCATACAGTATGGCTGATAAATCGTGCTTAACATAAAGAAAACATTTCTGTTTTAGTTTTTAAATGATCTCCAAGCTGAAGACGTATGTATGTCATTTTATCAAAAAAATGTTTATTACTAGCTGAAGAGTTGAACTGGGAATGGCCCGACAATGCCATGCCATTTAAGTCGAAGTGGGATTCATCCGATATAAAAAACTGATTAAGCATAGTTAAGTCCTCGTCTACCATTTGAAGCAGCATCAGGCAAAATACCAAGCCGATCGGAAGGCTTGCGTCTGCAATGTCAGTTCGCTGATACTTATTTGAGCAGACAATTTTTTTGTGGAAACTCGTTGAGTATCCTGTTTGGCAGCAGCTACAGCAGCATTTTTTCCGTTGTCCGAACTGATGGATTTCGATCATAAATTTCCACACTCAGAAAAAGAGTTTATCAAGAGTTTGTTTACAAAGAGTTTGGTGTGCCGCCAAATGTGTGTCGAAATTCTCTTTGGACACAAGTACGGACTCCAGTGCATGATAGCGGCGCACAACTCAAATGCGGGTTGATCCCAATTACGCAGGGTCATCATTTTCTGCTTTCTAATCTATATAAGGTACGTGTTTAATTGTCAGTACGATCCAATCGAAACGAATCGTATTTAAAAAGTTTGTCGAAATGGGATTATTCTACAAACAGATATAAACTCTACCAAGGACACATATAATATACACTTCTCCAATCTCCAATCCAATTTTGATCAATTATGTATAGGCTCAACATAGGGATCGGGGTACTAACTACCTCCAACGATTTTTAATTTCGGTATTCGAACTAAAATCGATATTTGCTGCATAGTATTAGATACTTCGATTTTATTTTGCCCTTGAATTTGATATACTTTAAAACACAGCAATGGTTCATTTTATCAAATGACTGGAGTGTTGCGAAAACCAAAATGTTGTATAAAAACACTAATCTTCGTTGGTCAGAACAAAATATTGTAAGGCTGCCCACGTTTTTGTTTTTAGTTTGCTTTTAAATAATATGTAATTTTAATTCTTTCTTTAAATCATTTGTATCCTTTTCAATAAAGGAAATAATTAAATGTCAAACTCTTTGAAAAATAGAATTATCTTGTGTATTTTCATTCAAATTATTCTCAGAACAATTATGAATATTCCGCAGTCAATGCTGATTCTAATTTACAATATCTTTGTTTTCAGAAGAATATTCAATACCAGAATCAGCAATTGGTGCTACTGGACCAATATTTATCGTCAGTAAGTACGGTACCAAGTCAATGGTTCTAACGTTTCTAAATATTTTTAATGTGCGTCTTGTGTTTTAAGTAATTTTGCAATTGATGTATACAGGGAGGGGCCATAAATATTAAGTGGATTTTATAGATTCATAAATTAGAAAAGAATTAATATTTTTCAATATTTTTTTTTAGGTTGCATGTTTTTCTTCTCTATAGCGATGGGATTATGGTGGATCAAAATCCTTTTGCTTACCTGCATACCCAGTGATTCGCATGTGGGGCTCGCCATTGTATTTATTTGACGTGACGTGATTATGTCAGACGTTTGCACAACAATAGTTTCGTCAGTCAATAAAATATGTTTTTCCGGGATGCGAGTGAATAATTCGGAATTACATCCACTTCAAGTTACGGTTTGCTGTTATATTCTGACAGAAAAGATTATAGGACATTATTTATTTTAAGGAGCTTAAGGGGAGCCAGTTACTATGAATTGGTAGGAATATGTAGCAATTCTCCTGGATGCATGTGGTTTCAAAAACAAAAAAGGCGCTACTGCCCATACTCCATAAGATAAGATAATCATGGTAGAGAAATGTTTCCACTGCGATTATAAAAATATATCAACTGTCGATTTGTACTCTAAACGTATCAGTTTAGCCAGTTTATAAAAACTATATAAGCTTTATATATACTATAAGTTTTATATATTGAATTTGAATCCACAAACTTTAAGGAGTCGATATAAAATATCAAATGGGGATAAAACGACAAAAGGCATTTTTGCATTTATAACATTCATTCAATGTAATACGTATATACACTAAAGTTAAAGATGACCCCATAGTAACTTTTCATCAAATAAGTGTTTGAAATACAAATTTTTGGCCCAACAGGCTCGTTAGCACCCAGGGCCTTGATGTTTCTCACAGTCACAACTATTCACGTGTGCGTGTGTAATTCTCGCACTTTGGCGGTACCTCCTGATTTTGTGCCGAATCCGAACAACTGAATTGAGATCTTGGCAATCAATACTACTCGGATGATATGTCAAATCATCACGAGAGGAGGGCCAGAAAAAAATCATTTGATGCTACGGCTGAAAATCGAACCCAGACCTGCGCGATAGGTCATCGCGCTAGCCATCGCGCCACTAAGGCCGTCGAAAAAAGTGATTCCCATGTATACCTATATTTTCCTGCAGCTTCACGGAAACTAAATTTTACGATAGGCTGGCGAATGTGAACTAAAAAGTGAATGAGATTAAAATAAAGAAACTGTTAGCCTACATTTTTAACCACATTCTTACTTAAAAAATAGAAATATCGATTCGGGGAATGATCGTTCATATAATGGGTACACTTTGGCTGATACAATATAAGCATTTTACATTTATCGTTTCCTCTTATTTCTTCAAGATGAACATTTAAAGTGATAAATATAGGTGAGACATACGATTTTCATCTAATTTTATCCAAATGCATTAAAAAATTGTTGGCCCACCCTGTAGTTTTAAGTTTGCTTTTGAATTTTATTTTTTTTAGAGTTTATATAAGTTTAAATAAATGAAATATTTATTATAAATATTGTTATATGTGTGAAATATAAATGTATCTAAATAAAACTTGTGTATTTTCTTTTAATGTATTTTTTTAGAACAATTATGAATATTGTCCAGTCAATGCTGATTCTAATTGAGAACATTTTTGCTTTCAGAAGAGTATACACCACCAAAACCAGCTGTTGGTGGTAACGGACCCATATTTATCGTCAGTAAGTACGGTACCAAGCAATTGGTTCTGAAACATCATACCTTTAATCGTCATGTCAGTCGAGATGATGTCACATATTGGCGTTGCAGTCAGTTTGCTGTGCTTCGCTGCCGCGCCAGGGTCAAAACCAAGACAGATATTTTAACAGTTTTAAATGGCGAACACAATCATGAGGTCATAACAAAGGCTCGAAAGTATGGTTCTTTAAAAATTAAAAACGAACCAACAGAATAATCAATTTTAATGAAAAATATGTATTTAAAAACAAAAATCAATTTAAAAAAAAGTTTTTGTCCTATTCAAATTGCGTGTAGATTTTAAAACAAATCATATTAAGAATAAATAAATAAATAATGTAACCGATTTGTTTCCTTTTCTTTTTAATAATTTATTTAAGACTTTTTAATGCCAATTTTAAACGAATTTTATACATTAACACATTCAATTTAATTTATCTTTTAGATCAATCATATTTTTCTTACATAACTGGATTCCGAGGAAGTCGAAAGTTAAAAGTTGGAGAGTATAGTTTTACCCGAAATAAGTCTTCCGGGGCTAAGACTTACTGGTCTTGTGCTCGAGCTGGCATCCACAAATGCAAAGCCCGTGTTGTCACAATAGATGAGGATACCCGACATGATGTTGTTGTCAAATGTGGTTTACACAACCATACACCATTTTAATGATAGACACCAATTTTGAACTGATGTTTGTAGAAAAGAATAAATATTTTTTTTTTATTTTCATGTGTTTTGTTTTTCTTTAATGAAACTGAAATTTCTTCAATATATTGGTTTTTGTTTTTAGAAATAAATTTCAATTATACCTTCAATCAATTGTGTTGTACTTCTCAATTTTCTGCGTGAGAAACATTGCAAAATTGTAACGTTTTTTCACTAATAATTTTCCCTTTCTTTTTAGAGAAGAAATTCAAATCAGAAGTTGTGGATGGATTTGTCATAAAAGAAAATCAAGTAACTTTTGCTTTGGGACAACGCGGCTGCACCTTACTTATTTCCAATGGATATCATTATGTGCGAAATCGCCGGTCAGGATACAAAACGTACTGGATTTGTGCTAAGAAGGTAAGTTAGTATATGTGGAATGTTTTTAATATTAATGTTGTTTGTCCTTTTTAGGGAAGTTTGAAGTGCAATGCACGGGTAGTGACTAACATTATTGATGGTGTGCAAAAAATTGTATTGCAATCATTGCAACACACTCACCCAGTGCATGTGCCACGAAAAAAACGTGCAAAAGTAACTGCTGCACCGCGTGAAGTGAAGACAGTATTTCTAAAACAAAATCCAAAGTCCGATGGAAATCAAAAAATATTTGTTGATTATGGTTTTGAATTTATGGATTAAGGGTGATATAGAACTTAAACGAGTCTCAGTGTGCTTTAAAACTATACTTGTAAAATTAATAAGAATTGGGATAAACCATTTACCTTCATTATTCCATTATGGAATATGAAGCGTTCATTCTTCCAAAGCTGTTAAGCTTCTAGCATAGGTTTTTTTTTGACAAACATAATCAACAATAAATATGACTATTGTATTATTAGACTTAATAAAAAACAAATTAGCCGAGTTCATAAGCGCAAGACATGCAGTGCAAAAGGATAAGCAGAGAAGGTTTAACATTAAAACATATTATGGTAATTAATTTAACAACTCATACATTGCCTTTATGAGCTCAGCTTTATTATTAAATTCACAAACTCCTGATGGCAAAAAGTGTATGTGTCAGTATCTTAATGTTAAGGATCTTACAAGTTTGATCACTAATGTCATGTGTTGTAATATAATAAAGAAAATTCAAAATTTGAAGATAGAATATTTTATTCGTACCTATTATTTGATTCTTTTAACGATGTTTAGAAATTCAACATGTTACGGCATATCATAAATTACTACTACAAGCAGCATATGTTATTATTTTATATCAGCTGTTGTATGATCGTTATGGAAATATTTCTCGCTTAAGAGGTTAGTATTCATATTAATAAATTAAACTTATTCCACTAATTATTATCATTACAGGTACAAGTTTGCTTTCTTAATGTTATGACAAAATATTGTCGGTAGATAAAAGCAGTAAGTCACTTCAACGTCACAAAAAATGGAAATAAATATTATGCCTCTTTCAATACAATAAGTTTTTTTTTGTATTCTTACTGATTGCATTACGATTAATTCACTCGATTTTCGTAGGCTGAAGTATAAATCAGTAAGAATAAGTAAAAAATAATTTGGACGGTAAAAGAGCTAATTTCTATGCAGTTATTTGTATTGTTAATCTATATAATTTTTATGATTTTGTTTGATTTTTCTTCTTTTATACCTTTTATTTAGTTATGTGCGTGTATTCAAATGTAATTTTCTTACTTTTATATAATTATGACTCATAGGGCCGGTTTTTAAGTTCTGAGTTAACTATTAGTAGATCCAGAGAAAACTAGCACTGGATTAAAGAGTTAACTCATGAGGCAGTTTTTCAGTTCAGGATTAAATTTAATGGTATCACTGATTATATATATGTTTTGCTGTTAAAGGAATATCGAAATGTATCGAAACTGCAACAACTAAGTTGCAAGCTGTTTGTTTTTGATTTTCCCAAACAAATGAAACTGGTTTTGTCGAGATCTTGCAAGCATTTTTCTTAAAATAGTTAAATTTAATATCCCAATATCTGAATCTGAATATATCGTACAAGCATATATTTTCTAAAAATATAACCACATAAATAAAATTGAAAATAATTTAATCCGCGGTTTACTCACCAACACAAAAGCTAACATAAAAGTTAGCTTTGGAATAAAATTGACTGAAAAGCACGTTTCTGGAGTTAACTTGAGTTTATTCCCGAAACTAAGATGATCTTGCACTGGAAAACCTGACTACACTTAATATGCAATTTTGTTACATTAATATATCTATGAATATTCAGGGACTCTTCAGTGAATAGTGCGATGACTGGGTTCAAATTCCAAACGTAGCAGCACCCTCTGTTCTGTTCATATTTAGAACCGAATTGTAGGATCCGTAATTGTTTAAAACGTACACACGATGACATTCATCGTTTTGAAAGAAAAGCAAAACTATTGGGGCGTTATATTTTTTTTATTTTTATCTCTTAGGCCGTCAATATAATAAAGTCAATTCCAAATATTTTTTAATCCAAAATATCCATATGCTTTTCGTAAATCTGTACTCCATGTGGCAATCTTTAAAGGAATCAATGGATTTCTAATCCTTATACTTTTTGTATCATTTTTGCGATAGGAAAGGTGCTGGGGATTTCTTACTAGATTGATGATTTCCCAATTATCTTATCGGGACGTATGTTGTATTTCTTGTGTAGGTTTATAATTAGCAGATTCTTTTTTTGAAAATCAGTTTTTTTGTTGGCTTTCCATTGGATTTTTTTTTGCAGAACAAACAATTAATTTTTGCAGGGAGCCTGTTGGTTTATTTTTTTCCTATACCGCCGACATAAAAAATGAAGAATGAGTGTATTAAAACGGTAAACAATAGAATCCAACTAACAACAGTCGGCTTTGTTTGATGAACATGATATGCATTACGATAAAACCGAATGATATGCAAATATTTTAAATATCTTCATTTGTGAAGGAGCGTTGTCCTCCATGGAAGTCTCTTTAAAGTCATCGTGTTTGTTCTTGACGTGTCCACTAAAATCTCTTCCAATAAGCAAAAAAAAAAAAAAGAATACAAATTTTTGGCGCTACAGACTTGCTAGTACCCAGGGTCTAGCTTTCTCGCATCCATTCATGTGTGCGTGTGTACAAGTGCACCATGGCGGGACCTCCTGTTTTATGCCGAATCCGAACGGCTAAGTTCAGATAAGCCTTTCTTCACAATTGATACTACTCGGATGATTTGTTAATGCATCGCGAGAAGCAGAAGCTCTTTATTTGGAATATCCCAGAGACAAATTTGTGAAGATTCAAGGCTTTTAATACCCATGGGGATTAACTTGAGGCAATATTGATCTTACAACGTCATTTTGAACATTATTGTTTGAGCAATGCCCATTAACATGCGAACAATCTTTATGTAATTACAAAAATGCTGGTCAAAAAATCTTAAATGGGAACAATGGATTTAAATTTTTGAATGCATCATGTTAGAGTAAAAAGGTTATTCTTATAGGTACGATTTTATAAAAAAATATATCCTGGATAATTCTAAATAGAAAATTAACATACGTATAACATTGCAAAATGTTGCTTTTTGTTTTATTAATAATATATTTAATACTTTTCGAATTAAATTAATTTTGGTACTGGAATCTCTATAGTTTGTAAATAACAAAGGCCAACAAAATTCTGTATTTTAGACATTGCTGAATTCACAAAAGGTCAACGTGGTTGCACACTTCTTGTCTACAACAAATACAAATATGTCAAGAATCGTCGCTCTGAATTCCGTACTTACTGGATCTGTTCTAAAAAGGTAAACTCTAGTGCTCTAATTGTGGTTTGCATTAACTATTATTATTTTATATAGGATACTGCTCACTGCAGGGCACGTGTTGTAACTGGAAAAGACGTCAGTGGTGTAGAAAGAATTGTGCAAGAAAGTTTCGAACACAATCACCATGCAAATTTTAATGGTCGTCGAGCTCGCTTCGGATTTGTGGCAGTTAAGAAAATAAGAGAAATGAGAACTGTAAAGAAAGTTTCAAATAAAAAGTAGAACAAACAAAAATCGAATATATAATATTAATTAAAGATGTTTCCTTAAAAAATCGTAGATACATAGAAAGTATGTTGTTTTTAATTTACATTGCTTGATGTAGTAATTCAATTTATATATTTTCTCTTATTTTACTTCAAGGTCGATGTTATTCAATGGCTAAGCAATTTTACCTACCCAATGAAAGTTATATTCGGTGCGTTGCAGCAAACTCTATGCTAAAGACTAAAAGTCGAATCTCTGATCGCAAGCCAAAGCTTCTTGACGCTCGTACCCCAGATAATTGGGGCTCGATTCATTATACAACATCGCCGCGTGGTAATAAGTTGTTATGCTTCGAGGGACATCGTTTCATTCGAAACAATATTTATGGAGCAAATATATACTGGAAATGTACCAAGTGGCATAATAATTGTAAAGCTAGAGCGATTACAAGTTCAGAAATTCCATCCAAATGTACGCTCAAGGGTGTTCACAATCATGAAATTTTAAGAGATGATTAAATGCAATATTGTGTTTTATTTTTACATGATTTCTTAAGGCTGAGTGTTTTTTTATATTTAAATTGAGAAAAAAGCAAAATGATAAAAATGTGTGTACCAATTTAAAATAAATATATTAAAATATACTATATCACTGTTTTATTTTATATAATTTGACTTTTTTGCATAAGCCATTATTTATATTTTTTTCTCATTTTTAGTTTTATCTGATTTTTTTTAGTTGGATCTTATTCAATACATATTGCTAATCAATTCCGATTGCCGACTGAAAGTTTTATTCGTCGTGTTCCAGCAAACTCTATGCAAAAGACTAAAAGCCAAATTTCCAATCGCAAGCCATCGTTTTTAGACGCTCGTACAATGGACAGTTGGGGCTCGTTTAGTTACGAAAAATCGTCTCGCGGCAGCAGTTTGCTGTACTTTGAAGGATATCGTTTTATTCGCCATGCAGTATACAGGACAAAAATGTACTGGAAATGCACAAAGTGGCGTTCTAATTGCAACGCTAAAGTGATTACATGCACCGAAACTCCATCCAAATGTCAGTTCAAGGGTGTTCACAATCATGAGATTTAAGATGATGATTAGAATAAATGGATGTACCTGCCAATCAAAAATCAATTATTAAATTCTTGCCAATTAAAAACCACACTCATTGTTTTATTTCACATTATGTATATGTATGAACATTATTTTATTGCATTAAAACACAATTATATTCTCACTAATTCAATTTCTTCTCACTAATTCAGAATTTAATTTTTTGCAGGGTTTCGCATTGATTTCATTGACTCAAAAAAGAATGGAGGGAAACTGCTGGTCATAAATGGATTTCGATTTTTCCGAAATAAGAAACGTGGCTCACGCCAATATTGGAAGTGTAGTAACTATTACAAAGAGAGATGTCCCGCGATTGCTATTTACGACGAGATCACATTCAATTTGCGCCTTTGCCATCAGCATAGGCATACAACTAGTAATGATATAGAAATTAAACCATTTATCACACCTAAGGAAGAATTTCAATCCCTTATACACATTGATAAAATTTGATTTTTTAATAGGTATTCTATTATTTGCTAAATTTTGTTATATATTCAAAAGACATTTATAGTCATAATCAATGGATTATTTATTTTTTTAAACAGTATAATGAAAGAACTGGTAAATATATATATATATATGTATACATAATTTTTATTGTGAACAAAAATTTACGAATATCTTGAGCGGCGTTTTATTACCCTGAATAGGATTTATATCCGTCCCTGTATCATACCTCAAAATAAACACTTGTTTCAACGTCCCACCTTTTTCGAACGTCTGACAAATATCTAAATAGTGCTGAGTAGCTTCTCAAAATTTGCCGTACAAAAAATTACTGGGAAGCTATATTTGTTTTTATAAATTATTATTGTTACTAAATCAGGTTCGCAAACACAATTGCTAATGTTTAGAACACGGATAAAAATATTTCCAGGCTTAAAGAGCGAACTACTGTTTGGAAGTTTATTATGCTATAGAGCAATTAGAGGTAAGCCTATATAAATTTGAAAATTGATGCAATTAAAGTTTACTTTTATTTTTAGAAATTGTCTAACAAAAAAAAATGACGAAAAGCGATCCTCAAACATTGAAAACCATAATTTGGACCCTCCACCCAATGAAGCTGGAAAAGGTAATAATATAATCAACCAAATCTAAGTTAGCATACTTATCAATATTTTTCTTTAATTTACATAGGTTCTAAATAAGGAAGAAATAGCCTCAGAACAGACGTGAGACTTCACTGGATGAGGAACTGTTGGGAACTGTTTTTCCAGAAGATTTTGGGTTGTCACCAGAATTTAGATATCATTTGGAAATGGTGCATGCCAATATTAGATCTTCTCCCGTACAATATAATGATTATAGATTCGTACTGAGTTTCACTAAAAGTCATTCGCGTACGCAATCTCTGTAAAATATAACCTGTCTTTATTAAATATTATTTGCAAGGGGAACCGAAATATACACGGACGCCCAACTTATCTGTTTTAAGAACAATTGTAAATAATGCAAATGCGAAAATGTATATTCTTCTAAAAAATCGAAAATACGTGATATATTCTTATCACTGGTACTATTTCTTTTAAACGACTAAATTTATACAACATTTTGTCATTTTGTTGTGAATGACAAAATCAATACTTCTCAACAGTTTTATGCTTATTCGTATGATCGATGTTGAAATGCATTTTACATAATATTTGTTTATTGCTATACTCTTTGTTACTCCCCGACATAAAGGAGATACTTCTCTTCCGGTTTTTCGTCTTGAATGAATTAAAAACACATAGACACGCTGTTAGTACGCATTCCGTTATCAAGGAAGATCTTCAGTTGCGTCTGACATTAATTAATTTAGAATTATAGATTATCCTAGTTGTTAGTTTACCTCAAACGATTTGTTTCTTCTCAGAACTTCGTTTCTATCTAAAGCGTCATATTTGTTCGTTCAGGACATGAATACGGCTCGCTTGTCAAAGTGGGTGCTTATGCAACATCAATTCAAACAAAGGTACCACATTCAAATGAATTTTATTTAGCCCAATCATCATTGTTCAAAAAACGTCTACCACACTTTTTAAAGTTTAAATTTAGTCGTCTATCGACAGTTCTTTCAAGTCAGCGCAGTCCTTATTTAACGGCCTCCAGGTGAACAGTCAAACATGTTTGAGGTTGGCTGCTTCTTGTCAAATATCTGTCCGCTTTCATTTTGTCGTAATCCGTTTTCTGCGTACCAGAACCTATCTGCGTACCAGAACCTATCATAGCTGTGTTCCAATCATCTATATTACTGGAATGTAAAAATTCCAGTAATATAGATGTTTTTAGCCACTTTACACGAATTTGGAATAGTTTACTCTCATTATCAATCTACATTCTTACCGCCTACCCTATCTACCCTAAAAACACGCTTTTCTTTTCTGACTGGATGAAGGCTTTAACTGATGTAGTGAACGTTTGCAGAACGAACACAATTTTATGAATGACTATCCTGTTTGCGTGTTTGCCTGTTTTTTAAGTAAATTGAGGTCTTCTAATGTTAATAATATAGATCTAACAATGCCCAACAATAACACTTTATTTACACAAAACTTCTCTATTTATAGGACGTGGACAGTACACTGGAACAAATCCGAAAATTACATTCGCCATGTCGAAACGTGGTGGTCAGCTGTTGTTCTTAGATGGACTGAAATACTTTCGAAACAATGAAAACAGAACCAATTTGTTCTGGCGCTGCCATTGGTACTATCGTCGCATAAGATGTCCAGTGTTAATATGCATGAATAAATTTGATCCTAACGATTTTCGACAAATACATCGCCACTGCCATATTAAAACAGAAAAAAGGCAACAGAATTCATCCACTTTGAATAAAATTAGAAAATAATTACTACATATAAACAAACATACATACCACGCAAAAGCAGTTAATAGATCTACTATAATCAAGTCTATATAAAATAGATTTTTACTAAATATCTACTGTTACTTAACCAATGTTAAAACATACAAATAAATATACATACAACGATTCAAGAAATTTTACGTAAATGTTTTATAAAAAAAACTGAAAACTATTATAAGTAGCGCATAGTGTCCTTAAATGACTGCTTATATAGAATTTCTTACTAATAAAACTTTTCATTTGATTTTTGTTCACAGTTGTCTTGGCAAATGAGATTGTGCCAAATCCAGATGATATGCTGGTGTTTTTCACACAATCCTTACGAGGACGTCCTGCGATAATGGCCAACGGAGTACGATTCCTTATGATGAGCGAGAATAAGAAGAAAATTCTTTGGCGTTGCAGTTCGATGGCAACGAAAAAGATCAAATGTCCTGCAAGAATAACAATGCTTAAAGAAACACCACCCAAATTTATCATCAACAAAGCTGATCATGTACACGCCGAGCTTAAGAGAAACAAATACGGCTTGAATAAAACCATGCATATGACGGCTGTTAAAGCGGAGCGTATAGAAATCGATGATGGACAAGTGTCATATGAAATAATCGAACAACAATAGCATGAGTTGGAGTTTTAATTTAAGAATTAAAAAAAGGTTGATTTTGTTTTTCACAATTTTGTACATGTACATATAAACCAAAAGGATAATAGACAATGAAAAAAATATAAAAATCATGTTAATCCGTTTTTCTTTAATGAATTATTACATTAAAATGATGTGCACTAAGTTAGATAATCTTTGATTAACGTTTTACTTATTGTTTTTTTTTAGATAATCAACTGCATTTCGTGTCGAGTCAAAAGGGAAAAATACAACTCTTTTACAACGGATGCTACTATGTGAGGGAAAAACTGATTCGCGACAAAATCTACTGGAGATGCACCCAATATACGACGTCCTTTAGGTGCCATGCTCGTGTACATACAGTCAAAAACGAGGTTGTTCACAAAAGTGATCATAATCATCAAGGATCACGATTTTACATCAGGCGCCCGAAACTGAAGAAATAAATAAAATTTGGTTTCTAATATGACTACGCACTAAACTTATATTTTATTTTTTATTTCACAATAAATTGTTACAGTCCTAAAATTGTTGTCCTTATTAAAAATAGTGTGTGAATCTGCAAACAAAATCGTGAGCAATTTGTCAACTAATACTTACTTTTCTTTTTACAGAAGCCGACTATAAAAATGTATGTATATTCGGACATACGAAAAAGAACAATAAAAAATTAATTATCGGAAGGTACGAATTTGTTGTTGATCGAAAACTTAAGCACACGACAAATTGGCGTTGTACACAATATAAAAGTGCAAAATGTAAAGCGCGAGCTACCAGCCGTGACCTGAGCGGAGTGGAGAAATATACACTGCGGTATCCTAATCATTCTCATTAAATATAGATAGTAAATGTACCCATGCAAACTACAAATAAACTTCCTCTTCTCATTTAAAGCAAAATGTGATGGAAAATTATTATTTCCTTAAAGAACGGACCTGATCTTTTTAGAGGTAAACTTTGTAATTTCTCAAAACAATTGATATATCTCAAAAGTGTTTTATACACAGATTTGTTATAAAACTAATGACATAAGAGATGAGTTTGGAAAGACTTTTTTAATTGGTATTGGTCATCATGACCATATATATATATACGAATTATGTAACAATGTAAATTTAAATAAATTAATAATAGATTATAAGTGAATAACTCGTCGTTGAATAGCGATTGATTACAACATTCGAATTGCAGCATATTAAAAATTCCAATTCAGCTGGAATTTCTAAGAAGAGGTCTAAATATGAGACGAAACAACGCTCCATCATTATTAATATTTTCGGGTGAGCGATTGAATTTTCTGTTATTATTATTATATAATGTCAAGCAATTAGAAAAATTGAGCATAGAAATATTTATCTACAAAATATGTATATACTTTCTTAGTTTTAATTTCTAATGTTTTATTTTTAATAGATGATCACAATATATTTTAAATGGTTAACTGATATATTTCTTTAATCCAGTGAAGGAAATGTTCTATGGCCTAGGATGTGTATAATTTTTAATTCGCTAATCATCAGCTTATATTAATAAAATTCTCTATACTAAAAAGTATTTATCCAAATACCATGGTATTCTGCTGAAGCTAAAATTGCAAAAACCTCTGGTATAACATCTTTCTATTTATAGTACATAATCATAATTTTTCTTCTTTATTCCTTTTAAATATTTGAGGAAATAATGTCAATCGGTGCAGTGGCCTAGGAGTTAACGCGAAAGTAACAACACCTATGTTTTATTCACTGCCCCATCTCTGGCGAAAGTCTGACAAACACCCAAGAGTATAACACTGTCACAAGAAGCTTATCAAATTTGCCATTCGAAGTCGGTGTTAAAGAGAAGGTTTTCTTCATTCCGACAAAAATATAATTTAGTACACACAAATTAAATGAATTGAAGGGAAAAGCTAGGTTTAAGACCATGTATGGGCCTTTAATGCCAGATATGCGCAACTCATGTTGACAGCATATACTTGCTTTTGCCCACATTAATAGTTTAAGGTTCCTTCTCTATACTCGCAAGGACGGAAGTGATATTATTTACAGAAATTAGTATCTGTCTCAACATTGGGGAAGTTATTTTTTCTCTTGTTGTATCTCTTTTTTCACTTATAGTTAACTGCTAAAAGCTATACAGAAGAACAAGAATGATAGGTATCATTGTAATTTAAAAAAAACTGACTGACTGATTACAATTGTTCATTGTAATGATTCTTAAACTGCTTAAAATGATGATAGTTTTTAATTGCAGTTATATCTTGGGCTGTTTTTATTAAGCCCAAGTTATAACTGTTCGATTTTTTCTAAGATTGTAATATCTTTTGGAAATAACGAAACTCCTATCTCAAGCTTTATGTTGCTGGTGCTATGGGTTAAAGTTAAAAAGTTAAAATGTGTCGCTACAGTCTTGATTGAACGTACAATTAACATTAGTTCCCTTTTACGACAAGCCCTTTTTGTCGGTGGGAGCTGCAGAGATATTAGACGGTCCATGCACAGGATCTAAAATATATATAAAAGCTATTATTTTAAAAATATATCTATATTTATAACGTATCTTTCAGGTGATGGTTTATTATTGCCGGATGTAAATTCATTGCTAATGAGTGTTTATTATTATTACTAATTTAAAAAAATAAAAAAAAAATAATTAAATTTATCTCCATGTTATACAATAAATGTTCGTTAGTATACATTGACTTTGTGTTTTCATTTTTTCAAGTTATGTTGTGCGTGCACTGTAAAGAAATAAAAACAGCATTACACTAATACTTGTCTTATTTTGTATTGTAGATCTCGAGCATTTTCCACAAATATCATACGTAACGGGGCAAAGAGGCAAACCAAAATTAGTGCTCAATGGATATTCCTACATAAAGAACAAGAACCATAAAAGAAAGATATATTGGAACTGTGCGCACGTCAAACGGAAGAAATGTCGTGCCCGGATAATAACATCCGTTAATAATCCAAGCGATATTAAATTGACCTCTGCAGTCCATAATCATTCACCCGAGTTCGAACACTATATACCAAGTTCACTTGACTACGACTAGATATTGATGCTGAAGCTCAATTTCTGTTCGTAAGTCATATTTATCATTATAAAAAAGCCAAATTGATTAATTAATAACTTATGGTTCCAATAATAAAATTTTATGTAATAAATCATTTTGTGTTTTTATATAAAGCTTTTGCTCATACAATTAGATTACAGCAATACGAACATTCCCTAAGAGCATTTACTAATTATTTGTGTACTTAAATTTTACAGATCTCTTGTATCTCTCGGCCAAATCTGGAATAAGACTCACACGCGGAAATAAAGGAAAACCAAAGTTGATAGTTGGTGAATTTTCATACTTCCGCAACAACAGTAAGGGGTGCAAAACCTATTGGTTGTGCTCCAGAAACCGATATAACCGATGTAAAGCCCGACTAATAACATCTAGTCAGACTGGAGAACTAACCATCAAGAATCAAGAGCACAACCATCCACCAGATGAGGATTATCATTTACTTTCAAAATGCTTACAAAATGAATAAAAAGATATAGTGGTGTTCATTATACATTGATTGTGTAGTATTGTATTTGATTTTTTTTATCTAAATTTGCTGTTCAGGTTTAAAACGAATTGTGATTGCTCGGTTTGAAATAAACTAAAACAGTAAACGATTCACTTTTTTCTTCATGTTTGTGCAGTGCATTGTATTTATAAATTTACAATTAATTTAGTTTTTCTATGGTATTTCTATTTTTTTTTCTAATACATTTTGTATTTTCCATTTCTAGACGTTGACGAATACATTGCTTATCTTTCCAAACCTGACTTGTTTTCAAATGCAGTACAGTATGTAACAGGACAGCGAGGAGCTAAGAAAATTGTTTGCAATGGACATTCCTATATTTGTGCTAAAGTGAAGAAATGTAGGAAGTATTGGGTATGCGCTAAGCAGCGGAGTCGAAATTGTAAGGCCAGAATTATTACAGATTTAGATGAATGTGAATTTTATGCTCGCAACATTGTTCACAATCATCCACCTCATGTGACATATAGTTGAACAAGAAATAGTTTATCAAACTTTTGAAAGAAATAAAAATAATAAAGCGATTGCTCTTTCATTTTTTCCTCGCTTAAGTTCTATTAAAAAAAAAACTCAATTCGGTGAAAAAGTTCGTTTCTGTTAATTCTCCATTCTCTTTTTTTTTATTAATATTTCCGATCTTTAAAAGACGAATAAAACAAAATAAAATAGTTGTCATTACTCATAATTTGTTTTCTTATTTTAAATAATTAACTTAAGATAATTCAAGCAAACACTTTTTTCACATTTTTTAACTTAAAATTTTAGGATGGTACGGAAAAAGAAAAAAAAAATACATATTTAAAATTGTTTATTAATTGAAATTTCCTATACGTAGTATAGTAAAGGAGCAGAGATATATACAAATTCTTATGTTTTAAGGTGCAATGCGTCGAAAAATTATTTTTGTTTTAAGTTTATGTTTTTTTTTTTCCTAAAAAGGAATAGAACTTAAAATATTAACTAAATTGCTTAGTGGGTCGTAAGAAATATATCTCCATACCAATTTGTTCACCAGAAGGGCAAATAACGGGACTTAAAAAAATTAACTTTTTCTCGAAAAGTAATAAATGGATTTAGTTTCAATTTGATTTTGTGTACACTCCTTAAATATATTGGATACTCAATTGCTTGCAAAACACATAAAAAATAACGATCATTTTTTAAAATTACGAATTTATCGTAACGTATCGCTATTCAGTATTCATATTACGATAAGGTTTAAAATTGGTATATCTGGTTTCTTTATTCTTCTCTCACCGTGGTCTCACCATATACCTACGTAGTTATGTAGCCTACCAGATGCAACAATAATGCGGCCAATGGTTGGATTTTAATGGTCCAAACTGGATTTTAATTTGATATGGCTCAAATTCCATGTCCGTAGGCAAATAATCCAGTACTGTTTTAATTATAGAAGGACATAATATGGTCAGAAACTCGACTTTAAATGAGTTTAATACGCTTTCTTAGTCCATCTCAAGAATTGCATGAGCCAATGCGAACTCCGGATATTCAAACCGCTAATGCAACTTCTTTGTTACCTCTCACCCAAATAAATAATCTACCAATGTATTATCGCCTCTTGGCTCGTCAGACCACTGTCTCGTATCGACTAATTTTTCGTACTCCAACAACGTAGTTAAGAAAAAAATTGTAAAAGAACATTTTAAGTCAACTGGGAAGTTTTAAACGGTTTCTTTAATAATTTTAACTGATCACTAGCTTCCTCGATACTAACATGGATGCTACTGCTGATGAGGATAATGAACCATATTCTCCTGGGTATGAAATCGTTTATCCCTCACCGGGTAAAGAATTATGTTTTCGGTTATATCCTTCTGAGGAAAACCGTTTAAATTTCAAACGAACCAAAACGACTGTAATACCAACATTAAGTGTGTGAAATTCTGCCAAGACCGAAAACAATGTCATTCCAGCTGTAACCTGTCTAGACAAAGTCAATCTACATGCTGGTCATTTTGCAGCCAGTTCCGAGTTGCCAGATTATTCCCAGTCTTCTCATGTACTTGAGAATGTAGAACATTCTATGGGACCAATCTAAAACCACTGCGTAACCTTTTCCATCTGTCCCATTCATCAGGGCTCTTCCCGAGTAGATAGAACCCAACATTTGTCCAGCCCGTCCCAAAAAAAGGGTAAATCTTCTTCTCTCTACAACAGCCAACGAATTGCACTTCCCTTTTTTATCGGCCCATGAAAACGCTGATAAATCGTCAGCTTATTATTTTTCTTAAATTTCTTAAAAACTCCTCAATGACCGACAATACAGTTTTCGTAGCAACGGGTCCACTACTGATTTGATGACGTATCTCGTCGAATAGTGGAACCAATCTATCCAACTGTTCAAATTTAGTTCTCGAAATATTTTAATCAAACGTTTTTTCGAGTTTTTTGTTTGATATTCGGACACTTTTTCGAAATTCTAACCGTTTTGTCAAAACAACCATAAACTGAAAAGGGGGTGTGGCAGTGGGCAGTTTTAAAAATGTTTACACTTGTTCTGCTTCGCCGGGCAGAGAGTCCATGTACCAAATTTCATCACTCTAGCTCAAAATTAAAGTCCCAAATCACAGAGTTTATGAAAATTTACTCAAATGTTTGTAGCCAATATTTGTAAACCCTATCCCATAGGGGTATATTAGTTTTGATACGTATTTTGTAGGTTAGGTTAGTGCAGCCACTGTGCACGCGATGCGCGTTCGTTCGACTAATTTAACCATTGAACCATTCAGAGCTGACTATGTAGTGTAGGAGGTTTTTAACATTGATATTAGCCAGCTAACCTAGATTATCAAAGTAGTAGTTTCCCGGATGAAGTTTTCTTTTTTCTGAAAGAGCTGGACAAGCAGCTTCTACAGAAGTCATTGCTGAAGAGGCCTAGTCTTTTTTGCGTTTAGGCCTATAGTATAGTGTCCTGTAGGGACACCGATTTTTTGCACACTCTGTCCCATAGTGTATGCAATAGAAAAACGTAATTTTTAGGTTTCTCTTTTCGTGAAAATCTTTGACCTCGAGATTTTGATTGATTCTAACATAAGATGATAGCAGAACCCAAAAAAATGTTGTTTGTATTAACGTCTGTTGGTCCGTTTGTCCTTAATGTTCTCTCCAGCCTAAACGCCTTTACCGATTTTCTGCAAACATCGTATCTAAGTTTTCATTAGTCATAATTCTAGGCCAATTTGTTTTTGTTTTACTTTTAGCCACTTTATTAACGGTACCTCTCATATAAAAATTACACATAATGTCAATTTACTCGAAAACGGCTATATAGACTCTAAGAAAATTGAACATATAAACAGTATAAATATATAAGAAAACTACATACCTACCCAGTTTTTTTTTCCGAGAAAATCCATATAATGAATTTTTGGATCTAGGTCATATAAGGAAAATTGTCAGTTTCTGGAAAACTATTTGGTCAAATTGAATAAAATTGAATATCTGTGTTACTATTATTGTTTGTAACGATTCCATATAAATAGTTTTAACCAAATTGTTCTCCACGTATTTTTCCTTAAATTTTATAATTCAGATGGACACCGATTCCTTTAAATTCCGGAATAAATGTTTTTATAATCACAGTTCCACATTTTTTCATGAATCTTATGAATGCTATTGTATATAACACCCACCACTCGTTTGGTTTTATATTTTTGATTTAATTGTGGTTCCCCACTTTTTATATGTTCAACAGACATTTTTGCTATCGATGGTATGTCTGTAATGCATGTTGTCTTCTAACAACTATTCTATTCTCTGTGCAGCAATATCACTATAAATTACATTTTTATATTAAAATGATAATTTAATCGCACAGCATTTCATATATTTAGAAAGGCCATTATTTATTTAATTAAATTCCATATCAACTTGCGTTTGCATTTTTGTCATAAACACAGTTTTCTTATGGTAGAAACGATAACTTAGACACGCTACATTGGAGGTGAAATGCCTGGACGAACAACATTTTGGTGATTTATCAACTAGAGTTGATAACTCGAGTTACACTTGAACCGAATTGACTCGAGTTGTATTTTACTCTAATCCGAGTTGCCGAAACCGATAGCTGCGATTATAGCTATCATTGGGCCTTCGCACACGAGTATGCTTCAACCGGTTGACCGTCATGTTTGTTGGTTGGATGGTTGACGAAGGAACATAGTTCGAGAGTCTCTGCAGAGCAATTTTTCAACCAAAATTATATGGTTGAAGAGGTGTAATCTACCAACACATGCATGTGTTTCTGACAGTTGTGGTTTGTGTTGTATATTATCGCAGAAAATAAAATGAAATAGAAGTGGAATCAAATCATGGCAGTACACATACATATCAAGTTTGTTATATTACACAAAATTCAACCGGTTGAACGTATTCCCGTGTGTTCGGAATGTAACCATAATGACTACGGTTGAAGCATACTCGTGTGCGCAGGCCCATTAAAAGCCATCAAGTGAAATTTTCGTTTACTCATTGTCTTATGAATTTTAGAACATGATTATCTCAAAATATTTTATTTTGTAATCATAGTTATCGCAGAAAATCAGTTTTTGTTTTCATTGACCATGATTTATTTTTGTGAAGTACTGTTTGTCGTTTCACCAAAATGAAACTGAATTTACAATGATTCCTATAAGCAGCTATGGAGGTAAAATTTTAATTCCATCATGTTGTTTGTTCTGGCCTTCGCACACGAGTATGCTTCAACCGGTATAACCTCATGTTTGTCTACGGGACGGGTGAGTAGGGTACACAGTTTGAGAGTCACTGGAGAGCAATTTTTCATCAAAAATTGAGTGGTTGAAGAGGTGTAATCTACCAACACATGCATGTGTTTTCTGACAGTTGTGATATTTAAAATAAGACGGTGGGCAATTATGTGTCAATGGAATTAAATAAAAAAAACACGAATTTCAACAAAAAAAATATTAGATACACACGAAATAAGTCGGGAGCACTCAATTTTAATTATTTTTGTTGTACCTACCTTATCGCAGATATTAAAAAGAAACAAACCATGACAATACACACATAGCAAATAGAGCTTGTTAAATTACACAAAATTCAACCGGTTGAACATATTCCCGTGTGTTTATAGAGTAACCATAATGACTACGGTTGAAGCATACTCGTGTGCGCAGGCCCAATGATAGCTATATAACCGCAGCCTAAAATACAAAACTGTATTAAAACGTGTTGAACACATGATTTGGTTTAGGTTTGAGTAAGCAAACACACACCTAACATATGAACAGCGGCTGATAGTGAGTAGCCGTCAGTCAGCTACCTGCTACCTACACGAAAGACAAAAAAAAACGAACCCATTTATTGAATCACGGCAGAACTTTGGTTTGGTTTTTTGTATGAATGAAAATGAAAAAAATGCTAATCTAACAAAAGCTCTAACATGGATCCCGGAGTATTCATATCATCCCCACGATAACACTCACTATTAAGAACTTTTTTCAAAGCTCTCAAACCAAAAGCTCCTCAACAGAAACGCAAGAAAAAAAACTAAGCGAGTAATCAAACAGCAGAGATGGTAACTCTGAATGCACATTTTTTTGGGGGCTTGAATAGCAGCAGCCACAGTCAATCAGTGCACCTGCACAGTCAGATGCGCGCTGAGTAAGACGTGTGGAATATTGCGTCCAACTGATTTTGAAAAAGCTTCCTAATAAGACGTGTACTGCCAATTTATGATGAACAGACTATACCCTAGACTAAAACAGCTGATTATACCCTATCCCATAGCGGTATATTAGTTTTGAAATTAAGTTTGTAACATAGAGAAATAATTTCGATACATATACCTCAAAGTAAATGGATCGATTCAGAATCGCTAGCTGAGTCGATTAAGCCATGCCTGTCTGTCCGCCCGTCCATCTGTGTGTCACTGATTTTTGGGCCTTTAATTTTGTGCTAGAGTGTTGAAATTTGGTGTATAGACTTTCTGGCCGACGAAGCAGAACAAGTGTAAAAATTTTTGAAATCCGCCCACTGCCACGTTCCCTATTTTTTTTAGAAAAACGTAGTTTTAAGCCAAACCGTAAGGAATTTCGAAAAAGTGTTTGAGCAGCATATTTAGACAATCCTAATATCTATATTTTGTCTGTACAAAGTTTTTTGTCACGCCCACTTTTGGGGCGTTTTCAGTAAAAAATGCTTTTTGTCAAAATTTTAACACTTTCGAAAAAAACTTTTGCTGCAAATTGCATTAGCAATGTCGAACCATAAAAAGTTTTGATAAACTGTCTGAACAATAGCTATGTTGCGACAATGCCATTTTCTGTATTTCATTGCCATAAAGCCTATATTTTGAGGATATTATTTTTAAGGATGGGATGGGATAGGGTATTCAACGATCCGGACAGCGGATTGTAGCCTTTTCATATGTTTTTTTTTTATTTCAATAAAATAACCCGATATTATAGGTTATTCAATTTCATTTTTACATTTCTGATGAAGAATTTTTGTTGTTAATAGATTTAAATATTGTTATTAATATTTAAAATCTAAAAAGCACAATAATATTTCATCAGCATCACCCTATTCGAGACTACACTCAATGGTAAATCCGATGTAGCACGATATTAAATAAATTGTTTTGAACACATCCATCGTATATTTTCTTCGTTAAGTTTTGCCTAATACAAATGGGCGTCAAATGTCATTGTGTGATTAGCAAAAATAAGGGAAAGAAGTGGTTCGTTTTCCATTTTTAATGTCTTTGTTTTTCTAAAGTTCACATCAATCAATAATATAAAGTTTCATAATATTTTGCTGCTTTAGTTGGTTGTAAATTAGTGCCGAAACAATTTGCATGTGCACGTTCTGTGATCACACAAAAGTTGGCCAACTTTTAAGCACAAGTAATATTTCGTGTCTCTCTTTTGTGAAAATTCTGGAAGAAGGTACTAACAAGACCCCACTCTATTGCAAATTGGGAGAAATTTCTTTTTAATCAATCCTCCCTCTTTGTGCAATTGGCAAGTAGGTAAAAGAAAATGATGGTCGAATCTGATGGAACAGCCGATGCAACACGTCGCCTTAACGTGAAGAAACAAACACTCGATGATGCGTATGCGGTGCCAGCTAATTTTTTAGAAATCGATGTAGCTAATCCATTGACCACAATGACTGCTGGAAAGAAACGTTACACTGACTATGAAGTTCGAATGAGGGTGAGTACTTACAATAAAATGGTTTACAAGATAAGTAAGGAAAAGTAAAAGAAGATGAACCTAAATTTGTCTACTTCCGGGCCTCTTTAGACGGATGCTGATTCATACTATAATCAGTTGCGACTGTAACAATGTTATCAGTTGGATTTAAACAAAAAGAATATATTTGTAAGCTTAAAATAATTTGTTTGCACGCACTTAAATTGACAAACAACAAAATAACAGATAGATTATTTATTTATTTCATAAATCTATGTTGTGCAGTGTGCACCAATGCTGCATTAACAATTGAAACAAACAAATGCCCTGTTCTTATCGTTAGGAATAGTCATGGGCGTATTGCTAATATCTTCAATTCGTGTATTTGGAATATCATCGATCAATATTAATTCTATTAGTGCCAACTAAATAAATCATGAGTAACCGAAGTGTAGGTAGTGTTACGATTTGTATTTGGTATGACGAATCAAAATCTAAACCTACTCGTTGGTATTGTTGTGTAAACGCACTGATTTAGTACTTAGCCAGCATGAATTTACGATAATATTATAATTGTGAGAGGTAATAATAATTGTATTTGTCATGTGAACCTAAGTGCTTTTCATCTGACCCTCCAATGGTACGCCCAATTTTATAATAATGTATGCATATGCATAACCATCAATTACACTTACACTGCTGATAATAATCGAATACATTGTCGGATTTAGTGACAATGATGGTCGAATGTTAAGTATATTTGTATTGCGTAGCAAATAAGAGTATTCCAAAAAAATGTAATCTGAAAGACGGCACTAATTTGCCGTTTAATTTTATTTAAGAATTTACCAGTTTCGAGAATGTATAATAGTGCGAGAATTTATTGAAATGAGTTCAAATTAAAACTATACATATCAACATAAGTATGCAATTATAGAATTGAAAGCATCATGCAAACGATGCTACCATCACTTCTCGTTTGTGTTGCCAGTAAAAAGAGAAAAAGACACCAAACTTCGGTACTTATTTATGCTTTTGATTTATATGTTAGGTTAAACATCTGTTTGCGCGGTTAGTGTATTGCTTTACCTTTCTTTGAGGATACCTACTCTTATTTAAAAATTACTGTTAAATATCAATACTGTTCTCTGTGTAATTATGCTTATAATACTGATTTATTAAGTGAATCTAACATTGGGTGCGAACCTGGCCTCAATCAACATGTCACTCCACTTATCCCGGTCGTTAGCTCACTCCATCTAGTTGTGTTTTAAAAGTCCGTACACCGTTTTATTCTTGTCCGCGTCAATTAAGATGAGAGCTTCCACTACTGCATCAATAATCTGAATAGAAATAGTCCAAAGATAACTACTTACAGTTGCGCAATTTGTTGGAAATTTTCCTACTTGTAGATGAAATTTAAATTAAAATCTGTCGGCCATCCGGCTGTAAAGCGAAAGTTCAGCCGGGTGAATAACTACTAACTAGTATTTACTAAAATTGAATCCGTAAGTGGAAGAACGGTACAAGCGACCAATCTGCCAAATAACAAAGTTGCAGGTAAAGACGAGAGCTGCCATTGAGCTCTATAGGCAACGAAGAAGGGAAGAACACCGGCTTTTCAGAAAGAAGAAAAAAGAGCAAGAAAAGCACACGATCGAGGATATAGAGGGGTGCCACTCCGGGAACGATGATCGCAAATTTTACCAAAGTGTAAAACGTTAAAGCCAAGTATACAAAGCTCGAACAGAATCCTGTCGAGATGAACAAGGAAATATCGTAGTTGAGGCACAGTCGATGCTGAGGATATGGAAGCACCACTTCTGCAGACCGTTAAACTTCGATGACGAACAACATTCTGCTGTCAGGCAGAACGAACCATTTAATATTGGCAACGGCAGCGAAAACTGCCAACCACCTGACCTAAGTGAAGTGAGGATAGCAATATCTAAACTTAAGCTTAATAAGGCCCTGGAAATGACGGCCTTCCCTCTGAGCTTTATAAAGCTGGCGGAGATGACTTGGTAAGTAACATCCACCAACTCATAAGCCAAATCTGGTCGGATGAAAGTATGCCTGAAGAATGGAACCTCAGCATCGTTTGCCCGATCCACAAAAAAGGAGACCTCTGAACTGCGCCAACTACAGAGGCATAAGTCTCCTCAACGTCGGCTACAAGATCCTAACTGCCGTAATATGTGAACGCCTGCAACCGTTTACCAACAACCTGATCGGCCTTTATCAGTGTGGTTTTAGGCCAGGAAAGTCCACAACTGCGGTAGGCGGGCCGTCCTGTGGTAATTCTACAATGACAAACGAGTACATATAACGAACGACGAAAGATGTGACAATGACGACGTTTTAACTTTCCAGGTATGGATTGCGACTGAGGCGTATCAAGGGGCTATCTCTCAAAACCGAGGCCAGACTGCCGTTACATCAGACACATTTCGGAATCGCGAACGAAGCTCTATGGAATAGTTTTATCGTGTGTAGGGTGTATTTTAGGCTAGTTCTAAGTTAGTTAAGGTGTGTTTTAAGGTTTATTTTAATCATATTGTGGCTTACGTTTATTATGGGTTATTAATTTAGATCCGCGGTCAATTTTCCCTTTCTTTTCAGTTGTATTGGCATAGGTATTTAATCATTTTCATCTTTCCGCTTTTTTTTTAACTATCTTTTCCTTTAAGAGTGCTTACATTCTTTCCGTTGTCGATATAGAGTAGTTTTTTCCTTCTTTTTTTTTATTTCTGTTACGAGACAAAACGTTTGTGGAGCTGTTTGGAGAGGGGCAAGAACTACCCCCGTCTGACGAGTTTAGACGTGCGATCACAAGCGTGACGCGCCCTTGTCTCCAGTATCGAAAATACCCCTGTTGACAAAGCTATACTCAAAACATTCTTCTGCTGAATGTTTTTTTTATAGGCGCCATGTCCACTGTAATCATACTGTTCGAAGGTGATAAACGAAACACATACATCTCCACTACTAATAAAACTAAAAAGAAACAGTATCCAGAATAGTACGATACAGAGATTCAGATTGCATTCAACTTTCTTATTAAAGTTTAAGGTATCCCCATCGATAAGATTTTCTCAATCTATATGGTGTTGATGAGTTTGGCATATAGTTAAAATGATCGTGGTCATCTTATTGAGTTTACTAAGGAATTAACTAATTTAAATGAATTTATAAAGTTTTTTCTCAATTTTTTAAGGAGATATTTTGATTGCTTTCAGACAAATTTACCAGTTTTCAAAATCAAGGAGTCGAGTGTACGCCGTAGATACAGTGATTTCGAGTGGCTCAGAAATGAACTCGAAAGAGACAGTAAGGTAAGTTGACTAACAATTTGAGCAAAGCCATTCAAATCAGTAAATTACATTCGTGTTGAATAGATCGTAGTCCCTCCATTACCGGGGAAGGCTTGGAAGCGCCAGATGCCCTTCCGGGGCGATGATGGTATTTTCGATGAAAATTTCATCGAGGAACGGCGAAAAGGCCTCGAGGCGTTTATTAACAAAATTGCCGGACACCCATTGGCGCAAAACGAGAGGTGCTTACACATGTTCTTGCAAGAGAACACCATCGATAAAAACTATGTGCCGGGAAAAATTAGAAATACATAAACAACTGTAAACAGCCTGAGAGAACGTAGTTATTTCCTTTTATTTTTAATTGAAAAAAAAATAATGTTGAAAGTAAAGGTCAACCGTTTTTAAAGTTTAGTAATTCTTTTCCAATATTTCTGTATTACACCCTTCCTGATCTCGAAACAGCTCGACCCGTTGATTTGTTATTTAATCTACAGAATCTTTGTATGTATATTCGTATCATGCAAAAAGAGAACACGAAAATTCAGAATTCATCATTTTTTTTAGATAGACTTGAAACGAAGGAAGAAATTTGTATAAAGTAATAATTAACAAACAAACAAAAAAAAAAAAAAAACAAGAATATATTAAAAGAAACTATGAAAACATAAATTTTAAATATTAAGAATTAATTTCTAAGAAAACTAAAAAAACAAGAACAAAACAAATTCTCAATAATATATATATTTTCTTCAAAATAAGTCTATTTCGTTTGTGGAGATGAAAAACACATGTTTTGTATAAGAAATGGACTGTTATTACACTCCTATGTTGAATATAAATGCATGTTCATATGTTGTATTGTAACATTTAAATTTAATAAATTTCATTATGTTTTTTTTCCTTAATCACACGGTCTTCACTTTCTTTTGGAATCATCAGTCGTTAGGAGTTTACTAAGCCCACGTTTGTAATGCATGGGTTGATGATATAAATAAGTGCAAAAGCTCTACCTTACTTATCTTGTTAAAATGTATACCCTTCTTACATCGCTAAATTTTGTGGGATGTAAACATTGAACATAACAAATTGATGAAACTGAAAAATTCTTCAAAGCGAGTCAAAGAGAATCCGTAAGTTTATGAGAGCTAATTTGACTTTGTTTTATTTGCTGTTGTACTTTATTTTGGTGAAGTTATTTGCTTTACTACATTGGGTAAGCCTTGTCGTGATGGCGCGGGGTTTTCGCTTCGGTGGGAAGGTCGACAGGTAAAAGTTAAGTAAGAATGTCGTTACAAATTACTCATCAGCAAAAAGATATTTCCGGCAAAATGCTCTTCAATAGCCAAAAGAAGCAGATATATTGATATATGAAAGGTGGCCCGCCGGTGGTGTTTGTTGCTTACCTGCTGATATATCCATTGGTTAAATTCAACAAAAGGCTCTCTTAATCTCCTAAATGGGATTTAACAGCCAGAATCAAAATGACAATGCTCAACGCAAGTTTCGCTTAACCATCATAAGCCCCAACAACAAGAAACTTGGAAGATTGACGACAGATCCTCGGAGCAAATAGTAAGGCTAAGCTGCGAGCCATCTGTATATTTTTCAACATCAAAACATCAAAAAGTCTGTGAAACTACTATAAGGGCGCGGTTACGGCCAACGCTAGTAAGCGTGTGCGCTAGTCCGCGATAGTACGCGCTTGTAAAACAAACCGTGGACGATTGTTCGCACTAGTTTAAGAATGAGTTTTGATCTACAAAATTACAATAGCGGACTAGCGCGAACGTAAAAAGCGTGATCTGCGACCACGTTATTGATTATCAAAACATTAGATTTACTAGCGCGAACTAGCTCCAACGCTTACTAGTGTTGGTTGTAACCGCAGCCTTATTTGTCAATGATAATCACTATTTGCGATAGTCGTTAAGGGCATGCCGTTCAACAGCAACTAGAATTTTGGTCATTTGGAATGCATCCATTTTGCCATGTTGATGGTTTGCTGCATGCACAATTCTATAGGAACACCTCCGTTTTTTAAGAGTTCTGCTGACAATTCATAAGAACCTGCTGCCTTGTTGTTCTTCAGTTTTTGATTTCTGTTCTTGCTTCTTCAGTACTGGTAGCGATACCTCTTCGTTGACTGGGTTGGTTTCTTGCCCTATCACTCTCTCGACAATTTGCCGCCCATTTATCAGCTGCTGGAAATACTGCCTGAATGCAAATATAGAGCGTGCTTTCTTACTTTGAATCCAGCTGCCAGTTGTTTGGCTTTTCGAGAATTAATGGATGTTCTTCTTCGATTTTTCTGAGCAGGATTTTCTTATCTTCCCTTCCCCTGGTTTCATACTGTTCTCGCGCGGCGCGTATTTTTCTATGTAGCGCCTTGATATGTGCCCCTTCTTTCATCTCATTTTTAATAATTGCAAATATCACCAAGGTGGTGGCTGGTGGTAGCTTACGTTGATTTCGACTACTTCTTTTATGATATTGTGATACTGTATCCACTGGATGTTTATATATGTGAAGGATGAAGGCAAAGCGGGGAGTCTCTCGCAAGTTGTTGTTTGTAGTTATTGGCAGTCCCACTGTACTTTTCAAATAACTCGCTCAAAATGTTTTCCTTACCGATTTTCGCATTGAAGTCACCTATTACGATTGTCACATTGTAGTCCGGACAGGATTTGTAGGGTCCTTGCAGGAGTTCGTAAGATTCATATAGGGTCTTCAGTCTCATCGGTGCACATATAAAGCTGACGTTGTAGAACGTAACTTCCATGTCGATCACAGCCACGCGATAAATAACCGGCTTAACGTCGGTTACTCTTGACCTTAGTCGGCTCCATATGATGAATCCGCATTCTTACTTGTGCAGCCTTGCATGGCAGCTGTAATAAAGATCGCATGTTTATCGATTTTGTTTTCCTGATCCTGCCCAACGTATTTTTGAATCGCGGTAATATCTGCCTTGTATTTCGAAGCACAGCTCATTAGGTTTATTTATCACTATGTCGATCCTAGCTGGGACTGTATACACCACATGATAACATATCTTCCTGTTAGTTCTAGTCAAATCTCTTAAAAACAACAAAAATTTAGCAATTCATATACATTTATTTGTAAGTAATAAGTAAACATTTAAAAGTCTTCATTTTCTACTACGACCTCGTTTCCGCTGCGGGATTTCTTCATCGCTCGAGCTATTCGATTCCTCAATGACTCTTGTGGACTTTCTAACTTTCTGCTTGGATGTGTTTTTCGCCGACATTGTTTGTTTTGTTTTATTTACGGGAGCTTGCCGTGACTCATCATCTGCGGAGGACGAAGACGATTCAGAAACACTAGCTTCCGACTCTGAGCCTGCTAAAGCTCGGCTTCTGCTGGATTGCTTCTTTTTCGTAGATTTCGATCCGGTGGGCTTCTTGAGTTTTTTCTTACTCGGTGCGGGCGCAGTATTTGTTGGGTTATCTGGACTTTCAGTGGGGTTCACTTCCGCATTGTCATCTCTCACCTCAAGACATTCATTGAGGCGGCTCTCGAATTCAGTTACTAAGATCTTCAGCTCAGGTTTAGCCAACTTAGAAGTACTCGAAATAATTATCTTAAATGATTGATACACCTCGTCCACTTGGACTTTGTCTTTAAAGTGCTGAATGTTATCAATCAATTTCTTCATCGTCTTTTCATTGTAGTTTAACAAGCTCAGACAGAATGATATATCGCGCCATTGTCTTTCTTCGGTTGTTACTCGGAATCTGAGACATAACTTCTCAACAAGACTCTCAACTTGTCGATCCTTTTGAATAAGGCCCAGAATATAGCGCATTATAATGCGATATTTTTCCTCCTCAATGTTAAGACTCGTGTCACTTAATTTAGAGATAATGTCAGGCAACACATTGTACAGGATATTTGACTTATTTGCGATTTCTTTAAAGAACTGTTGGGTTATATTCTTTATTTCGTCATTAGGGTCAACAATACACATTGCCAAATCGGCAATTTGTCCCTTCACCCGGATCATTTCGTGCAATATCAAGTGACTTAGCATCTTAACAGCAGTCAGGCGAAGTTCGTCATCTGACTCATGAAGAGTCGAGTAAAAGTGGCCGGTCCAAGGTTCGATCACATTTGGAAAGCGGAAAGTCAAGTCAGATAGACCAACCACAATGTTGCATTTAATTTTGATATTTTTCGTACAGTTTAGGATGTTCATTAGGAAGGGCATACGCATTTCGCAGAACTTGGATGACACGCACATAAAACGAACCAGCGTTAGTGTTGCAGCCTGTTGTAAATGTTGATCCTTGTACTTGGATGGAAATTTACAAATTTCAACTACATAGGGTATGATCTTTGCCAGTAAGGCGTCATCCGCATACAGAATGACATCTTCACAAATGTGATTTATAAGCTCGGCAATGCTATCTTCCGCGGTTGCACCTACCAAATCATCATCGGGCTGAAAATACAGATTTATTATTTGATTCGTAATACATATTTTACATTAGTACCTCTTGCTGTGGCTCAGCAGTTGTTCCGGATAGTCTTTTGAGAGATTCTGTTGCGGACATGTTTAGGTTGGTTTTTCGCTTGTTCTGGTTGAAGGCGTTCTTCTTTTTGGCATTCTTCTTTTCTTCGGTGAGTTCTTGGCGGAATTTCATATTATTGTAGACATCGATGTCAAGAAATATCATTTCCTTCAGTGTCATGTGCCCGATTAGGAAAAGGAAACGTGATATTAAAAATGCTGGCATTTTCATTTTCGGCGTTGTTGCATCCTCTGTCCCACTTTGCTGACTATCAGACACTTGACTCAATTGCGATGCTCGTATGCAATCTACTTTTATCAAAAACTCTTTAAACTTACGCGCCAAATCGATAACGATATTCTGTGCAATAATATCTGGTGTCTGACAAAGGTGATAGAAAAACTCGACTGTTATCATCGTGAGTTTGTCAAAGTCTGGTATTCTGGGGTGGAAAAAGAACTTTTGAAAGTATGTGATCACGTTCTGCACTAACGTGTTGTCTGCGTCTATGCGCTTATAGTATTTGGAGCTTATCGACGAGTCGATTGTATTGAGGAGGAACTCTAAACAGCCCGTGAACAATCGTGGGTCCTTCTTGGCACGATCACTTATGCCGATCGTCTCAATTATAGTGATATTGGATGATGCTATTGATGATTTGGCATTAGATGCCATAATCAACAGTTGCAATGCTTGACGTGATTCATTTTCGGTAGTCCCTTCAAGTTTTAGCGTAAAACGCTCAAACAACACTTGTATTATTTGTGCATCAATATCATCGCATTGTACCCATTCACGCACTAAGCACTCCATAGCTGTGTAGTGTCCGTAGTTTAAGTCCTCAAAGAATTTGCAAAGATTCTGAACTACTTTTATTGCATGTGTTCTGTGGAGATGAGAATACAGGATTATTTATTTTACAAACTATTTCGGATATAAAACCACCTTCCAGTCTCATCTGTGGTGAATAGGACCTTCTTGTAAGCATTCGATACAGCGTCTCGTTTTTCTTTATCACTTGACCATACAAGATATAACATCCGGCGCATTCCGCATTCTGTGCCCTTGATCCCGAAAAGATAGCCAGTTGTGAAAAGATCAACCGCTTCAAAAACGTCTGTGTTGGTCTTTGATAAAAGCAACTCTTGAACCTTGGGCACAGCCTTTGTGATAATCTTGGAAAACTCAATTGAATCTTGGAGGAATTGAACGGTTTTAATTTGAGTACCAAACTCTTCGTTCTATAAAAGAAAATGTTAGTTAGTAAGCAAGCAAATTTTAAAAGTACGAGTTAATGAACGTGTTCATATCCCTAAAATTCATTACGGAAAAGACTACATTTAGTCTATATTGTCGTTCATACATTTTTGTGAAGGCGTTTGAAAAACTTGTCCGATTGACCGATATGATCTTAAAAAAAATGTAAAAACGCAAGGCCCAAGTAAACACTAAAAAGATATAATTACGTTGTTTCATTTTAAAGTGTTGAGTGTTTTTCGGATCTAACAGTAAACCTACTTGAAGAACTTTGCTACGACATTTAACAACCTTTGAAAATGCCTTTATTCTCGCTTACCAGTAAATATAAAAAGAGTCATCGTCAAAATTCCACTTGGAAAATTTTATGATTATGACAACTGAAGTGCCTCGGAGAATATATGTCTTTGAAACATCTGGTATAACTTCATTTGGAGATCCGCATCCGCAAATTTGTATCCCATTCTGTTCTGCTGGAAAAGGATAAGGCCTTTGGAGTATAGATATGGTGCTTGATTCTTTGTGTATAAAACACCTCGATAACGCAGAGCAGATAATACAATTTGACAACGATGTAACGCAATACACTATCTCATCAAGCAGAAAAAATAAAATTCGAATTTTTGGCGCAACATGCACGCGTGTATGCGTGTGTACTTCTTGCATACTACTCGGATGATTTGTCAGATAATCACATTTTAGAAAAGTGACAGACAACAAAGTTTATTAGTTTCAAATGGTCCTTATAGGGGGTAATTAAAATTTAAAAGATTTGGGTCAACAAATGTGAAAAAATATAGATTTTATGACATACGTTGGAGAATTCCTTAGACCAGCGTTTTACAAATCCAAGTGCGGAGATTTAATTCTCTGTCACAGTAACACCCAAATCACGCAGAAAAGGATGGTATGCACGGGCTCACCATAGATTAAATAGGATCTAGCGACTGGGGGGAGACGTTTACGAGAATATGTCATGGTCTTGCATTTGAAGAAATTGGGCTCCAGGAATTTTTTTGGGTGCCATGTTTAAAAGTTGTTTACATCAGCTTGAAGTGGGTAAGAGTAAGAGATTTTCACGTCATCAGCATAAATATATATATAAATAAGAGTTTTTATTTATACAGTCAACGTCATTGATAGACGAAACAAATATCAAATGGCAATGATGGCTACTTTGAGGAACTCCGGATGTGTTTAAAAATGGGTCCGATACAGAGCATATCAAGATCAACAGAACTTTGTATTAGCGTTCAAAAAGATAGGATTTTATTCATGCAATTAAACCCGGTTAAAACCTTAGTGCTTAAGTTTAAAAAGAATGATTTCGGGTTATATTTTATCGAAGTCAATGGCAATATCATCGACTTCATTGCAATTGTCTGATACACCTTTTTTATGTAAGGGGATTATGTAAGAGCTCTTTCAAAAAGAAGGCAAGACTACGGAGGTGTTAGGAGTTAGGAAAGGGCAGCAAGGGGATAAGGGTATGCTTTCGGACCCGGGAGAATGGTCGCGCTTGAGTTTCTTTACCTTTGCTTCAATGAGAGACATGGATACTTAATTTATTGAATAGATAGATAGTAAGCAGTAGATTTGAAAGAAGATGGATAGTTATCTGATTTCTTTAAACTTCATTAAAAGTGGAAAAATCGTTTGGGGTTGGAGATTATGCTATGTTGCATGTGTTCGAAATATTGGTGATACAGGAGATTCGCAGAGTTCGCAAAACTCGAAAACAGGAGTTGTTAAAAAAAATTAGAGTCCGAACGAGATTTAAGATAAACTCGCCAAAGGTTTTATTTTATTGTGTTACGAAGTGATGGGACTGATTGTTTAAAGGAGTTAAATATTTTGCAGTAGAACATCGTTTCATCATTATCAATAGTAATGCTCATATTTATAAAAAAAATCGTTGAAGTTATCTTTGCTAAGTAGGTTGTTCACTTTATCGAACTCGGTTTTATGGAAGTTGAAACGTTAAGATTTTTCAGTGTGAGTATTATAAATATTGCCATAGAAAACTGTGAGGGAAAGATGTGGGTGAAAACGATTCTTGGAGAGAAGATGATTGCTCCCAGAGACAACACTATAGTCGGTGTCTGATGAGAAGATTAAGTCAAGCTAAGTATACCTAAATTATTGGTAAATGCCAGAATCAGAAAGACATTCAGGGAAAAGTAATCTTTATCTGAGGAGGGATTCGAAGCGATGAAGTAGGACTCATCTGGCAGAGTCAATTGAAGATTAGGAAAATTTGGTGCCAAGATTTTTTCTCACAATTTTGCGTGTCCGAAGGTCTGGGTTGATATAAGCCTTTCTTCACAATTGGTACTGTGCGATGATTTGTCACTTTGCATTCGACCCAGACCTTCGGGTTTGTCGCAGTTCATCGCAGTAACCATTGCACCACTGAGTCCGTTGGGTTATTTACCCGATAAAATAACAATTTGATGTATATTGCTCTTCAATAATATAACATTCTTTCTACACCCTGCTATATAAAAATATAAAGAAATGTTTAAACTCACACTATCCCTGCAACCATTAGCCAAGAACATATACGATTTAAGGAGAGCCATATAGTAGGCGCACTGCTCCTCTAGTTTTAATGTATGCCTTCAGAAGACAAAAAATTAGTTATTATTGTAAAAAATATATTTATCAAATTAATACCTCAGTTCTGAGTTACCAGCCACGAAATCGGCTTTCCTCACCAGACCAACAGCATCTTTATATTTCTTTTCCATTAAAAGGCCAGAAATCCTAGTCACAAGGTCTTCATAATTTTCTTGAGTCTCGTGCAATTCTTGAGTACCTTCAAAAAATAAATTAAATAAATACCACAATTACGGCTTCCTCAATTATAAAATGTATGTAGTGTTAAATATAGAAATAATATTTAAATGCTTCTTACATTGAGTAAGATTTTCCTCGACAAACGGAAACAAATCTGGTATAACCTGATTCCATTTTTCATCAAGGTCTTCGGCTTTTTTGCGTTCCTCTGCTAACACATCACTTAGTTTCTCCATTTTGGCGCACTCTTCTTCGTGCTTTTTAACGAGCTCTTGTAATGTTAGTTTAGCGGCGAATGGATTTCTTTCAAGAAAAGATTTTATCAGAATCACTGCATTTTTCCTTACACTGGACGTTTTATCCTCCAGCCGTTCCACAGTTTCACTCAGAACTTTATGCTGAAAGGAAAGCGGGACAGCATTTTCCTCCTTCATGTGTATCCAAATGTGCAAGACCTTTGACCTCACATGCGCAGACACATCATTCATGTGAAGCAGTAGATTCTCTAGAAATTCATCTCGAGCTTCTTTTAAGTCCTCTGACAATTCCTCTGATGTTAGCTCACCAATTATGGCTTCTCCCATAATTTGTAAAATGCAATTACGCAGCACATGCGACTCACAGTTTAGCAATTCCTCACTAAGTGTAGATAGATGGGGGATCATCATCTTCGGTGATGTGTAGCTAAGTTCGGTTAAAAAGTTTGAAAAATTTCTCGAGATTGCTGTGTCAGTCGATTCAACGGTAAGGGTCTCAACGATATCTCTTATTAAAACTGAAAAAATGCTCGATATTCCGTAATCTTCGTGCAAAAGGTGTATTCCGTTAGCAATGGGTGCGGCAGCATTTTCACAAGTTCGCATGATTTGCAATATCCGAACAGGAAATGTTATGGCATGGTTAAACCGTTTAATAGCAGTGCCAAAAATTTGAAAGACTGTGTCACTAATATGCCTGTCTTTGCCCGTTAAGTTCTGGGTCTCAAGAGTACGATAGCAAATATCCGTTAGCAAACTGGTAAGAAAAATACATCAATAATTGGCTTTGTGGGCTAGAAAGAAAGTGTACTTACTTAACAAATGCCTCTTCAGCAATTGGAGGATTCCATAGTCGTTCCAATGGCAGCTGCATGAGATTGAATATCTGTACCAAAAACTTGAACCTTTTTTGTTCCCAATCTGGGTGGGATTCCAATTCAGGTGCATTCTTTTTACCCTTTTTTATTTGGCCGCTTTGAGCTTGTACGATCGCATGGTCAATAACTTTGACTGTGTTTACAAATAAAAACATGGTCATTTTGATAAGATTCAAATAAGCATTACGATCCTCGCTTCCACTCGCATCGGAAGCTGCCAAAAATTGCGACAATTTCTGTCCCATTTTGTCGGCCGTAATAAAAAGCAGATCAAATGTTCTCATAAGGTATGTAACAGAAACCGTTGAGGAGTTTTCGATCACCGAGAAGTACGTGTCGAAGTTGTCAAATATATAAAAAGGATCACCGTTCGGTATTGCCTGTCTGCAGACTGTGTAATAATTTTAATTTAAATAGAAGATTACATTTAAAAATTTGTATTTTTACATACCTTTTAGTTTGTCCGGAATTTCATTAACAGAATAAACATGTTTAACATAATAATTGTCTCCTTCTGAGTTAAGCAAATCAGAATTTGAACAAGGTATTACAAATTGAAAATTCATCGTGAAATAAGTAAAATTAAACAAACAAGAACACAAAATTGCACAAATTAAGCGCGCGTCGGTTATGATGTTGTTTGTAGACAAAATAAAGCATAAAAAAAACAACGGACAAATCAAATTGCTGTCAACACTACTGTCAGAAATGACTTAATGTACAGTAGCAAGCAAGTGTTTGACTCTTATACAGTCGTAGGCGAAATTTATTTACCGTTTGAAAAGCTCTGTAAGAAACAGCAGAGATCAAGAAAGGCCTGCTCAGAATGCATATCTGTAGCTTGTATCTGGCATCGCTGTCAAAAGAGAGATACCTTTCTTGCATGAAGTTGCCCACTCTTCAACTTCAAGCAACAGATTCATGAAGATACACATTGTGTAAGCGCTTACGGGTTGGCTTGTTGTTAACTTTTTACTCAGCTACAAGCATCAGCTACAGATACGCATTCTGGGCGGCCCTTAATTCTTAGGGTCTGTATCTTGCATCGCTGTCAAAAAAGAGATACATTTCTGACATGAAGTTGTCCTCCATTTAACTTCAAGCTACAGATTCACGAAGATACACATGTAATGTGTGACACAATGTATGTCTTCGTGAATCTGTAGCATGAAGTTGAATACAGGGCAACTTCATGCAAGAAATGTATCTATTCTGGGCAGGCCTATACTTGTTCTCTTCTTATGAGGCGCGGCTTGAGTAACTAAAAACTGTAATAGCATATGTTAATAAGACCGACATTATTAAGTTAGTAAAATACCCTATCCGATAGTTTAACTATAGTTTTAAAATTAAATTTGTAATAAATGGAAATATTTAAGATGGATATTATTGATAGGCAAACGGATCGAATATAAATTGAAATTTAAATGTATCTAGCCATGCCAGTCTGTACATTCGTTCATCCGATTTCTTTCAGATTTTGATCTCAAAATGTTCCCTGTCCCAATTTAACATAAACGAGAGCGATTCTTCTTTTTTTTTGTATTAGCGTGTCTATTGAAAATTTGTTTATTTTTCTTTTTTATAAGTGATTTAAACTTTTAGAGTTACATATTCCTAAATAAATACGAAACTAACAATAAAACATATAAAATATTCAATTAGAATAGATAAACACTATTTGCACCAACTACTTCGTCTTTATAATCGAAAAAAATTATTTACCATTGGGCCTGCGCATACGAGTATGCTTCAACCGTAGTCATTATGGTTACTTTGCAAACACACGGGAATATGTTCAACCGGTTGAATTTTGTGTAATATAACAATCTTTATATGTGTTTGTACTTCCATGGTTTGTTTTCACTTTTATTTTCCGCGATAATGTACAACACAAACCATTAAAACTGAGTGACACCGATTTGTTTTGCGTGAATATTTTTTTTGCTGAAATTCTTGTTTGTTGATTTTTTTATTTAATTCGATTGACACCGAACTAGCCGCCGTATTTTTTTTAATACCACAACTGTCAGAAACGCATGCATGTGTTGGTAGATTCAACCTCTTCAACCACTTAATTTTGGGTGAAAAATTGCCCTCCAGTGGATCTCAAACTGTGCTCCCTCCTCACCCATCCAACCATCAAACGTGACGTTCAACCGGTTGAAGCATACTCGTGTGCGGAGGCCCATTGAAATCGAGATTTTTCAAAAGTGATCTATATAAAAATCTGTATATAAATTCGTTATTTTTCTGTCGTGAATGTCACCCTAAATCTAGTTATATCGAAAAGCCACAGAAAAAAATTATCTCTCTGAATACATTTAAAATATCTACTTTGAATGTACTCACTCAAATATATAAACAGCTGTGTGGCAAATGTCACCACGATGTCACTTTTGAAGAAGATGTCACATTTGAAGAAAGAACAATTTTTTAATATATTTAGCTTCGGTTATTAATAATTTATTATAAGAATTATGTTATCATCTGAATTGTTCTCGTTAGAAAAAGCGAAGTTAACAGAACACGATTTTAATTTAATAACACAAGCCCAAGACGATTTTACAAAGTTAGTAAGGTTTTAATAACTGTGGTATAATTAATCTTATACCTATTTTCTAATTGTAGGCAAAGTTATGACAAATGTTTGGAAACTCTTAGACAGTTGGAACAGTCAATGGGACCCATCTACAAAATCCAGCATAATAAGTGTATAGCAGGATTTTATAAAAATGATTGCAAGAATCATGAAGAACTATTGCAAATGCTGGAGCTTGAATCATCTGAAGTGAGTCTAAGATTTTGATTTAATTTAAGTTAACTGTGCATACGAACCCACGGCAGACGAGCTTTTATCCAAGAAAGATAAAACAGGGTGATACTGTTGTAAAAAGAAAAAATAAATAAATAATAATAAATACCTAACAAAAAACTCCATATGGTTCAGGACAGTATCTATGGATGGTTATGATCACACTGACTTGCTTATAACATAGTTGTTAAGTAGTCAAGAAGACCGTACACTTCCTCAGTTGTTAAAATCATTTAATCATAACGACTTTCAAATGATGTTTTTTCTGTGTTGCGCCGAATTCTGAGTAGTAATGTAGTATAACCAAATGCCTCCAAGAGAAGAGACACAAATGAAAATTAACACTTGCGTTAAGATTATTTTAATAAAGCTTATGTTTTTACTGCCGCGAATCATGTGTAAATATCTAGAGAAAGAATGACAAGAATAACAACTGCGAGAAATCGTAGATGCTGGGATAGTGTCATCTAGTGTGCAGTATACTAGGTACATGGTAGGCGTTGATTAAAGAAGTAAAAATGTAGAATCACAATGAATTACAATTAAACCCAAGCAAACTAATATTTTGTATAATAATAAAATGAAGATCATATAATACAGAGCTTAATTTAAATCTTTAAAAAATAATTAGTTTGAAGTAGTAAGGATTTTTTTTAGATTTAAGATGTGTAAGGGCGTGGATACGGCCAACACTAGTAAGCGAGTTCGCTAATTCACGCTTGGATGATTGTTCACGATAGTTCAAGTTAGCGCGGACTAGCGCAAACGCAAAAAGCGTGATCTGCTACCACGTTATTAATTAACAATACATTAGATTTACTAACGCACTAGCACGAACTTACTAGTTATTAGCATACTAGCGTCGGTCGTAACCGCGGCCTAAGTGTTTGGGTCTCCCATACTTATTTTTATTATTAGCAGGGCTTAATCTGATTTATCTGATTTCGATAATGAAATTATTGACAACGCAGTCAATGCTGCTCATCTCTGCTGTTGAATCCGTATTATATTTTACCAAAATATGACTTATTACGCGTAGTAAAAACAAAAATATAGAACAATATAATATAATGACAAGAACTTTCAATATTGACAAATCCAAACCCCTCTACTCAAAAAACACTTCCCAGGAGATGAATACTTCATTGGACAAGATAGCGCTAGTCCACCAACTTGCGCGCACTGGCAATCGCTCATTCATATTAAACATGTCCAAGGGATATATGCGTTCAAATTCTTGAACTCTTACACTAACTTGGATCCATCAAACATTCAAAGAATTCTGATCTCCCACTTGCAATCGACTCTGCCGGAAGATTTTATTATTAGAAAATGTTTTTATAGACTGGAATCTGAATTTGGGAACCAGACCAATGGTTAATGGTGTTTATCAATCCAACTTAGCTAATAATTGGGCACGATTTCAATTTCCGATGAAACACAATTTTGTTTGTTTCGTTTAAATAAGCACAAAATATAAAGTTGCAACAATTTCGTTTTTGCCTAATTTATGAGATATCGAAACTTTAAAAAAAATATTTTTCCCTATGGGAAAACAGTCTTCTTAATCAACAGCATCTATATTAATGTTTTCTCCGTGGGCTGGTGGAAATCTTCATAGATACGATGAGCACGTGAACCACCACCCTTTTTGTATTTGAATTGCAACTGAGTATGCGACTAATCTAGCAATTTTTTTTATCAATGTTTGTTAAATTCGTTTCACTGGTACAGTCCCATGGCTGTATACCATATGTCCAAACCGGTTTTAGCACTAGCTTGTATAATAGCAGCTTATTATCAAGGTTAAGCTTCGAATATTTTCCAAGCAACCAGTACGGTTCTCTGTATTTCTTCGCAAATCCTTTTTCATGCGACTTCCATTTTAATTTTGCATCGTGTGTCATACCGAGATATTTGCAAACGCTACTCGAACCGTATTTAGAAATACAGGCAAATGGTTTGTCCGTTTATACGAAAAAACTACATGAATCGATTTGCTCTCGTTAAGTGCAAACCGCCAGGATTTTGTCCATTTATTAACCTCGTTAAGAGCGGTTTGTAATTTTATATTTATTTCCTCTATTGCTGTGCCAATTGCTAGAATAGCAGTATCGTCAGCAAACGTTGCAACTATTGTATCGTTTGTTTGTGCGAAATCAAGTGTAAATAGGAGGTACAAGAGTGGTCCAAGGACGCTTCCTTGGGGTACTTCTGTCATTATTTCTTTGAACTCTGAATATTCGTTTCTAAGTTTCACACGGAAGAGTCTATGCTCAAGATCCGATCCGAGCATTTTATATAATTTTTCAGGCAGAACTTGCGACACGTCAAGAAATACTTCTAAACCCAAATTGATGGTCGGGTAAAAGGCATTTCTGATCAATAATGGGGAGCAAGCGCCCGAGTAATATCCTTTCAAAAACGTTAGAAATTGTTGGAAGAAGTGAAATAGGTCTTTATGATTTTCTTTCATTCGGTGATTTTCCGGTTTTAGAACCATAATGATTGAATAATTCGATTCTTTTCCAGCGGTTAGGCTTTGCAGATAAGTTTCTACAGCATGGTTTTTAAAAATGTTAATCGAATTCGATAGCAAGTTACTGAACCGATTGCGATGTGTTTTATCTTGCGGGGCACGAGTTTGGTGCCATCTTTTAAAGCTTTTCTTTTTTTGTCTTACTAAATCTTTTATTTCTCGGGGCATATTTATGACCCCAGGAAGAAATTTCATTTTATAATAATTTTATAAGGATTATTATAAAGTAATCTGAAATGTTTCCACACCTAAACTATGTAAATAAAATTTACCAACAAAAACATAATTTAGGCATATTATCAACAAAGTTGCACGCTGCACGGCGAGCTTCACTGCGTCAAGAATGTTAGTTTACGACAAACATTTCCTGAACTGACTGGGTAAATAAAAGCCATGCTTCTCGTTATGTTTAGACATCCATATCCATAAAGCTTAAAAGTCCCTCTTGTTGATCACACTATAATCGATTTGATGATCAGAAGGGCATCATTCTCCCTTGTAAATATTAAGATATATATATATTTTTACTACTTTTCAATTAACACGCACGAGCAAACAATAACCACTTTAACTGGATCGTAGTTGTCGCCATCTAGTCTTTTCTTCTTTAGCACTTTATTTTTCCTAGATATGTCTAGAATTTTACAGCCACTACTTGTCTATTTAATTTTTTATCTTAATCCACAGACTAACCGACTCAAATCCCGTAGTCCAATCGTAACGTACAACAAAGCAGTAGTCTACTATCATAAGCGAAAATATTTTACTGCTATAGACATCCTCATGCCGTTGGTAGAGCGACTGGACGACTTGGAGGAGTCAGTTGTTTCAAACGTTGGTGTCCTCGTGCTAAGCTGTCTATTGGCGACAAATCAACTTAAGAGGGCATTGAGATTTCTCGACGTTATACAGATACATTTGGGAACAAGTTGGGATATTGTAGCTGGCGAAGAGAATACGTCACCAGAAATTCTTAGCAGCATCGATGGTTTTAATAGAATGTTCAAAATCGTTGCAATCATGACAAACGTGCTAAACAGGAAATCAGTAGTTATACCAGACGATGGAGTGAGACTTTTGTTAAATTTTTTATTTATTAAAATGAATTGCTATTGTTTTTTAGACAGCAGAATATGCGGCACTTAAAGCACATCAATATTACTTAATGAAGGACTTCCAGATGGCAGCAAAGCAATTATCAAAGAAGTTTACTCTAGGATCGTATGGCGTTGAGTAAGTTTTACATTTAAAAAAAATGAAAAAAATTAAAAAAAACTTGTGTATATAGTTCTCATGGCGAAGATCTGGATACATGTATCGCCAATAACATGGGTATCATCCATTTGAGAGTTCGACACTATGCAGTAGCAGCGAAATTTTTTCAAACTGCCATCACATTTGACAACAAATTCTCTAGCAATTTGAGAAATGTACCCTTGCATTATCTAAGTGCCCCCCGTTCTAGAGAAGTATTATATAATCTTGGTATATCGATGCTACACTTAAGACGTCCAAAAGAGGCATTCGAATGTTTCTTGACATCACTCAAGACATACCATAAGAATCCCAGGCTCTGGTTTAGACTTGCAGAAGCTTGTATAATGTGTCATGAAATGGTAAGAATACAATTTATATTTTTAAGTATATAAATAGATTAGTAGATAGGAAAATAGATAAATAATATATTGTGCATAACAATAACGTTTTTCATCTGTGTAGGTAAGTCTCATTTTGGTTTTGGTATTGTGTCGGTCATCGTTTGACAATCGACATTTATCAATAGTCGATAGTCGCGTCGATTGTGAAGTTCTGTATTGTGAATGTAGTGAAAAAAATTGTCCTTTGTAGGAAAATCCAGATATCGCCAAAAGGAATTACGAAACACCACCACCAAAACATGAAAGTCATAGGCAACAAATTTTTCCTTTTACTTTTTGAAAAACAAAACACACCTAAGAAAACACGAACGACAACATTTTTGTTTTACAATTGACGATCAACTATCAATAAATGCCAATTGACAGGAAAAGACATATTTGCGAATAATTATGAGTAAGAGCCGTAAATCCGGATGGCTCGTAGTTAAATGTAATCCAGTTTATTAGTTAATTGAATTTACTAAGTAAACTAAAATAGTATTTAAGGCCTGTGCTCTTATTCCGTAAAGTGATTATCGTTTGACTATAGCATTTCGACGGTACATCTTGCATCACGTAAGATCAATAGCCGTTTTTGGTTTCGGCGATATCACATTATTTGCTTCACTTAAAACAATAATCGTCAAATCACTGACGATTATTGAGCGATTGCTCATGAGGTCTCGACTATCGTCTGAGTGATAATCGTTTTCAAAGTTACGAAATGACCCCCCTGGTCTTATTTATGAGAAACATGTAGGGTTATATAAATTATCTCTTAGCTCTAGTTGCTGTTGCACCAACCGTAAAGTGCAGGGTATCAACCATTTAGGTAAACCAGCGGTTATGTATAATCTATCCGAAGATAAACCATGCAAGCATCGTTCAGACATGCTTTTTACACTGATCATAATAAGAAATTTATTTATTTAGTCCATTCTAGAACTTGACAAGAAACCTATTATAGCTGCAATCATTTGTCCCGGATCTCGAAGAAAGTTCATTTTCCAGCCCACGCCTAAACTTTCCTACCCGTAAGTAAATAAGTACGCAATGACAATGTATAATCGAACATATTATTATTATTTTATTAATCTAGGGAAAATTTCCAATCTTCCGCTATTCCCGATACTAATTTAGAGTTTGCAGCTTTATGCCTACGCAATGCACTGTATTTGTATAATACTTTCAAACCGAAATTTATGACGCCTCCGACTGAAGACGCCGACACCCAAAGCTGGACTTCAACCAACGACGATAATATTTGCAACCCCTCGATGCCGATCTCTAAGGAATCTTTCGACAATTTGGGTGCTGCGATATATGCTGCATTCAGTTATGTTTCATTGCGTTTAGGGGATTATATTGTGGCATTGGAATTTGCTCGCGATTTACTTCGAATGGATGGTATTTCAGATTCATATGAGTAATTAATTTTAAATAGTTACGTTTGCTTAGTTCAACAAATACTTGCCTATTCTTTTCAGAATGTTAGGCCATATGTATTGCGGAGAGGCACTAATTATGATGGACAAATTGGCAGATGCGCGAGTTCACTTGGAACCGAAGTTCATGTCGGCTCCCAATGCATTCGATTTTGAAACAAAAGACTGGCAAGTAAAGTCGATTGAAGCTGCACAGTCAATTACAAGATACAATCTTGTTGTGTGTATGATCTTGCAAGGCGATTTGGATATGGGTAAAGCATTGCTACCCACCTGCATTCATCCCATTGTAAATGCGAAAGTGACTGCCCTAAAAACGTATATAGATATCATTGCTAAGACCAGTGCATAGGGGTCTGTGAAGCGCTTTGTATCATTGTAGAAATTCTATTCGAAGAAAAAAAAAATACATGCAATGTAATGTTTATATTATTAGGTGTGTCCCGCTACTGTATAATTATTTACTCAATATCGGTTCTGAGGCAAACAATTCTACATTCAATTTAGTGAAATCTATATTGTGCGGAAGCAGAGCTTTTATGTTTTATAAATAGCGAAATTTATAAGTTATACAATAAAAATGAAATTTAAGATATAAATCCTAAAACTGAAAATATTTTTCTAATTGTTTCTTTGTAATAAAAAAATATGTAAATAATAAGAGGGAGTTGATCTACGTCGTATGGAGTACCTCTATTACCCCAAAAATATTTCTAACGTTTTTGATCAAACTTAAAGAGTACATGAACACTAACGTTTGAAACAAAACTGCTTAAAAAATTGGTATAAAGGTGGTAAAACTGAGCAAAGAAAATGGTCTGCAATTGTTGAAAAAAAACTCCAAATTTGAAGTTTGATGGAAATCCACCCATTCGTTTAGTGAGAGGATGTGGGGGAACCAATTTCGCTGTCATTATATTAGAATTAATCAAAAATCGAATTCGAAAATGTTCATTAATACAATACCCTCTCTTTTGTACGAGAAAATAAAACATCATTTTGCAGAAAGGTTCCTTTATGTTTAATAAAACAAACAAAGATTCAATCATGATTAAAGATTATTTAAATATCCTTGAAATAGGTTCAAAGAAGCTATTTCATTTTAGGTAAAATACTTCACTGGAAAAATGAATCATCAGTCTTTTTACTCTAAACGGTTATCAATTCGAAAATGCCATAATATGAGATTCATAACTCCTTGAAAATATTATTTATTTGCCCTCTGTAATTCATTACACGAATGGCTGTTGTAAAAATACATATTCGCCCCAAATCCTTGAAAATTCAACGTGCTGCTTTTTACGTTCTCGCTTAGGCAGTTTTTTTTTGTAGTTTTTCAAACTCCAAGTGTGGATTATGCATAATTACACAGTACATAGCTGTTTGCTACAGAAAAGACCACTTACTTCCTTAATTTTTTTAAGGAGAGAGTGGAGTTAATGCTTTTCTTTGCATCTCAGGATTATCTTCTTGTTTCATTATGGTGTTAAATTCCTTTGTAGTTTCTTTTCTTCTCCAGTGTTTTAGCTTGAATGGTTAATTTACACCAACGATGAATTAAACGAGAGAAAGAAAAAGTCGATTGATTTTCGGTGTAAATTACAATTTGTTTTTTTTTTTTAACTACAGATTCGATTTTGTACTTAAGTAACTCAACGATTCATTTCAAAAGAACAATTAGATTGTTAGTGTAGGTACTTTACTAGCGTAACAAAATGTTTGAAGTGAAGAATATCATCGATGGCCACCTACCATCAAGCACAACTTGCCATCAGCTCCCTGTTATCTATATAGTTATACAGACAATGTAAAATGCAACAACACTTTCGGTGGTAACGTACCATCAACGACAGCAACCATCGGCAACGAGTTATGCAGTTCCACAACCAAAGTTAAATACAGCAACAATTTTGTGTATCTTCTGTTCGGGTTGCCGTGGATCGAACGGGACGATAATTTTAGCTGCTTAACGTTGAGAGATGGTATGTAGATGTACGCGAATACAACAATTAGGACAGCGAACACTTGACTACATAGGCTTTCAAGCATTCAATAATTTGCCAAAGACATCAAAAATACATCAAACATAAACATTTTTAAAAGAAAACTTTTAGCTTATATCTATAAAAATTAACATAGCATAAAACTTAAAAAAAAAACATATGAGAGGCTACAATCCGCTGTGCGGATCGTTGAATACCCTATCCCATCCCATCCTTAAAATTAATATCCTCAAAATATAGGCCTTATTTCGATGAAATACAGAAAATGACATTGTCACAATATATTGCTCAGACAGTTTATCAAAATCTTTTGTGGTCGACAAAAAACAACGTATTTCTATTGCTAATGCCTTGGGATGGGGTATACAAATGGTTTTTGTAAGAAAACGCCCCCAAAATGGACAAAATGTTTGTATTACCATTGCGGAAGTATTTGCATCAAACATTTTTTCGAAAGTTTTAAAATTTGGACAAAAAGCGTTTTTTACTAAAAAGCCCCCAAAAAGTGAGCGTGGCAAAAAACTTTGTATGGACGAAATATAGATATTAGGATTGTCTAAATATGCTGCTCAGATACTTTTTTGAAATTCCTTACGGTTTGGCTTTAAACTACGTTTTTCTAAAAGGGGGCGTGGCAGTGGGCGGATTTCAAAAAAATTTACACTTGTTCTGCTTCGTCGGCCAGAGAGTCTATATACCAAATTTCAACACTCTAGCTCAAAATTTAAGGCCCACAAATCGGTGACACACAGACGGACGGACAGACAGACAGACATGGCTTAATCGACTCAGCTAGCGATTTTGAACCGATCCATATACTTTGAGGTATATGTATCGAAATTATTTCTCTATGTTACAAACTTAATGTCAAAACTAATATACCCCTATGGGTATAAAAATGTACATTATAAAAATTTGCAAACGTTTATAAAAATAATGTAAAAAGAATATATAATTGAAACGAAAGAGTTAAGTACGGTAGGTTAAAGTGAAACAATAAAGCGCATGAACAAAGTAACAAATAAATGATTAATACGAAGAAACTAATTACTTACGACCTCATAAATTAAACCATAAATAAACGAATCGGATAACAAATAACAAACGAAACAATAAATAACAAATGGAATAATAAATAAGAAAATGGTAATAAATAGGAAAATAATATTATAATCCAGAACACCAAGAATATGTACAATAGGGAGGTACTGTTTGGTACACTTAGTTTAAAAATAAGTCTCGAATCTGGAGTCTGTGATCATCGGTACTGCATATGGTTTAATGAGTATTTTGTGTAAAGTTCTAATGATGGGACTTAAAAAGTTTTTTTTTAAACATATATTTTAATTTAAAACAATATTCTGTTGTATAATTCGTTTTGTTAAAAAAGTATCTTAGGTCTATGGTATAATTTTTACGATGAAAAAGACAATCAAATAACGGTCAAAGTTTTTATCTTCTCGAAAACATTTTTATTTTTATTCACAAAATCTATTGAAACTGATTCTTTAAGAATTACCCATAAAAACAATAGGTACTATAAATTAGATGTAAAATAACCAAATTTTCTTAGAATGATTCTAGTGCCAGTACTTATAAAATATTCCACTTGCAATGTTTCATTTGAAACTTTGAAACAATTTGCCTACGTATCTCATAATTTCACAAATTTATTGGAGTGCGGTTAAATTCTCTGAAAAATTTGTCTTAACCTGCCATGAAAATGTTGTTGATTTTAGTAAATATACCCGATATAATAGGCTTATTTTTTACTTTTCTGATAAAGAATTATTATTCTGAGTAGTTAAAAGTAAATAAAGAAATCTAAAAATATGGAATTATGAAACACAAAAATAATTATTGACACAGTTTTATATTATTTTTCAGTCGTAATCTGAAATTTGAGAATACAAATTTGCTAAAAAAAACATGAGAATGCTACAATCCGTTCTGCGAATCGTTGAATGCTCTATCCCATTCCATCCTAAAATTAAACATCCCCGAAACGTGGGAGTACCATTTTCATAAAATACTGCTCAAACAGTTTATCAAAATATTTTATGGTTCGTCAAAACAACGTTGTTCCATTGCATATGCTATGGGATAGTGTATACAAATCGTTTTTGTAGGATAACGCCCCCAAAGATTAGGTGTGAGTCAAAATGATATATAAACGAAACGAACTATATTATTTTCGAAGTATTTGCATCAAAACTTTTTCAAAAACAAAGTTGCTAAAGACTTTATATTATATGACAATGACATAGTCCAAATAAATTGGTTTAATCAGAAAATACGTTTATTTAAAAAGTGGAAGTGGCATTGGGCGGATTTTGAAAATGTTTACACTTTTCTGCTTCGTCGGACAGAGAGTCCATATTACAAATTTCATCACTCTAGGGGGGCGGACAGACATACATGGTTAGATCGACTCAGGTAGTGATTCTGACTTGACCACTTTAAGGTATAACTATCGAAATGATTTCTCTATGTTACAGACTTAATGTCAAAACTAATGTAGCCTAATGGGACAGGGTATAATGAACAAAAGTAAATATTTTCTTCGTTCATATTTTTTTACAATTTTCTCAGTATGAGTTCGACTTTGTAAAGTTTCATTTCAAAGTTTATAATTTACCCTTGCACATTAGTACCCGAGCGATTTGTTAAAATTGATTTACAATATTTGGCATGAAAAATACGTAAAAAACCTCCAGTGCTTACGAAAGCAACAACCTACCCCATTCGACGAGCTAAATCTAGCATGCCAAGCGGTCAGAGCCTGGAAACCCTTCTACTCTTGCTGCCTGGACTGGCTTAGGGTCCCTGTAAGCCCTGAATCATAAAGGTAGCTTAAGGGGTGTAAGTAGTAGCAGTTTAGTTTTGCTCAATATGGAAGGGATTTTTGGAGTAGATAGGGTCAAGTGATCCATCTATTTTGTGTATTCATAGCGAAACTATTGCAGCATACTCACTTCTACTTTTATTTTGCTGACAACACCGCAGTTTCGTTACAATAACTCAATTTTAACACACAAATGGTCTATATTGAGAAAATGTGTTTGTTCACATTTATATCATACAAAAAACCTGTAATTTTTGGAAAAGTTTGTCAGAGTTGTACAGGGCCTTTTATAAAGTTAATCTATAACGCTCAGAGAGCATCCCAAATTGATGCTTGCCAATATTTATTTCTCTTAAATTGTTGATGATCTTCTAGAAGTTCATTCCATTGTTGGCTTGTTCTGCAACAAAAACAGTTTTGGTATTTAGCCATTGTTGTGTGCCTTATAGATCGAGCAAATGTTACAGATCAACTTGTCTTTTTATGTCAACACATTTACTCTCTTAAACAGTACTTTGGTCCACATGCGTATTATAATCGTAGTTAGTCAGTCGTTCAATAATAGCAATCGTTCAATCGCGTGGTGCAGACCTTGACAAAGGGTCTCAATATACTATCTCTAGATAGTATTATGCTTTATGTGTACGTTGATATTTTCACATATTTAATAAATAATAAAAGCAGAAATTATATGTTATCTAAAAATTTGATTGCATCTAATCATACAAATTCGATAATTATAATCAAACATAGTGATTAAGTTATAGCGAAGTATATCATAACGTTTCAATAATAAGCAAGTTAGTCTATCTTGAAGCTTGCTGCAATTCCCCACAATGAAATTTTTACTAGTTATATTTGTAATAAGCTTTGCGGTATTGACTATTGCCGAAAACAATAGTCCGTACATTTCGGATATACGTAAAACTACGGTAAGCGTAGAGCTCCAGTAGATCGACATTGGTATATAAAATTGCAATTCTTAGGCGGAGCGGATCATCGAACATGGATACCCGGCAGAGGAGCATCAAGTTGAGACCGAAGATGGGTACATCATTACTGTTTTCCGTATACCATATTCTCCGAAACTTAATAATGCAGGTTCCATAAAGCCCGCAATATTATTGCAACATGGACTACTTAGCGCTTCGGATTGTTACATCCTTAACGGGCCCGATAATGCTCTCGCATTTATGCTATCGGATGCAGGTTATGATGTTTGGCTGGGAAATTCACGCGGAAATACCTATGCCCGTGTTCACACAAAACTGTCGGTCAATCACCCATATTTCTGGAGATTTAGCTGGCATGAAATCGGAGTCTATGATGTTGCTGCAATGATTGATTACGCATTAGAAAAATCCCAACAAAAATCGTTGCATTATGTTGGTCATTCGCAAGGTACCACCGTTTTCTTTGTGCTTATGTCTGTACGACCTGAATACAATGAAAAGATCAAAACCTCTCATATGTTGGCTCCAGTGGCATACGCTGGGCATATGGAAGGTGCAATGATCACAACTGCTGGTAAATACCTAGGCCAACCGGGTATATATTCATCGTTATTTGGAACAGCCGAATTTATTCCCCGAAATGAATTTGTACAAGACATGGCCTATAAACTGTGTGGTTCGAATCCTAAATATCCGAAATACTGTTCCACACTATTTTTCTTGTGGGCAGGCTCTGGATTAGTAAACATTAATTCGGTAAGATTATTGAAACACGTTAATAAGAATTCTTCTAACAACATATTTTCTAACAGACCCTTCTGCCATTGATTGCAGAGACACACCCTGCTGGTATTTCCACTGACCAGTTACTTCATTACATTCAAGAAAACGTTTCAATGCGATTCTGCTATTTCGACCATGGTTCAAGAAAAAACATGAACTACTACAATCAGGCCACTCCTCCGGATTACGCAATTGATAAGATTACATCTAGTGTGTACCTGTACGTTGGTCAAAGTGATGACTCAGCTAACCCTACAGATGCTAATATTTTGGCTGATCAACTACCCAATCTTAAGGGGAATTTTCTTATCGAAGATCCCACATGGAGCCATTTAGACTTCATATTTGCTAACCAAGTTAAGGAAGAGATTAATAATAAAGTGATCGGGTTTTGTGATGAATATGAACGTGCTAACGAGTAAATCGATCATTTTGATTAAGTAGCCTGCTTTCGCGATAACAAATCAAGATAATTTTATCGTTACTCGATAAAGTTTTGCTTAATAAATTGTATCGATTAAATCAAAAGTTTTTTTAAAATGCGTTTTCTTTGTAAGAAAAGGTCCGTGAGGTACTTTTGTGTAATAAAAAAATAAAAATATCAAATTTTCTATATCAAGAGAACATTTTCTCATTTTAACGAAAATGCGTACGGGTAGCATTCGCAATGAAAAACCAAAACAACCGTCCACTTAAGTGTATTGCATATAAACAGTTAAAAACTTCTAAGATCATTTTTACGAACCCAAGTATTATGTTAAACATACACATTTTATGAATAATAACTTGTTCGATGCTGAATAAAGTCTGCATTAATACATATGTACTGTATAACAATACAACCGTTTAGAGGTGTTTTAGCGAATTCTAATAAATAAAAGGTTTAGATCTTCAGGGAGTATGCTTAGCAGATCCTTTTCTCTACTAAAAATACACACATATTACAATCGCTGATGTTATGAAGAGCTCACTGTACTTCAAATGATGTCATTGGCAAGTGTGCAAAAAGGGGTTCTAATACCTTTGAGTCTTTGACACACTGGTGGTATTAATACTATGGTATGCGGATATATACCACGTATATGTCAGGAAATACTACGCTAATGTCACGCGAGCAGCATGGGATTTGGGTGGTTTAAAGTTAGAAGATAGAAGACACAGTTTTCAATGGGTGAACACAACATGTACAATCTGCAAACGTTGGAGCTCTGCATATATTTCTGAATTCTAGGCCACTGCAACACAAAAATAACAACAAATTTAGTTATTACCTCATTTATTTCCCATAAAATAAAAAAAAAAAACAAATAAACCCAAAAACAAATCCAAACTGGAAGACAGATTTTTTCTCAACTCAATCATAATAGGTATTTATTTTGCGGACAAAAATGTGTGCCCCTATTACCTACGAACCAGAAATCCAGAATACGTTAACCATTGACTTATTATATATGGACTGCTAGTGAAATGTCATTTTCATACGCTTCTGCGAGAAAATAGGTCTGTTCCCGTACTTTTTCAGTAAAAATTAGTAAATTCTCAAATTTCTTGGAGTGGGTGTAAATTATCTCAGAAAGAGACGAAATTACCAAAAAATACGGGAACGCGTTTAAGTAAAAAACAAGTAAAATTATATATTTTGTATGCCTTTTAAAGAACAAATTACATAAATCAACTGTCAAAAGAAGCGAGTTGTCACTTTTAGATACCAACTGACAGTTTACTGATTTTTACCAACAGAAATTTCTGCAGTAAATTTTTTTACAGATTTTTATGGAGGGGTAGTTTTTTGCTCTCTCGTGAGCTCTCTCTTTTACTTATTTTTGCGTACGGGAACGGCAATAAGTAAAAAGCAGTAAGAATCAGTAAATATTATTTTGTACGGGAACAGACCTAATATGTTTCAAAACAGCACAGGCGCCACTGTTTCAACGCGGATTAGCACAGAAACACATGCCGCCGTTAAGCTTATATTTCCATAGTAAAAGGTTAACAAAAGAGCGACATCTTGTGCGAAGAGATTCTTTTCCATAGTGACATGTAGCGTCATCTATTCAAAAGATTAAAAACTACAAAGAGTGATTTCAAATAAATTCTGCAATAACAATACATTTCCTTACTTATTGACACATAAACTGAACAAGTTTTGGAAATATATTTCTTACTTATGTTTTATGATCATTTACATCAAATATTTTGTGCAATGTGACGAAGCAAACGTTTTTTAGCTTACTTCGTTTTCCGCAGTGAAACAGTGGCATATCTGTTGTTTTGGAACATACGTGAAGTTGGCTACTAGCAGTCCATATATAATAAGTCAATGACGTTAACATAATATAACGATAGTTGTTCTTATCTTATGACAGTATTACTCGTGTATGTTTATCAGATTTTCGCAAGAGGTCGCAGTAAACAAAACTTTGGTGTTGTCATTATTGCATAAAATTATTTCAGAAAACATTCATTTGCATCCAATTTTGCATGGTTTCTGGATTTGATACTGACAGCTATTTTTGTCATTTTTGATGAAAGTTTTCAATAACAATTTGAGCCATTTCACACATAGCCGGTCGTTGGGAATACATTCTTATGGGCGCGTTCACACCTGCAAACCGAAACCGTCGCCGGTTAACCATAGGAACGACCGGGTAGCCGGTTGGACGGCTGTCAGGTAGGTATGTGTGAAACGGCTCTTACAGTACCTAAATTTGTATGCTGCAAACTTCCTATACAGGCTTGACAAAATCTATAAGACTAAGGTGTTGTTGTAATTTGCACGACAATTTTTTTCTAAGCCTATATAATATAGTAGCAAAAAACACAAATGAAAAAAAAAAACACGCCTATCTAATATTTGTGCGTCCCATGAAGTTGAAGTTGCATGAAGTTGAAATTTAGCTAATGAACGGCATACTGCGTTGCCAAATTGGATGTCTGTAGAGAATTTCGGACCTACCTACTTGAGTTTAGTGTAAATAAGACCCTTATACATTAAAATCAATTTATTGTTCTTTAGTTAGATCAATTATGGAATATGCTTCAATTGTTTGGTTTCCCTACCAGCAACCGTATATACATAGAATATAGCGAGTATTGTACCAGATATGCAATAAAAAAATAAACTGGTATGAGGAACTACCCGATTATAAAGCTTGATGTTTATTACTTGGCTTTTTCTGATCGAAGGAAGCGTTATAAAGTTTTATATTAATTAGGAATATTATTTGTTCTCGAATAAATTCATCCGAATTGTTAGCCAGTCTTAACATCTATGCATCTGTGAGACACCTTTGCCCAAAAGATATGTTTATATTTAGCAAATAGGCACAGAACAGCTTATTTAGTTCTGATGAGTGCGACTTTTCAAATAGTAGATTAGCATTTAAAAATAAATTCCCAAATCTTTTAAGTAACTTCACAATTTCACATCCCAAATGCCAACAATCCTTCGCTAAGTCTATACTCTTAGACAAGTTTTTTTTTATATTAGTTTTTCTCTATGATTATAGAGTTTAATGAATTTTATATATTTTTTTCTTCTACTTAGACTTTTTTTTTTGTCATTTTAAAAAGTTTTTTTCAGAATTAAACAATTTCTTAGTACTAAGTCAAAATAATCTGTAAGTATATATAAATATGGTAGATTATATAAATATATAAATAAGCTTTAGATCTGGCTTCCTGATAGCAAAAGGATATATAGCGGCCAGCGGGCCATTGAATGGCTAGTTTTAAACTTCCGTGATTGCCAAACCTTAATACCAAATCCCAAAATAGAGCCAGTCTATAATCGCCGTCCACAAAAAAAGTATCTGAGTGCATGTAGACAATACGTCGGACTTTTTCTGGGCAAATACTTTTTATCCTTGTAGACGCATTAAGCGAGTGGTCGGAGGTTCGGATTGCCTAGGTATCACCACAGAAACCATCACAAAAGTAAGCAGGTATATTTTCCACACATTTGGTGAACCAAATAAAACCCTATGGGATTTAGTATCAGATTCTGTTATCTGAGACACATCTCTTAAAAATATACCAAATATTTGAGTTCCTCTTACGGATTCCAAAGAGATCTCCGAATAATTTATAATGTTGCACTTTTACACCCTCCAAATATGTGATTGTAGCAAGGGTAAATAAATACAACACATTTAAACCGAAACAAACGTACCTGTAAAATGTATATATTCACAATTCGGTAACTAGTTTCTTTGGTCGAACTTGATGACAATAATATCTGATTAATAAAATACCTATAACCTGCGACTGTGAGGCCCCCCTAATGACATAATCTAGTAACTTCGTTATTAAAATCATTACAGATCTACTACAATTCATTTATTTCCACAGCGGGAAAAGTTTGTTGCAGAGGTTTTTTGATTGTTCCTGTTGGTGGCTGGTCCTGTGTTATTTGTTTCTTTGTAGTGTTCTTACTTTACATTGAAAAAAAACTTAAATACACTTTAATAAAAATGGAATACAAAGCAGTCGTTTGTGGAAAATCAAATAACAGAAAAGGAATGAAGCTAACAACTGAAAGGTCTACTACTACTATGTCGACGGAGAAAAACCCTATTCACGAGGAATATTTGCTTCAAGCAGCGCGTGAGAATTTCAAGAAGGATACTCAAGATTTCTTCAAAAAGGTTTTGCTTCGAGATATTGATGAATCAAAGAATCTTCAGTTGCAAAAAAGTACGAATAAAACTTCGCTTTGTACATTGGCAATATACAATCCATACTTTTTTTTTTAGTAAAAAAAAATCAATTGTGTCTGAAGCATAGCAAAACTTTATTGGATGACTTGTCGAAACATCGCAAAAAGTTTGATGAAAGAGTATACATATTTCTGGCAAGAAGTCGACATGAAGTCCGGAACTTGCATCAAGGTTGTAGGTCCATAAAAGAAGAACTCACATACTGTCGTGATACTGTAAACGCTATGTTTCCTTCCAAGAGCTCTAATGAATAAATATTTTTAATGTATGTTAATATCTATTATTTGGGCTGTAAAAAAAATAATTTTGATTTATTCCTTTCGTATGTAAGAATGTGGGGATATTTCGATTTCCGAGGTAACAAACTCTCGTGTTTGCATAATTTTAGGTTAACAAGCAATTGCGATATATTAATATCAATGGGCCTGCGCACACGAGTATGCTTTAACCGGTTGAACGTCATGTTTGTTGGTTGGCCGGGTGAGGAGGGAGCACGGTTTGAGAGCTACTGGAGAGCAATTTTTCACCGAAAATTAAGTGGTTGAAGAGGTTGAATCTACCAATACATGCATGCGTTTCTGACAGTTGTGGTATTAAAAAAAAAGACGGCAGCTAGTTCGGTGTCAATCGAATTAAATAAAAAAAACATATGAGAGGCTACAATCCGCTATGCGGATCGTTGAATACCCTATCCCATCCCATCCTTTAAATTAATATCCTCAAAATATAGGCCTTATGGCGATGAAATACAGAAAATGACATTCTCACAATATATTGCTCAGACAGTTTCTCAAAATCTTGTGTGGTTCGACAAAAAACAACGTATTTCTATTGCTAATGCCTTGGGATGGGGTATACAAATGTTTTTTGTAAGAAAACGCCCCCAAAATGTGGGCGTAGGTGAAAATGATCTATGAACAAAATGTTTATATTACCATTTCGGAAGTATTTGCATCAAAATTTTTTTCGAAAGTTTTAAAATTTGGACAAAAAGCGTTTTTTACTAAAAACGCCCCCAAAAAGTGGGCGTGGCAAAAAACTTTGTATGAACGAAATATAGATATTAGGATTGTCTAAATATACTACTCAGACACTTTTTTGAAATTCCTTACGGTTTGGCCAAAAAATAAGTTTTCCTAAAAAGGGGGCGTGGCAGTGGGCGGATGTCAAAAATTTTTACACTTGTTCTGGTGGCACGGACGAGGATCCTATATACCAAATTTCATTATCCTAGCTCAAAATTTAAGGCCCAAAAACCGCTGACGAACAGACAGACGGACGGACGGACGGACAGACAGACATGGCTAATTCGACTCAGCTAGCGATTCTGAGTCGATCCATATACTTTGAGGTATATGTAGCAAAATTATTTCTCTATGTTACAAACTAAGTATCAAAACTAATATACCCCCCTATGGGATAGGGTATAATAAACAAACAAGAATTTCAACACAAACAAATATACACCCAGAAAAAATCGGTATCACTCAGTTTTAATAGTTTGTGTTGTATATTATCAAGGAAAATAAAATGAAACAAAAGTGAAAACATATGAGAAGGCTACAATCCACTGTGCGGATCGTTGAATACCCTATCCCATCCTATCTGTAAAACTAAAATCCCCAAAAAGTGGACATGGCTAAAAACACGATGTGGATCAAATTAAGAAAATGACATGGTGACAACAAATTCTTCAGACTGCTTACAAAAAACTTTTACGGTTCTACAAAAGACAAGGTTTTCTCCTGCATATGTTATGGGGTAGGGTATAAAAATGGTTTTTATATAAAAACGCCCCGAAAAAGTGGGGGTGGGTTAAAATTGTCTATGAACGAAATGTTCATATTTATATTACTAATGATGCTGCATCAAAATTTTTTTCGAAAATTTTAAAATTTGACCGAAAAACGTTTTTTATTAAAAACGCCCCCAAAAAGTGGGCGTGGCAAAAAACTTTATATGAACGAAATACAGATATTCAGATTATCTAAATATGTTGTTCAGAAAGTTTTTCAAAATTCCTTATGGTTTGGCCAAAAAATACGTTTTTCTAAAAAGGGGGCGTGGCAGTGGGCGGATTTCAAAAATTTTTACACTTGTTCTGCTGGGAGCAACAAAGAGCACGTGTACCAAATTTCATCCTTCTAGCTCAAAATTTAAGGCCCAAAAACTGGTGACGTACGGACGGACGGACGGACGGACGGACGGACAGACATGGCTAAATCGACTCAGCTATCGATTCTGAGTCGATCCATATACTTTGAGGCATATGTAGCTAAATTATTTCTCTATGTTACAAACTATGTATCAAAACTAATATACCCCTATGGGATAGGGTATAAACAAACTGTGGCAGTACACATACATATAAAGTTTGAGAGTGTTGAAATTCATGATCGACAAGTATCTCGGCAAACGCTTTCTGCCTGACGACTGAATATTTTAACACTAAGCGCAGCAACAAAGTATGCAAACATGAATGTACAAGGGGTACGTTAAGCGATTTTTTATACCCTTATCCCATAGGGGTATATTAGTTTTGATACATAGTTTGTAACATAGAGAAATAATTTAGCTAGATATACCTCAAAGTATATGGATCGACTCAGAATCGATAGCTGAGTCGATTTAGCCATGTCTGTCCGACCGTCCGTCACCAGTTTTTGGGCCTTAAATTTTGAACTAGATGATGATGAAATTTGGTACACGTGGTCTTTGTTGCTCCCAGCAGAACAAGTGTAAACATTTTTGAAATCCGCCCACTGCCACGCCCTCTTTTAAGAAAAACGTAGTTTTAAGCCAAACCGTAAGGAATTTTAAAAAAGTGTCTGAAAAGCGTAGTTAGACAATCGTAATATCTATATTTCGTTCATATAAAGTTTTTTGCCACGCCCACTTTTTGGGGGCGTTTTTAATAAAAAAAACGTTTTTCGGTAAACTTTTAAAATTTTCAAATAAAATTGTAATGCAGAATCATTAGCAATTTTAATATGAACGTCTATAGACCATTTTAACCCACGCCCACTTTTAGGGGGCGTTTTTATGTAAAAACCATTTTTATACACTACCCCATAACATATGCAAGAGAAAAACCTTTGTATTTTGTAGAATCGTATAATTTGTAGTGACATTGCCATTTTCTATATTTAATCCCCATCGTGTTTTAACTTTAAGCCATGTCCACATTTTGGGGATATTAGTTTTACAAATGGGATGGGATAGGGTAAACAACGATCCGCACAGCGGATTGTAGCCTTCTCATATGTTTTTTTAAATCTTCCTGTCAGGCACGACGGTTTGTTTTTGCTGTATCAAAATGATTGCCGTGAAGATTTGATAGTGTCGAGGGTAATTTAAAATAACATTACAAGAATCAAGTTAAAAATTGACTCACATGGAAAAAAAGATAGACATATTGTAAAGTATATGCATTGAGTCAGACTCGCGATCTAAATTAATTCTTAAATCCGAACACATAACACAAACTATGATTTTCGTAAAAATATAAAGAAGTTTTGACAATCTTACTGTCTATATTTTATCTATACAACGTATTTAGATACGCAACTTATTGGAGGCGTTTTGGTAAATAATTGTTTAGCTAAAAGCTTAAACAAGTTCGAAAAATAAGTTTCTTATTAAACATTTTGTTAACCCTATCCCTTATCTCTGCCCTAACCCATAGACGCAATAAAAAAATGAACTCCTATATAATAGTAGGTCTTTTTAAATTAACGTCGTTTTATTGACAAACCATAAGAAGAAGATAAGATAAGAAGTTTTAAATGAACAAGATATTTAGACAATCTTAATATGTATATTTCGTCTATATGAGGTGTTTTTCTACCCGCACTTTTCGGGGCGTTTTTTTTTAGTAAAAAATTGTTTTCAGTCTGTGAAAATACTTCTATAGTATTTCTATAAACGTTTCGTCCATAGATCATTATACGCCAAGCCCACTTTATGGAGTCGTTTTCCTCCAAATGTAAAAATATTAAAACACAGGCCCACTTTTAATTGAAATGACGTTTAATGGCCATGATGACAATGCCATTTTCTATATTTCATCCAATTTAGATTTTAGCGTGATGTTCACTTCTTGGGGACATTTATTTTAAGGATGGGATCGGAATATCATATGCTTTTTAACTTGATTCATTTGGATTTTTTCAATATAATTTCTAACGATATGTTTATCATTATTATTACCAATATGTTATAAACTATGCATCAAAACTAATATTATACACTTATGATCCTAACCTGCAATTTAGTCTAAACATAAATTTTAAATGTTTGGAAGGTAAATAATAATAAATATAATAAACTCCTTCTTATATGCACGGATATAATTTAAATTATTACAACTGCTATTTCTGTATATCATATAGTATACTTTCAGGGCTACGAAAATATGAAAACAAAAAAAAGCGCAATTTGGCTGAACAAAACATATAAAAATATTGGCTACAAATTGTTTAATTCCCAATCCCATATCATCCTTAAATTAATCAACCAAAAGTGGGGGGGTGGTTAAAAACATTATTTAGGTAAGGCCGTTGTCTAAAAATCCTATACTTTACCAACTTTTCTTGGCTTTTGCAGGGATGGCGTTGGACGTTGGTGGATTTTGAAATGTTTACACTTGTTCTCCTTCATTGAACGGAGAGTCTATAAACCAAATTGTATCATTCTACACGATGACGGATGGATGGACAGTATCTTTAAATATATGGTTTGAATCGGTTTCGAAAACTGAGTTGGTCTAGCCATATCTTACCATCCGTTCATCACCAGATTTTCAGCTTCCTTATTGAAATGTTGAATCAAATCCTTTGTTGAGCTCAGCAGATAAATGGTAAGGATTTAAAAAAAAACACATATTAACTTCTTCAACGTGACTTTCTACCTTGCCCCGGTGCAGGATCTCAGAACCTGCTGTTAGAAAAGCTTCTGAAGAGATGGAAGGGATGTTCAACTGGATGCTTCAAGCTCGCAGTCCCTCATCCCAACCAATAGCGGCGTGGAGCTAAAGGGTTCGTAACCCCACCCACCGCCCCTTAAGGAGTCCTCGGAGGATTACTGCAAGCCTCGAGCTCGCCGTCACTCGCTCCTTCTAAGAGAACCCTGGAAGCAAAGGACTGCAATATACAGACAACGGCGCACAGCAGCGAAGCACTTGGAAATCATACGAAAGATTCCGGAAGAGTGCAGAACACAAAAGTAACAAATCAGGATAGCCTGGGCAACCAAAGTTGCCACCGCAGTGCACACTGAAGAGAACAAGGACATCACATCCAAGCGGCAGAGACCGTTGGAGAAAATCACTTCGGTCTCCAAAGAGGCCAAAGTGATTAATACCAAGACTACATCAAGGTCATTCAGTGAGGTACTAAAAGGCAACCTCGTGCTGGCGGTGATTGACTGCAGCGATAATGACGGTACAATTTCACCAGAACGGTGGAAACAGGTACCTCACAAGATGGCCACAGTCTTTCTTAGTAAGATGAGGGAGAACACGGGGCCTAAACCCTGTTGCCGCGATGCCGGTTGGCATCAGGGTCATATTAAGCTAATTGCTTGCGCGGATCAGAGATAGTTTGATCTCTACCGCATTGCAATAGCCAGAATTGGTGAAGTGAGGACTGCCTCTAAGCTAGAGGTGGTTGCGAAGGAGGATAAATTAAATCTTCCACGATCACGCACCCGGATCCCAGCCGAACCTTCTAATGTGGTTGAAATAATCCAGACAATCGCCTCCAGCAACCACACTCTTCCGACACACAATTGGAAAGTGGTCAAGCTGGACCAAGTGCAGGGACTTTATAGATGCGCGCTCATTGTGATCAATAAAGAATCCCTTATACCCCTTAAAGAGAATAATAGGGTTATTAGCTATGGCTTTGACTCAATTAAACTAAAAGTCTGCAGAAAGGATGAGCTGGACGCCGAAGCGGATTTCCCTCATCCCACCGGTACGACTATAAATGCCACCGATCCTGGTGTTGGTGTGAGTTTTCCTTTTCTAGCAGATGAATCTGATTCATTAATAATGAAGGGGGAAACCGATAACAGGTTTCTCTATCCGGAGACGGATTAGATTAGTAAAACCGGAGAAGAAAACTCACAGCAACACTCTGTCTCCCAACAGCAAAAACAAAAACAATCATTCAGAATGTAGAAAATTTTTTCTATAAAGCTAAAAGCTGGAACGAATCCTGGATCTGCTACAAAAAGGTCCTATCAATATCCAAAAAGGAACTGAGGAACTCCAAGCTCAAATCCTGGAGACTGCCTTGATAAAATAGAAGAAAAAAAATCCTATCCAATAGTTCATCTATACCAAGCTATCTCAAAAAAACTGATGGCACTTGGACGACTTCAAGCAAAGAGTCCTTAACACTACTAATGGACACCCATTTCCCGGGTAGTTCACAGGAAGCTTTCCAAGACGACCTTAATATAACTAATCTATTGACTGGTAACTTTTATGATCTTATCACAAAAGATAAAATACTTTGGGAAGTACACAGCTTCCAACCCTTTAAATCCGCGGGACCTGATGGCATTGTACCAGCCGAGCTACAGCACTCTTTGGATCTCATCCTACCATGGATGGAAGCTATCCTTAAGGGCTGCATCGAGCTGATCTACACTCCCAAGTTTTGGAGGGAAGTGAAAGTAGTATTTATACCCAAATCTGGAAAAAGTTCTCACGTCAATTCGAAAGACCTGAGACCAATCAGCTTATCATCATTCTTTCTGAAAACCCTGGAAAGACTGATTGACATTCATCTCCGCAGTAGCATTGATGTACATCCGGTATCTGCATCCCAACATGCGTACTGCAAGGCAAATCTGTGGAAAGAGCTGTTTCCCATACATAAGTACTCATTATCGAAAAGTGGTTGTGCTGCAAGATTGCATGGTTTCATTCCTAGACATTGAAGGTGCCTTGAATAACGTTTATTCGGAAGTTAATTCCGCAAGGTGGAGTCCTATCCCCTCTTCTTTGGAACTTAGTGGTAAACGAGTTTTTACTCATCCTGAAAGCAGAGGGTTGTCACGCGATTGCCTACGCGGATGACGTTGCTATCGCAATCTCAGGTAATTACCTGAATATACTCAAGGAACTTCTACAAAACGCACTACACAAACTTTCCAAACGGGCAGTAAGTTGTGGTCTGGATGTCAACCCGCATAAGACTGAACTGGTCCTGTTCACTAGGAAATATAAATTCCTCACATTGACCCACCGTCATTAAGGGGAATCAAACTATTCTCAGACAAAGTTAAATACCTGGGACCCATTTTGGACAGGAAGCTTAACTGGAAGCAGAACATAACAGAAAGAATAAAGAAAGCGACAATCGCACTTTATTCCTGCAAGAAAGCCTTGGACATGAAATGGGGAATGAAACCTCGTATCACGCATTGGTTCTATATCTCTTTCTCTCAGCAGCACTAGACATTCTTTTTCACCTACTACCCCTACATATTTTGGGCAAGCAGCTCACTCAGCCATACGTCTTAAGGACATCCAACAGTGGACAAATATACAAACTCAAAAATTCTAAACGAACATAAAAATGCTCCTGAAAACACCGACTACACCCTCACCAAGTTAAACTTTCATATGAGTTTCCAGATCACAATCCCAGACAGATCGTCATTGGCGAGTAACGAACTTGTGCAAAGTGACTCGATCCATTTTTATACTGATGGCTAAAAAACAAATGAAGGATCGGGTGCTGGTGTAGTGGTGTCTTCTCCGACAAGCTAAATCTAAGCCTTTCAATATTCCTGGTGATTGCTGCGTGTTCCAGGCGGAACTCCGACAGCCAAGCGGCCATCAAATCCTTGGAATCGGTCTCAACTAATCAAAGACAACCCTACATTGCCGCTCATCTATGCACAAGATTTCAAAGCATTTTAAAATTCACCTATGCTGGGTGCCTGGGCATAGTGACATTCCAGGGAACTGTAAGGCTGATGAACTCGCCAGACATGGAACTGTACATTACCAGTTGTACCCGACATTGGCGCACTATGTATTCCTATCGCTACATATAAAAGCTTACTAGCGCAACATGCTAACAGCACATTAAATCTCAGATGGAGTCTTGGCATGACGTATCAAATAACCAAACAAATTTAGCCAATGCTGGATTTGAGAAGTACAAGGGACTGATTTCGCTTCATAGATAGACATTAGCGCAACTATAGGTGTCATCAGTGGACACTGTTTAATAGGCAGACACGCAGAAAGGCTAGGTCTCCACTCAAATGACTTCTATAGGAGCTGCATAGACGAAGAGATAGAAGAAACAATACTTCATGTCCTTTGTAACTGCCCGGCCCTATCAAAGAAAAGGAAGCTCCATCTTGGAGCTTACTACTTTTAAAATCTCAGCGATTTGATAAAAACGGAAGCGAAATGAGTCCCCCGTTTCATTAAAAGCTGGTTTTCTCACGGATAGTAAGGAAAATGGACAAGATCCACCTGGTATCACAATGGACCAAAAATGGTCTTAGTGTGCTGGCGAACTCACTTCACGGAGAACATAATAAAAATAAGTCAATAAATGGGCTTTACTGCCATGGAGGTCTATTTTTAATAATCTAATCTACTTGTCGTTCGCTCCTATACAATAAAAAGCAATTTGACTAGGTACCTGATTAAAACCTAAATACATATATAAATATTTAATCCAAAAAATGGTTTTATGAATGCAAAATTTATTAATGGATATGCTGATATACATCTTATAATGGTAAATTTGTTTTTATTTAGTTTGACGCACGTTTGTATTGATGAATCGGATACAGTTTAGTAGGTACAGTATTGTGGTATACTAATATAAGGAAAATTTTATTCAAAAAAAAAACAAATAAAACGTATCTTCGATTTTTCCTATCTCAGTTTAATAGATTCACATAAGCATTGGATGTCTAGCCATTTCAGTTGAAAAGTTCAACTTTAAACAGTTTTATATGTATGTATGCTATCGAAAGATATCAGTATGACTTGTTAAAGATAGAAGTCGAGTATTCTTTAACATAATAGCTAGTTTGAATGAACTTGTTTTTGTTGGCGACAAGTCTTAAAAGTTAGTTAGCCGAAAGTCAGTTGGCTTTTGAGGTATCCGTTGCGGAACAAAATAAATGAGACTTCCTCAACACTTCGCAATAATACAATTGTTGGCTAAACGCATTATGCCGCTGCGCGATCCGATCATGACTGTGCGTAAATTTCGGTGGGAAGATTCATTAAAAAATTCTAATCTGAACGAGGGTTTCATATCCCATTAGTTTTTACATGAAGTTTATAACATAGGTCGTGTACCGGATTTCAGTTTTCTAAGATATTTTAGATTAAGCTTTCGCATTGGCCATTCGACCATATTAGTCACGTGACATTGGAGGGGAAATGACTGACCAAACTAGTTAAAAATGATCGCATGAGCTCGACCTGTTTTTTGGTTTCATTAAAATTACCCGATGTTATAGGTCTATTTAAGTAGTTTTTTACTTTTCCGATAAAGAATAAATAATCTTAATAGGTAAAAGTTAATAAAAATCTATAAATATGGGAAAAACGAAATTGCAAACTAAAAGTTGACATAGTTTGACATTTACATTTCTGTTCAGTAAGATTTTGCGTTCTACATCACCTTAACATATTTTTCAGATCTAATCTGAAATCCGGAACACGGCCATGGACAGAATTTCGGCTAATAAGAAATTGAAAGCTGTCAAAGGATGACAGTCCAAGAGTTTGACAGAAACCAACAAAATAATTCTTCCTTTTATATACGCGGAAATGATTATGTTTTGTAAATCTATTATAATATTTGAGTCCCTAAAAATAATCTTCAAAGGTCTTATATGTAAAACACAGGTGGTGGGATGTTTTTCAGTTCATTCAACATACTTGAAAATTTGACGTTTTCATTTTTCTTTCCAAAGCGTATGTGTACTTTTCTTTGAAATAAGATAATTCTCTCTTGAAATTGAAGATTTCACATTATTATTTTTTCTTTACACAGTTCAAAATTTCACGCCGTTTGCAAGAATTGGGAATCTCTCAGTCCACATTGTGGCAAACTTTCCGTAAAAATCATGGTCTTATTTGGGTCTGAAAAAGTTTAAAGAAAATCCCGAATTTGACTGAAAAATCATATCCATCGATTAGGCTTATTTTTTGCTTAATGCCTTCATCAATAGAATGTTGTTTCTTCCCCAAAAAAACAACATTCTGACTAAAATCAAGTTTAGGATATTGTTAAAACGGTTAATATATTTTATTTCAGTCCACTAGACAGTGTAGATTACGCGATATTGAAGTTTTTCTCTATTTGGCCGTGTTCCGAATTAGAAAAATGCAAAATGGAAAGCAAAATGTTAAGGAATCATAAGGTAAATGTCAAACTATGCCAACCTTCATATTCTATTTTTAAGTTTTATCTTTTTAGAATAATTATTCTTAACGGGAAAAGTAAAAAAATAACTCCACAAAACTTTTTACATCGGGTAATTTTACTGAAATCAAAAACATGGCAGGTCGAGCAAAATCAGGTGTTCATGAGTGCTCATGCGAACATTTAGAACATATCTTTATTAAATTATATCATTCAAATCTGAAACCCGGAATATGGCTTTTTTTTCCAGCTGAGTCACACGTATCTTTCTCTTTCACTGCGAGGTAAGCGTAAGATCAAATATCAAGCAACTAGAATTTTCACACATTGGCCATATTATAAAAAAAACCCTTACATCCAATTTGGTTATTGATGTTATAAGAACTTCTATTTTGCAATTTTTATGAAATTCCTTGTTAATAATATGATATTCCGTTATTGGCTAAAACTGAAACTTTGGGTTAAGAAATATTTGGACCAAAAATAATGATGCGGGATTGTTACAAACAATTCTAATATTAAATATTAAATTTCATTCAGTTTGAATAAAAGGCCAAAATGGGTATGTTGAAACTGATACAATTATATAGGAGGTATCATAAAAAAACTGTCTAACCGTTTAGTCTCGTTTAGCCACTACGGACAGACGGACGGAATTGGGAGAGCCCATACTTAATGTATTGTTTTCATAAAAATATTCGACCTCCAGACTTTGATTGATTCTATTCTAGAATTAGGATGATAGGGGAACCCAAAAATATGGCTCTCACAATATTGTTTATTGTTTTTGGAATAAAGGGTAAAAAGTTTAAAGTTCCTTTTAAGATAGCCCCCTTTTGTCCATCTACGAAATTCGATGGCCCCTCTCTAAAAGTAAAAATGCCTTGGCTAAATGACATTATTATTCCTTTTAACGATCGTTCTAAGGAGTTGAATCGAATTACCGCATATCGAATCGATGTCTTTATTGATTGGAATAAGTCAATTAATAACTGCACCTTAAGATTATATTTTATTAACGCAATAAAAACATAAAAACGAGCTGCCATGGAGGTCTGTTATATTTATCTTTTGTTTGCTACTAGAAAGATAATGACACTTTAGGTGTATACCTGATAAAAATCTCAATTTTAGTAGGTAATATAATCAAATACTATTTTGAATGATTTGGTAAATTACTTTATAGTTTGACGTGTTTTGACATAATCTTTCTATTAATTTTGTGACAATCTTAGAACTTAACATATAAATGAATGAATTTTATTTTGTTACTACTGCGGAAATTGTACAATCATTTAGTGCGTAACTACTTAAAGAGCTCCCTACTCATTGTGCTTTATAGGAGATAAGCCATTCGCGAATTCCCTTGATCTTCGCCACGTTGTTTATTCTTAACTTCAAGCAGTCTTTGACATCATGATTTTAAAACGGAGTTTAAGACTCTTTGCCATCTTGAACATTGTCCAAAAATAGTACACAGTTTTCAATCGGTGTAAACACACGCAAAATCTGCAAGCGTTGTAGTTCTGTAGTTCTGTAGTAAATTCTAAAATATTTGCCATCATTTGATTATAATGTTTATTCCGCATAAAAAAATAAACCTTAAAAATAATAATTTTGCAGGGAAATTGCTCACATATGCCCCTATTATATGAACCACAAGACGTTAACATTTCAAAAGACAAAGTAAAGACATAAATCCAACGATAGCCATTATTTGATTTAAATGCTCGAATAAAACAGCGAAACAAACATTGAAACAATTTTGAAAGCTCAACGTTTTGACAGGAGCTGCTATACGGATCGTTTAATACTCTATCTCATTCCATCCTTAAAATTAATATCCACTATTGGGGGCTTTATGGCGATAAAATATTAGAAATGACGTTGTCACAACATATTGTTCAGACGGTTTATCAAAATCTTTTATGGTTCGACATTTTTCTATTGCATATGCTTTGGGGTAGGGTAGGAAGGTGGCCTAAAATGGCACACTCTAAGCAAATTGCTCGATATCTTGGTCTTAAAGTGAAATTCACCTCAAGTTGTATGTTCATCGAATAGATTAATCAATTACCAAAATATTTGTATGTCAAAAAAATTAAAATATATTCAGAAAGTGTTTAAAACAATTGATTTTCAAAATTCCTACCCGAGCCACATATCAGAGGTCACTTGTATAAAATGGCATACTAGTGTGCGTTTTACCAAAGTAGAACAAATCCCGTTTAAACTGCTTCTAAAACTTTATTTAAATCAAAACCGTAAAAAAAAATATCCGTTGTGCGGATCGTTGGATACCCGATCCCATCCCATCCTTAAAATTAATATTTTACACTTGTTCTGCTGGGAGCAACAAAGAGCACGTGTACCAAATTTCATAATTCTAGCTTAAAATTTAAGGCCCAAAAACTGGACGGACGGGCAGACATGGCTAAATCGACTCAGCTAGCGATTCTGAGTCGATCCATATACTTTGAGGTATATCTAACTAAATTATTTCTCTATGTTACAAACTATGTATCAAAACTAATATACCCCTATGGTATAGGGTATAAGTAGTCAATAAAAAACAGTTAAAAATTCATAGGTAGGTACCTACAACAAAAAGTAAAAAAAGGATCTTGAATTCAGACCCTTAGTATTTCAACTTTCAACTTTTGAAAGCTTGTGCTCTAGCTGCAGAAGTGGGCTCTGGCTGCTTTAGCAACAAGTTCAGATTCGCTGTTTTATAGTTTGGTAGCCAATCTCACCTTGCTTTCATTTCTTTCCTATTAAATCGATAAAAGCAAGCACGAACATGCGGAATTCCAAGAGCAAAACAAAAAAATAAATTCATAAATAACATATTAGGTATGTTTAAATAAGAGATTTGCATATGGGTCAATATTTCAAAACATTAATATTTTGCACCTCGAAATGGACACTAATATAAACAAATTTAATAATTTTTTGTGACGCTGTATTCAAGAAACGTTATTAAACATTTTAAGCCAATGGCCCACCTAATTTAGTTAATTTTAACTGTTTTTATTTTCCACGGGAATGACAGAACTAACATGGAAATGACAAAATCCTATCATGGTAATGACGAAACAACATGGAAATAACCTTATCCTAATTATAACAAATTGAAACGCATCTGAAGTAAGTTTTTTTTTAAATAAACGTTTTTCAATTTCAGTCATGTATAACGTATTCTTAAATTAAAAGGAAGACGTAGGTTAACTAACCATACTTCGTTATTTCAGGTTTTCAAACAAAAAACTTATTTAAAGCTAATGATTAAGAATTTTTAAGTTCTGTTATTTAAAATCAAAATTTAACCCTATGTACAAATCAGGAAATATTAATTTTGTGTGGGAATTTATAAAATACATGCATTATTAATTTTATCTTGATCTATATCAGGTTCTGACAAATCCTCATCATTTGAGCTATCGTATACGTCTTCAAACCGTATACGCACTTTTTTCTTTTGATGCAACACTAACGAACCATCTTCATCACCTCTACCGGCTATTGTAGTGGGATTAAAGTTTAATACTCCCAAATGATAATGTTCGCAGTCAAACTTGCATTGAAAGCAGCTCAAAGATCGAAGCCATAGTTTATTCGAGACCACGTTTCCTAATACCTGTGTAAATATTTTACATTAAATTTATGCTATATTTTAAGAATTTAATTTTAAGCTTACCTGATGTACTTTCATTGTTCCAACAAATGTTCTGACTTGATTTGCATCCAAGTTTTTGTCAAATTGTTTAATTTCATTTTCATAGATTTTAAAAATGTGAATGTTGTTGCAGTTTGTATTGAGTACGTCAAAAAGTGTCGTGAAATCCGATATATCTTTGCCATGAGCAACATAACGATCAGCGGTTCTTTTGCAAACGGTACCAACACCATCAGCAGCTCCTTTTCCATGACCAGTTTCAAGATAATTCCATGTAAATTTTTTCAAATGTTGGTATAAACGTTTTATTTGAGTTCCAAGAATGTAAAACATCGTTTTATTTTTGTACTGTGTCGCTGGGCCATCGCTAAGAAAATGAATCGTATCTACTTCGTTTGGAACATTCTGATAGAGTGCTATAACTTTTTGGAACAACAATATCATTTGTTTTTATATAAGTCACAACGGTATGGAGTGCAATTTGCTGCCTTGAACCACCAAAATGAAAAGATTGGGCTTCTTCTGCGTATTTAAGACTGTAGTTTTCACTAAAATCCATGTGAATTAAGCATTCGTTATTCTGCAAACCTGACTTTAATATTTTTATTTCGATATACTGATGCAAGACTCTGGCTTGGTGCTCTAAGAACGGAGTTATATTATTTTGGTATTCAGGTACAATTTCTTTAAGGGTCATTGTTTTTAAATGCTTCGAAATTTTCGAAACAACTTTTTCTTTTTGGGTCTTAGCATCAAAATACTTTTCTTTTAGAAATGCCCACTTAAAATATTCACCAATAGCTTCAGAATCAAACTCCTTTACTATAACACATTTACCTTTGCATTTTTTCGCAGGAACGAAGCAGACAATTTTCTGTTACCAATGGACAGCTCAAATATGGAAAGGATTATTACGATAATGAAAACTCTAGCTAATTGCTTTAGTTAAATCGTTGGTGGAGTTGTATTCCAGGATCTTATACCTAAATAAAGGATTGACAAGCAGATCTATATTCGCGTGTCGTATACATTTACAGGTGTCTCTATCTCCAACTTTGATTTCTTTTATCCAAAAAGGTCGGTTTTTGCAAAAAAAAAAAACGTGTAGCTAACAGAAAAATCAGGATGTTCAGCCAAAAATATTTTATGTAGGTATTTGAGGGAATTGGTAAGGATACGTTTTTGTTGAGTGTGCTTCAATTTGGTTACATATTCCTTTTTTCCAGCATACATTCGACTTACATTATCCTGCTCTAAAAATGTTTGGATCTGTTGCTTTTTTCTTTGATACAGACGTAAATTTTAAGAATCATATTTTTTGGGTTGTGGGTGCCAATTATTTAACATGGATTTACAAAATGCTAAAAGTTTATACTATTTTATAATTTTTCCTGTAACGGCATTTTGAATTATTTTTTTGTTTTTATGGTTCGAAATTTTATATTGATGAGAAAGTTGATCTTTAATGACCGCGCTGAAAACAAGTTTTCTTACCACTTCTGGGCTGGGCGATAAAGGGTTTTAAATACAAAGGAGTTGAACACGAGTATTTGGCGATGGATTGCCTAGATCTATCTTACTTTTAGCCGATCTGTTGCGATTGATCTGCTTTTGAAAATTATGTAGCTTTCAATTCAATGACTTGATGAGTTCTTCCTGCTTTTGAATCCTTTGTTTAAATTTGTATATCCGTCTTCGCATTTTATTGTTAATAGCAGCCTTTATATCAGCGACCTTCTCAGAAATTGGTCCTATCGCTGGAATGGGAAGATTTTCATTCATCATGATAGGGGATTCAGGTGGAATGTTAGCCTCAACAAATTGCGATTCAGCTAGTTGATATTTTCTGGCACTCTCTTTACTTTTACGGTAAGTCTTTGTATTTTTTTTTTCATTTCTTTCTTTGTTCCCGTTTTTCTCGTAAAGTCATATCTTTTATAGATTTAACTATTTTGTTTTCCTTTTTTTTTCAAATACCTTTGTTTTTCTTTTTCTTTCTGTTGATGACATTTTTCAGGATCTTCTCGAATCCTCTGACGACGTTCACGTTCCTTTTCTGCTCGTAGTTTTTTTTTCTCGTTTTCTGTTTTTTTATTTACACTTTTGCGCGGTATAAATATTTGAATATTTTTTTGTAATTTTGTTCACTATGCCATTCCCGTGTCCAAACTGTCATTACCATGTATGTCACGGAAATCATGGAAATGACGACATGGAAATGACACCGAAAGGTATATTTCTAAAATAAAATCGAACTTTATAGAATATTTTTTTAAAAACTCATCTTATTAAATTAAGTTATAAAAACAGCATGCATTAGAAAAAATATTGGATGTAATTATTAAATTATATAAATAAATATGTAATACTTACCACGGTAATGACAACTTCGGGTAACGAAAACATGAAACACTTTAACCACATGAAGGAAAATTCACTACTAATATATATATGGTCTTATTGCAATATGTTCCGAAAATAATCAACAGGCTCCGTGATTAATGTGAAATCAGCTGCCTTTTCTGCGTCCGTTAATTCAATTTTTTTTAAGATTTATTTTTTGTCACGGAAATGACAATTTTTTTGGGGACAATCACTTAATACCTTTCACATAACTTTGTATATTCTCTAAAAATAAATTGACTAGGCCCCAGCCCGCACTTTACTTTCTTCTTCAAGGCTTCATTAATAAAATTTGCAAACCAGCTTACATTTCACAAAAAAAAATTAATTTCTTGAAGGAAGGTACCACTTAGCACATGTCATGGTAATGACATTTTTGCTGTTTAAGCTAAAATTTTGGCATTACTATAAATTATTTTTTTAATTTTTTTATGCGTACATGAAAAAATAATATAATATATAAAAAATATATAATATTTAAAAAAAAATGTTTTTTTTAGCCTATAATTGCCTGACCGCAAAATATTAATATTTTGATATATTGACCCATATGGAAAAGGTATTCGAGAACCTTCCTAGTCTTTTCGGACTGTCTATACCTACTTTGTTGGTGTTGCTCCCTCGTCTGCGTAGTGTACTTTTCGTAACCTTCCCTACAAATGGTTTTTGTAGGAAAACGACCCAAAAAGTGGGCGTGGGTTAAAATGATCTAGAGACGAAATGTTCATATTATTATAATTAATGATCTTGCGTTGAAAGTTTTTTTCAAATATTTAAAAAAAAACGTTTTTTTTATAAAAACGCCCCCAAAAAGTGGGAGTTGCAAAAAAAAATTGTGTTTCGTCCACACAAAGATATTAAGATTTTCTGAAAATGTTGCTCAGACACTTTTTTAAAATTCCTTATGGTTTGGCTAAAAATTACGTTTTTCTAAAAAGGGGGCAGTGGGCGGATTTCAAAAACGTTTACACTTGTTGTGCTTCGTCGGCCAGAGAGTCTATATACCAAAGTTCAACACTCTAGCTCAAAATTTAAGGCCCAAAAATCGGTGACACACAGACGGACGGACGGATAGACAGACATGGCTAGATCGACTCATCTAGCGATTCCGAATCGATCCATATGCTTTGAAGTTCAGCTATCGAAATTATTTCTCTATGTTACAATCATAAATGTCAAAATAATATACCCCTATGGGATAGGGTATAAAAATCTGCTTGTGGGTCTTGCCTGCTGCACTGCACCCAGAACCATTGCACATGTGTTTCGGCCTTAACGTTAACTGCTGTGAAGGCGTTCAAAAACGCATAAGAAACGAACTTCGTCTGTCCGTATTGGTCTCTCCAACCTAAACGGCTTGACCGATATTCTTCAAACTTCGTATCCAAGTTTGTTTTGGTCATAATTTTAGGAACTTTTTTTCTTTTAGCCATGTAATTAACGATACCTGTCATATAAAAATTACACATAATCTCAATTTTCTCGAAAACGGATCTAACGATTTTGATTAAACTTATCACATGCTATTAGTATATTTGCCACAACAAAACGTGCGTACCTACCCAGTTTTTTTTTCGAGAAAATCCATATGACGGATTTAGACCATAAACGAAAATTGTTAATTTCTCGCAAATTATTTTGTAAAATTGAATGAAATTTACATACTACTTTAACTGTTTGCAACAATTCCCCATAATTAGATTTGGTCCAACAATACCTGAACGGAATTTTTTATTTTTAGCATCAATAATCAAAATGAATACTATTGTGATTTTGGCCAAATTATCAAATTCTTTCATGCTTGGGATTTGATCTAATGCCCAACTCGCTGTGAAAAAGAAAGTTGCGTAGGTATGACCCAGTATTCATGCAGGTATTCTTTACCAGCGCATATCGCCATACAGTTATGACATAGGCAAGAGCCGTTCAGTAAGCGCTATCACGATTTTTTTTCTTCGTAGTAGACCGGGGACCTCAGGAGTGCTATTCTTATCCCATCACTGCGCCATACTAATACGTGTTTTCAAATGCGAATACACTGATTACTCTTAATATATAATACAGATAACATATTTCATATATCTTCCATATAATTTAACTAAATTACTTTTTATCAGTGTAGGTACATTTGTACATAAGCAAAAGAATGCATATAAGCATAGCACTATTTGCTAATATATTTAGTTGATTGATACACTTCAAATCTTATTTAACCATGGGGGTATTAATTGCACTTACTTGTGTTGTTCTAATTAGTACTGCGACAGGCACTCCTGTTACTGAAGAAAAAATAACTATTTCTGGTACTATAAAGCCAACGGTAAGCTACTAAACAATCTATGGAAACAATCTTAATAAAGTAAAACTCAACATTTAGACCGATCGTATCAAGGCACATGGCTACCCTGCAGAGGAGCACATTGTTCAAACAACGGATGGGTATTTGTTGAAAATGTTTCGAATTCCTTATTCGCATAACTTACAAAATCAACACTCAGTCAGACCAACGGTATTGATACAACATGGATTGTTTTCTTGTTCCGACATATGGATTGCTTGTGGACCTGATGACGCACTCCCGTTTCTATTAGCCGACCTTGGTTACGACGTTTGGCTAGGCAATGCGAGAGGCAATATTTATTCTAGAAATAATACCAGATTATTACCCGGCAATCCTAGATTTTGGAGATTCAGTTGGCATGAAATCGGAGTTTATGATATCTCCGCAATGATTGACTATATGCTCGCCGAAACCAATCAGAAAGCAGTTCATTATGTTGGCCATTCCCAAGGAACTTCAGTATTCTTTGTGCTTATGTCCATGAGACCCGAATATAATGAGAAGATTAAGACAGCGCATATGTTAGCTCCGATTGGCTACATGAACCACATGAATAATCTGCTAGTTAATGTATTCGCCCCGCACTTGGGTAAACGGGGAATATATAATTCTCTTTTCGAATCTGCAGAGTTCTTACCCCGAAATGAGGCGTTCGTGTTATTAGGGTACGATGCTTGCAGTGAAAACTCTAAGTATTCGTGGTTATGCTCAGCTATGGGCATGATCAGCAGTGGTAACGAAGGGAACACTAATACGGTATTTTTTTTAAAAATATGTGCTTTTAGTTTAATAACTATTATTTATAAATAATTTTAGTCCGCCATGTCAATTATATCCGAAACACATCCCGCTGGTGCTTCAACCGATCAAATACTACATTATTTTCAAGAATTTAATTTCGGAGCCAAGAAAAACATGGCTGTATACAATCAAGCCTATCCACCAGATTATGATCTTGAGAAGATTTCGTCGGAAGTCCATTTCTATTATAGCGACAACGATTCAATGGCTGCAGTAGAGGATGTTTTGAGACTTGCTGAACAATTAAATCTTAAGAGCTCATACCATGTTCCAGACCCAACCTTTACACACCTTGACTTTGCTGTGGCACGGCAACTGAAGGAAGTTATCAATGACAGAATAATTGACAAGATGGAGGAATATGAAAATAGGAGTGACTAGAAATATTGCATTAGTTAACACATAGAATATGAATTGGTATTTAAACATAATGAATTAATTTATTCAGTTTATTAACTTAGGTTTTGTAAGGTACAAGTTAATGAGTTCCTATTATGCTGTGTATATGGGTCATTAATTATTTTTTATACTGGTTAATAATATCGGTTTTAGAAAGACGTCGTTTGATTTATTAAAAAAATGAGGTTATACTTACTACTTATAGAAATAATATGTTCTTTTCTGGTGCTACAGTCAGCGATGAACCTGCGTCTCGAACAACAAGCCTCTCAATTAACCCGGTCACTTATGCTTGTAACTTGTGGCGGTCTTTCTCTACAGTGTTTTCGGTATCCTTGGAATCAAAGACTGTGCGGAACGAGTATTGGTGTTAATTCGTTACATGTACTTCGTCTTCTTCTTAAGTAGCGCTACAGTTGGGTTGAACTCGGTCCTCAACGAACATGCCTTTTAAATTAGCTCGGTTCCTAGATCTTAACTGGCTTCAGTTGCACACTTCAAGTTGGTTGGGATCAGTTTCTAACTTTGCGCTCCACTTTCGCTCAAGGATTTCTTCATGCTCTTTTGATACGATTTATGCTTCTGAGCCGTAGAGCAGGACTTGGATGGTCTGTTCCTTAAATGCCTTTTTAGCGCAAATAAAGAGCGGTTGACAAGATTCACACTTCGTTTTTGTCTCAGGTAATAGCGAAGCCGAGATAGACAAAGTCTCTTACTACCGCAAAATTATATATTCCAATCGTAACTTTCTATTCAATTCGGTGTCTTTTCGTGTTGACACCATATACCTGGCCTTGCTGCTAAATTTTTCTTCTCTATACTAGCAAACGTGCCTATAATATCACATTTAGTCCAACCAATGTTATTATCGTCGGCGTATTCTAGTACTTTATGGAATTGTGCATTTGGTGGATAGGCAATATTTTTACCTGATTTTAAGGAGGAGTTCAGATGGTTTTTATTTTTGGTGAATCTGATAAACGATGCTGTAAAGTTCCATTCTGCATGCAAACATTCATCCGATCAAATTTTGCTATTGAGTTGGTGAATGTTTCTTACCAAATAATCTGCTACGGTTTTATATAGCTCGACAGGAAGGCCGTCATTTCCGGCATCCGCATCCATACCTTCACTGCAACAAGAAAGCGGTCAGATTCTCTTGTTAACAGCGCGTCTCCATGGGCAACATTTGATAGCTTACTATCTGTCACTTTTCATAGAGAGAAATAACGAAAGAATCGAATGCATTGAAATGTAGGGTGGGCATTTCCATTGCTTACTTTCTCATTCAAAAACACAAATGTCAAACAGAAACGACAGCCCATAGATTCATTGAATACTTTCCATAGAAAGCAATGGACTGAGCAATACATAGAAAGACATTTTTCATAGAATACTATTTGATGTCTCCATAAGCAATTTTCATAGAATGCCACATTGCATGCTATGAAATATTGCTCATGGAGACCCCGGGTAATCGCAATGTGATCAATTTGATTGACTGTTCGTTGATCTGGAGACCATCGTCTTCCCTTATGAATATCGAGTTGAAGAAGCCATTTGGTTGCTATAGTGGCATTACGTTCCGCAAGAAATCCATTAGCACAACTCCGTTGGCAGACGTAGGCTGTAATTTCCGAAAATACTGCTAAAGATTTCGTTTCTTCCTACCTTATTACTTTTTATTCTTATTATGATTTTAACATCGTACTTCGCAGTCGCTCATAAGTTTTGTCAAGAAGCTCGTAGATGCAGTCATTCGTAATATAATTTGTTCCTCTTTCGGAGCGTGAGTGCATATAAGGCTTATGTTGGCGAATTTGGCCTTGAAGAGGATGGTTAGAATTCTTTCAATTATAATTGGAAGTATAAGGCTTTCTGCCTAAGTCTGGCACTTATAAAAAATTTACATCGGAATAGTCGTTGTTTCTTCTAACTATAATATGGACCGCAGTAGATTTCACAGTTTTTTAAACTACTCTTGCCCGGCTCATTCCATCTTATTTTATGGATGGCAGTAATGTCTGTTAGTTATTTAGCAGCACCACTAATCAAAAGTTATAAAAAACTGAGTATGCACTCTTAATCCTTAAAAATTGAGCACGGATAAAAACTTTATATAGAGAATGGCACTGTTTAAATATCTTTCTTAGACTTTTTACCAAAATTCCTTATGGTTTGACCAAAGTCAACGTTTTCTGTTTCAAAATTCGTCATTTGTCAAGCCCCAATTTCAGAAAAAAACTTCGACCTAGATCGAACCATAAGATACTTTGACAAAAGCGTATAATCAAGATAAGACACGCCAAAATGACTCTATTAGCGATGTCTTCGAAATGTCTCACGCAACTTGATTTATTGTTGAAATCAAGAAGTGTATCATGACGCTGGAAAAAAATGCTTCCCCAACCTACTAAGTTAGGCAAAACAATTTTTGCGATCGAATTGTCCAATACCATAACTAAATATATAATTATTATAAACGAGATATTTGGTACTTTCATGTAAACAACAACTACACAGTATGACGACAACACTGCCGATTTGAATTGTTTTTTATAAAAAGTGTCAAATTTTGATAATACCACCTTATTTTTGAGTAAGTTACTTGCTCTTAATATAGAATTTAGATTAAACCAATTTTTTTGTTCAAGCTAATACAACTTATATCAGTTGTAGGCACTGCAGTTACTGAGTTAAAAATATCTTAATAGATTATGGAAAATATAAAAGAACTCTTCGGCTTCATGGTTCCATTCTCCGCCTAATAAGCAATGAGGATTTTACTCGCATTTTTATTTGTCATCGCTGTGACGACTGCCTCACCAATCGAGGATCCACAAATTATAACCACTCTAAGGCCAACGGTAAGAAATTAAAAAAATGAACCATAATATATTTAATATAGAATTTTTCCAGACCGAACGCATAAAGGCTCATGGCTATCCAGCGGAGGAGCATGTCGTCGAAACCACTGATGGATATTTGGTAAAAATGTTTCGAATTCCTTACTCGCACAATTTGCAAAATAAAGATTCAGTAAAACCTGCCGTATTGATACAACATGGATTGTTCAGTTGCTCAGATATTTGGATTGCTAATGGGCCGAACGATGGACTTCCATATCTTCTAGCTGATCTTGGTTATGACGTGTGGCTGGGCAATGCCAGAGGAAACACCTACTCAAAGGCCAATAGTAGAATTTCCCTAAATAATCCCAGATTTTGGAGATTTAGTTGGCATGAGATCGGGGTTTACGACATCTCCGCAATGATTGACTACATACTTGCCGAAACTAAGGAAAAAGCTGTTCATTACGTTGGACACTCGCAAGGTACATCCGTGTTTTTTGTACTAATGTCCATGAGGCCTGAATACAACGATAAGATAAAAACAGCACATATGTTGGCTCCGATTGGATACATGAATCATATGACTAATATACTTGTTAATGTGTTTGCCCCGCATTTGGGAAAAAGGGGGATTTATAATTCGTTATTTGAATCTGCGGAATTCCTACCCCGCAATGAAGTATTTATTCTCTTGGGTTACAATGCTTGTGGAGAAGGTGCCGAGTTTCCGCAATTATGCTCTTCAATGGGCATGATAGTTGACGGTACGGAAACAAACACTAATAAGGTAATGATGTTTAAATATTATTCATATAACAATATAAATGGGTTGGGTTTTATGGTTGTAGACTGCTATGGCAATTATGCTGGAGACACACCCTGCTGGAGCATCGACCGATCAGATCCTTCACTATTTCCAAGAATTCAATTCCGGCCACTTTAGACAGTACGATTTCGGAGCAAAGAAAAACATGGCTGTATACAATCAAGAATATCCGCCAGACTATGAGGTTGAAAACATCTCCTCTGAAGTCCACTTCTACTATAGTGACAACGACGATATGGCCGCTGTGGAGGATGTCCTCAGATTGGCGGCACGCATGAGTCTCAAGAGTTTGTATCATGTACCCGATCCAACCTTTTCGCACGGTGACTTTAGTACAGCGAATCATGTAAAGGAGTTAATTAATGATCGAGCAATAGGTATAATGGAGGAATTTGAAAATAGAGTTAAATAAACTAATCGAACAATATGAATGTTCGAATTAAATAGTTAGGATATACAAATTGAAATAAAATATTAACTGAGATATATTATCTCATGTAATTTAATGAAATGTAATGAAATGTAATGAAACGATTATACTTACTTGCAGATTATATCTAAAACTTTAGCTCGACATTGAACTTTCCACCAGTATTTCTCCGTTATTATGACATACCTATATTTAGTGGTAAAAAAGTCCCAACGAGCGAGAAATTGAAAGTGCAATAAAGTCACTGACTTACATTGACTAGTTATATAGTTTTATAAATCGACTTAATGATGTGTGTTTACCAGAACTCTGATCCGTCCGTCAAGAGTCATCAATGGTCCTGATGAGACCAATCATAAAAAGTCTACTGTATCTTTGTAGTTTCATCATAATGAACCTGGACTAAAGGTATCGGTATTCATAACTATATGAATTGCCAGATTGCTATTGGGTAGTGAATAATAATGTCATGTTATAATGAATTCTACTAAATTTAACCTCAATCGTCATTTCGAAAACCCAGCTTGTAAATGAGCCGACATGCATACCGGATATAAACAGTCAAGTAGCCAACAATCAGGATTTGTTTCTTACCTAATAAATATTACATAAATATGTTATGTATTACCACCCATAGGTTCGTCAGAGCACTGTATCATATCAGCAAATTTCTCGTATTCAAACTACACCATTAAACAACAATTACCCAAAAAGCCCATTACCAATTTACCATTGGTAATACGAGAAAGCCAATTGCGAACTGTTAGACAGTTTATTTTGGAAATTTAACTGTCCACTATATTTTCTTGATTATGAAGTGGATGCTGCTGTTTATATGACATCATTCTTCTTGTGCTATGACTTGAGCTGCAAAGAAGCTATTAGGTTGGGAGAGCTAGTCTTTTGGTGTTACACTATCAAACAATAAAATTTAGGAACAAATGTACTTAAAACTAAAAAAAATAAATTTAAACTAACTGTAAATTTATTGCTTTTTTTAAAAACAGTAATTTTAATAGTAAATGTACATAGTCAAAATATATATTATTAAAGAAAATCATTCAGTTCAATACATATCTTACTTATTTACTTAAGTGGCGCTACAGTCCGGGATGAACCTATGCCTCAACCAACATGCCTCTCAAATTAGCCCGATCCTTAGCTAACTGCCTCCAGTTGCGCACTCCAAGTTGGTTGAGGTCGGTTTCTACTTGTGCGCGCCACTTAAGGCGAGGTCTTCCTCTCCTGCCACCGACAACGTCTGGCTGGGAATTGAAGACTCTGCGAGCCGGAGTATTGGTGTCAATTCGTTCTACATGTCCTAGCCATCGTAAACGTCCCATACGGAGTTTTTTTGACTAGGGGTATGTCGCTGTACAGCTTGTATAGTTCGTGGTTGAATCTTCGTCTCCATAGCCCGCCAACGCAAACGGGACCGAAGATATTCCGAAGAATTTTTCTCTCGAATCGACCAAGGATTTCTTCATCCGCTTTTGATAAGGTCTATGCTTCAGCGCCGTAGAGCAGGACTGGGATGATGAGGGTCTTATATAGGATCTCCTTAGTAGTTCGAGTAAGGGCTTTACTACTAAATTGCCTTCTTAGCCCTAAGAAACAGCGATTGGCAAGAGTAATTCTTCGTTTGATTTCTGACGAGATGTTGTTGTCAGAGCGGAGCCGAGGTAGACAAAGTCCCGTACTACCTCAAAGTTATATCTGTCAATGGTGACGTTCTGTCTAATTTGTCGATGTTGTATGTCCTTTCGTGTTGACAGCATATACTTAGTCTTACCCTCATTTACTGCTAAACCCATTTTTTCCGCTTCCTTCTCTATACTAGCAAACGTGGCTATGACTTCATGTTGAGACCTACTAATGATGTCAATATCGTCGGCGTATGCTAGTAGTTGCACCGATTTTGGAGTTTTGCACAATCCTCTCAAGAATCAAATTGAAAAAGTCACATGACAGCGCATCGCCTTGCCTAAATCCTTTTTTGGTATCGAAGGTGTCGGTGAGGTGGTTTGCGCCCCTTTTGGTGCAGCGAGAATTCTCCATCGTCATCCTACACAAACGGACGAGTTTGGGCGGTATACCAATACTAGACATGGCTCTGTATAGTTCGTCTCTATAAATGCTGCCGTATGCGGCTTTGAAATCGATAAATAGGTGGTGAGTATCGATTTGGACTTCTTGGGTTTTTTCCAGGATCTGCCGAAGTGTGAAAATTTGATCGACTGTGGACTTTCCTGGCCTAAAACCAGACTGATAAAGGCCGATCAGGTTGTTGGTAAACGGTTCACATATTACGGCAGATAGGATCTTGAAGTCGATGTTGAGCAGACTTATGCCTCTGTAGTTGGCGCAATTCAGAGGGTCTCCTTTTTTGTGGATCGGGCAAACGATGCTGAGGTTCCATTCTTCAGGTATGCTTTCATCCGACCAAATTTGGTTTATGAGTTGGTGGATGTTACTTACCAAGTCATCTCCGCCAGCTTTATAAAGCTCAGCGGGAAGGCCGTCATTTCCGGCGGCCTTATTAAGCTTGAGTTTATATATTGCTATCCTCACTTCACTAAGGTCGGGTGGTTGGCAGTTTTCGCAGTCGTTGCCTCAATACATAACTATAAGATGGTTATACTTCCAAAACACTGTCGTTGGTATGTTATGAACGACCAAATATTCGTAGTCGCTTGAAATTCAAAATAAAATCATTTCTATTGATTCGTCGAAAAATGGTAATATGGAATTTGAACGTATTAATTTTCTCTGAAAACTTTAGTATGTTTTATGTTCTTTAGTCTATACCCATTTAGCATTCTTTTCTAGGAGCCTGTGTAGTTTTTCAACAAAAGATGCTTTGTGGTGTAAAAATCGATTGTAAAAGTTCAGCAACCCAAGAAATTATTGCACCATTTCCTTATATTATGGGTTTGGGGCATTCTGTATAGCACCTATGTGGAAACCCAAGAACTCGCAAACTTACATTTGTCTTTTCGAACAGTGTGTTGGATCTTCGTAAGCGTCTAAAAACATCTGCGAGTCTCTCAAAGTGTTCATTTTCGGTTTTTCCGGATATGATAATGTCGTCAAGATATGCTATAACTCCTGTGATACCGTTTATATAATCTCTGGGATATTCCTGGTGCTGCTGAAGGCTAGTCTTCGCGTTTTGAAAAACATTTATTCGTGCTGATTGTGAGTATTTCTGCATTCATACACTACTAACTGCTAATACGCTTGTTGTAAATCTAATTTGATGAAAATTGTTCCAGGGGATATTTCAAGTAATATTTCAGACGTTGTCGGCAGCAGTCTATACAGATTCTTATACCACCATTTTTTTCGCACAGCTACGATTGGGGTAGCCCATCTGGAGAACCCAACGAGTTCAAGGATTTTCTGGTTGACCAACTTATTAATGTCTTGCTCGATGTTATCTCTTGCTGCAAATGGGACTAGGCTTTCTAAAAATCGGTTCTGGATTTCACCATACTTAAATGTAAACTATGTGCTCCTAACTTAACCGTTAATCTATCACTGCATTTCTTACACAACAGCTGGATGATTTTCATTTCAGCAATAGCATTGACACCATATAAACTGCTGTAGATAGGTAAGGAAATCAATTCTCACTAAGAACTATTATCCCAATATCTACAACGATGGTTTTGACCACATTCTGAGAGTGAAATTAACATTCCCCAGCAAAAAAAAAAACAAACTTTTGGTTTGTCTGTCAGCAGTTTAAAGTCTTTCTTCATTGGTTTGTATATATGAAGATGTTCGACGATGTTGCTGCCTCGAATTTAGTTGCTTCATGTGCTATGAGAAGATCGTATGCTCTTTAAAACTTAGACTAGGTTCAGCGAAAAGACTTTGCTGTAGTGATAAGCGAATGTGGAGTCATTCAATGCGCTCTCGAAGCATATTCCCCAGTTCCGGAAAATTGCAAAGCTAGCTCAACTTCCGAAAGTCATTGACAAACACTGGAATGGATTCGTCATATGCTTGATGTCTTTTATAAAAATTATTGTGTCAAAACGAAAATAACCCTATGAGATAGAGTATAAAAAAATATTGATTAATTGATTAACAAGTGATTGTTGTTGAATTCAATCGATAAAAATGGTGCGATCCCCAATGCACATCATAGTATAAGGAGTAGTACAGCTCTAAATAACCCAAAATACTTGGTTAATATTGGATAAATAGTAGATATAGGTACTGCCCAATTAACATTTTGTAAATGCAATTTTTTTTCTGCCAAATTCTGTAATGGCAATAGTTTTAAGTAAAGAAAGATAAAAACATTCAGATTTATCAGTAAAGGCATTTGTATTTGTGTTTAATCTCGACTGATTATGATTCAATCCATTATGGTGTATAAAAAAGCGTGTCGTATCAATAAAGGTATTCATTTGCTTTTTTGATTTCGCCATGAGAATTTTGCTGGCTTGTGTCCTTTTCATTGGTGCTTCGGCACACATACCCGATGACAACATTGGTCCTTCGTCAAGCATACCCGATGACAACTCACGAATTATAACAACGCTTAAGCCAACAGTGAGTACAACCCATCAAATATCCATCACAATAAATTTAATATTATTTTTTAGTCTGCTCGAATAACAGATCATGGTTATCCTGCCGAGGAGCATTCCGTCGAGACAACCGATGGATATGTTGTGAAAATGTTTCGGATTCCTTACTCGCATAAATTAGATAATAAAAATTCAGTAAGACCACCAGTTTTAATACAACACGGACTGTTTAGCTGCTCTGACGGATGGGTGGCTAACGGACCCGACGACGCTCTCCCCTTTGTATTGGCTGACCTCGGTTACGATGTGTGGTTGGGAAATGCCAGAGGTAACTCTTACTCCAGGCACAACATAAAGCTATCCGTAAACAATCCCAGATTTTGGAGATTCAGTTGGCATGAAATCGGTGTCTATGACATCTCAGCTATGATCGATTACATTCTCTCAGAAACGAAACAAGAATCTATACATTACGTTGGGCACTCCCAAGGAACTTCGGTATTCTTTGTTCTGATGTCTATGAGACCAGAATACAACAAGAAGATTAGGACAGCACATATGCTGGCTCCGATTGGATATATGAATCACTTGACTGATCCGCTGGTCACTGTATTCGCCCCATTTTTGGGGGAGAAAAGCATTTATAGTGCACTGTTTGGATCAGCAGAGTTCCTTCCGCGAAATAGATTGTTTACTCTATTGGGGTACAATGCATGTGGGGGTGATATTCAGTTTCCCAGACTCTGCTCTGCAATTGGAATTATCTACGATGGCGGAGTGGATACAAATACAAATAAGGTGATTATATATGAATATAAAACAAAATAATCCTTTGGCTAATAAGACATTTTACAGACCGCTCTGCGGATTGTCGCCGAGACACATCCCGCTGGAGCTTCAACGGATCAAATACTTCATTACATGCAGGAACACAATTCCGGCCACTTCAGGCAATTCGACCACGGAACTAAGAAAAATATGAAAGTATATAATCAAGCCACCCCACCGGACTATGAGGTAGAAAATATATCCTCAGAAGTCCACTTCTACTACAGTGATAACGATAGTATGGCAGCCGTAGAAGATGTTTTAAGACTCGCCGAACGTTTACCAAATCTCAAGAGTTCGTATCATGTTCCAGACCCTACCTGGACACACGGTGATTTCAGTATGGCAATGCAAGTAAAAGAGGTCATATTTGATAGAATATCTAGTTTTATGGATGCATATGAAAGTAGAAGCACATGAAATTGAACTTAGAGTATAGAAATTCAACTATGTACTCTGTGTTTCATGTAAGTCAACGTAAAGAAAATATCTAATAAGTCATTAAAATATTTATTCTTAAGTTTGCAGTACTTTTATGAAAGTTAAATACTTGGAACTGAGTTTTGTAAGAGACTATATTTTTAGCTCTGTATTAATAAAAAAAATATTCGGTGGTTAATCTGTAAAATGATTTATCATCAGCGTACAAAACTAAACCACTCCTCTTTAAATTAACATTTAAACAACACCCATTTATTTTTGATTAACCATTCGCAGCGAATTCCAAGACTCCATATTTAATAATTTATGCATTAGAAATACATTTCGTACAAATTAAACTCAGAATTAAGAAACATATTATGCAAGTATCTCGGAGCTCACCTGAGACAATAAAAATTAAAAACTTATTATATAGAAGGGTTATGTTTGGTGGCTGGATGTTGTAGAACGAGGGTAGACTCTGATTGTCTTTAACTTTAACTATGTGGTAACCACCGGATAGTGGTCTCATCCAACAGGATTTGACCTGCTAAACGCTAAGTGCGCGAGTGCTGCAACAATATAAACAGCCTGGTCAGACTGGCTGGGTAAAATCTCCCTGTACGAAAAGGTTGAAAGAGAAGACATCTATAGCAGTATTGTCGGAAAACATAGCCTACAAGACAGCACGTATGGTAACTAATTGACTTCGCTACGGAACGAAATGCCACTATAGCCAGCACACGGTTTCATCACCTCGATATCCATAAGGATACATGACGGTCTCCAGATCACACATGTCGGAAAACATATCCTACAAGACAGCACGTATGGGAACTAATTGACTTCGCTACGGAACGAAATGCCACTATAGCCAGCACACGGTTTCATCACCTCGATATCCATAAGGATATCTCCAGATCAACGAACAGTCAACCGAATGGATCACATTGCGACAGACAAGAGGCATGCATCCAGTATTTTGGATGTCCAAAGTTTCCGAGGGGCTAACATCGATTCGCAACCAACCAGAAATATTGTGAAAAAATGTAATGACGAAAGACTGCAATCGCAACAGACCCCCAAAATCCTTCGCGCAACGCGTTTCCCAGTCTGCAGAAGTGGTTCTTCCATATCCTCAGCATCGACTGTGTCTCAACTACGATATTGAATTTTTGAGGTAGTACGGGACTTTGTCTACCTCGGCTCCGCTATTAACTCTGATAACAACATCTCGTCAGAAATTAAACGAAGAATAACTCTTGCCAACCACTGTTTCTTGGTGCTAAGAACACAATTCAATAGTAAAGCCTTCACTCGAACTACTAAGGAGATCCTATATAAGTCCCGCTCTACGGCGCTGAAGCACGGACCGTATCAAAAGTGAATGAAGAAATCCTTGGTCGATACGAGAGAAAAATTCTTCGAAAAATCTTAGGTCCCGTTTGCGTTGGCGGGCTATGGAAACGAAAATTCAACCAAGAACTATACGAATTATACGTCGACATGCCCCTTGTCAAAAAAATCCGTATTGGACGTTTACGATGGCTAGGACATGTTGAACGAATTGACACCAATACTCCAGCTCGCAGAGTCTTCGGTTCCCAGCCAGACGTCGGACGCAGTAGAGGAAGACCTCGCCTTAAGTGGTGCGCACAAGTAGAAACCGTCCTCAACCAATTTGGAGTGCGCAACTGGAGGGCGTTAGCTAAGGAGCGGGCTAATTGGAGAGGCATGTTGGTTGAGGCCCAGGTTCATTTCGGAGTATAGCGCCACTTAAGTAAGTAAGGAAGTATGTTTGGAAAACTTTTAGAAAAATTCATTGAAAAAGAATTGTTATGCGAAATTCCTAAAAATTAAAGAAGCTAAGCTCGTTGTCCTAGATTTCTTCCTATTCCAGTAGTGAATGTTTGCATATTTCTTGTCTGAATGGAAGGACATATAATCTTATGCTGTTTTTAAATTAGCTTTTTCAAGACAATTGTTTGATAGGTTATGGGTTGAGGACGGCTAATAATGAATGATATTACCCAAACCTTCAGCGCTCCTGTTTGATTTTTTTTTTAAATAAAAACAACGAAAGTAAAGTCAAACTCATTGAATTTGTGCAACCTTGGCGAAATTATCAGCAACAAAACAATACTCACAAATTTTTTTTGATTATTATCTAGACAGATTACAGAAAACATCACAGATTATGTATAAAAACCCCAGTATTGGTCTATTTATTTAGTTCGTTTATATTTAACTGTGCCATGAGGATATCTTTGTATTTCATATTTATTTTGATTTTATATTTCGCCCGTTCTGCAGTTGGTATACCTTTGGATGAAAATGTAAAAGTTATCACTACCCTTAAGCCAACAGTGAGTATCTAATGGATATTTTAACATCAAAATTATTCCATGTTTTCATTAAGACTGATCGAATACGTGAGCATGGATATCCAGCAGAGGAGCACATCGTCGAAACAACTGACGGATATTTGGTAAAAATGTTCCGAATCCCATACTCTCACAAGTTACAAAATCAGAAGGCAAAAAGACCTGCTGTATTAATACAGCATGGCTTGTTCAGTTGTTCTGATATATGGGTCGTTAATGGCCCCGACAATGCCCTACCTTTTTTGTTGGCAGACCTTGGGTACGATGTTTGGTTGGGAAATGCCAGAGGTAACACATACTCAAGGAGCAATACTAAATTATCCGTCAACAATCCAAGATTTTGGAGATTCAGTTGGCATGAAATCGGTGTCTATGACATATCTGCAATGATCGATTATATCCTTTCCGAAAACGAGCAGGAGCAAGCTGTTCATTACGTTGGCCATTCTCAGGGTACATCGACATTTTTCGTGCTAATGTCAATGAGACCAGAATACAATCAAAAGATAAAAACTGCTCACATGTTAGCCCCAATTGGATATATGGATCATATGACCGACACGGCTGTAAACACCTTGTCCCCATACTTAGGACGAAAGGGGATCTATAGTTCATTGTTTGAGTCTGCCGAGTTCTTACCGCGGAATAAGGCATTTATGTTATTGGCCTATAATTTATGTGGCGGTGATATACAATTTCCTAAGTTCTGTACGAAGTTTGGAATTGCCTATGATGGCGGAGTGGAAACCAACACTAATAAGGTTTATACTTTTTATAAATTAAGAGGCAATCAAAAATCATTTCATAATTTATTATTATTTACAGACAGTTTTACCTATTATGGCTGAGACACACCCCGCAGGATGTTCTACCGATCAAATTCTTCATTACATGCAGGAATTCGACTCAGGATACTTTAGACAGTTCGACTTTGGTGCTAAGAAGAACGTACAAGTTTACAATCAAATCTATCCACCAGACTATGAGGTTGAAAACATTTCATCAGAAGTTCACTTCTACTACAGTGACAACGATAGTGCAGCTGCAGTTGAAGATGTTTTAAGATTAGCCGAACGTTTACCCAATTTAAGGAGTTCATATCTCGTACCAGATCCTACTTGGACACATGGGGATTTTTGCACTGCAAACAAAGTAAAGGAAGTCATTAATGATAAAATTAGTAGTGCAATGAATGAATACGAAAGTAGAGCTTAACAAAATGGACATTTTGTTTACCAAGTTTTGGTTTTTTTTTGTTTAACAGTATATTTTGAAGCCTTTTCTGATTATGCGCGGCTATGTACAATGATACTGAGAGCTGTACTATCGCAGAATTTGTTTTCGCTTCCCGTGGCCAACAGATGAAAGTAAAGTAGAATGTCATGCCCAATAGCTCCAACAAAGACCTTCCAAGAAGAATATATTGTTTTGCCTAACGACTGTGTTAATAAGGATACAAAAGTTCCGATTTCCACCTGGAATGTAAGAGTCTTAATAGAAAGAGTGTACAGCATAACAACTTACGATTCAGAGATACTATAAACAAGTCAGAAGAGCAGAATCAGTGACTCATCATACGTTATTGTAGAAAGTGGACGTCTTAATCATGAAATCGTATGCTTAGAAGGCGTCATTGTGATAATGAGTCGACAGACAGAAAAAAAAACGCATTTTTTACTGGTTCCTCGACAAACCCTATGAGCGACTCAAAAAAAAAATAGTGCACAATCATCTAATTTTCAAACCAGACGAAAGCACATCACCTCAAACTGTGCGCATCGGTTCCAGAAATTCTTTTCTTTTTACTCTACCCCAACATTTCGATAACGCGGGCTAAGATGTTTACACATCAAAAGTTAAAAACTAAATGTCTGACTTGAATAGCCTATACAGAGCCTTAAACCAAGCTTCTTTTATCATTTGTGTATGCAGCTTTTGTCATAAAGAATATGACCTATATTCCGAACGCTAGATTTGAGAAGCTTCTCAGAGAGTCTCATACTCTTGCATGTCTGTCAGACTTACGTTAGCGTTTTTTTTTTGTTGGTTCCCCAATCACGGTAATATTAGAATCAATGAATATTTCGAGGTAGAAAATGTTCACTAAGACAATAAAAACCATTTATGAAGTATACGCTCTGAGAATTGTGGAATACCCTATCCCATCACATTTTTAAAATGAATGTACCCAAAAAGTGGGAGGGGGTGGGCTAAAAACTGAATGGGGATAAAATATAGGAAATGAACCACATCTTGTTCAGACAGTTTATATAAATCTTTTATGTTTCGACAAAAAACAACGTCCTGTATTGCATATGGTATGGGGTCGGGTATACAAATGGCTTCTACTGTAGGTCACGTTCCGAAAATTGGACGTGATCTATAGACGAAATGTTTATATTATCAGAACCAATGATTTTGCATCGAATATTTTAAAATTTTACTGAAAACAGTTTTTTAAAGTGAATCCCCCAAAGGGCAAGGCAAACTTTATATAGGCGAAATATAGATATTGAGATTGTCTAAATATGTGGTTCAGTCAGTTTTTAAAAAAAATTACGGTTTTTCCTAAAAGGGGGCGTGACAGTGGCACAATCGACTCAGCTAGCGATTCTGATTCGATCCATACACTTTAAGGTGCCTAATTTTGTTCTCTATGTTACAAACTATGTATCAAAACTAATATAGCCCTCAGTGGGTCAACGGCAGCGCTCATACCCCAAAATGGGCTTCTGACATCGGTATTTTTCCGGCCCGCTGTCCTAGGGTCAAAACAAGGGCCTGGCACTCCAGGTTGGGGGTTGTGCTTTGGGTTAACTACCCATCCACGAAAAAAGATTATGTTACGAAGCAACTTATAGCCTCGGAAAGGACTGATATTATTGTTGACGACCATGTTAAACGAAAAAAGGACAACGACGTTCGTATCTGCACCTGGAATTTGAGAATATTAAACAGGAGAGGTGCAGGCGTACAACTAGCGGAAGCCTTAAACATCTACAAAGCAGACATTACTGCCTTCCAGGAAATACAATGTGATGGGCCGGGCAGAGGATGAAAAACTGTGACATCTACTATGGACCATGTTATAGTGAGCAGAAACTGCCAGACTTAGGCAAGAAGTCTTATGTTTTCAAAACATTAGCGAACGCATTGTAACAATCCGCATCAAGGCCAAATCCGCCAACATAAACCTTATATGCGCTCATGCTCCGACGGAGGAAAAAGATGATATAACTAAGGATTGCTTCTACGAGCTCCTCGAGCGACTACTAAAGAACGATGTTAAAATCGTGCTGGGAGATTTTAACGCAAAGGTAGGAAGAGAAGACATCTTTAGCAGTACTGTCGGCAAATATAGCCTACACGACAACACGTCTGGTAACGGACTTAGGCTAATTGACTTCGCTACGGAACGAAATGCCACTTTAGCCAGCACATGGTTTCCTCACCTCGATATCCATAAGGGGACATGGCGGTCTCCAGATCAACGAACAGTCAACCAAATTGATCGCATTGCGATAGACAACAGGCACGCATCCAGTATTTTGGATGTCCGAACATTCCGAGGGGCTAACATCGACTCGGACCACTACCTTGTTGTAGCCAAGGTAAGGATGCGGATTTCCATGTCGAAAGACTGCAATCGCCAGAGACCGCCAAGACCTTTGCGCAACGCGTATCCCTTAACCTTTCGACTCACAACACACCACCAGCATCTAATGTCGATGAACAATGGCAACGATGCCAACAAGCCATTAGATCAGCCGCAACTGATGTGCTAGGTTTCACGCGGCCACCAGCAAGAAACCCCTGGTTTGATGAGGAATGCCGACAGATGCTCGCAGCCAAGAACGATGCCTACAAGGCTAAGCTGCAGGTGAAGACGAGAGCTGCCATTGAGCTCTATAGGCAAAGAAGAAGGGAAGAACATCGGCTTTTCAGAAAGAAGAAAAGAGAGCAAGAAAAGCGCGAGATCGAGGATATAGGTGCCACTCCAGGAACGATGTTCGCAAGTTTTACCAAAGTGTAAAACGTCAAAGCCAAGGCTACAAGGCTCGAGCAGAATCCTGTCGAGATGAACAAGGAAATATCGAAGTTGAGACACAGTCGATGCTGAGGATATGGAAGAACCACTTCTGCAGACTGTTAAACGGCGATGACGAACAACATTCCGCTGTCAGGCAGAACGAACCATTTAATATTGGCAACGACAGCGAAAACTGCCAACCACCCGACCTAAGTGAAGTGAGGATAGCTATATCTAAACTCAAGCTTAATAAGGCCGCCAGAAATGACGGCCTTTCCGCTGAGCTTTATAAAGCTGGCGGAGATGACTTGGTAAGCAACATCCACCAACTCATAAGCCAAATCTGGTCGGTTGAAAGCATGCCTAAAGAATGGGACCTCAGCATCGTTTGCCCGATCCACAAAAAAGGAGACCTTCTGAACTGCGCCAACTACAGAGGCATAAGTCTACTCAACATCGCCTACAAGATCCTATCTGCCGTAATATGTGAACGCCTGAAACAGTTTACCAACAACCTAAACGGCCCTTATCAGTGTGGTTTTAGGCCAGGAAAGTCCACAATCGATCAAATCTTCACACTTCGGCAGATCCTGGAAAAAACCCAAGAAGTCCAAATCGATACGTGGTGGGTATCGTATATTTATCGATTTCAAAGCCGCATACGACAGCATTTATAGAGACGAACTATACAGAGCCATGTCTAGTTTTGGTATACCGCCCAAACTCCGTTTGTGTATTATGACGATGGAGAATTCTCGCTGCACCATCAGCTTCGGAAACGACCTCACCGACACATTCGATACCAAAAAAGAATTAAGGCAAGGCGATGCGCTGTCATGTGACTTTTTCAATTTGATTCTTGAGAGGATTGTGTAAAACTCCCAAGCCAACACCAGAGGCACAATTCTCCAAAAATCGGTGCAAATACTATCATACGCTGACGATATTGACATTATTGGTAGGACTCAACGTGATGTCATAGCCACGTTTGCTAGTATAGAGAAGGAAGCGGCAAAAATGGGTTTAGCAGTAAACGAGGGTAAGACTAAGTATATGCTGTCAACACGAAAGGACACACAACATCGACGAATTGGACAGAACGTCACCATTGACAGATATAACTTTGAGGTAGTACGGGGCTTTGTCTACCTCGGCTCCGCTTTTAACTCTGACAATAACATCTCGTCAGAAATCAAACGAAGAATTACTCTTGCCAATCGCCGTTTCTTCGGGCTAAGAAGGCAATTTAGTAGTAATGCCCTAACTCGAACTACTAAGGAGATCCTATATATGACCCTGATCATCCCAGTCCTGCTCTACGGCGCTGAAGCATGGACCGTATCAAAAGCGGATGAAGAAGTCCTTGGTCGATTCGAGCGAAAAATTCTTCGGAAAATCTTCGGTCCCGTTTGCGTTGACGGGCTATGGAGACGAAGATTCAACCACGAACTATACGAGCTGTACAGCGACATACCCATAGTCAAAAAACTCCGCATTGGACGTTTAAGATGGGACATGTAGAACGAATGGACACCAATATTCCGGCTCGCAGAGTCTTCGATTCCCAGCCAGACGTTGTCGGTGGCAGTAGAGGAAGACCTCGCCTTAAGTGGCGCGCACAAGTAGAAACCGACCTCAACCAACTTGGAGTGCGCAACTGGAGGCAGTAAGTTAAGGACCTGGCTAAAAATACTTTTTTTTATAGAAAAGATAGTATTGGGCGGATTTCTAAGAATTGTAAACTTCAGCTAGGAGCAACAAAGCGTGCGTGTACCAAAAATCATTAGCCAAGCTTAAAATTTAAGGGCAAAAACGACTGGTGACATACGGACGGACGTATTTCAGTACGATAAGGAACTACGTAAAAATCACTTTGAAAGATTTTAACGCAATCGCAGGAAGATATCTTGACGTATGCCAACGGACTGAAGCTAATTGACTTCACTGTGGAACAAAATTTCACAACAGCCAGCACTTTCTTAAAAGTCATCCATAAATATCCATAGATATAATGTCGAAGAAATGGAATCGCAACTGAAAGCTCACACCATTGCAGAGCTTGAATTCCTTAACCACTTGATTAATACCATAACACCAGCATCCTATGAGGAATACAAATGGCGGCGATGTCAGAAATCCATGTGATTGGCTGCGAATGTTTGCTAGGTTTCTCCCGCTGGAAACCCCTAATTTGAAGGCAAAATGGTATTACCTTCCGCGGTTAGAAAAATGTGTTCATTATTTTTAAACAGTACGTAAAAATGTCGAGATGAACAAGTTAAAATCGCAGTCGATGCTGAAAATATGAAAGAACCACTTTTTCAATCTGTTAAATAATTTCCCGCTGTCAGGTATTATGACGTTACCTACGATTTGAAGGCGAATTCGGAGAGTTGAGTTGAGATAGGCGTTTTATAACAATGGCTGTTGAATTGTCAGATCTCAGATCTTTGGCAGGGCCAGTGAAAAACATTAATTGGTGTTGGAAATTGAACCAGGAGGTCTGGAGGCAGTTCATCACAGTGAATACTGATTAAAATGAATACAGTCAGGTGTAAAGATATCTGAAATATGTCGAATATACGATTGATAAATCCAAAATATTGATTAGGTGCTTAAGTCGCTGGAGGTCTTATCAGCCATGATTAATTTTAGAACGCAAGATAAAATGATGAATAATATAAAAACTCGTCGATGGAAACAAGTGTTCAGTAGCTTTTGTTCACTCTCATTTTCTAAGGCAATGCGGTTGCTCGCTATTTTATTACTTTTCAGTGCTTCAACTGCCATACCCGTTCATGATGCAAACATTGTGACCACCCTCAAGCCCACTGTGAGTACCATAAAGTAGTAAGATTTTAATATAAAAATATTTCCTATTACTACATTAGACTGATCGCATAAGAGAACATGGATATCCAGCAGAGGAGCACATCGTCGAAACATCTGACGGATACTTGATAAAAATGTTCCGAATCCCATACTCGCACATATTACAAAATCAAAACTCAGTCAGACCTGCGGTTTTAATACAACACGGACTGTTCAGCTGTTCTGATGCCTTCATAGCTAGTGGCCCAAACGATGCCCTAGCCTTTTTATTGGCCGATCAAGGTTACGACGTATGGCTAGGCAATGCCAGAGGTAACACCTACTCCAGAAACAACACCCGGTTATCGTTAAATAATCCGCGATTTTGGCGATTCAGCTGGCACGAAATAGGAGTTTATGACATCTCAGCAATGATCGATTACATTCTTACAGAAACAATGCAAGAGTCTGTTCACTATGTTGGCCACTCCCAAGGTACATCGGCATTCTTTGTGTTAATGTCAATGAGACCAGAGTACAATAAGAAAGTAAGAACATCGCATATGTTGGCCCCGATTGGATATATGAATCATATGACGGATGATCTAGTTACTAACCTTGCTCCGTATTTAGGAACAAAGGGGATTTACAGTGCGCTCTTCGAGTCTGCAGAGTTTTTGCCGCGTAATAATCTATTTCTTTTGCTAATGTATAACGGTTGTGGCGGACAAATTCGATATCCCAAAGCCTGTGCACTGTTTGGAATGATCTCCGGCGCCGTTGAAGATGTCAACACAAATAAGGTATAACCCGAACGCCTTGAATAAACATTCACTATTTAGAAACTTTCGACTTTTATAGACTGCTTTACGTATCATTGCTGAAACTCATCCTGCTGGTTCATCAACGGATCAAATTCTTCACTATATGCAGGAGTATAACTCTGGCGAGTTTAGACAATTCGATTTTGGTGAAAAAAAGAACATACAAATTTACAATCAAGCCTATCCTCCAAACTACGAGGTTGAAAAAATTTCCTCCGAAGTTCACTTCTACTACAGTGACAGTGACAGTATGGCTGCTGTAGAGGATGTCTTAAGGTTAGCGGCACGTTTACCGAATGTCAGTTTATACAAAGTCCCATATCCGAATTGGTCACATTCGGATTTTAATAGGGCGATGCAAGTGAAAGAGATGATCAATGATAGAATAAGTGCGATAATGAATGAATACGAAAGCAGAGGTGAATAAGAAAATGTGTACAGAAAGCAAAGAAATTAAATTTTATGTTTCTTTACTGGACAGTATTTCATTATAAGTTTTATCATTTTTTTTTCATAAATAATTATTGACTGTTCAACATTCAAATTCATTATGAAACATATTAGACAAATTAACAAAATTCTATATGGCTTGGTTTTTTTCTGAATGTACACTAGTTATTTTAATATTTACAATTGAGCTGGAGGGATTAACAAAGAGCTTACATACACAATTTCTTTATTGTAGCTGAACACTTGAGGACGGGCTAATATGAAGCGAAATCATTACGAGCACCTTGAACTGGGCTTATGGGGGATTTGATTACAACCGAACGGGATAACAGCTCACAATTTAAGGATAGCTGTTTTGGGGAAATACCTCCCAGAGCACTTCATCTCAATAAGGAACGATTTGGATCCTTTAGATTTTTTTGTAAGTCGATTTTAAAATCCAGCAATTGCTTCACCCTGAACATATTTGACGATTTTCAAAACTGTGAAAATCAAACTTTTGATATGTAATTTAGATTAGATAAGAATTGATTTATGGAATTACCACTGTTAACAATATTCATAATGTGATTTAGCAAAAAATAAGAAACAATGAAATCGGTAGGCGTGGCGTTGTCCTCTGCTAAACGTTTGTGTGTGAATTAATTTAACAAATTTCTAACACTTTAAATAAATGTAAAAATAAAAATAAATACAATTTTAAAATTTATTTTAATTAAAAATTAAATTTTATATGATTTTTTATTTACTATCTAAATTCCGTTATAATATTACTTCGGTATGAAAATGCGGTTTTAGAATGATATTTGTTTGTTCCATTGTCAATTTTATGTTTCCAAAATAAATAAGTCGTATTTGACTTTATATTGCATACTGTGCAAAGATTTGATTAAATTTGTTTGAAAGACAACCCGTTTAAATTAAAGATTTCACATCTTGCTCTACATATCAAGGATATTGCATTCACGCTGTTGTAGTTTAGTTCTGGGTATATGGAGGATTCAGGATATGGCTTAAGGAGGTTATAGCTTGAGATTAAAGCATTGTTGCTTCAGAAATGATAGATCGTCGTATTGGGTATTTAGTTCGCATTTATCTGCCAGAGCCACCCAATGATTATGCGATGTTTAAATCGAAATGTTTTTATACATAAAGTCTGGGATTCGTAGATTATTCTGGCTGAAGAATCAATTCTCAACCACGGTAGTTAAAATTGTTAAAAGATGTGGTAAACACAATTTGAAAATCGAAAAACTTAACCAAAATATTAATTCCAGTCATGATGTTAGCGAGTTTATTTTAAAAGACTTAAGAGAGAAAATGAAAAGGCTGCATATAAGCAACCAACATTTCTCCAGTGTATTTTATTAATAATATACATGAATTAAAAAAAATAAAACATACTGGAGGAGTAGTTATTAATATAAAAAAATCACATTCAAGACTTTTCAATTTTGTAAATTAAACAAATAAATATGAGCATGTGGTAATTAGCTGTAGAAATACATAAATTGACATTCATATTGCTATATAGAGAACCCAACACGCCGAACAACAATTTTACTAGATATTTAAGTGAATATTTATAGAACATTAAATACAACAACATTATAAATATATATTGGTTTAAGAATACATAACATACGTTATTTGTTTTTAAAATCTACCCAATGCTAATACTCGTAGGTAGGTAGCCTAGATACATACTTTTCTCCTCTTCCTCTACTGCGTCCGACGCACGTCTGGCTGGGAATCGAAGACTTTGCGAGCCGGAGTATTGGTGTCCATTCGTTCTACATGTCCTAGCTATCTTAAACGTCCAATGCGTAGTTTTTTTACTAGGGGTATGTCGCTGTACAGCTCGTATAGTTCGTGGTTGAATCTTTGTCTCCATAGCCCGTCAACGCAAACGGGACCGAAGATTTTTCGAAGAATTTTTCTTTCGAATCGACTAAGGATTTCTTCATCCGCTTTTGATACAGTCCATGCTTCAGCGCCGTACAGCAGGACTGGGATAATAAGGCTCTTATATATGATCTCCTTAGTAGTTCGAGTGAGGCCTTTACTACTAAAATGCCTTCTTAGCCCGAAGAAACAGCGATTGGCAAGAGTAATTCTTCTTCTGATTTCTGAGGAGATCTTGTTGTCAGAGTTAATAGCGGAGCCGAGGTCCCGTACTACCTCAAAGTTATATCTGTCAATGGTGACGTTCTGTCTAATTCGTCGATGTTGTATGTCCTTTCGTGTTGACAGCATATACTTAGTCTTACCCTCACTTATGCCTCTGTAGTTGGCGCAGTTCAGAAGGTCTTTTTGTGGATCGGGCAAACGATGCTGAGGTTCCATTCTTCAGGCATACTTTCATCCGACCAGATTTGGCTTATGAGTTGGTGGATATTACTTACCAAGTCATCTCCGCCAGCTTTATCTTTGCCTATAGAGCTCAATGGCAGCTCTCGTCTTCACCTGCAGCTTAGCCTTGAAGGCCTCGTTCTTGGCTGCGAGCATCTGTCGGCATTCCTCATTGTGAAAATAGCATGAATATTAAAAAAACACAATTTCTCCATTTTATTGTTTGTTTTTTTAATCACACAAAAACAGAAACTTCAAACAAAAATAAAAGGGGTGTTACTTACAGATGAGAGGTTTATGATCCATCAACTCATAAACCCGTCGATTTGTAAAAAAGACGAAATATAACTTAACAATTTTCTATACTCCTGTTTATTTGTTCGTTTATTAATCTTAATATAGAATGTAGATAAATATTTGTTTTTCATTGGATTTTACATAATTCGGAGTACCTAATTATCAGCAGCTACCGATATTAGTCAAAATAAATAAATTTAATCTTATTAGATTATTTAAACCAAAGCGTATAAAAGGCCTCTCGCAGTTACGGCGGAATTCAGTCGTTTAGTTTGCCTTTTTATCCTATAGCCAACAGAGCAATGAGGATACTACTAGCTATCTTAGTATTGGCCAGTGCTTCCATAGCCACACCTATTGATAATGCAAAAATCATAACAAGCCTTAGACCTACGGTAAGTGAGATAGTTTACATAACATGCAGTGGCTATATGACCGTTTTTCAAATTTAAGTCGGAACGCATCAGAGAACATGGTTACCCTGCGGAGGAACACATTATTGAAACAGAGGACGGATACGTATTATCAATGTTTCGCATCCCCTACTCACACAAATTGAACAACCAAAACGCAGTAAAGACACCAGTATTCATACAACATGGACTCTTCAGTTGTTCCGATGCATGGATTGCCAATGGCCCCAATGATGCTATCCCCTATTTACTAGCTGATCTTGGCTACGACGTTTGGCTAGGAAATGCCCGAGGTAACACATACGGCAGGTTCAACAAGAAACTTTCCGTGAATAATCCAAGATTTTGGAGATTCAGTTGGCACGAAATCGGCGTCTATGATATCGCAGCTATGATTGATTATATTCTCGTCCAAACTAGTCAGAAATCTGTTCACTACATCGGACATTCCCAAGGTACCTCTGTGTTTTTTGTCTTGATGTCAATGAAGCCGGAATACAACGAGAAAATAAGGACAGCTCATATGTTAGCTCCTATTGGGTATATGAATCATATGACTGATACTTTGGTGAACACCTTTGCACCATTTTTGGGTACACAAGGTATCTATAATGCGTTGTTTGGATCTGCTGAATTTTTACCTCGAAATGAGCTGTTCATCTTATTGGCATACAATGCTTGTGGGGGTGATATTCAATTCCCAAGATTGTGTTCGGAATTTGCTATAATCTACGAAGGGGGAGAAACAAATACTAATAAGGTAAGAAGTCATGAAAAGTAAGAGTCAAATTTTGTATACATATGTATGTATATATATTTATTTTTCTAGTCTGCTTTAAACACAATCGCTGAAACACATCCCGCTGGAGCATCAACTGATCAAATCGTGCATTACATGCAAGAATTCAATTCGGGACACTTCAGGCAATTCGACCACGGAACCAAGAAAAACATGGCTATTTACAATCAAGCTTTTCCTCCAGATTATGAGGTCGAAAAAATTTCCTCCGAAGTACATTTCTACTACAGTGACAATGACAGTATGGCAGCTGTGGAGGATGTTTTAAGATTGGCTGAACGATTACCGAATCTCAAGAGTTCATATCACGTTCCAGATCCAACTTGGTCGCATACTGATTTCAGTATGGCCTATGGTGTGAAAGAGGTAATTAACGATAGAATGATAGCCCATATGCATGAATATGATAACAGAGGTGAATAAATGTATTATTAATTTAAAATAGTTTGTAAGTCTAGATGTATATTTGAAAAATAGTATTATATTGAAAATATGAACAATTTCTTTAGGACTGTGGAAATTTATTGTGAATATGAAATTTTTTTGTGTATGGTATTTTATAAAACCAATCAGCAAGGAAATAAATAATTATAAAAATTGAAATTATATTTTTTAATTGTTATTCCGAAACGTTTTTGACAAACAAAAATACATTAAAGTACAAAACAGTTTTTGAGCGGATTTAGAGTTATTTGAATAAGGAACAAGTATTCGTACATACCTTGCATTATAAAATAATTAACACAATCGATCATAATCATCGATTTATATTAATAGAACCGCAACTTAGATTAAATAACAAATGTTATAAAACCATAACAATGTATGGGGGGTATGATAATAATCTCATTACGATAATCATTTTATATTGATTAACTGATTGACGTAAGTTCTTCAAGTGGTTGAACAATTGCCAATTGGGGGTTGTATATAATAAAGCCCCCAGTTGGCAAAATATTGGTAAGAATATTAAACGAAATTGCTAATCTAATTCGACCACTCATGAAAAAATTTAGCTTTTTGTATCGCTATCTTAACAGTCAATCAGATATACGGCAATCGATCATTAAAGTTTTCTTAGAGATCCACACATTTTTAACTTTCTCTTGCAAGGAGATTGGTATGGTTTTTCTGATTTCTGAGCTTTTAATTGATTCTAGCATTACGAGAGAGATTCTTAGCAATCACAAGAGACCACCAAAGCCCTTGCGCACCGCGTATCCATTAACCTCTCGATTCACACCGTACCACCAGCTTCGAATGCCGGAGAACAATGGCAACGATGCCAGCAAGCCATTAGATCAGCCGCAACTGATGTGCTAGGTTTCTCGCCGCCACCAGCAAGAAACCCCTGGTTTGATGAGGAATGCCGACAGATGCTCGCAGCCAAGAACGATGCTTACAAGGCTGAGCTGCAGGTGAAGACGAGAGCTGTCATTGAACTCTAAAGGCAGAGACGAAGGGAAGAACACCGGCTTTTCAGAAAGAAAAAGGGCAAAAAAACGATATATAGAGAGGTACCACTCCAGGAACGATGTTCGCAAGTTTTACCAAAGTTTTACTAAGGATACAAGGTTCGAACAGAATCCTTTCGAGAAGAAGAAGAACCACTTCTGCAGACTGTTAAACGATGATTAACAACATTCCGCTGTCAGACAGAACGAACCATTCAAGTTAGAATAGCAATATCTAAACTCAAGCTTAATAAGCGCACCGGAAATGACGGCCTTTTCGCTGAGTTTTATAAAGCCGGCGGAGATGACTTGGTAAGTAACATACACCAACTCATAAGCCAAATCTGGTCAGCATCGTTTTCCCGATCCACAAAAAGAGACCCTCCAACTACAGGGACTGCGCCAACTACAGAGGCATAAGCCTGCTAAACATCGCCTACAAGATCCTATATCTGCCGTAATATGTGAATGCCTGAAACCAGTAGGATGACGATGGATAATTCTCGATGCTCCATCAGGGTCGGAAACGACCTCACCGACACATTCGTTACCGAAAAGGATTTAGGCAAGGCGATGCGCTGTCATGTGAATTCAATTTGATTCTTGAGATGATTGTGCAAAACTCCCGAGCCAACACCAGAAGCACAATTTTCCAAAATTCGGTGCAACTACTATAATACGCCGACGATATTGACATCATTGGTAGGACGTGGTGTCATAGCCACTTTTGCTAATATAGAGAAAAGATGGGTTTAGCAGTAAATAAGGGCAATACTAAGTAAATGCTGTCAACACGAAAGGACACACAACATCGACGAATTGGACAGAACGTCACCATTGACAGATATAACTTTGAGATAGTACGGGACTTTATGTCTACGTCGGCTCTTCGACAACAACATCTCGTCAGAAATCAAACGAAGAATTACTCTTGCCAATCGCTGCTTATTCAAGCTAAGAAGGCAATTCAGTAGTAAGTCCCTCACTCAAACTAAAAACTAAGGAGGTCCTATATAAGACCCTGATCATTCCAGTCCTGTTCTACGGCGCTGAAGCATGGACCGTATCAAAAGCGGATAAAGAAATCATTGGTCGATTCGAGAGAAAAATTCTTCGAAAAATCTTCGGTCCCGTTTGCGTTGACGCTATGCGGAGACGAAGATTCAACCACGAACTATACGAGCTGTACAGCAAAATACCCCTGGTCAAAAAACTCCGCATTGGATGTGTAAGATGGCTAGGACATGTAGGACGAATAGACACCAATACTCCGGCCTGCAGAGTCTTCGATTCCCAGCCAGACGTTGTCGGTGGCAGTAGAGGAAGACCTTGCCTTAAGTGGCGCGCACAAGTAGAAACCGACCTCAACCAACTTGGAGTGTGCAACTGGAGGCAGTTAGCTAAGGACCGGGCTAATTGGAGAGCCATGTTGGTTGAATCCCAGGTTCATCCCGTACTGCAGCGCCACTTATGTAAGTAAGTGAGTAATATAACAAAGTATTGGGTTTAAAAAAGGTATAATACTTAGTTGTAAATATTTCCGTTATTATACCCTATTCCATAAGGATAATTAGTTTTGATACATAGTTTGTAACATAGAGAAATATTTTAGCTAGATATACCTCAAAGTATATGGATCGACTCAGAATCGCTAGTTGAGTCTATTAAGCCATGATTGTTTGTCCGTCCGTCCATCTGTCTGTATGTCCTATTTATAGCCCTTAAATTTTGATCTAGGAGAATGAAATTTGGTATATAGTTAGTTCCTTATGCGTTGCTTCAGAAAGAGTGTGAACATTTTTAAAATCCGCCCACTGCCACGCCCACGTCGTTTTTGGCCGAACGTTAGGAAATTTGGAAACAGTGTCTGAACAACATATTTAGGAAATCCCAATACCAACATTTTGTCTAAACAGTGGGCATGGTACCACTTTTGGGGGTACCTTTCGGTACCTTTATTAAAGTACTAAAAAAAAACGTTTGATGCAAAAACTTTCATAAAATTAATATGAACATTTCATCCTTAGACCATTTTAGCCTACGATCACTTTTCGGGGACCCTTTCCTACAAAAACCATTTGTATTCCCTACCCTAATGCGGGAGCGATACGAAATCCCCCCAAAAAAAATGTCCATTGGACGAAATCCCCCAAAAAAATAATCCAACTGGAGATTATTTCCATATAAAAATATACATGGATAAAATCCCCAAAGAAAAAATCTTTTTGCAAAAATCTCCAAATCATACCATTTTCTCGTTAGTATTGTGAATTGTGATTACGATTAAAAGATTTATGTATACAAACAAAATACGAATGTATGCACTATTAGTATTTTAGTGTTCGTATACAATAGACAAATCACAGTCTCTTATGTTTTTAATCATTAATAAAATGCTTTTCTTGTTTAAATTGTTATTACTTATTACTTTTTCATTTGAATTGAGGATTTAAGGTTTCGAGATTTTGTCTCGGGAAATTTGTATGGGGGAAAACGTACCCAACCTCCCCAAGTCATATGCAATAGTTGTTTTTTGTCGAAGCATAAAATATTTTGATAATTTGTCTGAACAAGATGTTGTGACATCGTCATTTTCATCGCCATAAAGCCCACATTTTGGGGATATTAATTTTAAGAACAGGATAGGATAGGGTATTAAACGATCCGCACACCGGTTTGTAGCCTTCTCATATGTTTTTTTAATATTTTTTTTCCATTTTAGTACTTTTTAAGGAAATTGCCCCTCCCGCTTAAACGGAGGGAGATAGACCCCAACCATAGTAAAAAATTATTGTATTAAACTGTTCCAAAAAAACCGCCTAAGTTATCGTACCCTCCCCTGTTTTCTTCCTTTAAAGTGTTTTTTAAACTTGGAGATGTATGAAAAGATTCCCGAATTTGCCGTTCAGAGTCACTCTTTTTGTGGCAAAAATATAACATATAACTTCGCACACACACATTATGGTTTAGATCCCTGTATTAATCGTTAATACCAGATATTTCATTTCATACTCAAGGTGAATGAATAGTCTTCCTGACAGTTCGTCATCGTTGTTTATTAGTATTTAAAAATTATTTTTCTTTACCTCAGCTTCAACCTATATCCTATCTCTGACATCAAATAAAACATTAGAACCTCATTCCTAAATGGTAATCTTTTATATTTTTTGTTTTTTTGAAGTTCGAGTTTTTTCCTCCAGCATTACCATGTAGGCTTTGGAGTTTAATTAGCATTCTTCGTCAAACCAAAGGTTTCTTGTTGATCAACTTTTTTACCATATTGGAACAAGGAAATAGTCTGAACCGATGTTACCTGCTCGAAATGTACAGACATCTAATGTACTGGATATAATATAACTAGATTTACAATTTGTTGGTTCGGATGCCAACATCCCCTTATTGATATTATAAAGGCAATCAACCCTAATGGGGATTGGCGCAATAGAGGCACGTTTAGATTGGAAAATAAGTGCACAAAATTATTTTAGGTTATCCGCATGGGCTATCGATTTCAAATCTTGTTCAAAGCTAGGCTACTTGTGAAGATAGTGTAGTTATCTTCCTTTCTGAGAGGTGGAATCCTTGGGTTGTGGATTGAGGAAGCTGTAATAAGTCAATAATCGTAGTAATCGTAATCGTGAATAACAATGTGAATGTATTTATAGCGTTGAAATCTGTAAAAGCACATCATGAGTCAATTCAAATGTTTAATTTCACAATAAAGTGATTATCCCATAATAAAATGATCCTCTTTTATACGGTTATGTAGTGGAACATTTTTAAAGGACATAATAAAACGATCCTCTATGAATATTCTGGATAATTGGAGGATTTTTATGGAATTGGAGCAAGTTTACAATGTGCGGTCATCGGTTACTTATCTCGGTTGGTGGTAAAAATCCAATCAAGAAGTTACCCTTCCGGTTCGGAAGCTTTACCAGAGGCTATATTCAGGTGCAACAACTTAGCCTTTTAAATTCCTTCTTAAAAGACTGATTTAAGCAGTCGGCCCCCTAGTGGAAGTTGAAACATTTGGTACTCTCAGGTCTTGTGGACCTTTTGATGATCGTCATGCGTTATCATGATCGACCTACACTTTTATAGTTCTGATAATATGGGTAGGCCGACCGTGAAATAGGAGCTGTAATGGGCATGTGTTCACGTTAAGTTTGCTGTCATCTTCCTTTAATAACTAAATGATTTCATCTGCAGTTAGACCTGTTGAAGAATCCTTTTTTAACATAATGTTGAAACCAAATATCCTTCTGACCATGTTCAGTCATTTTTAGAATTAAAAATCGTTAATAATAGGTCTGTACCTGAAGACTCTTACTATTGACGTATGTTGATTTTGCTGTTGCTGCCAATGTTTTTTTGTCATAACAGACTCTTTGTTCAACCCCAAGAAACAACTAGTGCTGTTGCAGCATTTAACCGTTGTAAAGTCATATAACGCATTAAGTGGATCTTTCCTAGCAAAATGGGCATCCCAAATTCAGTTCATCTTAAGAATCCATTTTTATACTCGTTCGATTTATATTTATTGCTCATTTTCTGTTACCTTACAATCATTCTAGCACTTATTTATATTTTGGTTTCAGTCACATTGAAAAGTCTACATTATTCTATAAATAAATTACCTCCTTTCGTCTTTCTCGATAATATGTATAAGCATTCACAATATTAACTACTTTGTCGAAAATATATTCCTTAACTCCTAGCCCGCAAATAAAGTCTAGGTGGTTCCATCTCTCCCATGGCACTTTGTACACAGCATGAACGTTGGGTAATCGCATCACCAACCTTTGAATGTCCTTCACGGACACAATGTAGTCATTTGCTGAAAAATAAATAAACGTAGGAACAGTAACTCTATCCAATCGATAGTCTGGCGGTACAGTTTGATTATAAAAGATGGCGTTTTTCTCTGGTCCATAGTCGTACTGTCGAAATTTTCCCGAGTTGTAGCTCTGGAAATAGTGCATAATTTGCTTAAAGGATCCACCCACAGGAAAATTCGCCATAATATCTGGAATCAATGTCTAGGAAAATTTATAGTTAAAAAAAATTGAAAACGTCAAAATCAAGAAGTCATACTTTATTCAAGTGTTTTGTATCGTATCCAACAGCTGGCCAAATCCTACTCACACAAACATGTGGATTTTCATCTTGAAGACAACCCATGGAGAACAAACGTTTGAAAAACCTATTTGTCGACACCATCTCAACGCCTTCCAACATAACTGACAAGTAGTTCCTGGTCCCAAGTATCGGCGCAAATACTTTCGCTAGGGGACCCTTCATATGGTTGACGAAGGCGACTGGTGCCAGAAGATGGGCAGTCTCAAATTTTGCATTATAATGTGGAAACATTGCATTCATGACTAGAAAAATGGTCGCACCCTGTGAGACTCCACAAAAGTGCATTGTCTTTTGGCCCGTCAATCGTAAAATGTAATCAACCATAGCTGGCATGTCGTATACTCCCATCTCGTGCCAACTAAAGTTCCAAAATTCTCGATCCTCTGGCGAGTACTTGACGTTTTTCTTTGTGTAAATATTGCCTCGGTTGTTACCCATCCACACGTCGTATCCATCATTGGAAAGCAAGTACGGCAGTGAATTCTCTCGACCGTTCAGCAGCCATGCATCAGATGACGCATAGATTCCGGTCATCAAGAAGACAATCGGTCTACGAACACCACCCGTTGAAGGTACACGATGCACTGTTAATATGTACCCGTCGAATGTCTGCACCGTATGCACCTCGACAGGGTATCCATCTCGTTTTATTCGTTTAACCTGATTAAAAGGGAAAGAAAATAAAAACAAAAATTCATTCAGTAACCTTCAACATATTTGGCTAAAAATGAAAGTATTACACAATAAAGACCCACATCAAAAATAGTGTCAAAGAAATGCAATGCTTTGTATTTGCATGAGTATATTGTGTGTGTGTATAGCCTCTTGTTCTGAAACTATTAACATTATATTGATTGGCCTTATGTTGATCTCAATGTTACTATTATTGGTTATATAAGCATAGTCTGTTATATGGTGGATTGATCTCTTACGTTGCTTCAGTAGTTATGAAATATGAACTGTATAACAAAAACAAATAAATACTAAAAGGCCACCCACTGACGATGTCCGTGACTATACATTACTATACTATTTAAATGCAAATTGGGTACATTGCATTCTTGTGCGGAGACATGCTAAGAGCACTTTTAAGCATATACATGTTAAATATGGAACATTCAATACCAACATCGGCCCTCAATTTTTATGTAATGATGGCTGCCTTAGACCCTAGATTTGGTATAAACCATTTGTAAAGCAGTTGAGAGCAGAGAGAGAGAGACGTGTTTTTACCCTAGAACATCATTTTATTTTACCAAACGGCAGTGGACAATGTGACAAAACATATAAATGAGCTGAGATATATTCGACAGCGATTAAGCACGTATAGTTGATACTTACAAGACTAACTTAACCTATCTAAACCTATATAGGCCCTGTCGTGTGATTTCTATTCCATCGACTAACAAGTCATCGTTAGATCAGAGATCACATATCAGGGCCTAGTTTTACTTAACCTAAGTATCGGCTTCAGCCCAGTCTAGCCACCAGTATCGGTCTCTATTTAACCTGTTGGTGTTACTTTTATCACGTTCAGGTATGCTATTGCAGTATCTCATTTGATCAGTATTCCCTTTCCCCGACTCAAAAGGCTCGTAAAGGATCATTTTATCTGTTGCTCTCCTTGCAGCATGGTATATTATTGGAACGTTCGTTGAATCCGATTGGTAGCCATATGCATCCAGAAACATAAATGTTTCTGGCGGAATGTATCCACTTTCCAAGGCATTTCTGAAATACCCAGAATTCGGATAGAAGATCTAGAATGACATTGTCAATTCTGGACACACCGGAAGCATCCAGAAGTTTTTTGTTTGAGACGTATTGCCTATAATCGGAATGTGCATATGCTATACATCTGTGTGCAGGCTCTGAGACATTTGCGCTCGAACAGTCGAAGCTTTTCCATATACAATGGGTTAATGTTCCACCACACTGGACTCGCATAAGTCAGAATTGGACGAACGAATGCTTGGTAACAAATGATCGTAACATCGGATCAAAGATTGTTGGAATAAAACAGGCTTTTTAGCGACATGAATGCCGCTCTTGCCTTGTCTAATTGAATATTTATGTGCTCATTGTAATACAGAAACTTGTCCAAATGAACACCTAAATATTTTACCACGGTAAAATCTGAATTAGCGTCTTATTGGGGTGCGGAACAGTATGGTTTCACATTTCGTATAGTTTAAGCTTCCATTCGGAGCAGAAAGCTTGGAACCTATCAAATTTGCTTTAAAGTTGGATTTGAATGTCTTCAATTTTTGAGCCGCTTGCATACAGTGTAGCGTCGTCGGCAAATGTTAATGAATTATCGAGTAGATGTAGATATTGAAGAGTTGTGATCTAATATTTCTAATTATTAGAGATCCAACAGCATCGGATAACGTATTTCCTTAAACACAAACTTGACCCGGAAGGATCACGGATAAGGACGAATGTAACGCTGTTATGACTGAACTTTGTACTACAAAGACAAAATTATTGAGAGACCCCACGCTCTGCCTTCAACCAACGTCAATACGCAGTCGATGCAAATACGAAAAAATATTCTAACAAAGTTTCCCAATCTACCCTATGCCACCAGCCACCTTCAAAATGAAACCTGTGGTATGAAGATATTTGAATGGTTGGAAAAGACTTATGGAGGAGAAAAGAGGACACGGAGCGTCCATGCTTAGCAAATTGAAGCCTCGTTACAAAAAATACTTCAATTCTTATAAAAAAGAATGCATGTGAAATAGCTGACACAGAGAACAGACGATGTCAGTGCAGCCAGGCTTAATTTGTGTGTGATATATGTTGGTTCTTCGACAGGTTAAGTCAAGCTATTAGAAATTGCAAACATTTCGGCCTACTATCCTGCGAGATTATCAATTTCCATCGATTTCTCTTTAAAGCGTGTCAGGCCTTCCACTAAGTCAAACTATTAAAAATTGCAAACATCTCGGCCGGCCATCCTGCGAGATTATCAAGTTCCATTTGTTGCTCTCTAATGCGTGTCTGACCTTCTATATGAACTGTGTTTAAAGTCAAATCAGCGAAGATATGTTTGATCCATCTGTAAGGAATATTTGCTTTGGAGACTTAATGGGGAACTAGTTTACCTTTAGAAGTCTTTAATCCTATAATATGCCATGATAATTTTGGTTTATGTCGTATTAATAGTTATTAAATTACACTCTTCGGTATGGTTAAAAAACCTAAAAATAAAAATCGTGAACTCCACATATCAACGAGTAATATAAATACATATGTTATGATCCCACTAATCCTCATAAATTCATATCAGAAATGATTTAAAAAGTCTAGATTTATATAGTGTAAAATAAATTAAACAAAACACTCGAGTGAAATACTATCCAACATACAAAAAATTAGGGCTAGCAAAATGTTTGAAGATGTGAGCACACCTGTTATTCCGTTTCAACCAACATAGCCATACATAGAAAATGATGGATAAAATTTAACAAACAACACTAATAGGATCAATGAATGGGGCCACACGTTTTTAAAGGTTTTATTCGACTAAGTTAACGAAATCAATATAGTTCGATCAACTTAAAACAAAGGCCCTTTCTTAATACGGTATACCACAGGTACATGTATGCCTATATTCAAGTAATTTGTAGCCATTGGTCCGCATAATATGTTAGATTACATGAACTGTGTTCACCCACAGTTTAGATTACAATGACGTGTAAAACCATTTAATATTCAATGTGAGTATGTTCTTCGCCCTACCAGAAGTAAAAAGCTGGCCAACCGACTTATGCACAGCAATTTCCAAATGAAGCCAACCATGACAAGACCACATAAACGTGTTAATTAAATTAATATAAAAACAAATATCGTTACTAACGGTATAACCTTCTGGCATTACCCTAGGATCTAAAAACTCGAATGGAGCACACGTGCAGTACCTATACTATTATTCGTGTCTACAAAATGCATTGTCAGCAATGCATTGCTTTAAATGTAAAGCCGGTATCTTTCATAGGGAAGCTCTATTTTTTAAATCGTTTTAAAATAATCAACATAAAAATGTAAATAAAATATAAATCTGTGCAAAACTGACAACAAGGTTAGCCATAAGTGCAACTACACCCTTTCGAGATTATAGCCAGTGTATAATTTTTGACATAGGTATGGTGAATATCGACTTCAAAATTTAGACTACATTGAAGGAGAAATTTGTTTAACTTGAACAATGTAGGATGTATATTTTTAATCATGAGCACAACATATTATTTACTGATAAAAATAAAGAGTTATATGGAATTATGAAATCTAATCATCATTTCTTTGTATTACATCAAAATATAAAAAAAAAATAAATTTTTTCGCAATTCTGTTGAGAAACTATTAAGAATTGTGTTAAAATAATATCCCATTTAATTTAATTAGCACACCAAGCAGTCATTTTTAAAATACCTGTTGAAATGTCAATGTTAGACAGGAGATAAAATGTAAACCCCATTTTAACGTAATTGGCAAAAATTTTGCAAATGGCACCAATTGTCACGTGTTGTGAAGTAAACGCTATGCTCCTGAAGATAACAGAATACTCGTGCCTATTATTTTTACGATTATAATAATTTATACGTAACGTTTATTTTGTGCCGACTATTTTAACGTCTATGGATACGTGAACAAACAAAATTTGAGGTTCTACTGGGGATACTAAAAATCCACAAGTAATGCACGAAGACCAATTAGATTGTACAATTGTTAATACAGGGTCATTGAACCGTTTTATTTAAGAGCAGTTGGGTTTTTTAATATTTATAAGGGTGGTATTAGAATTATTCGTTATCAAATGTTGGGCCGCGTATGGATAGGGTAGACTGGGGACAATAGTAACACTTTTGCTTTCAGCGCTTATAGAATTTATGATATAATATTTATCAAAAAATTATTATTATTTAAAACAAAAGATTACGGATTTTCTTTCCAGTATTATAACTTAATAATAACCGACAAGGAATGATAGGAAAAAATATATATGCTTTTTTATGCAATGTTACAACTGTCCCCGTACCTTTCCATACAACTGCTGAGCACATTACCACTAGACTAAGCTCACCCATAAAAGGATATTTTCTAAATAAAACTAATTGAATATAACTATCTCAAACTAACCTTGAAGTAAACAAGTACCTACACAGAGGAATAAGCAACGTTATGTAAAAACGACGACACCATAACAATGCGTTATGCGTACAGGATTAAAGCATAATACCAACTCGATTTTTTTCGATTTTGTGCAATTTCGCTTCGCAACATACGGATACGCGTTGCCAAATAAAATGAGCATTTAAATAAACAATTATCTGCTCAAAACAAAATATACAAATGCTCGTAACTGCACAACACAAACAACAATGCAAAACTGCACGCGAGTTATTTTTTATAGTTTTTTTTTATTTTTTTTATTTTCTTATTTTCAGGAACGAGACTCTGTTGACAGTTACACCGTACAGAGGAAATTCAAAGCTGCCACTATGTGAAGGGAATCTTAATGAATCTCTTACGAATGAAATGCGGTCATACACTACAAAAGAAAACCAAAATCAATTGATTCTGTTAGACTTTCATAAAACCAAAACAAAATGCTATTTATTTTTACTGGCCTGAGAGAATTGCCTTGGCATATATATTGTTTTTACGTTAGGGTGAAAGTACTTTCCAAATTAAAATAAATCAGCTGTTCTAAAAGAAGTTGACATTGTCTTGTTTACACGTTAAAAAGAAAAACATCCGTACCGCGTCAGTGATGATGATCTCTCGTCCGTTTGAAAATATCTCCTCCGAGACGGTATAAGAAGAGGCTACAGTTGAAAGTAAGCAAGCACTTATCAGTATTGGCAATACAAGGAATTCCAATTGCATTGTTTATCGTTTGTTTTGATTACATCCGAACGTTAAATTATTCACTATTGTATAACTACAATTAAACATATTATTCACTTATAGGACATTTATCTGGACATATTTCACGCCATTCAGCACGTTGTATACCCAAAACTTGAAATTCACCTAACACTCACAGATGACGAAATAGAAGACACACGTGAACAACGAAGAGGTACACTCGTAAACTCGTTTTCATTTTTATTTAGTAGGACATGGAAGTTTATATTATATCCCGCGCGGTTAGTAAGCAGCACCAAAACACTTCAGAAACCTCTAGGAAGCGTTCGAGATTGCTGCACGCCTTTGATACAGGGAAACTCGATGCTCACCCGCCGACGGGTCGTATGCAAATGGTTGTCGTCGTTAATGGATAATTCCAATGACAAATGTTTGAATTACCTTCACGTATGTATGCTCGCGGTCGCAGTCATTTCGGGTTAAGCGCGGATGCGTACATGTTTCTTGGAAATATACGTTTTTTTTTTAAATTTAAACCAACCCAGGAGAGCGGGGCGTATACTTGTCGAAACTTATGAATGAACTAAAGGGTTATTTGCCTTCAACTTAACTTACTGGTTGTTTATATTTACTTGTTTTACAGATTACAAGATAGTACTCGTACTTCAAAATAAGGTGAGAACTGAGAAGGCAATTAGCTTACCTTTTTCGGACATGATAGAGATAAAATTAGTTCAAACGGAAATAGCATAAGCATACGAACGAGGTTATTTAATGTTTCATTGTCACAGGCAATTACGGAGGGGGCCGATTTTTGTTTGATAGAATATTAATTTTCTTTGTTTAATTTTTAAGAAATATATTTTTAAAAAAAATCGGAAAAGATTTGATGCAAATACATCGAAAATAATGTTATATACATTTCGTAGTAGTAGTAGTAGTAGTAGTAGATTTATTGAGACTTCAAGATTTTTACAGTAAATATTTTTGTCTTACATAAATTAGTATTTATAAAGCCGACTTGGAATTGGTCTGGCTGTCACAGAGAGATTTCAAATTTGACATGGTTTGACGATAAAGAAAGGTAATTAAACTAGACAGTGTTCAATGAAGTTAAACATGTTCGCTCAATAGAAACATGACAGATCGTATGGGACTTAGAACTTAGAACTAGGTAACAATATAACAAGAGAGAAAAAATAAATAAATAAATAAGCAAATTAAAAAATTACAAATCGCACAAAACAATTTGCATTAAATCATCACATCATTCTACTAAGGATCAGGATATGTAAACTTAATACCACTTTCATGATAAACGAATTACACTTGCAATACCATTTTTGAACCTGATGATGTTACCTCTGTTACCTTATATGTTATTATTATCTATAATTTATTATTCGTTATATAAACGAAATAAATATTGATTGATTGATTGATGTCGGATGAAGCCCACTTCGAATTAAATGGCAATCGAACCCACAAGTTCTCGATGAGATTGATCTTTATCCAGTTCGAGTCACAGTTTCTTCAAGCTGCATGGTTAACGGTATTTAATTTTTTTCCAGGATTATGCCGGAAGGGAATTTCTTTTAAGTCTGTCTGGTTTCAACAAGATGGACCAAGCTCTCACGTTACCAATAACTTAATTTCCAGAAACTCTTCATTTCGTTATATATTATATTCGCTTATTAACATTGTTTTTCATAATCATAACAGTTCAAACTATATTTCAACAAATTACTGATTTATTAAATGAAATAAATATCGTACAACAAAATTTTATTTTTATGTATACTACTACCTCTGTCACCATAAAGTGCAAAGAAAGTTACAGTATATGGAATTGCAAAATCTATTGTATCTACTAACACTTTTTCGTCAATTTTAATTATCGTACGAAAGTATTATGCTGCATGCGGAATATACGACAAATACACCCACCCTACCTTTAACGGGCGAACAACTTATCAGAGAAACAAACCGCACGAAAACAATACGTTGTGCTCGTGTGTTAAATCTGTTCGCAGCGAAGTGTCACCGACAACCAACAGTCAGTAACTTTATACTTAGTAGTATAGTACCTCTTCATCCGTTGTCATCCGAATCCGAATATAGTGATCAAATTGGATACAGCACTAGCATAACAATGAGGTTTAGGTGCGTTGCTTTGTCGTACGAGTGCGACCAGGTCTGAAGTAACTTTACCGGCAGAGATTATGTAAAAATAAATAAATAAATTCCAAACTCCAATAGAGAAGAATGCACATAAAATCAAAAGTCCCAATAGCGAATACCGTCAGATAGGTTGAAGAAACCCCAACTCAACTGTTGAGATAAAGTGTGCCTTTTTGTCAACATATTCATTTTAGTGACTTTGTAAGGCGCTAAGGAGAAATACTTTGCAACGGAGTCGAGACAATTGGTAATAAAGTATATATTCTCATCATGGAAATTGATGACTTATTCACAGATATTGTCAAACAATTGAGGCTAAAACTTTTGCTGTAAGTCGAAAGTGAATGTCCATGGGGTTAAATATGATTCATTATTAATAACAAAAGCTATGGGTATTATTAATCGAAAGAATGCATTCAGGTATGGAATCCATATGCAATTCTTTAGCAGATTCTTAATTTCATGACCTACTTTATTTTGATTTTCACTACCTTATAAAATATTCGTGCCCAATATTATTGTAAACCTCTGGCGCAATGAGGCTATCGAATATAGTTACAATATTTATTTCACTTTTTACAGACCGTTATTTACAACATTTATTTCAATTTGTACACTCCCGTTTCATATATATCATGAGATTGGGTCGTACGTAATTGTTAAAACAAATATATAAAATATAATATAAAATATAAAATAAATATATAATATATGTGGCATTAACCTTAAAACTAGCTTCTTGCTTTATTTGTGTGTTAATAATTTTGGGGGAAAAAATAACATCCTGTTTAATTCCGATTACGAAAGGCCAGTTTGAGAAGCTTAAAATGACAGTGTTACTGTTTATGTTTTCAAAAACTGTTTTTATACCCTCTATCCTGAGTCGATTTAGCCATGTCTGTCTGCCCGTCCGTCCGTCAGTCTGTAGGTCACCGGTTTTTAAGCCTTACATTTTGAGCTAAGAAATTGAAATTTGGTATATGCGATCGTTGTACGTGCTTCAAGCAAGTGTAAACAAAAAACAAAATCCGCCCACTGCCACGCTTACATTTTAGAAAAACGTAATTTTTGGTCAAACGATTAAGAATTTTGAAAGAGTGTCTGAACGAGATATTTAGACAATGTCAATACCTATATATATTTCTACCATATAAATTGATTTGCCATGTCCACTTTTGGGATCGGTTTAGTAAAAAACGTTTTTCGGTCAAAATTTAAAATATTCGAAAAAAAGGTTGATGCAAAATCATTGATCATGTTAATATTAGAATTTTGTCCATAGGCCATTTTAATCCACTCTTACTTTTTGGGGGTGTTTTCTTACAAAAACCATTTGTATTACCTAACCCAAGGCATATGCAAAGAAACATTTTGTTTTTTGTCGAACCATAAAAGACTTTGATAAAATGTATGAATAATGTGTTGTGACAATGTCATTTTCTATATTTCATAAAGCCTACATTTTGGGATGGAAATATTAATTTTAAGGATGGAATGGGATAGGGTATTAAACGATCCGCACAGCGGAGTGTAGACTTCTCTAATGTTTTTTTTTTATTTATATAAACATACATACTAATTAAAACTACTTACAGACTAATTAAAACTACATAAAAACAAATCTAAACCTTAAACTGTCTTAATCGGCCATACATTTTTTTTAATTCAACTATATTTAATTAATTTAGCCACCACAACAGGTTCTCCTGTTACAACCTACTCAGACGCACGGTCCCAAACGGACAAACTCCTACTGAATCGCATGATCCGCCATGATCTACCCTGAATCTGCCCTCGACCGTCCCAATATAGGAAAGCTTTAGACGAAATTAAACGCGCATTCCCAAAATAATCATCATTGGGCTAGTAAGTCCCAAAGTTGAGACTATTGCTCGTAGTCATCGCTCTTGCAATTGGTAAAACCGAATGAGTTTTACCAGAAAATTGTCTATTCTGTTTATGTTGGCCCCGTTGTATAGGACCTGGTTGGAATTATATTTGGTGTACTCATAAACTCAATGCCCCGTGTATTCCAAAGCAACTTCTTAGGTACTGCCTCTCAAACACCCAAATCTTTTCCATGTTTGAGATGGGGCAACATCGAACTACACCAGCCACACAAATGCAATCATTGGGATAATAAAAGTCATGTTGAAAATCACCTTCACACTGCTGTTAAGACGGCATCTATTGAACAACCATCTTGTTAGGACAAAATCTGCCATAGCTCTCGCCAGAGCAGCATCTACATGTCTGACGAAATATAGACACTGATCCAGTCAGATGCCAAGGTACTTTACTACACTTTTACTCGACAGGGGTCCCACGATAACCAGCTTGCGCTTGTGTGGTAGATTCCCCCCTAACATAATATTGAATAAAAAACTTAAAAGGCACTTTTATTATGAGATCTCTTAATAATGATTAAGATGCAAATCAGTGAAGAAGTTCTGGAGGCAAAAAATAATGATATTTTTTTTAAATAACTCAGATAATCAATGTTTGTATGCTGATATGTAAGATATATGAATCCCACCATCATCTAAGAAGTTATCAAAATTATTTCGCCAAGAATTTGTAATTTAATAGCAAAATAATCTTCAAAATGTTTCCAACAGTGTACAATTGTCGAGAAAATTTTACTTTGGTATGCATTATTTTAAAGGACTTAAACGAAAAATTTTTTCTGACATTCTTTCCAAGAGCCGCTCAAACTCTCAAACTACACACCACAAGTTGGGAAGCGTTATATACTGCAGTATGAATAATGCGTTACGTTAGATAAAGTGAATCATCGGGTCCTGATGCCTAATGATTTTAATGTTGAAAATTATGATTATCAATTCCCTTCTTAGTGAAGCGGATGTTATTTTCTTTCAAATGGAAATGAAAATTCGCAAAATTGTTATAACTCCATTCTATGAAGTTGATCTTAAACACCTGACGAGGAAAACCAGCTTGACGAGGAAAATATTCATGCAGGTTTGTCCCGGTAAATTAGTAAATGAGTAAAAGGATAAGCTTAACATCGTGATTCCTTAAAAGTTTTCTTTGCAAATGGAGTTTGTTGATTTCAACTAACAGTTCTAAGAGATCTAATAATTGTTAAAACAACAATAAGCTCCAGAAACAAATTCATGGTTATGCACAAAGAAGCAAAGCTAAAAGTATGCTGTTCCCGAAAAATTCCGAACAAATTTCGATGTAAACTAAGGACTCAACGATGATTACGGCTTTTCATATTTTTATTTGAGTGCTTGTGTGCACATCACTCGACATAGCAATTATTTTCCATAAATTTTCAAGCATTCATTTACCAGAGATAAAGCTGATCAGTGAAAAAAAAACATTTGGTGTTGTTTAGGATGACCTGCCACACAACCAACATTGGAACAACCAAACTCACAAATACCGAGTACTTAACCTACTTTATTTATGATGTTAGTGATAATTGTTCTGTGAAATGGTGTTTTAATGCTGTAAACCTTTTGACGACAATGTCGTATGCGAATATATATTTGCATGTTTCCATATTGTAATGTCTTTTCTTCAACACTCACTGACCTCATGCCAAGGGAAGATAATTATATTACTTTAGTACTACTCCGGTATACACTAAACAATGACAATTGTTTTAGATATTCTATTTAGGACTAATTAATTTGAATACATTTTTAACTAACTTTTTTTTGGAATGAACTACGCAAGATCTCAATCAATGCCAAGTTATTGTTTAATTAGACGTTTTATCACTATCGTAACATTCAAAATTGTTATCGATCAACGAACTGAAACGACTATGCGTTTACGTGTCGCTCTGTGTAATAACGTGACTTTATGCAATACTGCCGAAAAATAAGTTATGCAGGCGTTAAGTACTTAAGTATTCATAACGTTATTAATTCAATATTGTAAGAGCGTTTATTTTTCGTTGAAATTCGCAGGTAGGACCAACGACATCGAAATGTATTTTAAGCCTGCATTACATAAGGGATTGCTTTAAATATCACAGTAGAGGTCAATCGTGTCTCTTAATATTTGTTTTCTTAACCGCATTTGGGACCTGGGAAAATACAAATTTAAAGGTATTCTAAACAATATATTGTTGTTTATACGTATTTAAAGGGCACGGCGCCATAGCTTTGCTAGACCTTGACAGATTTACACCTATAGTACAAGTACTATAAAGAAAAGCAAATATTTAAGGTTGCAGCATTCATGTATGTGATGTATTCATAAAGCTTCTGTTTATGTCAATCTTAAAATTGATAAATAGACACTTTGAAAGGTAAAAATATTTTTGTCTAATAACTTGTTCGGGATTAACCTAGGCACTAACCAACGAACCTCTCCACATATCGTGGTCCAAAGTTAATGGCATCCAATTGCACTCTAAATGTCGGGTTAAGAGTTATTTCGGTTTTGTGCGCAACACTTTAAACGGGATCTCCATGGACCGGAGCATTGGTGCATATTCACTTGGTATCTAATTGCAATCTTAAATGCCCAATGTCCAATGGGTGGCCTACTGTCATGCGACTTCTTGAACATGATTCATGAAAGGATTGTGCGAAATACCACAGCCAACACCAGGAGCCGACGAAATTGGCACCATATGTCGGACAAAACAAGATGCTTCCACTGTGTTTTCTATTATAGAGAAGGACTAAGTGGTTAAAATATATGACCAAGTTTATGCTGCCAAGGGGAAAGGACACATCGGCTAGCTATAACAGGAACAAACGAAGAATTGGAGAGCATATTGGTTAAGTCCCACGTTCATCCGGATTATAGTGCCACTTTAGAAAGTAACTAACGAAAGGTAATTTTGAGGTGACCTTTTTTTTCTCTGATAGTCCCATCTCCTTGGGCTCTCATCATCTTAAACGATATGAGTCTTTATGGCGTGGAGCTCCTATAGGTTTTTTTTAAAAGCATCATACTTTTACCAGCATGTGCTCAGCATTTTGGACTTTTCCGTTACAGAGAATACAAAATCTATCTTCCTTTTGAGAGGATGATCCACCTTTTGGAACCACAAATTTCAAAAACCTACAAACCTCCTTTATCGACCTGAATCCTTCTTTTACCTTCCAATCAACCTCCTTTCCTATCGAAATTTTAATACGATTTTGTTTAACGAACAATCAATTCAAATTAGCTACTCCGCTGTAAATACCATAGTGAGCTTTGACAAAATGCGAAGAAAACGAATATCTATCAAAACTATTATAGCCCTATGTGAAAAGCATTTTCGAACAAAACTAGCTAGTGGTAAATGTACTGATTACATCTATAAAGTAAATAACTTACATGAGCAAGTCTGACATATTCAGCCAATAGGACATACTAAAATTTCAAGGGTTATAGGCACCAAAAGACCAACATAGAAGATAAAGGTGTTGTTTTCACAAAAATTATTTCGGAACCAAAGAAAAAGATATTCGCGATTTCGTCCGTCAGCCGTCACCGTACTTGATTTTCTACATAAGGCCTTTTAAACTTTCCTTTACTGGAGTTCCTTATTACCGTGTCTGTAGGGAATGTTGAAACTAATCTCTCTCTCTTTATGAAAAATCTGTGTACTTAGCGCCTAGCGGTCATAAAAAAGCTTAAGGGTGCGTTTAATACAAAATTGTTATATCTTTATTAAAAAGCCCTATTTCTTTAGATATTTTAAATCGTGGACTTGGCATATACGTAATTTGTTACAAGGATATGTTAATCAAACTTTTGTACAATTGGATTCAACAACAAAAATATTGAATACATAAATTCACTTGTAAAAACGGATTGGCACGATCTACAGAATTCTTATCTGTTGCGGTTTAAACTCAGCTATATGAGTGGAGTCGTGATCACTATTTTGTAACAAATCTACAAGTCGTGCGTAGCTTTGGGAATATAAATGAGTGTCATCAACCTTGACAGGTAGATTTGCCATCCATCTATCCGCTACCAAGTACATGATAGCCTCAGCTTAATTTCGTAGAAGATGTCTATGGTCTCGTTTAAACGAAACTTGACATTGAATTCAATTTCGATGCACGTTTTTGATATAGCTTTTATTTTGGGGCACTTTTATTACCAAGTTGCCCTTGTTCATTCAAGAACACGGAAGCAAATTTAAATAATTTGCTAATTTATATAAAACTCATTGCGTATGACAGTTATTTTCTTTTGGCAGTCTCAATGAATTATACCATAAATGAAGATGGATTTTTGGAAGAAATTATGCTTATTATATGATGACAAAAATATTTGTCTATTCCGTTTAATGGTAAGAGCACCATATACAAGCCAAAAAGGGTACATGACTGGGTCGCATGTACTTGCTCCTTGCGTTTGACGAATTAATAGGTGGTTATATGGGAGTGAACTCATAACTCCGAAGGAAACTTTCAGAGATCAAATGGAAAATATTCTGATGTTGCTTTGAGCCGTAGCACTATGCCAAAGATATTGAAAAGAGTTCTCAAAGTTTTGGAGAACAAATTTGTCCAAAATGGATCAAAAACAAAACTCATGGACGAATTTCATATTCCTAAGTTAAACGGCTGCATCGACGGCACACACATTAGAATGTCGAACCACATCAAGATCTTACGCTATTTTACAAGAGGAAAGGGTACTCAGTAAATGCAATGATTGTAAGTAGGATATTATTCACTTACATTTTCAATCACACCAGCTCGGATTGAAATTAAAATTAGTTGTAAGAAAAGATCAATGGCTTTGTTGCTGTAATGTATAATCCGCGGAAATACTACCGATCACTGATAAACTTTACCAACATAGACCCATATTGCAAGTGTCGATCGATTATCGACTCGCTGTGTGTCGATCGTGTTGATGAGTTTTGGTTTTGGTATTGTGTAATACAATCAAACAGGGGCTCTATTAAACGAAAAAAGCGGAAAGTAAACGATAGTCACGATTGTTGAAAACGAGAAATTACTGGCAGACACCACAATATTTATGAAAGCTCAAGCTGTCAGTCGTAAGAAATTACAAGTATCGTTAAACATAAAACGATTCTCGTTTTGAGTAATCGTATTTCAACGAGAACGAAGTGATCAACGATATTCGCTTTACAAAGTATAGCCTCCGATCTTGGCAATTGTGAATAAAAATTTACTATGGTGAATGAGATATGAGATAATGAGACAGATGATTTTGAAATATTTTGGTTAACTTAGGGATATTGGAATGCATATTTGGCCAAAGTGGAGTGTCGCAATTGCTTTTAACGGATCTGTGTGTCGATCGTGTAGATGCTTTTTGGTTTGGTATTCTGTAAAACAATCTACAGAGATCTTGGCGGTATCCTTGAAACAGAGCTGTTTGTGAGAGAAAATACATTTTGATACATAATTGTCGTTATTGAACCATCAAGCGAGTTTACTCAATGAGGTATAATTATACTGATTGCCATAAGAAAACGAAGTTACAGACCAAACTGCAATCGCGGGATTTTAAACTATTTACAATTGGGCAATATAAACCTTGAAATCCAGTTCAATTGTATAAATAATAACCGTTCCAAATATAAGAAATGCAGGGCGAATATCTTATTATTTTATTTTACACTTGTCATTTTTCCAAGTCGCTGCGGGCAGCTAACAAGTCGGTGGTAGTAGCTACAGAAAAAGTAAAAACGTATTATTAATACTGCGATGTTTGCATCGGCTTTATATACAGACATTAATTAAATCTTAAGTCGGTTTAAAACCAAGGACCCACACGTTCAGTATTAATTTTGTTCAATCTATTAATTTTAAAAATTTTTATTGATAAAAACAATGAGTGCTTATATAGGAAAGAGAAACAAATTTATTCTGTTATCACTTCATTATGACACCACAATAAAAAAAAAAAAAACAATCCAATAAAAGGTGTATATTTCTACTTTTGTAATTTGATCAACAGTTGCCAAGAAATAAAGAAAACTTAAGATAAAAAGAGTTAACAAGAGGTTAATGGAAAAAATAATTAATTTTCTAACGCTGATCGCAGCAGGCTTTCTTGTAATCTTTTTGCTTTATTTTCATTCAGCCGCTGGAACAGGGTGATTCGTTTGGTGGGTGTGGGTGGAGGTGATGAAAACGTTGGAATCGATGGAAGTGGATCCACGAAGGGCTCAACGTGCACCTTTTTCACGGGCTCTATAAGTTTATTTGCGGCAAATTCTTGGAATTCTTTTTCTGTGGGACATAATGGGTTGATATTGTTTGAAATGACGTTTGAAATGACGTCTTCATCGCCAAAAAATCCGCTGTCATTTTGTGGAATGTTCAGTGATGCTGTTCTTTGCGCGGACTTTTTTCCATTTACATTCATATCGACCTTCAAAAGCAAGGAATTTAGAGGACTCTCTGGAAGCGACAATCTCGGCTTAAGGGTCAAATCAATCTTGCGTCGTTTAGAGAAATTGTCAATAAAACTATCCTCAGAAAGAGAGGCTTTGTATTGGGCTTCTTCTAGATCAGAGGTTTCAATAATTGGTGCACTGTCACCACTTCGAAAAACTGACATCAACCTGGAACGCATCTGAGGCCGTTCAGTTGGTATTTCGGGCAGTGTAGCCAAAGCAGCTCTGCCTTGGGACACTAAAAGTTGAGCCATTTTTTGAGCAGCACCTCGTGTGAGCTCTTTTGATAATACAAAGCATTTTGATTGTTTGTCCGGGTCACTCGGAATGGTTGGAGGAAGTGTTGGTGTTGATGCTACAGATGGAATGTCGTCGTTGGCGAGCGACATTGTGTTGCGGCGCTTTATTGTTTTCAATGACTCGCGTTCGGCAAAAAGCATGTCCTTCTTAAGTAAGTTGGAAAGATCGTAGACAAAGTCTTTGTTAACTGGTTTTATTCTGTTACGGATTGGTCGCTTATTTGGGATCAATTCGTCTGTCGATGATAGCGATAGCTGTGATGATGATCGTGTAATCTTAGAATCGTTCAAAATATCAGAGATCTCTGAAGGAGCCGCTCGCGATGTAGAAATGCTGCTTGGTACCATTACTCTTGGTGTTCGAGTTCGACGCTGTCGTTTCTCTTCGGATTTACTCTCTAATGGGATGTTCTCCGTATCGGTTATAAGGACAATGTCTTCTTCCACACAATCCTTAAAATACTTTTCTTCATAAATCCTTATATACTCCAGCGTGGTCTCCTTTTCACCCGTAATGGAATGTGTTGATCCAAGATGATTTATAACATCATACTTTCGGAACGCTCTATAGTCGCACAATTTGCAACCAAACTTTCGACTGCGATAGTGAAACATGGAAATGTGACGCCTCAAATTGCTTAATGCATCAAAGCGCTTGTGGCAGATTTTGCAAAAGCATGGTAGCTGTTTTGCATTTGGATTTGCCCTATGCTTAACTTCACTTTTGACTGATACTACCGTGTCAGGTTTGGTTTCTTCTTTTATGATATGTTGACTCTCATTTATTTCTTCGTTTTCTGCTTTCACCAGATTATCTAGGCACACTGTCTTCAATGAGAGTTCATCGGTATTTTTACCAAGATTAGCAAACATCTCGTTCAACGTATCTGAGTCGACATCATCATTGCGGATGGTGATTTTTGGAGGCTTACGACGCTTTCTTCTGTTTTGATTTGAGAGTCCATCTTTGGCTTCAATTAAATCTAACGAATCCTTGCTATCTCCATTAATGTCATACTTATGTTCGAGATCAAAGGAATCTACAGAGTTAGAGTTGGAATTCAATTTTGACTCTTCTATTAATTTAGCAGAGAACTTGTTTGCCGGGGTTGGCGAATCCCTATTTACTACAATCTTATCTGTGACTAGATTTGGAACCTTATTTTTCATTTGGCAATTGTTCAAGTGCGTATTAAGCACCGCTTTTCGTTCGAATGTTTTGCCGCAGTATGTGCACATAGGTGAGTTGTCAGGGCGCTCGATATTATCTAGCCATGCTTTGTTCTCTGCATCTCGGCGCTCTTTGTCAGTTTGCAGTCGAGCTAGCTCACGGCTTGGTCCTTTTGTTTGCACTTCATCAATTCGAACTCGCCGTCTATAAATAGTTTCACGCATCAAGCGTATTTTGCGATTGGATTTTCTGCAAATTGAAATTTAAAAATATATTATTTTATATTGGTAGTGTAAGTAGTTCTAAATTCATAACTTTAACGAAATTGCCTGCGAGTTCTATTAATAATTTTACTTGATAGAGTAATAGGAAACCGAATAAGGAAGGTGATTAAAAATTGCCTCAAGTATACAGTTAATTTATTCTGTTCTCACTAAAACTAATCGGTCTAAGCTCCTACATATGTGGGCAATATTTGGCAGCCACTATGACATACACAAGTTGAGTAGATTGTCAGAAATAATTAATCTGCAAAGGAAGAATGTGAATCCACTTTCACTAAAGAACATCATGTAGCGAAGTATATTCTGGCATTGTTAACTTGAAGCAGACTTTTAAGAGAAATGTCCAATCTGCTATGTTTATTAACAATATATAGAATATCTCTCTGTCGCTGTAACCGAAAAATGGGAATATAAAGTGCCAAACTCTTTAGGAGATTGGCGGCATTCATGGGATGTCTGAGTATAGTTTTGATAATGAGAACGTAAAGCTAGTGAGGTGTGCTGTGCTACTAAATTTCTTACCAGCACTATTAAAAATTTAATGTTGAGTGTATTTTTGCAAGGGTATACCCAAGTACTTGGCTGATTCTAAATTTCCCTTTTAATTGCCTAAAAAAAATCAGGTTTTTTGAAGCAAATAAAATGATTATTGAGGCAATGACGCGGATCAAAAGGAGAATAGAAACAAATTATTTGTCTAATTTTAGTATAAACCTAAAATTGACTAAAATTGTGCCCTAATAATAAAATGAGCGCCTCCCGAAAATTCGCTTCACGTAAATTGGGATTTTAATATTGAAGGTATTGTTTTGAATTGTTTTAATATGTGGGAAATATTTGCTGTGCCCTCTTCCTCCACCAATATAAACACCCACTGTTTACAGTATCGCAATATCATCAAAGAACTAGCGGAACACACTTGCCACCACAAAAAAGATGTGCAGGGTATGATGATATTTCGAAGTACCCAAGCAATATGACAGAAGAGGCACATATGAAGGCACTCTAACGCAAAACACACGACGCGTGGGAAGAGTATCGAACCAGGAGAAGGGAAGAGAAGATAATGCTGCCTAGGAAAAAAAGAAGAACACCCAGCCTCCCAGTTCAGGTAAATCAAAGAGTCTAGCGACAAGAAAAACATCCGTCAATTCTACAAGAAAGCCAAACAAATTGCAGCTTCAAAGAAGGAACGAAATTACAATGGCAACCTTGTCACTGAGGCGCGGTTAATATGTATTCAAGCTGCATTTCCAGCAACTGCTAAATGGGCATATTGTCGAGAATGTGAGAGGCCAAGAAACCTGCCCACCTCTTATCAACGAAGAGGTATCGCTAAAGAACAACAAGGCTACCGGTTCTGAAGGATTACTACCAGAACTCTTCAAATACAAAGGTGTTGATATAAAAGTATGCATGTACCAAACCATCAACAAAGTCTGGATAGATGAGAGTATATCCGATGACTGTTATGTCCCATCTACAAAAAAAGCGATCCCATGTCTTGCGCCAATTACCGAGGCATATCCCTGCTTAATGTCGCATCTAAGGTCGTATCCAACGTACTGTGTAAACGTCTTAAGACACCTCGTAGTCAACATCAACCACACGAAGACTGCCTCTAGGACACCGATACAATTTCTGTTTAGCAAAACAACTGAGATCAAAATATTGGACAAAAAGCAGGAAATCGAAGCAAATATTAAGCACTTTTGAAAGAAAAATGATTCGTCAAATTGTTGGTCCTGTATGCGAGGAAAGCGAATGGAGGAGAAGATACAATAGCGAACCTTATTAGCTGTACCAATGTGTGGATGTAGTACAAAAGGCAAATACATGTAGAATACATTAGATCGGCCACATCGAACAAATGAACAATAATGCACCAGCCAAGAAAATCTTCAAATCCCAACATTCATGTTCGAGGCGGCACGGAAGACCGAACCTCCGGTTTAAGAATCAAACGATCGATATAAGTTGTATTCAATTTCAATCTAACAATGATTCAACGCGAAGTAAAAAGAAATATTTGTTAATCTAAATTATATGATCTACGTTGAATCAGTAATAGCATCTAACTTATTGTTATATTACAAAGAAGATACAATTTAATTTAATAAAACATCAGTTCTTCCTACACTTAAAAAGTTTACGCGTGGACAAGACATAACAAGAAGCGAAAGCAATAGTTTTGCACCACTGTAACTCCACTATTAAAACAGAAACTTAATATTATTTTATATATACAATCAAATAAATTTATACTCACTTGTGGTCATTGCTCAAATGTCGAATGACTGCACCCGGCTGTAGAAATGTAAGCGAACACGATGGACATTGAAAAACGAATGTCGATGTGATATGTTTGGTTTGAATGTGCAGTTTGAGAGTTTTCTCAGTTCCAAAAAGCTGTTTGCCTTTAAAAATTAAATTGAAATATTTAGTTGTTATTCAGGATAGTATGAGAAGTTATATCCTTACAAATTTCACAGCTTATCTCTTTGGTTTGTTCGAGGTGTTTATCGGGCTCTGCAATAGAAATTTCAGTACATGGCTCTGTTTTGATCTCTGTTTGTAGGGGAACATTGCGGGGCAACGGTGTAGCTTTACCGTCAGATCCTACAACAATTTTGGTATTTTTCAACATATCGTGCACCTCGTTTACTTCCGTTTTTATGTTGTCACTCTCATCTGTTTTCACAGTTTGATACACAGCCACGTCACTATTGGGCACTCTGTCTAATTGTAACACATGTTTCTTTTGCAGAATTTCATCTTGTGTTAGCTTGTTGTTCACCTGATCATAGAAGTCTGTGAGTTTCATGAGGCGGTTGTTTTGCTCGCGTTTCATGAGTCGTTCAATAATGCTACTCAAGTCTTTGTTAGCGTTTATGTTGTCCTTTGGATTCGTTGACGATGTTAGACCTCTTTTGACAAATTCATGTTCGGCCTGAATAATGGTAGATACATCCTGATCCTTTGATAGAGTAAATTGGTTTATAAATATGTTGTGGATGATTAAACTTTTAATGTACTTACAATGAAACCGTTTTGGTTGGGATTAAAGCTGCCATTGAAGTGATTGACCGAAGTACGACAATAGACCCGTTTGTGACTTATAAAGTTAGTTAAACTACGAAATATATTCCGACATGAGTTGCACTCAAATATTACATCGCATTCGCGTGCCAAAAGTCTTCGAATCTATAAAAAAAAGAGCATTTTATAAAATCAAAAGAAAAATAAAATTTTTTTGACTCACTTCATCAGTTCCATTTTCATACGCCCTTTTGGCTTCCAGAAATCCTGAAAGTGCTGTGTGGATTGGCTTTCGAAGAAGACTCAAGTCGTCCTTCTGTTTATTTTGCTCAGTGTCTGAACTGTAGCCAGAACTTCGACCCTTCATTGTGTTGATGATTTTCAATAAGTGTTTTATTTATTTATGTTTTTGAGTAATTCAGTCTCTACGATGATGATGATTCAGGTCGATAAGTTTTTGTTGTAGGTATAGTGTTTTCCTTCACATCACTTGATTGATGTAAAAATATCTATAATTGAAATAAAATGTAGGTAAATATGGTATTTTTCTTTTAGCTTCTTTATATGAAATCAAATCTACAAATATTCATAAACATAAACAAGAGGTTCTATTAATTAAGGTTTCTTATGCATTTTCTGTTGGAAGTAATTTGTTTTTATACCCTATCCCATAGGGGTATATTAGTTTTGATACATAGTTTGTAACATAGAGAAATAATTTAGCTACATATACCTCAAAGTATATGGATCGACTCAGAATCGATAGCTGAGTCGATTTAGCCATGTCTGTCCGTCCGTACGTCACCAGTTTTTGGGCCTTAAATTTTGAGCTAGAAGGATGAAATTTGGTACACGTGCTCTTTGTTGCTCCCAGCAGAACAAGTGTAAAAATTTTTGAAATCCGCCCACTGCCACGCCCCCTTTTTAGAAAAACGTATTTTTTGGCCAAACCATAAGGAATTTTGAAAAACTTTCTGAACAACATATTTAGACAATCTGAATATCTGTATTTCGTTCATATAAAGTTTTTTGCCACGCCCACTTTTTGGGGGCGTTTTTAATAAAAAACGTTTTTCGGTCAAATTTTAAAATTTTCGAAAAAACTTTTGATGCAGAATCATTAGTAGTATAAATATGAACATTTCGTCCATAGACTATTTCAACCCACGCCCACTTTTTGGGGGCGTTTTTATATAAAAACCATTTTTACACACTACCCCATAACATATGCAGGAGAAAACCTTGTCTTTTGTAGAAACGTCAGTTTTTTGTAAACAGTCTGAACAATTTGTTGTCACCATGTCATTTTCTTTATTTTATCCACATCGTGTTTTTAGCCATGTCCACTTTTTGGGGATTTTAGTTTTACAGATAGGATGGGATAGGGTATTCAACGATCCGCACAGTGGATTGTAGCCTTCTCATATGTTTAAAACTGGGAATCATCTCTCATTTGTAAATTTTTTTTAAGGGGCCCCTTCATATTCCATTGATAATCAGTAGACTAACCACCCTGCAGTCTGGATCAGCGCTACCACTTGTACTACATACGTAATGCAGTATTGTGCAGAATTCTCCTTGCAGAAAAGATAGGACACACAGTTTTTACTTTTCCTTAGTTCAACCAAAGTATTTACTTTGCGGCAAAATTACTTACGAATCCCCCTATTACGAACTACAAGACATTAACATATCCAACGATAAACATTATTCGTGTTAAATGTTCAAATAAATATCACTAAACACCACCACAGTAAGCTGAATGTTATGACTGCACTGCATGTATACAAAAATACAAATTGTTGGCTCGTTAGTACCCAAACCCGAGCTTTCTCACAACCATTCATGTGTGCGTGTGTACCGCTTGCACGATGGCGGAACCTCCTGTTTTATGCCGAATCCGAACAGCTTAGTTGAGATAAGCTTTTCTTGACAATTGATACTACTCGGATGAGTTGTCGGAAAAATCATTTAGATGTTGCTACGGCTGGGAATCTTTGTTATGTTAATTGAAATTAAATACTATAAATTCATTAAAAACATAAAAACATACGGTACTACATTTTGTTTGCTATCTATATTTTGAGAAAATCCGCTGTTTTATCGAAATATTGTGTTCAGCGATGATGCTCATTTCTGGCCCAACGTATACGTAAGTAAGCAAAACTGTCGCATCTGGAGTGATGAACAGCCATATGCCATGCAAGAATTACCGATTCATCCGAAAAAAAGACAGTTTGGTGTGGTTTATGGGCTGATGGCATCATTGGTCCATTTTTCTTCAAAGACGACTGTGGAAGAAACGTTACCGTCAACGGGGAACGATAACGAGCCATGAGTTGGCTGAGTTGAACTTGTTTGACATTTGGTTTCATCATGACAGCTGTGTGGCATCAGCTCGTGAAACAATGGAAATGTTGAATGATGAATTTGGTGAGCAGCTTATCTCTCAAAATGCCCCCGTGAATTGGCCGCCACGACCATGCGATTTAACGCCTCTTGAATTTTTCTTGTGGGATTATGTAAAGTTGTTAGTCTATGTGGACAAGCCGAACACGATTGAAGCCTGAAGGATAAAATAACACGCGTAATTCGTGGAATACAGGCCGAAATGCTCGAAAAAGTGACGTAAAATTGGACTATCCGAATGAAATTTGAAACGGAGCCTCGGACAATATTTATATGAAGTTGCCTTTAAAACGTAAATGATGCAATTTTGAATATTTGATGCAAATTTGAGTGTTTTATTCGATTTCAAAAAAAAAAGACTACTATTAAAATATCACCCTTTTTCTTCTCCAGACTATCTATAAACTCTTACGAGCAAAAATGTATTAATTGTTAATATAATAGAGTCAAAAAACAAATAAACAAAACAAAATAGAAAGTTATCATCCAATCCTCAAAATGAACATCCTGAGCGTGACTAAAAACCCCATATGAAGAACAATTAACTTATTTACCAAATTTCAAAATTTAATATAATCAATTTAAATAATTTAAATAAATTTTGCATCAGCTATTGGGATAAGCTATTTTGCGAGAAAAGAAAAGCACGAACATGCTACATTTTATTCTCAATATAGCGGCAACACTGATTAGACCACAATTACGGAAGAGAATAAGTCTCTTTATTATTGCGTGTTTGGATATAAAAGCTTTTGATTTGGTTAACTCTTATCTATTATTCATACCATAAAAAAAACCACTGGAGCTTTCGTAAACGTTCATCTCATGTACTACTACTAGAACGGTTAATAAGCTACATGTCATTGTTTTAAAATTAATGAAGTCAAATCCTTATTTAACTCGGGTCCAGTAAATCCGTATGCAAATATTAAGTTTATGTTATTTTTGTATAGATATTAATCTGCATTGCATTGCAAATATTCAGTTCATATTATATTTACATTATTTTATTATTATTCTTATTAACTAATGCTTCTTATGATTTACAACTGAATCTAAAAAAAAAATTATAAACTTAAGCTTAGTACGCTGCTCGAGCGAAACTAAATTTTAGCTGCTCTCCACTATTTCTCTCCAAACACTAGCTAAAATCCTCGCTAAATTTTGACACAGAGTGCTTTGTGGATAGGTGTTACAACAAACAGCTGTTCTTTGAAAAATAAATTTATTTCAACAACTCAATAGCACACCAGAAAAAAACAATACGATGTGTCAAAATTTAGCTTGAGAAAATGTCCCGAACAATTAATGGGCGCGCTAAATTATGACAGATACATCCAGTACAGTCTGAAATGAAAGTTTGATTTTTTAGCTGAAGCAGCGTACCGCTCGGCTAAATGGATTCGCTTAAATTTAGCTCAGCTAATTTTTGGAGAGAATTTTGTATGGGAGCTAAAATTAAGCTCGAGCAGCGTACTAAGCTTTAGCATTAGAAATATAAGGGGATATAGAAATATAAGGTATACCTGATAGAGTGACCCAAATGGAAATAATGCACGCATCCGGTTTCTTTCACAGTATCTAAATATTTATATTCTCGCATATTATACCATTCATAGTCACGTGATTGACAATGGTTATTTAAAACTTCAAAGATAGTAGATTATTTTACATTTCTAAATAAGCACTTATCTTCACTTCTGTCGCTACGGAATCTAGCAGGTGACTGAAGAAGACGTATATTTTGGCATTGACATTTCCACAAGTAATAAGTAACAGTCATGTTTTATGTTTGGCTGCATTATTTTGACTAGTTATACACGAATTGGAGAATATTACAACGTTTGGCAACAGTTCTTACTCGATTATGTAAAGAAGACATTTTACAAATCGAAAAGTCTATTAATATAATCTCATACGTCAACGTTGTGCTACCTTGGACAAACAGACAATATTGTTCCAACAGAAAAGTATCGTTCCCGTAATTTTGCAGTGCGCCCAAATTATATCAGAGGGGCAAATTTAAAAAAAAATGGAAACGCGTTAACTTAACAGTAAGGTTTTAAACAATAAATAAATGACAGAAACCACGTGTCAAAACATAAAACAAACGAAATTATGTAAAGGAATTTAGAATGTTTTTTTTTTAAGATTGCAGATTGTTTTAGCTTGGTAGTTTTTATCGGTTTTTAAGTTAGTTAGTTTTTTAAGTTTTTAAGTTAAATCAAGTTATAAAGTTGAACTTAAAAAAACAGGGTGTAGCACGATTGAAAAAACATAAGAAAACCAGTGAATCCGGGAAGAGTTTGTTTGGAGATCACCCACACCTTCCTTCTCATCTCTTGAAATGCCCGCGCTGCCTTTCTGAGGTATAAAAACAGTGGAGAGGTATTCATAATTATTTCCAATTATAGGCAAAAATATAAAAGAAACATGTGCAGATCGTTTAACACCATCCCATCTTTAATTTAAACATTCACGAAAAGTATGCGTGGGTAAAAAATGGATGAAAATGACATTGTCTATACATATTGTAAATTAAATTATTTCCCTGTTACAAACATAATATCAAAACTTAAATACCCCTACGGGATAGGGTACAAAATAGTTGTAATCAAAACAATCATCAAAAAAATGTAGATACAACTCACTGTCAGTTTTATTTATCTTAAAATTTCAAATGATGATCAACTTTGTGCTCCGCTTGGCGTACCTCCATTATTCTGTAAGGCGCCTATGTCAACAGATGATTTCGAAATCAAAGTTAATACACTTCTTTTTTTATTAAATATTTGTTAAAATAACATGATTTAAAAATATATTACATATAAAAAATTCTTGCATCTAAGCACTTCAAAATATACGCGACCTATTTAAGAAAACATCCCCGGTTAGAACACATTAAAATATGTACACCAAATTATGTTGATAATTTTTACCAAACTCACATAGTTATTGTGTCAAAAAGGAATGGTGTCTATTAATTTTTGACTGTGGATAAAAAAAAATCACAACAACAGCAGCCATAAAAACTAATGTGGGGACCCTTATATTCACATCAACGTGCATCGCGTCGCCGCGAATACCTAAATCACTTTGTTCGGCCAGTTATTCAACCCTTAATAGTTTCAGCGTTTGAATAAATGATTAATACACTATGAATAAACAAATTACTTAAATTCCAATGAAAACTAAAGTATAGACATTTGTTTTGCTTAAACTGAAACTATTTAGTTAACACGAAAAAATATTTTTTAACAAAAAATTCAAACAAAATTCTAATTGAATTTATAAATCTAAATTTCGCAATAATAAAAACAAACACTTACAAACAGTATGATATAATAAATTCTTGCACATTATTTGGAACTACTGAATCAAAAACATTTGAAAATGTTGTAGGTACCTATTCAGTTAAAACGGGCTGTATTATTGACCTGAAAAGCTTTCCCGCATGAACTATGTTTAACACAGCCTGAGCACAACATCATATAGGTATTATATGTGACTTATTAGTATGGATTTGCTTTTCTCTTATACAAGAATTATAAATATATTAGCATTCTATCAGGAGTAAAGTACTACTATCCCAAATTTAACATATGAACTAAAGTTAAATTGCCAACATTTTTTTTTTATTTTTTTACCGATAGTTTGGTACAGGACTTTGAAATTCATATTGTAAGCAAGCAATTATTGCAGATGTCAACAGTCATGGTTTTTTCCATTCACTTTTACATTAAAGAAATTTAACTATCTGAATTAATTAGTATGTATTACATTGGAGATATTTAATATTATGGGAATTTAGTTTTCTGGTGAACTTTACTGCCCACTTAAGCTTAACTCATGCTGAATCATTGGGTCCATTATGTCGGTAGGTACTACACGTATTCTTTTCAAATACTCGACTAATGCACTTTATCATGAATGGATACACATTAATTGAAACTTGTATAAGACTATATGTTTTCACTAACTTGTTGATTTTTTCATTGCCAATCTCTAAGAACTTTTCAATTTAAACTCAACAAAAAACATGACGTTGCAAAAATGTATCACACAGTGAGGTGAGCAAGCATAGTTTTCAAGTGGAAAGAAGTAAAAGTGTTTTATCAATATGCTCATAATTATTATATTGCCCTTAGGAATACATTTGCACTAATAGTTTACACATGTCCCAACGAAATTTACTGATTCTTCGCAGATTCGTAAACCCGGTTAGATTTATTACCAAAAAAAAGTTACAATACACATTTAGAATCGATTAATGCAGCTTGGCACTATAACAAAAGGTGGTTGTTTTATGATTTATCGTAACTGTATCTGTAGCACGAACAATATGTTCTTGTTTAATGTTGTTAGGTAAACTACATTTTATCTAAATATATCACTTCTTGTTTATTATTAAAACAACAATGGTTTGCAATTGAGTAGGTAGGTATATACACTACTTCCATAGCCTATCTTTAACTCGGTGCATAAATTTATTTAAGAGAGTAAAATAATCACACACGGGCTGGGTACATTTTAATAATGAAGTAGGTACGACATATACACTTTAAATCCGATAAATAGATTATTAAATAACGTTATGATTTCGTGTGTACTCTAGCGATTATTACATACCTACTTTGTGCGTTAAACCGATAGCAGAATTACATGAAAGCAAAAAAGAAGACCTGATACCAAAATAACCTCGTGTCATTGTTTTTCGATTGCAAATAAAGCTTTTATTATGAAGAAAAAGTTGCGAAAGCTCTTACGAACCCCGATTTTGTTCAATTCTTATGTTTCCTGCAACATAGTTTTTGATATCAAATTATCTTTTATGTTAGAAAAAAAGAAAAATAAATCACAGCTACATATATATATATATAGTAAATCAAATTGTATTGGTTATTGACAACTGTGACGAATAATTGATGTGGTTTAATTGAGTCGTTTAAAAAACAAAATGAAATCTAAAGCGAATCGTATGCCCATTTGGCGAGATATCATATTGGTTCGTTATAGTTGAATGACTAGTATCACACACCTACTCATATTTGCGTTTCACTTTTATTGTGTTGATGGTAAAACAGTCTGTTTTTTAAATGGTACTTTATTGATTGTGCTTGAAGTTAATTTCCCAAAAGTTTAATAAACAGACAAATGCATTTTCCATAGAAATCATTTTAGAGAATTTAAAACCAAATTAAATGTGACTATGTGGGTGTATTCGTTACATTGAAAGCTTTGAATCATTAAGTTATTACTTGTACCTGACATACTTCTTGTCTAGCATTTCTAAGTTAAATATTTTAATATGAGTGTCTTCAATTTTGATGTTTTGTGTGTTTGATTTGAATTTTTACTAACGGAAAGAAAAACTGGAAAATTGAATTACAGTTATAACCATTTTAGGGAAAAACTAAATACATACTTAGTACTCAGAGTACTTAGTGAAATCATCATTTTCTCCAAAGCTTGTTAAATGATTAGGTTCATAAAACAAGTATACCCATAACGTAAAAAGAAAGATTAAGCAGTCAAAAAATCATTAAATTTATGTCCTGAATATGACCCTCGATTTCAAGGCCCTCAAGATAGTTACCCATAAATTTTCTTCATATCAGGACATTTCTACTGATCAATTAAAGTGACGAAGGCAATATCTTGAAAAAAAAGTTTGCATACACTCCAGCTGAATTCGATATATGTATATATATGCAATTGACTAAAAAATGAAGGTCACTAAACAATAGAACGGTATTCTTAGACAGATCTTATTAAAATACAATGGAAGGATTTAAGAGTTTGTATGTCTTCTGGAAGAATTAATTTAACGTTTTTACTGTCCAATCTCTCCTTTTGTATTACGGGTATACCGTTACGTGAGCATGGCTTGTATTTTGAACCTAATCATTTAACAAAGTATGACAGGAATGAGCATTTAATAAGGTGCACTAGGAGTTTTAATTCAATATGCAATTTCGTTTATTCCAGTATTGATATTTCGATCAATAAAATTGCATTAAAAAAGATTAAATGAATTCTTACAATCGCTCATATTATGTTTTTTTTTACTTTTGCTTAGAATAATTTACGAATGTAATTAAATTTTTGATTTTAATATTTTCTTTTCACTTGAAGAGTTTTTTTTTTAATATTAATATTAAATTAAAATTTACACTCTTAGGTCTTTTTAATACTTTTTATTCTAAAATAATTTTTTTATTAATATATTTTTTTCTCTTACTTTAATAGTTTTTTTTAATACATACAATTATATAATCAGTGAATTGTATAAATAATGGTAGACTTAAATAAATCAATAAAATAAATGAATAAAACTTAACACAACCTTCTCTAATTTACTCAACTGTATTTAGTATATGCACAGCTATAGAGTAGCCATACAATTTAGGATACCATATGTGGAAAATGATGAAACCTTACCTACATTTCCATAACTTACTACAGCTGCATGAAAAACATCCAAAAAAAAATGGCTAGAAAAATACCCCAAGAAATATATTATTACCCAAGATATGCACATTATTTAGTCTAAACATTTTATTCAATTTACATTTTGTTGATAAATATTGCAATATTTTTAAAACTTTAAAAAAAAAAACAAAAAAAAACTATTAAACAGTAAAAATAAACGTTATATAATATTATGTACCCTTTTGTATACATTTGTTAAATATTGAAATTTATTTTAAAGTATGTACATTTATTCAAGCATTTTCAAGAAATAGAATATTTATTTAAATTTAGAGCAAAAACATTATAGCGGTTTTATTTGTATTAAAAATGTTTGTATTTTTTGTTTTTCTCCAAAACAGCAGAAACGATTTTTGTTTACCTTGATAAGTGACTGTCAATATTTTTAATTGTCAGAAGCTCTTACTTATGAGTTTTAATGAATTTAAATATAACAGTGTATAATTGATAAAAGCAGCTTTCCACGAAATTTAAGTTTCCAAAAAAAGGAAGAAATGCTACCCCAGTGGTTGTGAATTATATAACGAGACGTTCACACAATTATAATAATTGTTTAGTACGGAAACAATAGTAAGTAAAACTCAAATCTGTAAAAAAAAAAAAATATTGTATGGGAACAGACTTACTTTGACTAGCAATATTGATAAATGTCAGTCTATGGTCTGACTTTATTTGTATGTACGAAGTTAAGCCAAAAAGAAGTTCAACGCCAGATCAAAAAGGCAAATTTAATAAGTTTTTCATGGTAGTGCTACTCTTGGATGTTTGTAAGAATTTGGTTTAGGTGTTATAACTTTCGGGATTTTAACCAGGACACCGCGCTTAATAGTCCAACGCAATAACCACTAGGGCACTGTATAGCAAAGTGGTTGCGGTTTGGAGAGGGTTACACGGTAACTTCTAAGCTTACGAAAACTGAAAACGTATTGAAAAACTCTAGTTTCGAAGAAGGTTCGTGTTTATCAAATACATTGTTCTCAACAAAGTGCAACAAAAATATGAAATCAATAAAACTTACAAATGTACCTACAAATACCCTATACCACTTCATTTTCAAAGTGGGTGTGGCTCAAATGTTTATATGTATGAAATATAAAAAACGACATTCAGATTTTCTAAATTTGCTGTCCATAACCTTTTTTTTAAATTCCTTACAGTTTGACCAAAAACGAAGTTTTTAGTTAAAAGTAGCAGTGGCCAAATTTTAAAATTGTTCGCACTTATTCAATGGACAAGATTGACGACCATATTTATCAAATTTCATTATCTTAAAATTTTGATTTTCGAATTATTTCAAGATTCCATCCATTATCCATTCCATTTTTTGATTAAATATCCCCAAAAATTAAGTGTGTTTTTGGTAAAATATTTTGAAATTCATTGTTATGTGACCAAAATTGACGTTTTTGCCTAAAAGTCGGCTTGGCCGCGGCTTGATAAAGAGCTTATATACAAAATTATTTTCGGACTGACCACATACCCCTATGTATTATGTCATGTATTATGATATTAAAATTGTTTTATAGGAAACAGACTAGTGTGTGTTTTAAAATTATTTAAAAACAAAATTTGATAGCAATATTATCAAAAGTAGATAGGTATTTCCATCAAAGTTTTTTTTTTTTTTAATTTCCTTAACATTTTACGAAAAACCATTATTTACTAAATTCGCCTATAGACGAAATTTAGATATGGAGATTGTCTAAATACCTTGGTTAGACACTTGTTTTTAAATTCCATGACTAAAAACAATAATCAAATTGTGGCACAGGATAATTTTAAAAATGTTTACATTAGTTCTGCTTTGAGAAACAAAGAGTTCGTGTACTAAATTTCAACATTCTAGCTCAATATTAAAGACCCAAAAAACTGACGTAGGTACGAAAATGAGGACGGACGGTCAGACGTGGCAAAATCGACTCAGATAGCGATTCTGAGTCAATCTATATGTTACCATATATCTGTCGAAATTATGTCTCTATAATATAAATATAAATATATAAATATAATTGTAGGTAAACTATACATCTAAACTAATATTTATATCCTTTTGGGATAGGGTATACCTACGTGTTTTTGGTGCAACAGGCTCTTAGGGCTTACTTGTGTAGGTACTTCTCACACAATGGCGGGTCCTCCACGTGCCGAATTCAATGGCTGTGTTTATATGAACTTTTAAGGTCAGTTGATTTAAAAAGTTTAATTTCACTTTATTTTGTTTTTACAAAGTATATTTCTTCCACTTTTTTAGATGGATATGAAAAGAAATGTCCTGGATAGCTCTTAGGTATTAAGCACGCCTTATAGCATACTATGTAAATATAACCGTGTAGGTAATAATACTTTTATATTATTTCAAGATTAAGCTTACATTTATTACCTATATCACTTACAAATGAGTATAAAAATATAATTGTAGGTACAGTGCTTAAGATCACTTATAGATAGGTAGGTACCTACTATGGAATTAATAATAAAATTAAAAAATTCAATAAAACACACTTCAAGGTCAAGTAAGTCACCAAAGAAATAAATGAAGAACGTCATTTACGCACTTAGTAACAAGATGTATCGGTATATACGTATATTTAAATAAATTGTTTGTATAAACTTTATGTTATTCTTTTGTAAATGTTGTTTATTAAAACGTATCGCATAAAAGTCACAATTCACTTAGCCATCGCCCAGCATTATTATAATGAATACAATTGTTCACATCAATTAGGTGTATACGTGATCAATGGCAAATGTATGCTGGTTTAGGTATCCATTCTCTAAGTATCAAAAACACATCGAAATACCAACAAAAGTTCGTTTTGTTTATGCTCAGAAATCAAACGGTGTTTCAGATGTTCTGCAAATTCCATTTATGCAACTTCCTTCAACAATTTGCAATTAATATAGGTAAGTAAATTATTATGAAACTCAATATCCGCACAAGCATTATTACACTTTACTACACACATGTATGTTAAACTACACAAAAGCTGTGTAGATTGTATCGAATATGCGTCATATAAACTTTACGGTATAATATTATAAGTAGGTAGGTACATACTTTGGTTTCTATCTTTTTAAATAAAATTTGTTTTGTGTTTTTTTATAAAGAAAAAGAACATTAATATCGATTGCTTAAATTTCTGTTCTCATTTTAGAAAAAAAAACACAAATATGCACAACAATATGTAAGGCACACACATATGTTTCGATAGTCATTAGTAACTGAAAAAAAAATAAAATGAAATCACACCGAGCAGTTAGCGAAGCACATGGTTCATGTGACTTCACTAGTAAATGTAAAGTATAAATTCTTTAATTCTTTAATAAAACCAAATTGCAAAAATCCCTTTATACGTATAATTACTTAGGTACATTTCGTGCACATTGCGTTCTGTATAAATATTCTTCATTGCAAGGTCGTAACTAAAGACATTTTCTTTTTTTTTCTAAACGAGTAAAGCCTGCAACAACCATTGTGATTACCTTCGCTCTCGAGCATTACATAAGATAATTTTAAGGTGCATATTGAAAAGAAAATTATTGAACACATACGTTTTAAATGCACACAGGAATAGTGTCAAATTATAGTTGTATGCCGTTTATTCGAATACGATGGAACTCCCCTAAATAAAATAAAAAAATCCTTATCGCACTTCCATATGAGGCTAGAATAACCAACTCCACAAAACAATATATATATATATAAATTTATTGATAAAATTGTTGCTTGAAAATATTTACCCGACTATTACTGGCACAAGTTAGGGTAACCCTAAAACTGGTTTTTAATTCGAATTCTTCTTTTTTAATACGGATTAACATTCACCGGGGTTTAATACAAAATAGCAAATGGGCACATTTGTAATTGACACTATCTTGGTTTCTCCTTATGAAATGAACGCGCGCCTATTAGATGCTATGAGTACGGCTGTTGATTGTATGTATTTCATTTTCATAAACTCCACGTAAGTTTTTGTTTCAATTCATTTAATTAATTAGGCAACACATTTTTTTTTCTTTTTCGTTCTCTTTTAATAATATACGACGGCCAACAAAAGGTTCAGATTATTGTTTTTTTCACTTCAAATTTTCGCAAAATCTGAAATCCATTGTATCACTAGGTAACCACCATATAATCACGTAGATATATGTGTGTAGGGTAGATGCACGTAATAGCAAATAGGTCCTTTTATTATATGTGTACTGTCAAGTGTGCAGTTTATATTTCATTTTTTTATTTTCGATTAAACAAGAGCACTTGATGAGATTGGAGACAGCACTGAATGTTGAGTAATCGTTCGGGTACGAAAGCACCACACACAGCAGAAGACTGCCTGCTCTGCTAATATTCCGTTCCACAATAGTTCATGTTTACAAGAATAAATTTATATAGGTAGGTAGGTACATTGCAGAGGTTTTTTAGACTACTCGGTCTGGAGTTAACAAATTATTACCGACTCAGTGCACAGAAAAACGTACTAGTTGCTCTCAAAAGTGACCCCATCTTTGGGAAATGGGAATCTCTCTGTGTAGATTAATCATTTGTAAATTATTTGATTTTATCATTTGCTAGTGTCGATATTTTCTTTTTTTGGTGGTTTGCCCGGCAAAAATAATATGTCAGCAAGAGAATAGAATCGTTGTTCTCAGTTGTGTTTAAGAGAGCGCTCATAGTTAGGCATCCCGCTCCCACTCGGGTGAAATGGCCGTGATTAACATTCACTATTTCATTCGAGCGTGTATTTCGTTTCGTGTGCTGCTGCCTGCCAAAGTTCGATGGACAAATAAAAGAGTCGCTCGCTCGGCTACACCGTCACCATCATAGCGCACTACAAATGTGTGAAAACAAATATGCATACATACGCAATTGCTGGTATAAGAAGAGAAAAATGTAAGAAAAACTGTTATCAAGAGTTCAACCCTAGTTATTATAATAGTTTATCTAAAAAAAACGTTCAGATCTACTGAAAAGATGCACATGTTTTGTCTTGGGTGTGGATTTTCTAAACATTAAACATACAATAGAGTTTCTACAGTTAGGCTATCAATAGATTTGATTATAATTGTATATATAACCGGTGCCTGTTTGAATAAAATATTGAAAATGACGAAGTTTGGGAATAAATCTCTTATCAATTTGAGCACGCTTCTTGTGATAAAACAGGTAGGTGCCTAATATGAGATTTTTTCATAGCACCTGTCAGTTTTGATTTTGGGACTGTTATAAAAATGTTTGTAAAACAAACACTTGTTAGTTGTTAGTTTAATTTGAATTATTTAATTATTGCACAGAGGCGTACAGATTTTGATGGTTCATGGCGAAATATGGTACACAAAAGTGTTCTGCGTTTAATTTCATGGCCCTGAGTTGGACAATCTAAAACACGATTTTGTGTAGGTAAATGGGTACCTTATTTGAGTAGGAACACACACTACGTCAATTTTAATATTTTTATCGTATTTTGTAAATATTAAAATGTTTAGCATGCTTTAGGATTTGCATTATGTATACATATGAAAATGCATCTATCAGCAAACAATACAAACTCCTTCAATACATCATACCTACTATGAATATATTAAAAAAAATGTAGTAACCGAAATAAAGGTATGTCTATTGCAAAATAGGTCTTTAAAGTGTCATATGTGATAGACTGCGCGAACTCGTCAAGAGCCCTTAACGAACATCTCAAATCTCAACCTATAGGTACACTACACTAGGTGTTTTCCTGCTCAATATTGTTGAGTCTAGATAGGTAGGTATGTCTTTCAGGAATAGACATTCATACTTCAATGTATAAATATGTTGCCTTGTCATGGACCTGTAGCAAAGATTATGAATTCTATACAGATGACGCATTGAGAACAAAAAAACAGAAACTTTTGCTCAGTAGCTTCATGGTACGGGCGGGCGGGCGGTCTGCATGAAAACACATGAAAAACAAGAACAAAAACATAAGGAGGGCTGTGCCAGCACGACCCGCCATAGAACAATTTTTCTTATATGGAGTGCGTCATCTGTATAGAATTCATAATCTTTGCCCGTAGATACTTCATTTTCTTATAGTTTTTACGAAGTTGTTTCGTATTGTAAGTAGGTACCTACATTATGCCAAAATGAAATATTTACTTTTAACAAAATTAACCCATTGTTGGGCGCCATTGCGAGACAAAAAAAAGTTACCTAGGAATCTGATAGCTTAATAGCGTTTTCGAAACATCCTAACCGATTTAGACCTCAGAGATGCGGCGATTTTTGCAAAATGTGCAGATGAGGTAACACTTTTATCTCGCAAAACCAGTAGGTACCTACATTTTGAACTGCCAATTTTTTTACAAATTAACTTTTCACGAACGCCCACGAAAATTGTAATTCTAACATATAATTTCCTACCTACAATTTCTTATTACAATAATAAAACAACAATAGACAGCTGTTCACTATCAATACGGAAGTGCTAATATATATTTATATATATACCTACGTGTATTAAAGCCTACTCTACATGCACATATTGGAGCATACGATTACTGCTGGTGATCTATATTATAACCGAATTAATTAATTATTGAGTCTATTGCCTAGGTAGGTAGGTACTTTGTTCATGAAAATGGATTTGTTATTTGCAACTTAAAATGCTCAGTTTTGCATAATCATCCATTACTAAATGTCAATTCTCTACATTAATTAAAATAATTCTAATCATTAACATCTGAAACATTAATATATCGATGACGGAATAATAATATGCGAATTAAACTGGATTTTCTCCCACACAAGCACCTTACTACCTAAATCGATTCAAAATCGATCCAGTATGTAATTTTGTCTAATGTATCTAAATGAAGGTAAAGTATTCTAAATAGATTAAAGATAATGTTAGATCTAATTATTTGAGTATTTAAATGCAGCTTACAAGATTAAATCAAATAATAGAATTCTTTTCTCTGCAGACATAGATTACATGCGCTCTTTAAGTTAATGCTATACAAATTAGTTCGTTGTAGAGCCGTAGAGGTAATCAATTCAAGAGAATAATGTGTAAATACTACTCAAATACATAAGAGCTTTCATTTTAAAACGTGGATGTGTGGAATTTGACCATTCATGTTTTGATTACAACCTACGGAGTTAGAAATAAAATATTGAATCATTGTTATAATATGAGATGATTTCAGTATGTAATGTAAATTCACTGAACACATTCATTGCTACGCACGAAATGCAGTCATTTAAGATACCTAATTGTAAGACGTCATTTCTCCTCTATGTAAGTGCATGTACATGTAGTCAGTTGAATATTACGATCGGATGTGTATAGTTGATTAGTGGAAATATAAAACTGAATTTGCAAAGCTTAAAGTGTGTATTATTTTACTAACTTGTACATGGTGTCAGAAGTGAAACCTTTTTTTATATTAAAACAAATATATTCAACAAGATGTCTAAAGTGGAAATAAAAGCTCCTGAACAACTTAATTTTGATGACGCTGGCAAAGAGTGGTCAATTTGGAAACAAAAATTCAAGATTTATCTTGTTGCGTCTGGAAAATCAAGCGAGAATGACAAAACAAAAATTTCTCTATTTCTTACGTTCATTGGAGAGAAGGGGATAGAGATATACAATACTCTTTTCGATGTACCGTTTGATCCAGACAGTGATGATGAGTTCAAGGATGCAGTGGAAATTGAACAAGTAGACGAACAAGCAAAACCGAAAATTTCCCTAAAGATGGTCCTTAGTAAATTCGAAGAATATTGTCTTCCAAAGAAAAATGTCCTAATGGAGTCACATAAATTTAATATGATTGTTCAAAAGGAGAACCAATCCTTCACAGAGTACATAACTGAACTTCGTACACAGATGAAGTACTGTGATTACAGTTGCACAAAGTGTAAGGAATCTTATACAGACCGTATGCTGAGAGAACGACTGATCCTGGGGCTGTTTGATAAAAACCTACAATTGAAATTGCTGGAGGATGCAAATCTGTCATTAAGTGATATAATTAATAAGTGCAAGATTGCAGAAGCTGTTATTGCAAATAAAAAATTGCTGTCCCAAGTGGAAAAGATTTGCACAATTGATACGTCGCAAAAGGAAGATCAAAAGAAGAGGTTCCTGAGATACCCGAACACACCAAAATGTGATCGTTGTGGTGGATTTTCAACGGGCCAACACCAAAAATATTGTCCAGCTGCAAAGGAAGGAGTAACTTGTAACAAGTGTGGAAAACCAGGCCATTTCGGAAGAGTTTGTCGCTCACGTCAACAGGAGGAAAAGCCAAAAGGAAACAAGCTGCAGCTCTATAGAGGACCAAGGCAGAATCGTGTCAACGAACTAAGATATGGATCTAGTTCTGAAGAAGGTAACCAATTATGTCAGAATAATAATTTAGTTTTAAAAAAATTTGTATTTAGAATAAACACTGATGCTAAGGGTTGGTTCAAAATATTGAATGTGGGTGGTGCTGAAGTACAATTTAAATTAGATACTGGAGCTGATATCAGTTGTCTCCCAATAAAATACATTGAGCAGACCAACAACCAAGATAAAATTAAAAAGTCTAACAACCAATTGTTTGCTTATAATAATTGTAAGATTGAGACATTTGGAAAAATAGATTTAATTTGTGTTGACTGTGATACACAGTTAAAAAAAGTTGTTTCATTTGAAATCGTTGGTGACAAATTTCAGCCTATATTAAGCAGAGATGCATGCGTTGAACTTAATTTGCTAAATAGAACTAATGTATTCAATATATCCATAGATTCAAACGAAAAGTTTATTGAGCAAAATATGGAAGTATTTGATGGTATTGGTACAATTCCTGGGGAATGTAGTATTATGCTTAAGGAAAATTCTGTCCCAACACTTAAGTATAAAAAACGTATCCCTGAAAGTTTACATAAGAGATTGAAACTTACGTTAGAAGATATGCAGGAACACGGCATCATTACACCTGTTGATTACCCTACAGATTGGGTCAATAATTTAGAAATTGTTGAAAAACCAAACGGCTCATTAAGGATATGCCTTGATCCAATACCATTAAATAAATGTATTCGTAGGGAACATTTTTTGATTCCAACAGTGGAAGAAATAATAAGTAGACTGTCAAATAAATCATTTTTTACAGTGTTAGATCTAAAGCAAGGATTTTGGCAACTATCACTTGATAAAAAAAGTTCAGAATTAACAACCTTCATGACTCCATTTGGTCGTTTTCGATGGAATAGGGTTCCTTTTGGAATAAGTAGTGCTCCGGAAATGTTCATGAAGAAAATGGTTGCAATATTTGGAAATATAACAAATGTAGAAGTTTATTTCGATGATATTTTCATTTCTGGTAGAACAAAAAAAGAACACGATGAAACTTTAGAGTTAGTAATGACAAAAGCAAAACAAAATGGGATAAAATTTAATAAAGAAAAGTTACAGTTGTGTCAAAAGAGGGTCAAATTTATGGGACAAATAATACAAGAAAATAGAGTAGAACCAGATAACAAATATGTGGAAGCTATTAAAAATATTAATACACCAACAAATAAGAAAGACATTTTAAGAATACTAGGTATGTTCAAATATCTTGCAAGGTTTATTCCAAATTTGACAAAGAAATCAGCAAATTTAAGAAACTTAACACGATTAGAAACAGAGTGGAAATGGTTAGATGTACATCAACGCGAACTGGAGGATTTGAAGGAAATCCTGTGCAAAGGCACTTCTCTAAGAATTTTTGATCCCAAACTTCCTTTAATAATGCAAACAGATGCATCTAAGAATGGCTTGGGTTGTGTTTTAATGCAAAATGACCAACCAATTGCATTTGCTTCCAGAAGTCTTACTATAACAGAACAAAAGTGGAGTACAATGGAAAAGGAATTACTGGCCATTGTATTTGCTTGTGAAAAATTCCACCATTTCATTTATGGTCGTGAGGTAATGGTTCAATCAGACCATAAGCCTCTCGAACAATTAATTAAAAAAGAGTTAGATGATGTTACTGTAAGACTTCAAAGAATGTTCTTAATACTATTAAGATACCCTGGTCTGCAAATAAAATACACACCTGGGAGTAAAGTAGTCATAGCTGACTGTCTTTCAAGGGCTCCATTAAAGGAAACGGGTTCCGAGAATGAGGAATTGAAATACGTGATTCATTTAGTAAAAAGAAAAGTTTGCTTATCAGCAAATAATTATGAAATTTATGTTGAGGCAACAAGAAATGATTCTGAACTAGCTAAAATAGTAGATCATCTTCAAACAGAATGGCCAGAATATAAACGTTTATCCGAGGTTGGAAAACGTTTTCATAAGATAAAAGACCAACTTAAGTTTGAGGAAGGATTATTATTTTTGGATGATAAATTAATCATTCCGCATTTGTTGAGAATGTCATTACTTAGAATTCTACATGAACCACACCTGGGGATTGAAAAAACTCTCGCTAGGGCTCGTAAATTATTTTATTGGCCAGGAATAACAGGTGATATTAAAGCGATGATTAAAGATTGTCGTGTATGTGAAAAATATATGAGAAATAATTGTTCGGAACCACTCATTCAAGAGGAAAATCCGCAATATCCATGGCATAAAACTTCAATGGATATTTATGAATATGCAGGCAAATTTTATATAGCATTTGTTGATGCATATTCTGGTTGGATTTGTTCTGATAGACTTAAAGATAAGTCGATTACAAGTGTTATTACCTTCTTGGAAAATATATTTAATCATTTTGGTAGCCCAACAGAAATCAGAACTGATAACAGTCCATTTAATTCGAAACAACTTCTACAATATGCTAGTATTAATAATATTACATTAAAATTTTCAAGCCCCAATTACCCTCAAAGTAATGGGTTAGCTGAAAAAGCAGTTGGAATTGCTAAACAGATAATAAAAAAGGCAATTAATGAGGACAAAGAAAAAGAAATTGGGTATAGAATTTTAGAATACAATACAACACCAATAACTAGTATGGGTTTATCCCCTACAGAATTATTTTTGGGACGAATGGTTAAAACAAAACTACCAGTTAATATGAAGAGACTCGTTAGGACATTTATAGCTGAAGAACAAATTCAAAGGAAAATAACAGAAAAAAAGAATAAACAAAAACAGTATTATGATATGCATACGAAATTATTGAGCGAATTACGGATAGGAGATAAAGTTATGTTTAAAAAAAATGAAACTGACTGGGTCTATGGAGAGATTGTACAGCAATTGAATGAGAGGTCATACAATATTAAATGTAGTTCAGGAAAAATATTCAGGAGAAACAGAAAATTTATAGTTAAAACAAATAATTCAGATGAAAAAAAGGTTGATGATTATGACTTCTTGGATCATGGTATGTTCGATGAGGATAATAGTGTTGATAGAGAAGTATCTCATGATGAACAGTCAAGTTCAATACCAGACACAGCAGCACCCACGGTAAATGTTGAAAACGAGCCTTTACTTCAGGGAACAGAAAAGAATGGTGTAACAACCCATAGTGGGCGCATTTCTAGGCCACCTGTTAGACTAGGTGATTGGGATTTTGATTGAAACTACTGACATAGTTGGTTGCATAAGATATTATTTATTTATTATTTATTTATTATTTATTTACTATTTATTTACTAACTTAATTATATTATTATTATTCAGTAAGTAGTTGTTTAAAAAAAAAAAAAAAAAAAAAAAAAAAAAAAAAAAAAAAAAAAAAAAAAAAAAAAAAAAAAAAAAAAAAAAAAAAAATTATATTTTAACTTTAATTCTAATTAAAAAAAAAAAAAAAAAAAATAGCATGTTATAATATGAGATGATTTCAGTATGTAATGTAAATTCACTGAACACATTCATTGCTACGCACGAAATGCAGTCATTTAAGATACCTAATTGTAAGACGTCATTTCTCCTCTATGTAAGTGCATGTACATGTAGTCAGTTGAATATTACGATCGGATGTGTATAGTTGATTAGTGGAAATATAAAACTGAATTTGCAAAGCTTAAAGTGTGTATTATTTTACTAACTTGTACAATCATAATTAAGAAAACTAGTAACGTACATACGAGTGGTTTTAGATATGTTCCATAATTTCCTTATCCTAACCAGAACATGATTGGTACTGTAAAAGAGCTTATCCGAAATCCACATCGGTTCTCTTTTTTTGTTCATTGATAAAAATGTATATTAACTAGTAAAAGCTCAACGCAATATTCTATAAGTAGATATGTATGATGTTTTTTGGGAATGTTCCGGATTTCAGATTTAGTAAGATATCTTAGATGAAGCTCTGTTCTCATTGGTCTAAATGGTCAATTTTGCAATGAGAACAGAGCTTCATCTAAGTTATCTAAGAAATCTGAAATCGGGAACACGTGCAATTTAAACTTGTTTAAATATCTTCAAATATAGAGCCATATTGTATTAAGAGTGTCTTTCACCCATCGACAATCGACATTTATCGATCTTGTGAAGTTTGGTATTGTTGGAGTTGATAACAATCGATTTCACAATCGTTCCCTGTGTTTCAGTTCCTACATTTTTTTTTGTATAAAAAAATGATATGTCAAAACAAACGGTTTGACACAACTGAGAATTTACTGATTTCTTACCAGCAGAAATTTAAGAAAACATTTATTTTATTGATTTTTGTGAAATGGTAGTGTTTTTTTCTCTCGCAGTTTTCTCTTACAATAATTTTCGCGTACTGGAACGGTAATAATTAAGAATTAGTAAAAAAAATACTATACGGGAAGAAACCTATTTTAAGTTAAGCTTGATTTGTTATGATATGCCAAGCAAATATGTCATTATCTAATCAACTAATTATCTGAGCTGACACCAGGGGGAAATGGCTGTTCAAGATGGGGGTAAAAAAATAAAACGGATTTTGTTATTCATGAGTGGTTATCGTAAATATTTTTTCGAATTTAGTTATTTTAATCTATGTGAAATCTATGTGCCATTAAAAAAGTTATCTGGGTGAACCTGGTTTTTGTAAGATATACATATTATGGTGTTTTCCAATGGCAAAAAATATTTTTTTGTTATCTAGATCTGTCAAACGACCGATTTTGGCAATGATACAAAAAGCACTCATTTTATCAGAGATCAGCTAAAGATTTACTTGATCACTGCTTTTTATGCTCTAGAGCACTTTTTTTGCTCTAGATAATTTTTTTCGTTTTCGATTGGGATACAAAAAGCACTTTTTTTTTACTCTAGAGCTCTTTTGAAGAATCTGGATTCCAAGTGAGATTTACACCTACATGCACCACCACCAAAACATTTAAAATCTGACTTATGTCAGTTTGAAGTTTGCATTTCGCAGTTTGATTTGTGTTTTTTGTGATCAGTGAAAGCTAAAAAGTGATTTTCTGCGTAAATTATATTAGAAATTGAAATATTTTTATATAATCATGTTCCAGATCAACCTCTTTTATGTTTGATTGGGACGGGTAAAATTTGAAATCTGAAAATCCCAATCAAAAACGCTTTATATCAAAAAAAATAACTGAAAATTTGACAGCTACATCGACACTGACTTCACAGACACGATCAATCTGAAATCGTGTTCCATAGGCAACAAAAAAGACAAAACTTCGGATCGAAATCTGCAATTACCAATGGAAAACATTACTAAGCATTATTAGCTCGGTCTTAATACGTCTGCTTCAGTTGCACACATTAAGATGAGCGCTCAACACATTTGGGTGGGAATCGACTTTCAATGGCATCTTTTACGATACTTCATAAGTTTTGTCTTTTGGCCAGGTCTACATCTATGGTTGCATCTTCAAATTTGTTTGGTGACCTGTCACGTGGTAAAAAAGAAGGAATATAGTTGCATCTCAAACCTTGTTCTACATTACATTAAGTACGTTAAATATTTATAAAAATCAATCCTGTCGTCTACTGACAGTTTTAACTTCTCATAACTGTTGATATTCTGCGTGAAGAAGATTGCAAACAAATTACCGTGCGTAACATTCCAAAGGTCAGAAAGATCCACTAAATTAAAAAAAAATAATCGAATAGTTAGTCTTGTAGTTAACCCCCTACACAGTAATCGGCGTCAAAAAAGTTATATGTATATCCGTGTTCATGGTCCATCGTATAACTTATTACCTGAACGCGGAATCTGACAGCTCTCCGACTTTTCGCATTCGCAGACTGTCATCTGTCATTTCAGACGTTTATATTTTGATTGCACGTGTTGCGTGCATTTATTAAAGTTCTTATATTATATTGTAGTAAAATTAATTTAAAATGGAATACGTTGACTTTAGTGCACCCGTTAAAAAGGAAGAAGAAATTCCAGGCATGATGTAAGTTTGAAATACAATAACAACATTGCAATAAATTACAATATTCGCTTTTAGACTTTGTTGCGAGTGTGGTGTTGCGATAGTACCCAATCCATCAAATATGTGCGTCACCTGCTTGAGGAATCACATCGATATCACAGAAGGAATACCAAAACAAGCAGTTCTTCACTTCTGCAGAAATTGCGAAAGATATCTGCAACCTCCGAGTGAATGGATTTCATGTGCCTTAGAGTCTAGAGAACTTCTTGCACTTTGCTTGAAGAAACTAAAAGCTTTGAAAGATGTCAAATTGGTAGATGCTGGTTTTGTTTGGACTGAACCTCACTCGAAGCGTATTAAAGTTAAACTAACTGTTCATGGAGAAGTGGTCGGAGGAACTGTGTTACAGCAAGTTTTTATTGTCGAATTCACAACAACAAATCATATGTGTGATGACTGCCACCGCACGGAAGCCAAAGACTTTTGGCGGTGCTTAGTGCAAGTCAGACAGCGAGCGGAAAACAAAAAAACATTCTACTACCTGGAGCAACTGATTCTCAAGCACAAGGCGCATGAAAACACTCTAGGCATAAAGCCAATACACGGTGGTTTGGATTTCTATTACGCCAATGAAAATCACGCTAGAAAAATGGTAGACTTTCTGCATACAATGGTGCCTTGCCGATCGACAAACTCTAAGCGCCTCATATCCCACGACATCCATAGCAATTCGTTCAATTACAAGTACACATTCTCGGTGGAAATCGCACCTCTGTCAAAGAACAGCGCTGTTTGCTTGACCAAAAAGTTACGAAACCAACTGGGAAATATATCGTCGGTTTGTTTAATATACAAAGTAGCAAATAGTATCCACTTGATTGATCCAACTACAGCACAGCGTACTTATTTCACATTACTCCATTTTGTATATGTTTAACGGCTTTTTTTTTCAGTTGCTGAGATATCTTCACAGGTATACTTCCGAGCTCCATTCGAGCCAATTTGTAACCCAAAACAGTTGGTGGAATACATTGTGATGGATATCGATATAATTAAGGAAAAGGATCGCAGAGTTTTTCCAGGCCAGGGGGCTATATCTTTTAAACATGTTCTGTGCGATATCTGGGTGGTAAGGTCCTCCGAGTTGGGAATAAACGATAACCCCATCCACACAAAAACGCATATGGGTCATTTATTGAGGGTTGGTGATTCCGTCTTAGGCTACAATTTGGTTGATGCCAACATTAACAACGAAACATTTGAAAAGCTAAGCAGCGATGAATATCCCGATGTCGTGCTGGTCAAGAAGGGCTTCGGTGATAGTGCTTCTAGATCTACTCAACGCATCTGGAAGCTAAAACATCTCGCAGAGGATGAAACCGAAGAAAGAAATAAACAGTAAGTGGAACAGTAAGCTTCAGTGAAGACAAATTTATAAAATATTCGACTCTTTAGGGAATACCACGAGTTTTTGGAAGATTTGGAAGAGGATACGGAATTCCGTCAAAATGTAAATATCTACCGTGACGCCACCAAACAGGTTCCCATTGATTCTGCCGATGGACGCAATCGTGACGAAACCACTCCTCAGATAACACTTGCTGAAATGTTGGAGGATATGGTATTAGAAGACGATGCCATGGGCGATGAATAGTTAGTAGTATATCTGTTATACTAATTATTGTAAGAGCTATGAATTATATCTTAATAAACATTGAGCTTTTGGTATACCGGTTAATGAGTTGGTATAGAAGAAGGTTCGATTAAAACACATACTTTCTTTTGAACTCTTTGCAAAAATGAGAATCACATGTTAAGTTCATCTCGACAATTTGATTCTGTGAAAATCTCATAGTTTTATTTAAATCTGTATTATTATTGTAACGGTTTTGAACTTAAATCGTTGTTGAAGAAGTTGTTTACTACTCGCCTTAATATGACACCACCTTACCAAATCTTGTTTTCGCGCCTTGGCGGTATTCTATTCGTAGTGTATTCACCAGGAAAGAATTTGGCACGACGCTGTGTATTTTGCGGCAAATAATATCGGTTTTATTTTAGTGTAAAACCGTAATATTATTTACCTTGCGAACTCACAGCGTTGTTTACGTGAGTTTGATCTAAAACGGGTAAAATCTTCTTATATGTGTGACTGATTAACTGACAACTAGACTGCCTATATAGGCTAATTCAGTTTTTGAATAACAGGCCTATTGCGAAAAAAAATTCCCGTAAAACTATTCCCATTCAGCAATCTGATTTACATTGCTGACAAGCGAAAAATTCCCGGGAAAATTTATTCACAATAGGCCTGTAAAGCAAACTAATTTTTTTTATAATTTTCGTTTGATATTTTTAAAACTGTAAGATCGTGAATTTTTCTCCCTGATACAAGAAGAACGAATGAACAGCGTCATCTTGAAACCTCAAAGAAGACATCGAGAAGACCTGTTCCCATTCTGGTGACCGAATCATTTATCTTCCCCTAGATTTGTTAAGTGTGATAGAACTCTTGGCATTAGATTGGCTGGTGGAAAAGTCCAGCCCTGTCGATAATCGCATAATTCCCGATAACTGCTGTCTGTCTTTTTTGAATTAAATAGATCTATTTCTGTCTATTCCCATTTGAAAACAACCGCACTTGCTTGGGGCAATAGATGCCACACTGGTATGAGTCGACCTCTGGACAACCTATCGACTATCCCGTTGTGACTTCCCTGAAGATAAAGCGCTGTTATATTGATTTAGGTGGTCGACTAAATAAGGTACGTAAGTCTATCGGTATTGTACCTCCCCCTTGCATATATTCGATTGTCTGACTGAAGAAGAATATGCGTGTCTTTCAAAAAGAGAGCCTGATCTTTTTTTTGCCATAAAAGCTGCATACATTTTCTTTACATTGGAGTACCATTTCATCTGACCCCTTATTTCGTTAAACTTAGCACCACAGACTGTATCTGCAGCATCCTTTGCTAGAAAATGTAGCCTTAACCACAATTTTCAAAAAATTGGTGCAACTACTAGCATACGCCGGCGATATAGAATTCAACGTGATGTCTTAGCCACGTTTGCTAGTATAGAGAAGGAAGCGGCAAAAATGGGTTTAGCAGTAAATGAGCTCGTTTAGTTGTTGAACTATAGGAGCTGTACAGCGACAGCCATTCCAGGCTTTGGAAATGTAGAACGAATGGACACCAATACTCCGGCTCTCAGAGTCTTCGATTCCCAGCCCGACCTCGCCTTAAGTGGCGCGCACAAGTAGAAACCGACCTCAACCAACTTGGAGTGCACAACTGGAAGCAGATATCTAAGGACTGGACTAATTGGAGAGCCATGTTGGTTGAGGCCCAGGTTCATTCCGGACTATAGCCACATAAATAAGTAACCACAATTGGTGAATACCCGAGTCATGAATCTATCTTCTCCAAAGCCTTCCGAGGGGTGGTGAGTTTTTGTCTCGGTTGTTTGTTGTACCGCATTGAAAAATCTGAATAAATCGACAATGAAGACTTCCTCTTGGTATTACAAAACTGGCCCAAAACCTGTTGTAGGCGATAAGGAGTGCATGACTCTGGTTGTGACATCACCTAATATTTTCTACATTTTTGTCCGGAAGGGCCCAAGGCAAGCCAAGAACTTCACTAAAGCATTCGACCGTGTTAATCACGATATTTTAATTTCCAAACTGACTAAATTTGGATTTAACAGTCACCTTTTTAAATGGTTTAGCTCCTACCTAAAGGAGCGTATTCAGTATGTCCGCATTAATGACATATTATCGGTACCTATTTATGTAACATCTGGATCTCAGGGTATGATCCTTTATGTTTCCTTTTATTCAAAAATTACATTCCTGAATTATTTTTAAAATCCAATGTTTAATGTTTGCTGATGATTTAGAAGTATTTTGGCCTATCAACTCAAAACAAGACTAAATTCTTTTATAAGACGTGGAAAGGCTTTCGAATTCGTGCCATAGTAATGACCTTCATCTGAATGTATCTAAATGTCAAAGCCTTACTTTTCTTCGTAACCTTTCCTAATTTCTTTTACATACTTGATCTGTAATGTCCCATTGTCCATTATCTCCTCAAAATATCCTATCAACAAACTTAGATTTGTAAAAAATATTGAATATGTAATAGCCAAAAGTAATTCAATGCTAGGATTTATAATACGCAATTCTAAAGAAAACCAAGATCCTTAAGATCTAATCTCGAGTACTGTAGCATAGTCTGGAATCCATGCTATGGTATCAATTCCATTAGAATTGAGAAGATCCAAAAACGTTTAAGTAGGGTTGCCAGCATATATTACGCTCGAACGTCGAAATGCCTTCTTATGTGACAAGATGCATATTATTTGGACTTTCACTTTTTTTAACATAACAGACAACCGACACGTTGTGGATCTCTGAATGCAGCCTTTCACCCACTTCAAAAGTGGGATACGTTGCTGCTAGTTGTCCAGTCCGAACACCCTGCCATCCACGATATCTTGCTTCATAAATAAGAATTTTTGTATTCCTTGTCGCCTCCTACTGGGAAGAAGCATTTGAGCATTGCTGTTCAATAGCTCAATGGTGTCGACACATTCTTAGCTTTTGCAATACATCCACATCATGATTCAGGTCATCGACTGACTGATTGTAGTCCGGTAGAGCAAGCCGTTTAATATTAACGTTTTGATTTAATTTATTTAGCCAACTATTAGTATCATCAGATTGCAATAAAGAACCGAGATGAGGGGACATTGCAACAAACCCCGAGTTCGTCAAAAAATGAACTTTGAGCATAAAATTCTTAAACTAAATGTAGACCCAAGTTCAAACAACGTGGCACTTCGCCTAGGAGATCCGTTCTGCCAAATATAAATGAAATACAAGAGGCTATTCTTTTTGAAATACTGATAGAATTCCATTTGTGTTGTTTTTATTCACTATAGAGAGTTGAACAATACTTCATAATTTTTACACAGATTTACAGGGAATATTTATGAAGTACATTCATGCATTGATGTCAAAGAAATGTACATGTAAATGTAAAGGAATGGATAAAATAAATGTTACCTCGTTATATATGTGTGTATGTGTTTTGTTCATTACTAATAAATAATTTTTGGAAAAATGTGCTCACGATGCAAATACAAGATGTAAAAATGATAGGTATATGACAAATTTTGAAGTAAATGTGTGCTGTTGCGGTTCATTTAATGGATTTTTGGGGTGAATGTGATGAATTTTTAAAGTTAAAAATCAAGATATATCTTTGTTGTTGATCTTGTACATAATTACGCTGTTTCAACATCCTGAAAGAAACATGATTTTTCGTTTATCATTTATATCAGTATAATTGAGATAACTTACGGTTGGATCACAATCTGCGCAATGCCACGAGTAACCTCTTCGCTTTGGTGTCTTTTTAAGCGGTGGGTCGAGACATGTGAAATGATAGTTTTTGCGACATTCATCACAACTAAACGAGGGAGGGTGAGAAATAAATTGATTGTAGATATTTACAATGGAGAACAGAATGGTCATCTTACGTGACAAGATTTTGTGTGGTTCCTGGTTCTTTACAAACGTCACAGATAATCTCTGTATGCGTTTGATGCACACTGGTCGATGATGCGGACGACCCGATTGAGCTTCGTTTGTTTGTCTTCCTTGGAGATATTTGCCGAACTGGGGCTAAAACTGGCTTTGAGCTTGGCGTTGTCGCTGGTTTACTGGTAGCCTTGACTGGTGAGGGGTTCGGAATATCGGGTTTGTGTGCGACCTCAGGTTGCGACGCATCGTCCTGCAATATTAGACGGAGATATAAAATTTATAGGAGGTTAAAGGATATTTCAAATTTTACCGCATTCAACGTTAGATCTTCTACTGTTTCAACGGATGTGGGCCGGGAAACATCATTCGGGCGCACCATGTCAGCAGAAACGTAAAAGAAATGTGCTTCTGGGGCTACCTCTCCCGGTAATGGTAATGTTTTGAACTGAACATAAATAATTATGGAATTAGTTGGGTAACCAATATACCACGAGATGACTTACTTTGATTTTAATTTTGGGAATTGCTGGCTCATTATCATTCGGATTCTCAGAGTCGTGATTTTTCTTTTTACGTTTTCGCTTGTGCTCTTTGCATGGCGATTTCTCGTTATCGGACGAATACTTGCTTTTATGTTTGTCTTTGCGTTTTTTTCGGTTTTTATTGTGTAGCTCTTTGACGGGATCCAAACTAATTGTGCTGTCAATGCTTATCAAGGCGTTGGCATTGCTTTCTGCAACAAGTGCCTGCACAGCAGTGAGATCCAAAGAGGTGGTGGCAAGTGGGTCTTCATCTTTTGATTTTTGTACTTCACTGACTGCTTCTGAAAACTCAGAGAAATTTGATATTGATGCAAACTTTTTCACTGACACTGATTTGAGGGCATCCTCAAGTACCACTGTTGGATTTTGCGTAATGAGAGGACTATAGTCAGATATCTTGTTTCTTGGCTTTTTTGTAACTGGAATGACTTCATCATTTGCAACGGTTTTCTTCGGCAGATCTATGGACTTTCGTGTTGCTTTTTGCGCTGGAAGACTTGCTGTCACTTTGCCATTTTGGCAGAATTCTAAAGATGTCCTCTTTACCCCACTGCGTATGGCTATATCTGTAGATTTCCTTTTTGCAGGTGAAATGGACTTCGGCGACATACTGGTTTCGGGGTTTGAGCTTGAGAGATTCGGATCCGCTGGGACAATTGTGCCGTCTTTACTGAATCGTGTGCGTGACTTTCTCGGCCCCTTGGGTAGGTCGGGAACTGTATCGGATTCGTCGGATTTGTCACACTCTGAGCACTGCCATCCATATAATTTAGACTTTTTGGGATGCCGTGTTAGAGGGGGATTGAGACAGCCCAAGTGGTAGTGGAAATGGCAGGTGTCGCATTTAGCCAACAAGTGCTGATCATTACAACGCTTGCAGATCCCACACTCGTGTACGAGAGCAGTTTTATTTTGCGATTGCGTACTTAATACACGTCCGGTGTCATCTTTAGTGCCGGGTAAATGCGCAAGAGGAAAGCCTACTCCCATTTTGAGTGCAGCAGCTGTGGGTACGGACATGGGACGAGCAGGTGGAGTCACAATTGGATTTGGCGCAACTAGCGGTCGTCCAATATTCTCAAGTGACGGCATGGTCTTGTTAGGACAAAGCGTTTCCAATTGCTTGTGGAGGTCACGAACACTGGCCTGCAGTGTCTCATATTTGGATTTTAAGTCCGCATTCGTCTTTACTTTCGAATCGTACTGGTCACGAAGATTTTGCTGTTCATCTAGAAGGTTTGTATTCGCATCAACCATATGCTCCAAGTTGCATTTAAGCTCCTTTACACGAGAGATTCTATCCAAGTAATAACCAATGAACTCCACGCTAAACGCCGGCGCAATATGCCATTTCTTTCGGATATCTGTGAGTGAAGAGATCTGGAAAGAGTATAAAATCAATTCCAGATTTAAAAATGGGATTATATATCACCGAATACCTGTGCTTCTTGCAACTCCAGTGCAGCAATATCTACGTCCATTATTTCAGCTTTCATGATGAGGCGATTGCAAGCTGTTGCGCTGGTCGTCAGAAGTCGGGAAATTTTCTGAGTTGGAACTAAACAAATGAAAAAAATCGTTTATATATGATGCATGAAAGGTCATGGCTCATACTTACCCCAAGGATCAATTTTGAGAGCTTTATTGTTCCTATATTTGTTTTGATATTTCGCCAACTTTCTCTGAATACGTACCTGACCAGGTGTGGGATTTTCATTTTTTTGTTCTTGCTTCTCCAAGTTCTTGTGCTCCATAACAAGTTTTATTGTATTGAAGTGCCTTTTTCGGTGTTTTATCATAGTTTTGTCCGAGTGAACCTTGCAATGGGCGTAAAACGGGTCAGCGTGATCTGCTTCCTCTGAATGTGCTTCGGATAAAAATCCTGCCGCTTGGGCACTAATCAAACATTTTGAATAATTGAAAACACAAATAAAACATTTGCTACATACCATGTGACATGAAAAAATGTTTTGCACATGCCGGCATCACAACCTATACAAACTCCAGTCCGAGAGAAACGTTCATTTTCACACAGTGTACATGTTTTTGCACCCCACTTGCTGTACTGCATTTCGAATAGTGTCACTGAAGATAATTGGTCAACCTCTCCAAATGCTACACCTGGCACGTAGAGTGCACAAACTAGATGTACCCACTTGCCGACATCTGTTTCCTTAAATATGCCACCTTTATTCGGGCAGAGCTCACAGGCGGGATTTGTTACTCCGGCGCGACATGCTTCACAAAACCACGGTTCAGTGGAGCACGAGGATGTTGTGCTGGACACACTAGCTGTGTCACTTACTCCATAGCATCCCTCATGGACGGATACGCCGCAGCTGTCGCATTCAATAACCTCGTTCGTATCATCGCTCCGGTCTCCAAGGCATACACAACAAATTGGTTTTGCAGGTAGCTGTAAGAAATTAACAACTTGTCGATTGTATAAATAATTCATCAAGAAGCCATTCATAGTTTAAAGCTGCAATTTGTGTGCTTCTTTTTTTAACAAGGAACTGCCCATCAACAGATTGTTATCCTTACCTTATCCTTTAGAGAAGCTGAAGTTACCACCTTTGACAAAACTTCCTTCAGTTTGTTTTCAACCTTTGGCGGCTTCATTTCCGAGTCTTCAAAAAGATGTTTTAAATCGGAACAGCTCGATTCACTACCTCCTCCGGAGCTATCGTCATCATCATCATCGGAACTAGAATCGGATCCTCCGTTACCGTCTTGGTCACTTTCTTTACCTTTCGACCCATCAGAGAAGTCATCATCACTATCATCATGATCCTCAATGCGAAAGTCGCTGTCCGACGAACTTTCGCCCAAGTCAAAGTCAAGCAAAGTTTGTGTAGTCATTTTAGGGACTCGAGATTTCATCCGATTATTTGCTGAAATAATAAAAAAAAACAAAGTTAAAATATTTTGTAATAAAAATGCCGCCCGGGATGGGTTGACAGGAGTCCATGGACAATACCAATAAGCGGCCTTCTGTCAACCGCAACCCACACATAACCTATAGATATAACAAACTAAAATTTTCGAATGCAGATTTTCTACTTACGCGGTCCCATTTTGGCTTTAAAATATCTTAAAACACTTTTAAAATGATTAGTTCAGTCAAATAACATAGCTGTGATAGACAAATCAATCAATATTTTGTTTAAACACTCCTAAAACATCAGGTTAAAATTACTACATCCAACTAGGAGGTATTTTTTTTTTTAACAATTTGCTTGAACTAAAATGTCAAAAAAGGGTATCCTTAACAGTGATGTAATGGTGTTGTTAAACAAATTTTACAGTTTGAGGGACAGTGCGATAACACGGTATGTATGTTTTACATTCAACGAAATAGAAAAATATGTAATAGATGTGTTTTTTCACTGTTCCTGAATTAAGAAATCCGAAGACTAAGGGCCCAGTTATAGCTATCATTGAAAAACATCATTGGAAATTTTCTTTTACTTCTTACAGTTTTTTTTTATATTTGGCGAGTTGGTGTCAAAACAAAGCTTATGAATTTTAGAACATGTTTATCCAAAAATATTTTAATTTTTAAATCTAGTTATCACTGAAAATCACTTTTTATTTTTCACTGATCAAGATTTATTTCTGTGAAGTAAAGTTTGTCGTTCCACCGAAATGAAACGGATGTTTCCAATTAATCCTATATAGGGGGAAAAATGTCAATTCCATCATGCTTTGTGTTCCAATGAAGTTGTTCAATGATAGCTATAACTGGGCCCTAAGAAAGCTTTCACAAATAATTCCCAAGAAGTCTTAAGGTCCAGTTATAGCTATCAATAATAACAACTTCATCGGAACACAAAGCATGATGGAATTGAAATTTTCCACGCATCTAGTATTTTGGATGTCCGAACATTCCGAGGGGCTAACATCGACTCGGACCACTACCTTGTTGTAGCCAATGTAAGGATGCGGATATCCACCACGCCACAAAAAACAGAAATACTGTGAAAAAAATTAATGTCGAAAGACTGCAATCGCCAGAGACCGCCAAGACCTTCGCGCAACGCGTATCCCTTAACCTCTCGACTCACAACATACCACCAGAACAAGAAGAACAATGGCAACGATGCCAACAAGCCATTAGATCAGCCGCAACTGATGTGCTAGGTTTCACGCGGCCACCAGCAAGAAACCCCTGGTTTGATGAGGAATGCCGACAGATGCTCGCAGCCAAGAACGATGCCTACAAGGCTAAGCTGCAGGTGAAGACGAGAGCTGCCATTGCGCTCTATAGGCAAAGAAGAAGGGAAGAACATCGGCTTTTCAGAAAGAAGAAAAAGAGTAAGAAAAGCGCGCGATCGAAGATATAGAGAGGTGCCACTCCAGGAACGATGTTCGCAAGTGTAAAACGTCAAAGCCACGGATACAAGGCTCGAACAGAATCCTGTCGAGTTGAACAAGGAAATATCGTAGTTGAGACACAGTCGATGCTGAGGATATGGAAGAACCACTTCTGCAGACTGTTAAACGGCGATGACGAACAACATTCCGCTGTCAGGCAGAACGAACCATTTAATATTGGCAACGACAGCGAAAACTGCCAACCACCCGACCTAAGTGAAGTGAGGATAGCTATATCTTAACTCAAGCTTAATAAGGCCGCCGGAAATGACGGCCTTCCCGCTGAACTTTATAAAGCTGGCGGAGATGATTTGGTAAGCAACATCCACCAACTCATAAGCCAAATCAGGTCGGTTGAAAGCATGCCTGAAGAATGGAACCTCAGCATCGTTTGCCCGATCCACAAAAAAGGAGACCTTCTGAACTGCGCCAACTACAGAGGCATAGGTCTACTCAACATCGCCTACAAGATTCTATCTGCCGTAATATGTGAACGCTTGAAACCGTTTACCAACAACCTGATCGGCCCTTGTCAGAGTGGTTTTAGGCCAGGAAAGTCCACAATCGATCAAATCTTCACACTTCGGCAGATCCTGGAAAAAACCCAAGAAGTACAAATCGATACCCACCACCTATTTATCGATTTCAAAGCCGCATACGACAGCATTTATAGAGACGAACTATACAGAGCCAAGTCTAGTTTTGGTATACCGCCCAAACTCTTCCGTTTGTGTAGGATGACGATGGAGAATTCTCGCTGCACCATCAGGGTCGGAAACTACCTCACCGACACATTCGATACCAAAAAAGGATTTGAGCAAGGTGATGCGCTGTCATATGACTTTTTCAATTTGATTCTTGAGAGGATTGTGCAAAACTCCTGAGCCAACACCAGAGGCACAATTCTCCAAAAATCGGTGCAACTACTAGCATACGCCGATATATATAAATATATATAGATATATATAGATATAGATATTGATACGTGATGTCATAGCCACGTTTGCTAGTATAGAGAAGGAAGCGGCAAAAATGGGTTTAGCAGTAAATGAGGGTGAGACTAAGTATATGCTGTCAACACGAAAGGACACATAACATCGACGAATTGGACAGAACGTCACCATTGACAGATATAACTTTGAGGTAGTACGGGACTTTGTCTACCTCGGCTCCGCTATTAACTCTGACAACAACATCTCGTCAGAAATCAAACGAAGAATTACTCTTGCCAATCGCTGTTTCTTCGGGCTAAGAAGGCAATTTAATAGTAAAGCCCTCACTCGAACTACTAAGGAGATCCTATATAAGACCCTGATCATCCCAGTCCTGCTCTACGGCGCTGAAGCATGGATCGTGTCAAAAGCGGATGAAGAAATCCTTTGTCGATTCGAGAGAAAAATTCTTCGGAAAATCTTCGGTCCCGTTTGCGTTGACGGGCTATGGAGACGAAGATTCAACCTCGAACTATACGAGCTGTACAGCGACATACCCCTAGTCAAAAAACTCCGCATTGGACGTTTAAGATGGCTAGGACATGTAGAAAGAATGGACACCAATACTCCGGCTCGCAGAGTCTTCGATTACCAGCCAGACGTCGCGTCGGACGCAGTAGAGGAAGACCTCACTTAAGTGGCGCGCACAAGTAGAAACCGACCTCAACCAACTTGGAGTGCGCAACTGGAGGCAGTTAGCTAAGGACCAGGCTAACTGGAGAGGCATGTTGGTTGAGGCCCAGGTTCATCACGGACTGTAGCGCCACTTAAGTAAGTAAGTAAGCTAACTATAGCAATCATTGGAAAATGTTGTTTCAAATGGGTGGAATGACAAACATTACTTCAGAAAAAAAAATTTTAATATTTTTTGGATAAACTTGTTTTAAAATTTATAAGCTTGTTTTGACACCAACTCGCCCATGATTGATTTTATAATTGAATGATTGAATTAAAACAGAATTCCTTTGAAATTTTCTTTTACTCATATCGGCTTTTTTATAAATTCAATCATTGGCGAATTGGTGTCAGAACAAAGCTTATGAATTTTATAATATGATTATCTAAACATATTTTAATTTTTAATTGTAGTTATCGCAGAAAATCAATTTTTATTTTTCACTGATCATGATTTATTTTTGTGATGTAATGTTTGTCGTTCCACCGAAATGAAACGGAATTTTCCAACGATTCCTATAAGCAGTTATATGGAGGTAAAATTTAAATTCCATCATGTGTTTTGTTAAATGAAGTTGCTTAATGATAGCTATGTTCAATGACAGTTTGCATACAGTATTACAGTGCACAAGCATTCATGCAGCCAATATTCATATTCTTATTCATAAAGCATTTCCCTACCCATATTAGTTATACTAAAACTCTGCAGAACCACCAACGGCGGATTACTAAGGTAGTGGAATTCATGGCGGACACTATGTTTTCTACACTTTTTTTTTTAACAATTTGTGGACTGAACATCGTTTACACTGTTTTTCTTTTGAAAATTGTTTTGAAAACCCTGATACTCACCCTTTTGTAAAAAAAAAAAACAAAGCCAAAATAACTAAAACACCTCTATTCAACGTTTTATAAGTTTTATGATTAAGTCTGCCTATGTTTAGATTCTTACCCAACAGAAAAGTAAAGCCAAAAATTCGAATGAAATGATAACAATTGCCATGTTAATAATTTTATGTGTTTCTTAAAGCTGGGTTGGTTGGGTGTTGTGGACCGATGATAGACTCTGATTGGCTTTAACTTGACAATACCCAGTGGTTTTAACTATGACTATACATCAATAGTGTTTATTTTTACCTCCAAGTGGTAATCATCGGGTTCTGGTCTCATCCAACCGGATCTGAATTGCTAAACGATGAGTGCGAGTGTTGACAACAAGACGGAAAACAGCAACACAATAAACAGACTGGTCAGAATAGCACGGAATACCCGGGATTCTGCGGAAGCCCTAAGCTGCTACAACACAGACATTAGTGCTATCCAGAAAATACGATGGGATGAGACGGACAAAAAGAGGATGAAAAACCCACCGCGTTATAGGGACGGATTTGTTATAAGTGTCAGACTTAAGCAAGGAGTCTCATGTTTCCAAGACATTGGCGAACCCATTGTAACAATTCCCATCAAGGTAAAATTCGCCAACATAAGTCTTATATGCGCTCACGCCCCTGAGGGAGGAAAAACAGAGGAAAAAGATTATATAACTAAGGATTGCTTCTACGAGCTCCTCGACAAAACCTATGAGCGACTACCAAAGTACGATGTTAAAATCGTGCTGGGAGATTTTAACGCAAAGGTAGTAAGAGAAGACATCTTCAGCAACGGACTTAGCTAATTGACTTCGCTACGGAACGAAATGCCACTATAGCCCTCACACGGTTTCATGACCTCGATATCCATGGCCGTCTCTAGATGGACGAACGGTCAACCAAATTGATCACATTGTGATAGACAAGAGGCACGCATCCACTACCCTGTTGCAGCCAATGTAAGAATGCGGATATTCACCACGCCACCGCAAACCAAAAATAGTGTGAAAAAATTGAATGTCAAAAGAGTGCAATCGCAAGAGACCTTCAAGGGCTTCGCGCGTATCCCTTAACCTCTCAATTAACACCATACCACCAGCAATGTCGAAGAACAATGGCAACGATGCCAACATCAGCTGCAACTGATATGTTAGGTTTCTCGCAACTCCAGCAAGAAACCCCGACAGATGCTCGCAGCCAAGAACGAGGCCTACAAGGCTAAGCTGCATGTCATGACGAGAGCTGCAATTGAGCTTTATAGGCAAAGAAGAAGGGAAGAACAAGAGCAAGAAAAGTGCGCGATCGATAATATAGAGAGGTGCCACTCCAGGAACGATGTTCGCAAGTTTAACCAAAGTGTAAAACGTCAAAGACAAGGATACAAAGTAGGAAATATCATAGTAGAGACACAGCCGATGCTGAGTATATGGAAGACTGCAGACTGTTAAACGGACTGTTAAACGATGACGAACAACATTCCGCTGTCAGGCAAAAGTATACCTGAAGAATGCAACCACAGCATCGCTTGTCCGATCCACAAAACATGAGACCCTCTGAAATGCGCCAACTACAGAGGCATACGTCTCCTCAGCCTCGCCAACAAGATCCTATCTGCCTTATTATGTGAACATCTGAATCCGTTTATCAACAACCTGACCGGCCCTTATCAGTGTCGGTTTAGCCAGGAAAATTCACAACTGATCAAATCATCACACTTGGGCAGATCCTGGAAAAAACACAAGAAGTCCAAATCGATACCCACAACCTATTTATCGATTTCAAAGCCGCATACGACAGCATTTATAGAGACGAACTGTACAGAGCCATGTCTAGTTTTGCTATACCGCCTAAAATCGTCCGTCTGTGCAGGATGACGATGGAGAATTCTCGCTGCTCCATCAGGGTTGGAAACGACCTTACCGAAACATTCGATACCAAAAAAGGATTTAGGCTAGGCGATGCGCTGTCATATGAGTTCTATGATTTGGTCAGTTTGAGAGGACGATTCTTCGAAAAATCTTCGGTCCCGTTTGCGTTGACGGGGCATGTGGACGTGCCTCGCGTGGGTAAACCATCGAGCTTATTTGTGTTGACTGAAGACAGACTGACAAAAAATATCATACATTCAATTGCTCATCACAATTAATATTGATTTTCTTAATTACATATATTTTTCTACATACGTTATATATATTTTCACTCATCTTTTACTTTTGAGAGGTGATAGTTACGGTAATGAAATGTGTCTTTTTTACAATTCCTTTTTCTGTCACAGATCCCATCAAACAGATATGTTCATTTGATCTTCATAAAAGAATGGAGCGTCATCATACTCGGGCTCGGGAAGACTATTGTAAAAATGTAAACGCGTAGTTTTCTTAAACAAAAAACATATAATTTATTACGATACATTTACATTTATTGTGTTTGGTTTCAAATTTGTATTTTTAAAGTTGTCGCTGCCACTGCCATTGATACACTGGTTTTTTCTTTGCTTGCCCGCCGACGATATTTTAGAACGATGATTGCGATTGGTTAGCCAATAACCTCGCATCTTTTATTTGGAAACATCGCCATCTAGTTTTGAACAATTTCAGTGATGCCAAGCTTCGGCGACTGCGACATTCCACCCCCCGTGAAGCCTCAAGGAGATTCACGAACTATCTTCAATATAGCCAGTTTGGAAGCAGGTCGACGAAATGTTCCCTGTGACGTCTTGATGTCAGCACTTCTCACTTGCCCATCCTTGCCAGGATATACTCGGGTTACCTTCCCTCTCTGCCATTTGCTCCTGGGTTGACTGGAATCGCAAATTATGATTAGGTTTCCGACTTCGAGGGGTGGTACGGCTTCATGCCACTTGCTCCGTTTTGTCAACATTGGCAAATATTCGGCGATCCACCTCTTCCAAAATCTGTTCTTCAGCTGTTGCGCTATTCTCCACTGCTTCCTGCAGCAAATAGGTCTATCCTCCAGGTTAGGTGTCTGAGTAGAATTTGGACAGCCGATCAATAGATGGTTAGGAGTCAGCGGCTCGTCCTCCTCCGAAGTCAGCGGGAGTTCGGTTAATGGTCGCGAGTTCACTATGTTTTCTGCTTCGATTAAAAGGCTTCTCAATGTCTCCACTCGTGGTGCTTCCTCGCGCATAGTTACAAGCAGGACCTTTTTAACCGACTGCACCATTCGCTCCCATGCTCCTCCTTCACTGGGATTTAAGGGGCATATGAACTTCCATTCTATACCTCTGTCCGTCATCTCATTTTGAATGCGGTCGGTGTCAAACAATTTTGATTCGCTGGCAAGCTCTTTCTTTGCCCCAACGAAATTCGTCCCATTATCGCTTCGAATTCGAATTGGAGTTCCTCGGCGGTTGATGAAGTTCCTCAGGCAAAGAATAAAGGCATCGGTGGACAAGTCTGCAGCTAGCTCCAGGTGGATTGCTCTGATGGTGAGACAAGTAAATAAGGCAACCCACCGCTTTTCTCTCCTCCGTCCAACAGTAACTTGCAAGGGCCCGAAATAATCCACTCCTGTATAAGTGAATGGGCGGATAAACGGTGTAAGTCGGTCTTCTGGCAGCTGTCCCATGAGCGGAGTTGCAGGCTTGGCCCGAGCATACTTGCATTTCCAACAAGTTCCTTTGACGCTTTTCAAGACTGACCTGATTCGAGGAATCCAGTATCTTTGACGGACTTCGTTGATAATAAGAGAGTCATTCTGGTGGTGAAGACGATGGTGATAATGAGAAACGATGAGGCGTGTGAGCGGATGTTTCTGCGGCAATATAAGCGGGTTTTTGGCATCAGCTGATAAGAATGCGGCTGCGTTAGTACGTCCGCTAAGACGAAGTAATCGTTCCTTGTCTAAGAATGGGCTGAGGTTAAAAATTGGACTTGACTTTGAAACCGGATGGTCTTTTTCCAATCCCGATATTTCTTGGTAAAACTCTTCTTGTTGGGCTTGACGATAGAGGAATTTCTCGGCAGTCAATATCTCATCGACTGTTAGTACGGTTCTTGAATTGTTGTACGAAGAGTGACTAGTATTAATTTTATTAGATGTTGTGGTTATTTTAGATCTTGCACGACACAACCAGGTGAGGCATCTCATTACCCAAGCTATTACCCGTCTAAGTCTGTTAAACGAAGAAAAATTTACAATGTTAATCAGAGTGTCACCTGGGTGATATATATGGAAAATTCTTGGTCGAAGTTCTTCCTCCGCCGTCTCTGCAACTGGATCCGTAAGGCATTGCGGCCATTGACTTTCTGAGAGTCGCAGGAATCCTGGACCGCCCAACCATCTGCTGTCCTTTGCAAATTTAGGTGGACTGATGGCACGTGTTGCATCGTCCGCCACATTTAAGTCCGTTGGCAACCAACGCCACTCCTCAACTTCAGATGAGTCCAAGATCTCTGCTACCCTATGGGCGACGAATGGTTTGAATCTCCTTTTAGATGATCGAATCCATGATATAATGGTTTTGGAATCACTCCAATAAACCACACGGGAAATGGTGACATCATGAACTGCCTTTATAGTTGCTTGTAGACGAGTTCCCAAAACTGCTGCCTGCAGTTCCAACCGAGGGATTGATAGAAGTTTCTGTGGTGCACATCTGGTTTTCCCAGAGACGAAGCCGACCTCCACCTGGTCTTGAAACACTATTCGGAAATACCCCACTGCAGAGAATGCACTTTCGCTAGCGTCTGTAAATATGTGCAACTCGATAGCATCTGCATTGAACAGATTTGGCGAATAACAGCGACTTACGCGAAAGTGATGGATGTTTTTTAGCTCTGCCCACCAAAGCTTCCAACGGCAGTAGAGACTTTCAGGGAGTTGTTCATCCCATCCGATACCACACTTCCACGTCTCCTGCAGGAGTATTTTTGAATACACAAGGAAGTCAGCAAGAAAACCATAGGGATCGAAGACAGCCATCACTATTCCCAGCATCTCCCTCTTCGTCGGTGGCTTTAATAACTCTAGAACGTCCTTTTTTATTCGGTTGAACTTCAGTCGAAATCGAAACGTATCGTCCTCCGTGTTCCAGTACATGCCAAGAACTTTTTCATCGATTTTGTCACCCTCCAGGTATACGGTAGAATCGACGTTGCATGATGGGCTATTCAACTTGTCCTGTATAGCCTTGACGTTGCAGACGAAGTTCCGAATGTTAAACCCACCTTCAGCATGAATTCGGCGAACTTCTAAGCTGATTCGCTCTGCGTCACCTTCGTTGGAAAAGCTACATACATAATCGTCCACATAGTGGTTATTGACGATTGCGTTAACTGCTTCTGGGAACTCGTTCTGGAATGTTTTGGCGTTTAGGTTTTTTATATATTCTGCTGTGCATGGCGAGCACGCAGCCCCAAAAATCATTGAGGACATGGCATACGTCCTCACTGGCTGGTCCTGAAATCCTTCTCTCCATAGGAATCTCTGGGCGCTTACATCCTGGCTACGAATTCTCACCTGCGAGAACATTTCTTCGATGTCGGCAGTGACACCGACGATTCCTTGGCGAAATTTAAAAAGAATTGATAAGAGCGGTTTGGCTTGCTCTGGCCCCTTCAACAGCATCGAATTAAGTGAGATGCCGCCGACCTCAGCGGCTGCGTCAAACACAACTCTTACCTTATTTGGTTTGTGTGGGTTGATAACCCCAAAGTGGGGAAGGTACCATATTTTAGGGTCGTGGCTTGCTAATTCCTCATCCGACAGCTCCTTGGCGTAGCCTTTTGTTATATACTTTCCTATTTCCATTTTGTACTTATCGGCAAAGTCTCGATTATTTTTCATTTTATTTTCTAAAGTTGTTAAACGCTTTCTTGCCATTTGGAAACTGTTCGGTAGAATGACCTCGTCTGTGCGCCAGAGCAAGCCTGTCTCAAAACGCTTTCCCATTCGACGTGTTTGTTCTCTTAGGATCTTCTTAGCCCGAATATCATCATCAGCTTCGAGAACTCGATCGGACTTGGAAACGCCAAAGTTTTCTATGGAGAAATATGATTCTACGAGTTCGTCTAGGTTCCTAAGCACTTCCCTTTGCTTGAGATGAAGAACGACGGGTTGGAATTTTGCATTACTACGCTGCGGTCCATAGGCCACCCAGCCTAGTTTGGTATCTGTCGCAACAATCCTACTTGGGCCCTTCACAACGGCAGCTCTAATCGGAGCACCCAGATGGCAATTGTCGAGTCCGATAAGGAGCGCTGGCTTGGCATCATCGTAGTTAGCTACTGGGACGTCATTTAAATGTTCTATGCCCTCTTTGGAGAATGATTGTATCGGCAATCCAAGATTTCGGACAGTTCGAATATTTTTAATAGGGAAACATGTGGATTCCTTTTGAAGGCCGCGTATTTCTACGATGTCGTGAATTGTCCTCGATGGCTCATTCACAACTTTTCCACCAAACCACTGAAGAGTTAATGTTTGTCTTTTTCCTTGTAGACCAAGATCCAATGCTATTTTTTCTTCCAAAAGTGTGATCGAAGAACCTTCATCAAACATCGCAAATATCTGTTTCTCTCCACGTGGCCCAGAAAGGATTACTGGCAAAATACGAAACAGGTATTTGCTTTGACCCAATGCACGGCAGTTATGGAGTCTCTGCGGTAGTGGCGGTGAAGAATCATTGACCGAGTCGTGAAGAAGCTTGTGGTGAAATCTGCGACAACCGTGCACTTCGCATCTTCTCTTATATCGACAAGATGAAGTACCATGTCCTGGCTTTAGGCATGAGAAGCAGAGGTGCTTGGTCTTAACCACGTTCCACCGTTCCTCCACTAACAATTGCTTGAATATTTCGCACTCGCTCAAATGGTGATTCGATTCACAACTACCGCACTTTCCTTTACCTGACTCCAATTTCTTCCCTTCGGTGGTGTGCAATAGTCTGCGCGTACTGCTCAACTGCCCCTTGGCGGCTACTATTGCGTTGTTTTGTGGTATTAGTTGAACGACTTTTGCGAGTTCTGTGAGCCAAACAGAAAAATTCCGTATAGTAGGATATGGTTGTATTCCTAAGGCGTATTTGGCCCAATCAAACCGCTTCGTCATCGGCAATTTTGTGACAAGTTCGTCCAGCAACGTGGGGTTGGAGAGGTGTTGTTCACATTTGGCAGATAAGAGAAACGCTACAACATTTTCTACCAGAGAAGCAAATGGGATTAATTGTTCGACCCGGGCATCGTGTATCACAGGAAACTGTTGAATCTTCGTGAGTTGGGCCTTCACCAACAGATCTGGACGACCAAAACGAAAGGCGAGGGTTTTAATAACCTGTCCCACGTTATTTGGGTGGATTAGCAACGCTGATACGGCTTCCCTGGCCTCTCCTTGAAGGCATTTTTGGAGACGTATTGTATTTTCCATGGGAGAGTACTGAAAATTGTTGGTTGTCTCTTCGAAGTTAGCTAAAAAGAGTGGCCAATCGTCTGGTCTTCCAGTAAACGGTGGTAGGTCGTACATTTTTTTGTAAACATGATGTGACGGTCCTGTTAACGATGATTCCGTTGACTGCAGAACAGGAGTTTCCGTTGTTCTGTAGTTTAGTTCCATTCCGGCTCCATTAGACCCATTTTGTCTATCCACTGCTTCTCGTAATAATTGCGTCTCTACTTTGTTAACGCTCGTATCGACTCGTAATTGTTCAACTGAATCCTTGAGAGCGCTGATTTGTGCCACTAAAGTGATCAGCAGTTGGTCCTGTTGAGGCGGTGGTGTTTGTTGGGGCTGGTGGTATTGGTGATGGAAATCTGGCTGTGTCTCTTTATATATAGATGAATGTTGTTGTTGCAGCTGCAGATGCGGCTGGTGTTGTGAGTTTGGCTGTAGCTGTTGCTGCAGCTGGTGCAGCGAAGCTGGCTGTGACTTCGGCGGCTGGTGTTGCAATGTTGATGGCTGCGGTTGTTGCTGCGGCTCTTGCAGCGAAGCTGGCTGTGACTGCGGCTGTTGTTGTTGCAGTGTTGATGGCTGTAGCTGTTGCAGCGAAGCTGGCTGTGATTTCGGCGGCTGGTGTTGCAATGTTGATGGCTGCAGTTGTTGCTGCAGCTCTTGCAGCGAAGCTGGCTGTGACTGCGGCTGTTGTTGTTGCAGTGTTGATGGCTGTAGTTGTTGCTGCGGCTCTTGCAGCGAAGCTGGCTGTGACTGCGGCTGTTGTTGTTGCAGTGTTGATGGCTGTAGCTTTTTCTGCGGCTGTTGCAGTAAAGCTGGCTGTGACTGCGGCTTTTGTTTGTGGTTGTCTTGGCTGCTCATCGTGTCAGATCTTCGGTAGCGAATAGGTGTGTTTCCCTTCGTAGTTCTTGTGCTGGTCCGCGGCTGTGGTAACATATGTTCGTTTGGAAAGTAAGCGTATAAGATGTAAATGCTTTGTGGTACTTACTCAGCTGCTGTAGCTCAGTTGAGCCACAGCAGGACCGGTATATGGCAATGTAGACCACTCTGGCCAGCACTCAGGTACTCGGATACGTCCGGACAACAGCGATACAACAGCAGCTCCTTCCAAAATGCAACAGGATTATATTGCATGAAGGCAATATAATTGGATATCGAGCACTTCTGGGCAATTCACGTGCAGTCCAATTTGTGGTTACTTATTCCATGAACCAAAAGGGAATTATCAGCTGGCAAATATTTGCTGGCTGGTTGAGTGCGGCTGAATTCCCACGAAATGGCGCGGCTTGGTGGTGGAACTAAGTATTATTTTTTGGCAAATTCTTTGGTAGTGGCAGCGGAACGAAATTTGAAAACTTGTAAAAATGTAAACGCGTAGTTTTCTTAAACAAAAAACATATAATTTATTACGATACATTTACATTTATTGTGTTTGGTTTCAAATTTGTATTTTTAAAGTTGTCGCTGCCACTGCCATTGATACACTGGTTTTTTCTTTGCTTGCCCGCCGACGATATTTTAGAACGATGATTGCGATTGGTTAGCCAATAACCTCGCATCTTTTATTTGGAAACATCGCCATCTAGTTTTGAACAATTTCAGTGATGCCAAGCTTCGGCGACTGCGACAACTATTTTCTCACGACGCAACGCCAAATATTTGGAATCTATCCTCACCGCCGAATAAGTTGTTTCCACTGTCATTGTACTTAATAACACACTATTCACTAACAATACATTCCTTATTTTTTATTTAACAAACAAAATATTCACTAGAAATAATTTGTATGGCAAAACAACGTTGTCCGGGTCATCTAGTTTTACCCTATCCCAAAGGGGTATATTCGTTATTAGTTTTAAGTGGAAAACTGGAAGAGTAATTTTATATAAGTTCCGACGCTTAAGTTGTTTTATATTAGAAAATTAATTTATTTTATATCTAATATATAATAATGGGTACCTACCATTCCATAGTGGTAAATTCTTTCTCACTATCTATGAAATTTAATAAAAATCGTTTGAGGAGTTTTTGAGAAAATAAAATTCTTTAAAAATGTTTGTAAAATTTTAAGCTTAATCCTAATCAATATAGTAACTTTTTCTGCACACGTCGCTACGTCTTTGAGATATAAGTTTAAAAAAAAAGTTATTCCCTTTTAAGCAAGAAACTATATAAATTATAATATAAAAAGCTGGAAATAGGCCCAAAAACAAAGTTTCAACTAAATCCATTCATTATTTTTAGAGAAAAATGCAATTTTGGGAAGTCCTTTAATTTGATCTTTTGATAAAATATATAACAAAGCAATTTAAAAAATTTGGATAAAATTCCATATTCCATTTTCGAGAAATCATCAAATTTAAGAATTACCGCATTTTTGTATTTGTATTTATTTAATTATGAATTTTCTGTACAATAAAAAAAACAGTTGTTATTGAGATAATCTTGTTTACAGACAACCGTTATATTTTAAATCGAATAGTTCGAGCTCCATTATCAATAACATAATCCAGACTCCGGACGGCAGACATAGATAAGAATTTTAAAAAAAATATTATTTCCGGATACTTCCCTATATTACGTGTACTGTGAAGTGGCTAAAAGGGGGTTTGCAGTAAAAATAATTATTTCAATCACTCAATTGATAAAAAGGTAAAGATTTCCTAACATAAATTGTCAGGGGTCTCCCCTTACGAGTTAGAATCGTTGTTACTCCTAACTCAGCCACGACTATACGAGAATACAAGACCAAGTTAATATTGTCAACAAGAAGGAATACACAACATCAGCGAATAACACATATTTTAACTTTGAGGTAGTGTTTCACTTTGTATGTGTCATCTCTGACAACGACAAAGATTTATCCTTTTATTCGGGCCAAAAAGGCAATGTAGTAATCAAGCACTCACTCGAACTAGTAAGGGCCTATATGGTCCGGAAATGATGGACATGTAGAGCTAATTGACACTAATATTCCGGCCCGCAGAGTCTTCGATGCCCAGTTAAACGTTCGAAGTAGTAATCAAAGATATATCTATTTAGCTAATTTATCTGAATCCCTCATTATCGTACACGTTATCCTCTTTCCTTTTCATATTTCAAGAGAAAGGCTCTCAAAAATGTTTAATGAAACTTCCAGAAAAAAAAAAGTTGATGGACTAGTAATGCCAACAAAGTCTTAATTCTAAAAATACCCATGATTGCAACAGTCTTACAATTTCAATTAAAACATCAAAAACCTTTGTGTTTTGTTATAAAATGTTCGTACTCACCATCATTACCGCTAAAAATGGTTTCGAACACAGCCAATTGAAATAAAAACACTTAACTTTATTTTACTTTTCAGACTTTATTATTAAATCATCCTTAAAGGGGGTTGCTTATTACAATAAAAAGGCTCCTAATACTTTTTTGAATGGATTAGAGAACAATCCATGTATTAAAATAATAATAAAGTATCGCTTATTTGGATTTGTTGCAATTTACAGTTCTTTCCAGCACATCCGGCCCACCCTTCTACTTAAGATGTCATACATACGAAAATATATATTTGTTTTTAACTATTTGTTTACAAAATATCAACATAATTTACTCACGAAGAAATTTAAGGGAGATTTAAATTAGTGCTTATAAAACTAAAAGCCAGTATAATACTTTCGAATTACATAAAAACAGGCAATATAATTTGATTTTAATTTGTACTTAAATAACATAGTTTACCATGAGATCCAGTATTTTGTATGTTTTTTTATGTCTCAAGACAACTAAATGAAAAGTACTTTTAGTAAATAAAATAAGAACAGCAGGGTGGGCTTATTTTATTTAGTCCTTTGTTAAAAGGGTGACACAACATAAAATGTTTTTTTGTTTTATAAAATTTGGAACAAATACGTTTGTTTACACTATTTTACATATGTAATGGCTTAGCTACCGAAACAAAAGCAAGAAATATTACATACATACGTTACACATGATCATTTTTTATTGCTTAAAACTATTTTAAATTTATTAATATAAGGATAATTATCTTCTTTTGCTTCTTTGTCGTATTGTTTTTTTTTTGTTTGTTTTTAAGTGCAGATAGATTGTTTACGTATGCGTGATGTTTTTGTAATTACTGTTTTATTTTATTTCATTATATTTATGAAAATATAAACATACATATTTATTGAGATTATTGCAAACACACAAGTTAATTCATTATCTCTTTGTAGAAATTGTACATTGTTTATTTTTTAAACTTTGTTTTCCCCATCTCTTGAAAAATGAATTACTCATCCTTCCATTACATTGTCTTTAATATTCTATACATTTATCATTACATAAGGCACTAGTTACACGTTAATTGGTTATGTATTTGCTTATCTATTATTTACCCTTTGAGTTCACAGTTTTTATGTCTAGCTTTTGGTTTTTGAAATCTAAAGTTATAAATCCATTAATAAGTTCTTAATTCGATAAGAAAAACGTTAACGTGTAACTACTGACTATATTTTTCCCAGCTTTTTTTTTGTTTATATTACTTTTGTTCATTAAAAACAAGCTATACATGTACATACATATTCATTGTTACATAAAGTATTTAGTTTAATATTATTGTAAATACAAATTAAATTTAAAAGTTTGATTTTTTCTTTGTTGGAAATTGAGTTTGTTTGAAAGGTAATAAATCTATTTGCTGAATATATTATATATATTTTTTATAATAATAATATCTTTTCTTAAATATATAAAAGCATAACTATTTCAAGCATCTTTTCTTTTATCATCATCATAACTTTTTGGTTTTATTTTTAAATCTGAGAGACATACACACACAGATCGTCGGTTAAATAAGTAGTGTAGTTGGTTACTTTTAAGCACCTATAAATATATGTATATTGTGAAATTTGATTTGTGGTTGTTGATTTAAAAGCTAATGTTGTTTTTATTATTTTAGTTTGAATAAAACTAGCTAGGTATTATTTTCTTGTAAAGATGTTCAGTGTTATAAAACTTATACACTAAATTTTAGTTATGATTTAGGTTTAATGCTAACAAAAATGTTGTGTACAGTCAGAAAAACGAAAAAAAGTTTACACTTGCAATAAAATCATGATTAAAATAATTTTGAACAAAAGTGCAACCTTGAAAACATCTTTTTTATTTCCTTAGAAGATAAACGATGGGTGTGATTTCATAAATGTATACGATGTTTCGGAGTAACATGCAGTTGGTTTCAAGAAGTTAAGCAGATTCACACGTTCATGTAAAATAAATGCTATTAAGTAGAAATAACATTAATTCGACATTCAATACAATCGATTAATGTATTTCATGCCATGTTTCAATTGAAAAGGAATTCTTAATTTCATTTCAAAGACATTTTTATTTATTATTCGAATTCGAATAACTTTTAAAACGAATGTCAGAATAAAATCCGCTTTTTCTTTTATTGAAAAATGTTCATGTACTTTGTTGCTGATATCCTGTATAGTGTACACATTTACAAAGGAAAACCCATCTGATATTAAAATATTGCTTCCGTTCTTTATAGACATATTATATTGAGTGTGATTTTCTTAAAACTATGTAGGTATTTTTGTTTTACGTTATATTTGATTATCTGTTTTGTCAAGACATGTAAAAAATCGCTTTTGATATAATGGTATATATAAGTATATATTATATTATGTCAGAAACATATTTCGTCCACAGACTTTTCAAATGACTTTATTGAATTAAGATTTTTGTGTACTGTCTGAAGACAATGTAGATGATACAGTAGCAGTAACCGATAATGATTGCAATACCATTAGTAAATGGCGGTAAATGATGCTGCAGTTCTAATGGGGCGTTATTTTATGCCTCGCTGATTGATATCAAGTTTCTGTCATAATACAAATTAGAATACTCATGAAAATGCGGCCGAATTAAATGTGTTTCTTCAATAAAAAAAAACGGCCGGCGTCATTCTGTTTGTTTTTTTGTTGAATATATCGCTTAAACAGCTACTAACGTAGCGGAGTAGCCATTTTATTATGTTTGGGCAGTTAACATAATTACAATTAACATAATTAATTGCGTGACATTTTGACAAAATTACTGTGTTTGTAGTATAGTATACAGAGGCAAATATGTGTTCTTATTGCTTTCTCATTGATATGCTATTAAAAGTAATATCCATTATCTTACATTTAAGCGAATATACACACTCCAGATTTGTATTCTGCTCATAATATTGCTCGCTAAACAGTCTGTTTTAATGAAACTTAGTATATTTTTTTAAAGTTTGCAGTCGAGTATGGGAAAGAACAAAAACAAAATCGAAGAGGGGATTGTATTGCTTAAGTGACCTAGATTACAATTTTAACATTTAAAAAGTTGATTTGATTTGCTCAGTTGTAAAATATATTTTAGCAAAGGGGACATTCTAGAACTTTTTGAACAATTTCATCTTACATTTTGAAAACTTACATCTTAGGTCAATCAAAACCAGGACCTCATTTTGAAAATTTTTGGTGTCAGAAAATGTATATAGCTAAAGTCAATTTTTATAGGATTGCTGTTTAAACGTATGCTAGATACGGAAAACTCGAGGTCGACGTTCCATCACCAACAAAATGATGCCATTGTTTTACAACTCCGAATTTTGAAAACGGCTCATGGTGCTTTGCGTTAGATATTACTGCAAAATGAGTAAATCAGACGAAAAAATCGATTGACCAATTCAATCCAAAAACATGGATAGGTGTTAGAATGTTGGGAACTGTTAGTTTGTAAGAAAAGTTTATCATGAATAACGAAAATATGTACTTTTGTACTGTCTCGATACGTGTTTTTAGGAAGAGGTAGCAAACGCACATGTTATTCAAAAGATATAAACCACAGTGACATCAAGAAATTCAACATTGTGTATACAAATGGCGGTATAGTAATATTTTTTTTAGTATTTCATATATAAATATGCCATTAAAGCAGTGTCCATGATATTCTTGTTATTTTTCCAGTCGACTTTACGATCTTCAAGTCGATATTAATTTTTTTTTAATTACAAATAGAAGTACTCAAATATATACATTCAAGTTAATGAAAAACATGTAAAATGTATGCTATTTTAGAAAAAAAAAAACATTTGAAATAAACAAAGTCGAGCGTTAAAAATAAAAAGTTTTGTTCTTGAACCATGTAAATTGAATATATTTGTTTTTCATCCGTACCTAATTTCTCTTGCCCATAGATCTTATAAAAAATATTGAGTATTTGAGGCTAAATGTTGTTTTTTGTTTACTTAATTTTGGTTTCCACGTGAAGCAAAGGACTCCAAGCTTTATTTCAAACTTAATGTTTGCATACGTTTTTTCTTCTTATTTAAATTCAAACAAAAGAAAATAACATTATCAGATGCTCAGATGTTACTGCCGCTACTTTCTTTAGATTTATTATTATTTTTTGTCCAAAAATTCAACACAATGCCAATTAATTTTCAGTGTCAATTAAAGACATAGTGACTTTTTGTTTGTCAAGAAAATTCATTGACAAAGAATGATGCTCAATTCAATGAGAGTCATATCCATTGGATAGATGTCCACAGCACCCGGTTAAGAGTTGTATTGGAAATTGGATTTGGATTTGTCCTTCGTCGGTCGAAAGCAGCTTTCACTTTATGTTTCCTTCCCATTGTATTTATAACATAGGTACACTTTAAGTCATTGCAACGCCTAAGAACTTAACAAATCCCCAATTGATCTGAACGATTTGTATGTATGACATGTTTGACTAGTTGACAATTTTTCGACAAAATCTACTGAAGAAACATTTTTTTTTACTATTTTCATGCAATTTCAGTTCAAGTTTGCAAAAACAAACAGATGGTTTTACTGTATGTGAAATGAATCTAAAAATAAATAAAATGAAATCTAAAGAATTGCCCATAACGAATAAAAAGTAGATACAGGGATAAGATCTTAATGCGACAACAGTCTAGCATCTGTGTCACAACTCACAATTTCTTTTATATTTATTTCTAAGGAAAATTGAAAACTATATTCGAGTATATCTACAGTCACAATTGCATAATTTCAAAACTCCTATGTTATAGAAAAAAGTGATTGTTTGGTCCTTCGAGCCCAATATACTTTGTTGTTGAATTATTAAAACTTTATGAATCGTTCTGTTTAACATGCAAATTAAACTAGGGAAATATATATAAAATACTTTCAAATTGGACTACAATCGCAATATCTTTGGGTTTGCATGATTTGAAGTACTTCTGGTCATCGAATATTTATATATATTTATTATATCTTAACATTTAATAAATCACTCTTCTACTTAAGGTACACATTATGATAGTAAATAAATTTAAATATTTAGTTTTGTTTTCCATGTAATAATGCTTTTCTTTATAGGTTTTCTGTATTAGTATTTTTATTTGATGTTTAAGTTTAATCGGCAGTTTAAGTTTTTTTTCCGTGTCGATAGATCATGCTTCTATAAATTCAGTGTATTTTTTGTTTGCTTGTTGTTATGTTGATTTTCATGAACACATGCATTCTTTTTGAAAATATGGATTACTTATAGGTAAAAAGTATGTTGTTGTGGTGAAATCGCAAAACATGTTCTTATTTCGTTTTTTTTTTGTAATATCATTTCATATTGCTGAGTATCTATGCATCTAATTCATTTGTTTTTATTTTTAACTTAACTATTTAAATTGAAAATTAAGATTTAAATTAACTTAAACGTATAAACATATTTCGCTTTTTGAAAATTAAAAAGATTCATTACATTAAATGACAATTAAAGAACAATAAAAGGAATTACAATGAGGGAAGATGAATAAGGAAAGTATACAACTTAACATAACTATGCTCCATTCAGTTTAGGTATATGTCGGTTATTTGATACAAACATAAATATTATTCTTGCTAATAAAGAGGCATATGTATGTTTAAACAATTGTCATTATGATAGGCAATTCAAATTGAAAATTACAAATAATAAATAAATAATTGTTATAAGTTACGGACAAATGAGTTCATCAGAAATTATATTGGAATGTTTTAAGAATAGAATAGAACAAATTTTGCTTATTTTTTTTGAAAATTAATCTCTGATCTTTTACCAATATTGTTTTTTTTAATGATTAAATAAAATTAGAATAAATTTACATTTTATAAGACTTTCGCTACAGTAACCAATAAGAAATGTCCAAAGAGGATGGCTAAATTTAATTGTGTCCTATATGTACCTCCACTTACGACGATGTCCTTCTCTTCAAGCAACGGATAGTCGATTACGTGGATAATTCCATTTGTACACTCGACATCTGGCCGGTAGACTTTGATCTTCATGAAGTTCCATGTGATGATGTAAACTGGAAATTTACGAGCTGGTGTTTAATCAAAAATGAAATATATTTTTACGTAATATATATTTTCGCATTTGTCTAACCTAATATGGGTGTAGATATTCAAAACAATAATATGTGCAGGTTATTAACTAACATAATGATATCTACAATGAACTATTCTCTTTATGATAAACCTTTACTATAATTGATATATTGGATTTCAAGGTTGGGGACAAAGCAAAAGCAGGCACTAGCAAAGGTAGCAAAAGGTTGCTAGCTAGCGTTATAATACACAAAAATATCATTTTAACAAACAAAAATGGAAAAAGGCAAACGATTTAAACAATATGGGGTAACCGTTTGTTTATATAATGATCGAAATTCATATTTAAGGTTATTTTTATAGCTGCAGTTCTTATTTTCGTTTTCCAATATGTTAAAAAAAGGCTTGATAAGATTCAGGGGAACGTTACGTTTAAAACTTTCTTTAGCACCGTGATTGTGGTGGAAGAAAAGCGCAGTTAAAATAGACATTTAAATGGATCTTTAATATAAATGCCGCAACACTATCTTAAGCAACCATAGAGATCCTTAAGATAAATTACCAAAATAGTAAACTCTATTATCTGTGGTTATACGTTAAAATAAGAATTTTGTGCTGAATGAATGCTTACAATTTAGATATAGCATAGCATAGGTCGTTTTATCTTTGTAAATTTGTTTGTCGAAATTCATGTCGTTAAGGCGTTTTTTCCTTTTTAGTTCACCTCAGTTGTCAAAAGCAATGTATGTGTTTCTTGTTAAGCTCAGAAATTGCAATGCTTGTGCGTATTTCTTTTTTCTTCTGATCATGATCAAAGCGCGCTTTATGAGCTCAGCATAAAATGAGTGAGCAGCAGAATAGAAACCGACTAATGCCCAATTGACTGTTGAAAAGTGAAAATACCCAATATTTTTGGTGATTTCAAGTGTGTTTCAAAATAAAATTAAAGAGTTGTGTTGATAAAAAAGCATGAGCTAAAACAACAATTTCTGACACGTGCATATTATAAAAAACTAATGAACAATTTCACTATGGATTTTTGATTATTTATTTTTTTATATATTTTTTTTGTTGGTACATCATTTGAGGTTTTTTTTTGAGTTACTAAAAGTTGACAAATGGACACAAACTGCCTAGTTTTCAAACATCAATAATGTATAACGTAAGCGTTGCGTAAGGAAGAATGCGCTGCCATTTTATTTTGCCTGCAGAGAAAGCGCTATTTATCAAAACATTAACAAAAAAAGTATGAAAAAGTAACCCAATATTTGCTTAATGTTTCCATTGAGAATATATTAACATATTGTTACTTGGGGTGTTTTGATGATGATTGATGTTTATTAACAATGTTTATTAGAAACTAAAAACGCATAATAATAGAAATTTGATTGCACTTGCGCAGATTTTTGACGCATATGAACACACCCAGCCTTTAGTGGTAGTCAACATTAAAATGATGGAATTTGAATAAGTAGTCAGGATAAGATGGCATTTCTTTCAAAAGAACGACCTTTTCAAAGAAAATTCAGTTTCTTCTACAATTTTTTATATGTTTTTATATGGACAAAAGAAATAAAAAAAATATTGTTTAACACTCAAATAATTATTGAAAACAGACTTTATAAGCTAATTAAGAAAACAGCCAGCAATTGCACGAATAACATTTAATTGTGATGATAATACAACTAAACACTGCTAAGCCAGAATAAAAAAAATATACAAAAAAATATATGTAAGGTAGTATGTATAACAATTAAAAGAAGGTTAGGTGTATCCCTAATTGTTGCGCTGAATGAAAATATAGAAAATGGGCTAAATATGACTATATATGGGTAAATAACGTAAACATCAAATTCATGATCTGAATTGATGAAAATGATGAATATTAGTAGGCTGTAAAAAGTATCGTATTTTGCCTCTATACAATTTAAGCGCTGCAACTCACCAGTCCACTTGTGATCCTCATAATCATCATGTAAACCTTTGTTTTTTATTTTATTTTTTTTTTATAACATCAAAGAAAGAACAAAAGAAAACAAATATTATGATTATTTTGTTTTCTATTTTACCCACTTTAATTATCATTTAACAGAAAATAATCAATAATATGCGATTCCTTAATTCTGTTTGCTTCTAAGTGTCTACTTTCAAATATTTGTCCCAAAATATCATATAATTTTCTGTACTGCCTAAAACAGCTACATTTTTTTAATACATTCTATAAAAGCATTTGATATGAACATACCTACATTACAGAGTAGTACATACAAGATTATTTGTATTCAATAATATAATTAAAAATTATACTTACGTCCTGACTGTTCATTTACACTAATTTTTAGGGAATCTCTGTATGTTGGTAAGACTATTGAATCGGTCTCAGCGGTCATGGCTGCCAACTCCTTCATTGTAAACGTACGGTCCGCAATAACAAGATGTCTTTCAAGTATTGATTTCGACTAAAAAAAAAGAAATAAAGATTATAAAAACACACACAAAAAGTACGCTTAAACGTCATCAATTAATTATTAATAAACGTAGCATAAAACATAGTTGCTAAATTATATAATCTGACAGTATATTTACAAAATAACAAAGGACGACGTCAAATCTTGTCACTAAAAATATTGCATTCTAGTGGACCAATTTCGAGATACGAGATGGGCAGAGCAATTTTTGTATACATGAATTTTAATTTTAGAGATTTAAAATAAAGATTAATCTTTAAATCTTCATGAAATTCCTTAAATTCTATTTTAAAATATAAATAGATAACTTCATGTTTCTTATTCTAGTTCTTCAAGTTACTCTAGGATAACAATGATGAAGTCTTCTTTCGCGGTTTGAAATCAGGATTCAACATGAACTTTCAAACGTGGCCAAAAACATGTTTTTAAAAAAAAAAATTCAGATGACGCGAGCATATAATGCTCAAGAAGTACCATAAGATGATGGTTGTAGATGTTTATTGACTCTGCTCTTGAATTATGGTAGATTGTATATTGGTAGAAATAAGTTAGCTTTCTGTAACAAAAAATAATTTTCAAACGGCGCTGTTTCTGTCGTTATAAGACGGACTGTGTAGGTATCTATGAGCTCTAACTGCGTTTTTTTTCTCATCCGAACCTAAATAATTGTTCATCCGAGTAGTATCAATTGTCAAGAAATACTTATCAATACTTCAGAGTCGGCATAAAACATGAGGTCCCGCCATCGTGCAAGAAGTACTCACGCACACATGAATGGTTGTGGGAAATCTCGGCCTGGGTACTAACGAGCCTGTTGTATTTGTAGAAGCTGGGATGATCTCGTAATTTTTGGTTGCAACAAAACATAATTATTAATGTCCATGTGCAATTTGCAGCGATATTTAATCCTACAATTGTGACTACCATGGAAGTGTCAGCCACAAACTAGCAAATGCTATATTATGTACACGTTATTGAGCATGGGACCTAAATATCATATCCTATTTCGTAGCCTCAATATCTTGAAAATAATCCACGCATGAATCTATTAACATAATACCTACTTTAAGTGTGGGTTATACCCAATCCCCCTTTCACATCAATTTATCTCAAATACTTTCCATAATTTTGCCAATAACGCAAACGGCAGGCGATTCTATTTCAAATATTTACATTGCATCTACATTGATCTAAAATTTAGTGATATATTCAGTTCAAAAACATGAATTGGAAGCTCATACATTTATACACAACAAACTACTTACGTGATAAGCGAAATCCCTCATAAAAAGCTTCTTATGTGCCGATGGGTAATCGTTTTCAGTCTTTTGCCATGCCATGTCACGTGGTACAAAGAATGTGTATCTTCGATTTGTGTTATTCAGCTGAACGTTGAAATCCGAGAATTTGCTCATAGTGTATGTATCGCTAAGAAGATGGAAGAAAAGAACAAATTTGCATTGGTACATTGAATAAATAAATTATTTGATACTTTTGGATAAAGGAATATTAAATAAAATAAAATAGCTGCACTTGAACCTTTCAAAAATGGAAATGTGGAGGATATTTGTTGGAAGAGAAAAAAAATGTAGACAGCGACAGACAGAAACAATCCAATACTTCGTTTCAGTATTAGACAAAGAACAAGTGTAAATTTGAAACAACAAAATTGTGACAGGATTGTAAATATACTTGAACAAGATATTTCATTTCATATGCATATGTTTCTAGTGATATTCGAAGAAGAGATCAAAAAACTCACGTTTTCGGCATACTGAGGATAGATCAAAGTTGATAAATTATTTTATACATTGATTAAAGAATTGTAGAGATTCGGCCTAGCGCAGCATTTATTTGGTGAGAAACAAATGTGAAACCGTCCAAAGCATCCTGAATTTAACGGATTTTCAAAACAAGGGCTTGATACACTTTAAAAGTATCGAGTGCATATAGCATGTTTTATTTATCACGGTTGAGTGATTGGTTGAATTTTTCGGTCAGAAAATCTACAAATCTCAAATGTAATTGGTCGGGACTCCGGAGCTGGATACAGAAGATGATTTCTTTTGTTACTTGCAAGCATTGGTTTCGTGAACAAATAGTAAACAATAAAAAAAAATAAAACATATGAATATTGTTTTATACAGAACGGCAAAGGGTTTTTATTACAAAATTTATTAATGTGATGACAAAAATTTTTACAATAAAAATGGATTGTAAAACCTAGTTTTGAAGTATATACTTTATATGGACAAATAATAATTATTTTATTTGTATTGATTGTACCTACAGGACGGTTTTTCGCAAAAATCCTGAATAGTAGATGAAAAAGCTCATTATAATGAAACATCGGATTTTTTTCGCATATCAGTATCATGCACGAAAAAAAAACACAAATATTAGCAGTTTACATAAAAGCTTGAAAACCTCCTTTGCAAGTCATCAAACCTACATCAACGAAGTTGTCCAATTTTATATGAATATTTGACTTCAGCTTGCATAATTTTCTCAATGTTGCAGTACCTATACATTCATGAACTTGTAAATTCTTTTAGCAAGGTTATTGGCAACTTGATTTAATTTCATTGAACGTATTAAAAACGTATGATATTGAATTTAACCGTTACGGTCGAATATCGTGCAAGTGTTGAAAAATGTGCACTTCCACTTTCATAAAATTAAATTCATTAAATAAACTTCAGAAATAACTACCGCTTCCCTTCTTTAAGCACTCATAACATTGTAAACTGGTTTTTCGTCAATACTTCGGAGGTAAAATACAAACTCAACATATTTGCATTTACAATATATGTCAATATCATTTACATACATTGAAAACAATACATTTCTCTTGTACGAGAACGTTAAAAATAAGAAATTTTATATCATACCTCAACATTGGATCCGTTTCCAGTTTCTCCAAGACTGTGGTATATGGCACTCCAAGGACCTTGTCAATGATATGAACAAAACCATTCAGTTGGGCTACATCAGCTTGAACAATAGTTGCGTTGACACCACCACCCTCCACAGTAATAATTTCATCACCATTGTCGTCCCTGACGTTGAAATACAAAAATGTTCTGTTGTTGACTGTAGGTACTTGAGCAATCTGAAAATAAATTGGAGCGTATGTGTGTTTTGAAACTATGATTCAAACTACATCCGTGGTATCTCTTACGATATTCTGATTTTTTTGTCGAATTTTCTCTACATTTAGACGGTCCTTGATTATGTGCATATTTAGGATCTCCCTCATTTTTTCACGATTCCTGAAATAGAAAAGTATGTTTATAAATTTAGATAGAACGAAATATTCAAGTGAAATCTATAACTGTAGCTACATACAGCCATAAATACATTAATTCAAATGAGTCAGCTTATTTATTGGATATTGTACTATGTATTACAAAAAATACACAAGTAAGTTGGCTTTGCCATAATCATGAATACTCGTAGCTGTATACACAAAGGTGTTCAGATGTTGGGTGCAGTTTCCTTTTGGGCAAGTTCACTGTTCACCCTTCTGAGCTAACTTTAATTGACTGTGTTTTAATAAGAGGGTAAATGCAAGCTAAAGTGCATTAACTTCATTTTAATTGAACATTTCAAAATATCGGGAGTGATAAAACACCCCTGTTGGCAATGAGCTATTTGAAAAAAAAATTTAAGGTGATAAGTGGGGTGGTTGAAAAAAAAAGGCAGACACGAAACAAATTGCGGCGCCTCATGCTATATTAATGCTGCACTCCATTTTAGTGAGGGTGGTATTGAATGATTCATAGATAGACTGAACGGTTCAAACGCATAATTCGATACCCTATATGGCGGGACATTTCAGTGAATATATAAAAACATACCAAAAAAGGACAAAATATTACAAAAAAAAGAGAAATAGGTGCACGACGGGGTCGTACGCACTTGCTAAGTTCAGGCGGCAAAATTTTTGTTTTTCGTTATTGGCCAAAACTGAAAATTCCGTTAAGAGAAGTTTAAGCTTAGACTAATTAGAAGGCAGTTTTACAAATATCAATAATAACAATAAATTTCAGTTTAATTCAACTCGAATATATAGTTCACGAGAAATAAATGTTTTTTTTTCTAATTTGGCCTAAATAAAAAAAAAAATAGCTTTTTTCGGGTTCTTCGGGAAAAAAAACTCGGTTCGCAGTTATTTTTTAAATAATAACATTAATGATCAAGTTAAGTTAAATCAGTGTTGCAACTCTGACTACACATCAAATGTGCTTATCTCTACCTCCAAGTGGTAACCATCGGGTACTGGTCTCATCCAACCGGATTTGACTTGCTAAACGATAAGTGCGAGTGTTGATAACACGACGAAAAACAGCAACACTATAAACACCCTGGTGAGAATGGCACGGATGAATACCCGGCCTGCTGTCCCAGGCGAACCTAGATGAGCTGCTCTGACATATTCGGACAACAGGTTGTCTAGGAATTTCAAGGGTTAGTCAGGCCCCTTGAACAGAGATGGTGGCGGATGAACCGAAAGGCCAACGGCAGCGCTCAATCCCGTAGTGGATACTGATGGCCCCGTGTCCTAGGGGTATCTAATAAATTGGAACTGGCCCTCCAGGTTGGGGGTTGTGCTTTGGGCTAACTACCCACCCACAGAAAAAAAAACATGGTTACGAAGCAACCAATAGCCTCGGAAAGGACGGATTTTATTGTTGACGACCCTGCTAAACGAAAAAAGGACAACGACGTTCGTATCTGCACCTGGAATGTGAGAACATTAAACAGGAGAGGTGCAGGCGAACAACTAGCGGAAGCCCTAAACTGCTACAAAGCAGACATTACTGCCATCCAGGAAATACGATGGGATGGGCCGGGCAAAAAGAGGATGAAAAACTGTGACATATACTACGGACCGTGTTATAGTGAGCAGAAACAGCGACTATTCGGATGCGGATTTGTTATAAGTGCCAGACTTAGGCAAGAAGTCTTATGTTTCCAAGACATTAGCGAACGCATAGTAACAATCCGCATCAAGGCCAAATTCGCCAACATAAGCCTTATATGCGCTCACGCTCCGACGGAAGAAAAAGATGATATAGCTAAGGATTGCTTCTACGAGCTCCTCGACAAAACCTATGAGCGACTACCGAAGTACGATGTTAAAATCGTGCTGGGAGATTTTAACGCAAAGGTAGGAAGAGAAGACATCTTTAGAAGTATTGTCGGAAAACATAGCCTACACGACAACACGTCTGGTAACGGACTTAGGCTAATTGATTTCGCTACGGAACGAAATGCCACTATAGCCAGCACACGGTTTCCTCACCTCGATATCCATAAGGGGACATGGCGGTCTCCAGATCAACGAACGGTCAACCAAATTGATCACATTGCGATAGATAAGAGGCACGCATCCAGTATTTTGGATGTCCGAACATTCCGAGGAGCTAACATCGACTCGGATCACTACCTTGTAGCAGCCAAGGTAAGAATGCGGACATCCACCACGCCACAACAATCCAGAAATACTGTGAAAAAATTTAATGTCGGAAGACTGCAATCGCAAGAGACCGCCAAGACCTTCGCACAACGCGTATCCCTTAACCTCTCGATTAACACCATACCACCAGCATCGAATATCGAAGAGCAATGGCAACGATGCCAACAGGCCATTAGATCAGCCGCAACTGATGTGCTAGGTTTCTCGCGCCCACCAGCAAGAAACCCCTGGTTTGATGAGGAATGCCGACAGATGCTCGCAGCCAAGAACGAGGCCTACAAGGCTAAGCTGCAGGTGAAGACGAGAGCTGCCATTGAGCTCTATAGGCAAAGAAGAAGGGAAGAACATCGGCTTTTCAGCAAGAAGAAAAAAGAGCAAGAAAAGCGCGCGATCGAGGATATAGAGAGGTGCCACTCCAGGAGCGATGTTCGCAAGTTTTACCAAAGTGTAAAACGTCAAAGCCAAGGATACAAGGCTCGAACAGAATCCTGTCGAGATGAACAAGGAAATATTGTAGTTGAGACACAGTCGATGCTGAGGATATGGAAGAACCACTTCTGCAGACTGTTAAACGGCGATGACGAACAACATTCCGCTGTCAGGCAGAACGAACCATTCAATATTGGCAACGACAGCGAAAACTGCCAACCACCCGACCTGAGTGAAGTGAGGATAGCAATATCTAAACTCAAGCTTAATAAGGCTGCCGGAAATGACGGCCTTCCCGCTGAGCTCTATAAGGCCGGCGGAGATGACTTGGTAAGTAACATCCACCAACTCATAAGCCAAATCTGGTCGGATGAAAATATGCCTGAAGAATGGAACCTCAGCATCGTTTGCCCGATCCACAAAAAAGGAGACCCCCTGAACTGCGCCAACTACAGAGGCATAAGTCTCCTCAACATCGCCTACAAGATCCTATCTGCCGTAATATGTGAACGCCTGAAACCGTTTACTAACAACCTGATTGGCCCTTATCAGTGTGGTTTTAGGCCAGGAAAGTCCACAACCGATCAAATTTTCACACTTCGGCAGATCCTGGAAAAAACTCAAGAAGTCCAAATCGATACCCACCACCTATTCATCGATTTCAAAGCCGCATATGACAGCATTTATAGAGACGAACTGTACAGAGCCATGTCTAGTTTTGGTATACCGCCCAAACTCGTCCGTTTGTGTAGGATGACGATGGAGAATTCTCGCTGCTCCATCAGGGTCGGAAACGACCTCACCGACACATTCGATACCAAAAAAGGATTTAGGCAAGGCGATGCGCTGTCATGTGACTTCTTTAATCTGATTCTTGAGAGAATTGTGCAAAACTCCAAAGCCAACACCAGAGGCACAATTTTCCAAAAGTCGGTGCAACTACTAGCATACGCTGACGATATTGACATCATTGGTAGGACTCAACGTGATGTCATAGCCACGTTTGCTAGTATAGAGAAGGAAGCGGCGAAAATGGGTTTAGCAGTAAATGAGGGTAAGACTAAGTATATGCTGTCAACACGAAAGGACACACAACATCGACGAATTGGACAGAACGTCACCATTGACAGATATAACTTTGAGGTAGTACGGGACTTTGTCTACCTCGGCTCCGCTATTAACTCTGACAACAACATCTCGTCAGAAATTAAACGAAGAATTACTCTTGCCAACCGCTGTTTCTTTGGGCTAAGAAGGCAATTTAGTAGTAAAGCCCTCACTCGAACTACTAAGGAGATCCTATATAAGACCCTGATCATCCCAGTCCTGCTCTACGGCGCTGAAGCATGGACCGTATCAAAAGCGGATGAAGAAATCCTTGGTAGATTCGAGAGGAAAATTCTTCGAAAAATCTTCGGTCCCGTTTGCGTTGACGGGCTATGGAGACGAAGATTCAACCAAGAACTATACGAGCTGTACAGCGACATGCCCCTGGTCAAAAAACTCCGCATTGGACGTTTAAGATGGCTAGGACATGTAGAACGAATGGACACCAATACTCCGGCTCGCAGAGTCTTCGATTCCCAGCCAGACGTCGGACGCAGTAGAGGAAGACCTCGCCTTAAGTGGCGCGCACAAGTGGAAACCGACCTCAACCAACTTGGAGTGCGCAACTGGAGGCAGTTAGCTAAGGACCGGGCTAATTGGAGAGGCATGTTGGTTGAGGCCCAGGTTCATTCCGGACTGTAGCGCCACTTAAGTAAGTAAGTAAGTTAAATCAAAATCGGTGGAACTACTTTTTCGTTATTACCAATGTATGTAGTTAAATTGCAGCCAGTAGATTTGGCTCTGTAATACCAATTCCGAAAACCCCTCTGAATATTACCACAGGAACAGCGTATATCAAATTTGAAGTAAATCCATTAAGTCGTTTTGTATTCAGATGAGTGCAAGACCGAAGGACTTCCAGATGGACAGAATGCCGGATCCACTTTTTCGAGATTTTCCATCATCTGATGTTATGTTTGATAAAAATCTCTCAAAATGGTTTAACGCAGTGCTGAAACTTGAATGATGAAGTTTCTTATCAGAAGATAAACTAATATTGTAAACTAGAATGCGTCCTAAAAGAGTAACATATGCATTAGTCCTCCTCCCTTATCAGCTTGGTTATCATCAGGATATAAAGATTACAAATTTTAAATAAACTTTGTCATTGTGGCAAATTAATTAAATTAAAAACAAATTGTGTTCTGATTTCATGGAAAGTTTATTTAAAAGTATAAAATTCATCGGTACCTATCCAAATTGGTAATTTCTATTTCGATATTGTCTTCAAAGACTTGCAAAATGTATGGTTTCTTGTGGTAAATGAGAAATAATTCCATGCCAATATGACATTTACAAAATTATGACACATTCACATTGCGACAACATAAAGTAATTGAACCTTCAATTTACAAGAAATATTTTTTTTATTCGTATAGTTTATCCTCTGTTTTATGACGAAAGGCTGTATTAATAATTTAAGAAATAAGCTTGTAGGGCTATTAAGGCAGTGTGCCAATTGCGTTAAAATGTGAGCTTTTTTTTGTTGGATTTTTGTCTGGTGTCAATTGGATTAAATGTGATATTATTTTAACACTATTTTCAATAATTTCAAAACTGAATTGAAAAAAAAAATTTCTTTTGATCCAAAAAAATATCGAATAGATTTCAGAGAGATCATGAAAGGGACGCTTATTTATTTTTTATTGTCAGTAAATAATATGTTTTTGTCTATTTGTGTTCGTGGTTGAAGATATCTATCCTACTTTGTTAAAGCTAAACAAATTTCTCACACAAAATATAGCGAAACAAATGTAATCATAACATTTTCGTAACCATCATTTAAAAAAAAAGTATAAATTATTTTACAACTTTGATTACATTTTCTGATATTAAATACATGTTTCTTGTTATTTTTTAATAATCTGAACGATCGGCTGTTTTCCTGACACATGTGAATATATGAAGAATAATACATGAGTGTGGTTTCTGTCATTCTCAATCCTTAGTAGGAATATAAACGTCAAACATTTTCCCTGGCTTAATTTAAGCGAGCTTCTGAGCAGGTTAAACATTTGATATTGTAGGACTTGGAAAATGCTTAGTAAAAATCATTTTTTAAATGATTTTCGTTTATAGTTTATGAGCTTCATTTTTTTTTGGCAAGATTGAATTAAGCTTTGTTAGTTTTGTCTAATATAGGCATCTTTGTAGGAATTTTATATATTTTACACCGCATAAATGTAATAAAAATATTTCTGTTCCTCGGTTCCAATAAAAAAATCAGTTTTTAATTTTCTTTCATAATTTTACACATGCCACATCCCTGCACGCATTCTTACAGTTTATAAAACACCCCCATATTCAGTCTGCGTTCTCAACAATCATTTAAAAACATAATACCCTATGGGAGGAGGTATATGCATATCTACTTATAAAAACATACCTAAAGTTTTTAAGGGAACTATGTTTGCGGCGTTGGCTTTGCACAACAGCACTGGCGCCGGCTGGGGATTCGAAATGGACTGCTAGCGAGTGCATTTGTGTAATATGCATTCCTTTTGAATGTTGAACTGTTTTTTTGAGAACAATGAACTCCTTAATTATTTTTTCTCTTGCATGTTGTGGTTGTTCACATTTTTATTGGTTTTAGTAGCAGGGTTGCTATTTGCGAATGGTTGCGTGTTGGTTGCTCCTAGGTTACTGACCAATAATAGTATGAGTCATTTATTAAAGTGCACTCAATAACTGTATTGATTGATTGCAGTTGCACGAGGTAAAACGTTTCGAAATAGTTAAGTAATCGTATATAGGACTGCGAATACATTCATGTTGAATAATGAGGTACAGCACAAATGGTATTGAGGGCAGCATTATTATGCAAAATTAATCTAAAATTCGAAAGTCCTAAATAAAATTGCACATATAAAATAATTACCTAATGATGTTATTCATAGATGATTGATTCCACGCATCATTACTTGGCGCCAAAATGGTCACGTCTTCAAGTTTATTTATGTCATCCAAAACTTCACCTCCAATATCCATTATCACTTCGTAGAATTTTCGAAGAGCACCGTTTTCGTTATCCTGCAGATATTTCATAAATTGATTAAATCATTTTTCAATTAAATTATTTTATTACTCAAGTGTTATTTTCAGGCATTTTCATTATTGATTAAATTTTGTTTAAACAAAAGGATTTGTATTTACATAAATTAGTGATAAAGCTGTGGCGTGTCAGTTAAATTGAAAATAATACAAAATATTATAAAAAAAGCTATATATAATATATACATATAATGTTGATAGAGATTTGAACATTCCAATTACATAAAAAAAAATAAACGGAAATTAGCATAACATTAAAGAATGTTTTACACACAAAATAAATTATAACGAACAACTTTATAAAATAAAATATTTTATTTTTATTCGTTGTTCTACAAAACAACTTTATAAAATAAAATATTTTATTTTTATTCGTTGTTCTACAAGGGATTTTGTCTATTCTTTACTAAGGTATCTAATATTAATACATATACAGTAAACAAAAAGCTATTTCAATACAATTTAGACATTTAAGACATTTGTTGCGAAACGTCTTAATTTTTTTCAGTAAAAGGTTCAATTGCTGCTATTTTTTTTTTAAATTTGGACAAAACGAAAACAATCATTACAAATGTTTTTTGATTGTTGTTCACACCACTTAGATTCAAGTAGTAGTTAAATTCAAGTAGCATTAACAATTGTACATGTATTCATCCAATTGTAAATAATATAACAAGGGTATTGTAGAGGGTGAAAGCTCATTTCCTTTTTTATTTCATTTCATGAATTTTAAATCTTATTTAGGGAAATATATATTAAAAATTTTATAAAAAATAACAAACAACTTGAATCTGACATGGAATCTGGTGAATACTAGATATTAAGTAAGCACCATGTTAATGAAAAAAAAAAATGTTTTTTTGTCCAATTTTTTAATTGTTTCGATATTGTTTTTGGTCTTCGTTGTGTTCTTACTGGCTTTTTGTTCGATCAATTTATATGCGATGGTTATTTTTCACGTTCATCAGGGATTGTTTAAGGAATATTGAAATTTTTTTTAACATCAATGTTTGTTATTGGAATATAGGATTATGTTGAACACGCTTAGCGAATACTGTAAATAAATCTTCTTTTGGTGTTTTATTAAAAAAGCAAAAATATTATATTCACAAAGCAAGTCACTGAGAAATAAGAGAATGCATCCCAAGAATTGCCTTACTTTATCAGCCCAATTATGAATATTTTCAAAAAATGTTTGCTCATCATTTTTTTTACTTCGAATATAAAGGAGGAGGAATATCTCTGATTCGAAATTAACGGTGTCATTTGCGAATTCTGTCAATTTTAAAGTTTTTTTTCATACATGAACCATAATATATTTAATATAGGTGATTTGTGATTGCTGTTTAAATAATAGTGCCGCATACAGATGATTGCGGAGGAATTAGCAACTATTGAACACCAAATAGTCGAAAAGTCAGGAGAAACTTGAGGGACAGTACCAATCCATAGGAATTACCTCAAAACTTAAAAGGGCAAAGACTTGTGGTATTGTAGCTTGTAGTTTGGTTTCACATGCATTTGCACTTTCAATGATTTAAACAAAAATATTTTCGTCAAACTGAGAGAAATATTAAATATAATTGCAAATTATTCATATAGGATTCGCAATTCGTTATCTGTGAATTACTTTAAACTCTATTGCCGAAATTTCAAGGCAACTTGTGCAAAAAGTTATTGCAAATGTGGTACAACGAAATCGATCAAAACTAACATGAAAACAGTAACAGATACTAAGAGAAAATGTCATATTAGAAGCATTAAATTCAGAATGTACTGAAATTCACTCTGATTTTACATTTACATACAGTACTTGTTAAATATTTCTGCTATGATATTTAATCTCAACAAAATTGTAAAATTTTAAATAAATGTTTGTAGGTATAAACTTCTTTAAGGCAACCTGTTTATATGTTTCTCTTAGGTGTTATCCTCAGATATTGGATACAGGAATTGCTGTAGACTATATATATCTACTGAAAGTTTGATCACAATGGAACTTGAAGCTTCCAATTTATTTTATTTCTCACCCTCATTGAACTTATCATTTAATCGATCAATAGCGTCGAATTAGTAAGGGGTTTTTGTCGATAAGAAAATGTTTATATATATAATTGATATTGTTTGTTAACATCGTTTTTTATATTTAAATATAAATAATAGTGTTTGTTAACTGTTCTTCAGTCTTTGTAGCCTTTTAAATGGTGTAGGCTGTCTTCTGTGTATAAACAGGATAAATATTTTTTGTGCTGACAAATATATATATATGCATAAATACATTTAGAATTTATATTACAAAATGAGACAATAACAGACATAAAACTTAAGAAACTACAAATAATTCGCAAAATTACAAAACAATAAAATTGTAGAAGCCAAGTGCAGTGCGTAGATTTTGTTGTCGGAATTGCGAAACACAAATGTGTAAAATTATCTGAATACGAAATAAATATAAGGGATTGATTCGCAAATATATAACTAAAAAGACTTAGATTTAATTCATACAATATTGTAATAATTAAAGGAATATAAGGAAACATATCAAACAATAATTACGTTTAGATATACAAAAAAATTGTTGTTTTGGTAAATGTATTTTGCAATTAGCTCTATGCATATGATTTGTTTTATAAATATCTATGCCTTATTTTTGTTGTGTCAAATTGTGTTCTAGTTTTGTTGACTAATTTTGATTTTAAAATAATCCAATCAGTCAATTTAACATCTATACGCAATAGCGTTGTGTACAATTTCTGGCATTTGTAATTTGAACTAGTTTCGAAAAATAAAAATGTAAAATCAAACTTTAATAATCTTGTTATACTTACATTTACAATCTATTGTTGAACGAAACATTTTGCATTTTTTTAAATTTATTTTTGATTAACCGACCATGCATCAGAAATGCAGATATTTAGGTCCCATCAAATATCATTTTGTCATGCGAAATATATTAAATTGAAAATTATACATATTTCATAAGTCTGTAGGTAATATTTTACTAAGTGTTCAATTTTCATTGATCTTTTTTAGGTTTGTTTTAGATAGATATCTCTTTTTAAAAAAAATCTTTTAAAATATATTTTTTTATTGTTCACCAATTGTAGTGGGAATTTGTTTTTTGAAAATGTCTCATTTTATTGCGTTGTGATATTATTTGGAAAACTGCTGTATGAATTGATTTGAAATGAGATAAATGTATGAAATGCGCGTGGGTGAATTGATTAATATCAGCATATGAGTACTTGCGTATTTTAAAGCGTTTTGATTTTGTTGATTGGTATGAAACAATTTTTGAAGCATCGAGGCGATTGATTTAATAACACATGTAACCTATTATTAGATTTTATGTATATTTAATTTAGTTGCATGCATGCGTGCAAAATGAATTTGGCGTAAGTGAAAACGTGAATGAAACAAAAAAGTAAAGCAAACTAAATTCTAACTAACAAAGAAGAGAAATAACACATACAAATGTCGTTTTTTATGAATTTGGGGACCAACCAAAAACATATACAAAGGGATTTTTTTCATGGCGTTCAGGCGTTTTAATATATGTAATACCAACTGTGGTATCCAAGAAATCAGTGATGCATTATTATGTGTTTTTTACAAACAGTTAATTTTAAGAATCAGAAAACCAAGTACTAACCAGCCTATTTGACTTAGGTTTATTTACAATATGTTGGTGAGCTATCGTACCTGCATACACTGTGATATTTACACTTCGGTAAAGGTTAAAAGCAATTTGGTAAAATGTTTAAAAATAATTTAACAAACATTTCTCAAATATAAATTTTGTTTTGCTTTTTAAAAAAAAGAACTTTGCAGTTCTGTTTCAATGTCAATATTTCGATCTCAATTTGATTCACTGGATTCTCAGTTTTTCAGAAAAGAAGCGATCATTACAGGTGTACCAAAGATTTTGTGCTGATTGTACGTACCTGCTCCTTATTTAAAAAAAAAAAAAAAATATCCGTTATATTGGAGGTAGGTACTGATAAAATTCAGGACAAAATTAAAAACTCAAGGTGTGTGCAACTAAAATTATAGGAACTCTAATTTCTGAATTTGAAGAAAATCAGTAAAAACATTCGCACAAATGAAGATAATGACGCTCAGTATGTAGCCAAATCTGAATTTAATCATTTAAGAGGCATTTAAGGTAAAGCTAGCAATGAGAAATTGTTACAAATATTCATAAAAATGAAATTAAATATCTGGCATTAACATCCCGGACAGGACTTTAAACCTAATTCCTCCCTTCATATGGTGTGCAAAGGTCTTACTTTAGCCACAAAGTGGAGGACCTCCAGTTTAACAATGAATCCGAACTGTAAATTTGAGAAGATTCTCATGTTAATCTTGGATATTTGTCAGACTTTCGCAAGAGGTGGAGCAGTGAAAATAATTTAGTAGTCCAACGCACTAACCAATAGGCCACTGCCCTCACAAAAATAATAAGATATTAAATTAAATTAAATAAGACAGCATAGTTCGCAGACAATTTTGTTTATAATATAAGCGGAACCTCGTATATCAAATTTAAAGTAAACCTGTCAAGCGATTAATCCCCCAAACTTCGAGGCCGATCAGAAAAAGCAAATTTTGGAACTATACCGCAACAATATTGGTTACTGACTCGTGCAAACTCGTAGCCATTGTGATATTACGAAGTTTGATATTCCGCAGTCATTTTGCCTAATGTTAGGACTTCTTTATTATTTAGTTAGGTATTTAGCTATCAAATTTCCACTCTATATATAATACTACATAAACCATATAATCAGTTTATGAGAATTTGCAGTGAAATAAAACAACGAATCAAGAGTTGTTTTATATTTTTTTAGAATTGTTCACCATTCGGCAAAATTTTACACAGAGCTTAGTTAGACAAACAATAGTTAGAAAATAGACTGTCTCAAATTTCCTGTGGATGCATCGGTTTTCTTAAAGACAAATATCTTAAGGTAGTAGTAAATGACGCATCTTTAGATAGATTTTTTTTTTATAAATCCTATTTAACAAAAGCAGTAAACTCTAATGTTGTTACGTTAATCCACATAAGCAGATAATAGAAATTAAATGTAACAACAAAACATGATCGATTTAAATATAGTACATGAAATCATTGAGTTTTACCCTCCCAAAAATATGGTTAAAAGGTTAAATCAAACAAACATTAAAAAAAAAAGATAAAACCGAAAACAAATTAAAGCATTGAAAATGATCATGCATTGATCGTGCATTCGTTCGCAAAAATTATCGCAGTGGAAAAAAGACAAAAGCAAACTAAAACGATGCGAATGTAAAGAAACAAAATTTGCATGTAAGTTCGAGTAAATGTGATTTGAGACTTTATGTTTTTAAAGTGTAATTTCCTCACTTGTAGAAAAAAGATAATCTATTTAAACTGCTTGATTAAAATGAATGTTTTACCTTAAAAGACTGTAGATGTTGAAATGCATTTAGGTATCCACGAGAGATATACATATGTAGAAGGCATACGAATAAAAAGAAACAAAACAAATTAAACCAAAAAATATAAACGAAATATATTATTTAAAAAGTTATCTAACTGTGAATAAGATGAATTGTGTGTTAATAGCACTTTAAGATTACAAAATAAAATAATAAAAAAAACAGTGATATGTATTTTCCTAGACAGGGTTGATTTTAGGTATACTTAACATGTTTTAAAAAAAAAATTTAATTAGAATTAAGAACGAAAATGGAATTTGGAACTTAAACAATAAAACCAGGGCAGAGAGACGGGGATTCAGTGAATAAAATACCCTTTCGTAATTTTTGATATTTATTGCAAATAGCTTTAAATAATACTTGCAAAAGTTTGCATTATTGATTTTTTAAGAAAACACTAGCCAAACTATACGAAATATATAAAAAAACTAATGTAGTTATACTCTTAAGTAAAGTGCAATTGCATATAATGTAGTGTATATTACACATTCAAAAATTATAATAACACAAATATATAACGTCTGATATAATGTTAAGCTAATGCAACTAAATGGGTGAATGCATATCGATAAAGTATTTTAAATGAATTTTTTTTTAAATCCTATTAATGAAGGAAATGAATGTTGTGTTATAGTAGATTGTCTATAATAAAAGCTAACAAATCTTAAGTCGACACATTTTTTCCCTTGTTCTAATCATTAAACCTCTTCTAGGAACAAACATTTGAAAACAACGGTTAGTTATCAAATAACTGTATGTTAAATAAATCATCTTACAATCAGCCGAGTATTTAGAAATTTTCTTTTGGATGTCAGAAATAAATAGCATACAATATTTGCGTTTTGCATTAGTTTACAGACTTTGAGACAAAACATTGTCGAAAGGTCACTCGAGCCTAAACGAAGGAACCCGGAGGCGGATTACGGGACATAAAGTCTTAAGAGAATTGCGTCTGTGCTGTATGAAAATGTTTCCATTAAGACGATGAACACAAAAGAGGTGGAGGCATCCGATAGTAGTGATAACATGACGATGATAAATCAAACGACCTACTAACAATGAAAGTCTAAGAAAGTTATTTTGTTTATTTCGCAAGAGGATTAGAACCATGCCAAAGAGAGTTTAATGAAGTGCGATTTGTGTTATCTCTTGTCTTGTTAAGATGATAGATAAAACTATCCCAGAGTCGACGAATGAAGATTTAGGAATTATGTTAAATAAGCTGATTTCTGATCTGATAAGCTCCTTGCTACGACAATACATAGAATATCGATTGTTATTTTATAAGTTACTCATCAATTTTGAAAAAAAAAATCAACAGTTTATTTGGCATGACTTGCAGAGGAGCTATTATCAAGCCAATTCATTACAGATTAACATATCACGTAATCGATAAAAAAATATTCAGTAGAATTGAAGATTCATTCGAGAACACCAATTGTCACGAAGAAGCGCAGCATGTCGGATTCCATTTTTTTTTTTATTATTTTAAGTGAATTTTGAAAAAAACATATTAGATATTTTTAAAGCAAATAATCTGGCTAAGGGTCTTAACTCTTTTAAGGTAGCACTCAAGTTTAAGAATTAACAAAAAATTGACATGAGATTCTTAAGCTTCTTGAAACTAATGTATTTCAAATCAAAAGGATTTTCAATATAACATTTAACCACAAATAGTGTTGCTCTAAGTATATACCATATAATTAGCTGCGTTTTATTTAAATAAAAGTATTTTTGCTTATTAAATTGTTAATAATTAAATAGTTTCTCTACACTTTTACAATACTTTTTTGCAAGCATGACAAATATAAATATGAATTAGATAGTATATTTAAATATTAAAAAATAATTGTAATGAACCATATATTACATTTTTATAAACAAGACAAAAAATTATTAGTGTTAAATTGGTCAAACACATAATATGACAGACACACCTTGTATCACAATATAGCGTTGCGTTCCAATTTTGAAATTAAAACGTATAGCCGTAACGTACTGTTGCTGTATAGGGGCGTAAATCGTTATTTTGTGACATGAATATTTCTTACGATATTAACTTATGTTTTTAAGCGGGGATTTTCCCCCATTTTTGCAGCCAAGGTTAGTAGATGTATAAACTGTTAATCGAGTTAAAATGTCAAAGCGCGTATAAAGCTGTTGGACGTTACGCCAGCCAAGCGAATCTCCGAAGCGTGTTTGTTTTGTAGGCAGTATGCTTTCAGAAGGAACATGTCAAAATGAAAATCTTTCACAATTTAAAAAAAAAGTATCCTGTAGTCGCCATTTGTTATTACTTTAACAATGAGTATGCCTTAAGGACAAATATTTTGATATAAAATGAAAAATATATTTATTCCAAAATTCTTTAAGAATTGGAGAAACATTTCTAAGTATGTGTTAATTATTATTTTTTTATTTTAATAAAAGTATGATGAAGTTGGGTATATAAACTCACTGTCTTCCAGCAGAACATGTGAATTTTTGGACAAACTAAAGTATATATATTGAAAAAGTATATGAACAAAACCAAGGGGGTCTTTATTTCGTAGTGTAATGTTTTAAATAATAGCTATAGACAGTTTTTCAAACCATGACTACTTTTTCGAATGTTTTTTTTTTCTTTTAGAAAGGACGAGTGCAAATCCACATTTTAAAGACGTTAATAATATTAATGGAACGGCGGCAGAGGGTATAGAACTATTTAAAAAAAATACTGAAATTCTGGATGGACGTACATAACATGTCACAAACACGGACTCGATGTCTTGTATTGTTAATATCAAGCATTGTACATTTATTTTTCTGAACGATCTTAAATTTTCAGGAAGTTATTTTTACTACAAAATGTAGGTTTAAAAAACCGAAGCCATTAACCGTTTGGCATTTTTTGAAACATTCCATATCTGCCATATACAAAAGTCAAAAAGTGTTACATTATTAACATTCGAATCACTGTCTTTATTTGTTTTTATTGTCAACACTAACCAAAAGTATGGTTACATTTACCAATGATTTCTTAAACTTGTTCATACTTATATAAAAGAAAATAAAAAAATATCCTGGATATAAAAGAACAAGAGCTTGTTTCACGTTGGACCCTATTTATTTTTTGAAGTGTAGATACCTTATTGAAACACAAAATACTCAAATAAGCTTATGGTGCCGTCGGTTGTTTTATACTACGCGAATTCATCGAATTCAATTATAGCTCATATGACATTCATAAACGAAGCGAAATGATTATTAATATAGCTGTGCAAGTGCCAACGATCTATTATTTAGCAAAAAACCAAATATTTATTTTATAATTATATTTATATTAACTTGGCACACTTAGAGTGCATATAATACTAGGTAATTTTTGTACTTATGTTAACTCTTGCTTAACGACATATTTATGGTTTGGTAAACACCACAAATAAATCAAATGCAAAACATTATCGTATGCATTAACACTGATTTACTGATAAATCACCTGTGACCGTAAAAAAAACACTCAACACTGAAACATCTTTATCTTACCTGAAGAAATTGGCTTACGGTCGTGTCAACAATCATCAAAGGCCGATGAATCAAGTGAACTACTCCATTTTTCACGGGTATATTTGCCTTAACGATTTCAGCCAGAACAACGCCCTTTGAATGATTGGCGTCACCAATACGAGTATTTGATTTCACATACACTGCAAATAAAAAACAAATGGTGTAATAAACAAAAGCATAAATAACTAATGCCGCGTTATGGCTATACGTCAGCGGAACGGCATGTATTCATAATGAAATGATAAAAGTTCAGTATATTCGGTATATCGTGCAAAGGATCTATAAAAATGTGTATATTGCACAATCTGCTATTCATGTTTATTTTCCTGATGCCTTTAATACGGATCTAGCAGTCATAACAGCATGGAGGATTATTCCTTAATGCAGGCGTTCCAAAGAAGTATCCTGGGAAGCACGCTTCATTAATGAAAATAATACACATGTGTGGGGTAGAGGCAAGTCTCTAGTTAGTTAGAGTCAGGTGCATAAAGACAAATATGTATATGGGACATGTGCCGAACACGCATGTTCGAAGCAGATTCAAAGAAACTTTTCGACGCTTCTCGAAATATATTGCAACAGCCCCTTAGTTTTAGTTTTGTTTAATTTTTAACGAAGCCATTTCGAATGAATAATGAATGCTTTTGAATATATGCTATCTACTGCAATCTCGTTAAAATTGTCTATTCCGTTCAAGGGCAGTCGGTGTGAAAATCTATCTATGTGGGTGTGCTTGCCTGAGTATTGCACATATGGTTTTCATTGGTTTCTTGTCACGAATTTTAGAGTTAGGTAGAGTTGCATCTATTAGGCGAGATAAGAATGCGTGCATATCAAATGGTTGGCTTTTAATCGCTGCAAATTATATACGAATAAATTTTGACAAATTAAAAAAACAAGTATTTCGACGATGCGGTGAAAAAAACTATCAAATTGCCTTGTCTCAGAATCCTATCCCTGAGAACATAATGTAGGTACAAATCAAAAGTGGAGGGCATATATTACTAACGACTATTCCTGTCATTAGTAACACTTAAAATACATGTCCTTGTTACATGCTTTCTATCGAATCCACAATAAAAACAAAATTAAAAAAATGCAATCTACGGAAGCACAGAATAAATGAATGCAGAATGGGAGTAATGCATTGGCATTAAGATTTCATTGGCATTGATAAAATCAATGCTAATGAAAAAAAAAATCATTAGCATTGAAAATAATTATGCTAATGGAAAAAAATTGCATTGGCATTGACTTTTTTAATGCCAATGAAAAGTAGTAATTGTGAATGAAAACTATTTTCATTGAGTAATAAGGCATTTTTTTATTTATTTATTTTTTTTTTTTGAAAAAACCGCATGCAACTTTAGAAGAAAACAATGTTTGTTGAGTTATTAATTGACTGTGTTATACAAGTAGAAAAAATGGAATGTTCATGGTAGCATAGATTGAAATCGTTGCTTCCAACTATAAACTCTCCAACTCTCAATGGAACTAGGAAAAATAATTCCATTTTCCAGACATTTTCCTCTGTTGGCCTTACATATGTTTATGGTATATCCTCCCAATATCATAAAAAAATAATAATAAAAAAAATATGTGTACTTTTTTTTTCACACTCTTCATTAGCATTGCGAAATGGTAATGAAAATTGATTGCATTGAAAATTTTCAATGGAAATGAAAAAAAATGTCATCAGCATTGCGTTTCTCAATGCTAATGATTTTTTTTTCATTGGCATTACTTTCACTCATTGCTAATGCTGTTTCCCATTTCATTTATGTAGTAATGCATTACTCCCATGTCTGAATGAATGTTTAGTCAGACAGCAAGTATTATAGTTTCCTACAACCGCTTGACTGAGAGGAAGAGTAAATTATCTTGACTAGACATGTTGCTATCTGTGTTCTCCTGATATCGTCAGTCGTTTTGAAGTAATTGAAGTGACTTCACAGGATACCAAGTCAGAGGTTGTACTTGAAGAAATCAATAAATATAGTACGATAACTTACTGTAGGTCTAGTAAGAGAGTACCCGCGACGAAATTGGTAAATGCGCTTTGAAAAAAATTATATCAGCAATCGCCATAAAATAAACTTGCTCAGTTATCACTGTTATCTTAAATACAAGATGCAAGGTACAATTACAATTAAAAGAAAACGATAGGACGGATGTATTGCAATAATTGTATCGTTAGTTTCAGGACATAATATTCATCGGCTGCTAATACAAACGACAAAACCACCCATTGTAATGTCAAGTACTTACTACAAAAAACTACATTCTGTAGTAAGTTAGTAAATCTTAACCTAAACCTAGTAAATCTAAGTATGGCTTTACAATAGGAAAATATTGGGAAGAGGGTCAAAAACTCCAAAAAGCGAAAAGCAGTAGGAGAAGCAGAATAATCCCTGGATAGAGATGGGATATATTGCCTAAAGGCTTTCTATACACGCTATTCCTTGAAAATGGTTTATTTTGCAAGTCAGTATAAGACTAAAAAGTTTTATTTCTTGTCCGATATCATACCCATATTTTCTGCTCTCGGAGATTATAAATAGACCACTTGGGGTCAGTTCAGGTTTTTCAGGATTTTTTTATAAAACAAAAAATTCGAAAGAACAACTCTTCATCATAATTCAAAAAAATTACCCTTAATCAAACGAATACACACGCAGTTGGTAAATAAATATAAATGCAGCAACTAAAATAAAAGAAAACGAAATATATACTTACTTTTGCCATCCTTTTGTTGGAAGAAACTTACAGTCACTCGAATATTATCTTCAAATGACGCTGTGGTCTGTGGTATTTCAATGGGTGCGGGTGCTGTAAAAATTACATTGTTGGGTATGACATGACCGTCAATCACTTTCCTATCCACCATGCTGCTTCGTGTTGTTTGCTGATAATAAATTTCGAGGATTTCATTGTGATTATTGATTTAAATAAATTATCTCATATGCAAATAAATTATCTTATATGCAAATAAATTATTCTTTACCTTAAATCCTTCGTCAATTGGTATAAGGAAGGTGTGTCCCCCAGGGGCTTGATATAAAGTTTCTTTTTTCATTATTGTCACTTGAGATCGGTATGATCTAAAATGTTAGCATTGAAAAAGTGTTGCAATATACAATTTTTAAAAAGTAAAAAAAAAAAAAAAAATAATTTCAGCTCTATAACTAAATATGTTATAAGGAGTGTACAAAAGTATGCACTCCTTTAAATGATTCTAAATGTACAAGAATGTATTCATAAAAACAATGTGATAAACGGCCGATGACAAATCGGCGCAACAGGCTTGTTAGTATCCAATGCTAATTTTTTCTCACAACCATTCATATATGCGTGTGGGTCCCGTGACATAAGGCCATGTGACATATGGACATATTTAAAAATATGGACTTATGACGCTTTCACATGTGAGCCATGTGAGCCCAAACAAGGGGGTTGCAGGAGGGCAGCATTCCCCCCACACATATTCAAACTTGGCAAACACCCAAACTCGCATGTATGCATTTGGAAGGGGTGCGAAATTGGATGTATAAAAAAATTGCTAAAAATCCATTTGAAAGTGTGATAAAGCCATAACGTTTGAAATCGTCATAACGCCATATTTTAAAATATTGGTGGCTCTGTTGAAATGATTTAGGCCCCTAAAGCCATGTGGTGTATTTTGTGTGCAGAAAAAAAAATATATATTAGTCTAAGTTTTGTCCGTGTGTCCGTAATATTAGCCGTATATTAATAGTAGACCACTCAAAAGGAAGGTGTGTGCTTATTAGATTAAATTTCCGAAAATTATTTCACGAGAAGGTATTAATAGGCAAACTAAGATTAAACAAATGTGGTAAATAATGGTATATGTTGCTTTTTTTTTAATTTTATCAAGAACGGTTTTGAATTATGATTACATTATAGCTAAAAGCTGTAATGAACTACAACGGTTTTTTTTTTGTACTAAAGGCAAGCCGAAATTAATCTCGATACAAGTACCTAGATTGTCGGTTACTCGTTTACATTTATGCCATGATTTAAGCGGTTTTGTCTCAGTTTTCAAGTTAAGCTACTGGTACTGGTCTTAAAAGCATCGTTCAAAAAAGTATTGACTATCGACAACATAACAATGTTTTTTTTTTGGACAGGTATAGTAGACTACAGTATATCTTATATAACCTATTAAGCTACCCTGTGTGTGAAAAAGTTGATAACTAATTTTCAAGTGCATATAATATTTAAATACAGAGCTAAAAAATATTTCAGATTCATATATAAATTCCTACCTTAATCGGAAATCTCCAATGCTCATGGTGTCTGCTTGTTGCAAAAATTGTAACGCATCGGGGTTAACAATTTCTGATTTCGATGTCGGCAGTACAGTGAGTGGAACAAGCACTTGTTCAATAACATACATTACCTAAAAAAAAGTATTTTCTTATAAGATACTTTCTAAATATTAATTTATGAAAAGTAATCTTACTTGTCTTTTTCCCATACTATTTTCCATTTGCAAGTAACGCGACGGAATTACTTTGGCGTTATTCACATATATGTCACCGGTGTTTTTCTTTGTAATATAAAGTGGAGGATTACCATCTAGATCTGTTATAATAGTCTTGGGCAGCTGATCTTGAGTATACGCGACAGTGGCTGAAAGAGAAAAAATAATGATTAAATTGATTTTTATGTTAATATCCGCATGCAAACCTAAATGTAGCTTATTTACTAAAAACAAATGTTGCATTCTGTAATTTTAATATAACTACAGTTAGATCTTAGGATTAATCATATATTTGTCTGATATTGGTATCAGTTAATTTAATGAAATTTCACTAGAAAAGTAAACATTATATTTAACTTTAAAAGTAGGAAATTTGGAGAGTTCGATATCAACCGAATCGCAAGTATGTGAATAGTTTCGACAAATATGTTCAAAAAAAAACTTTAAAAGAAATTAACAGTATCTAGCTACACTCTAGCTGATAAAAGCTGAATGCTATCCACCTGGGATATATATTTTTGTAATCACGTCATTTTTACTTATCTAATAGTAATGTTCACAACTAACAAATAAATCGGTCTGATGAGTCTGTCTCTTCTAAAAAATGCTAGAAACATATAACGAAACTTGGTTTACAACCAAAAATTTTATAATATCGATATTCTGTATAATTTTGTGTCATCACCTTAAAATTGTGATTGTAAGAACTTCTGACTGATTTTCTTCATATTCAGTATTATTATAATGAGTGAAAACCCTTCAAAATTGTGATTTTTCCTCATTATCCAAACATTGTTAACCGGTAGTTAAACCAAAAGGAATTTACCGAAAAGACAAAAATATTTATTACAAAGCTACAAAAAACCCTTTGCCACTCCCAATTATGCAAAAGTATACGTCGTGCTTGGTGAAAATGTAAGTTTATGGGCTGGCGGCATCATCGGGCCGTATTTTTTCCAAAATGAGGCCGGTCAGGCAGTTACTGTGAATGGTGTTCGCTATCGTGAGATTATAACGAACTTTTTATGGGCCGAATTGGAAGATATGAATGTGGACGATGTGTGGTTTCAACAGGACGGTGCCACACATCTAACGAAACAATGGCACTTTGCGCGACGTCGTGCTTGGTGACAATGTAAGGAATTGTAAAAACGTGACCGGAGATATTTTAACAACGTAACGCCCATTTTTGGGGACGAAAATTCAATAAAAACATAACTTTGAAAACAATTATCACTCAGACGGTATTCGAGACATGATGAGCAATCGCTCGATAACCGTCTGTGATTTGACGATAATTGTTTTAAGTGAAGCAAATAAAGTTATATCACCGACAGTTATATTTATTTAATATACCATATTTTTATATATTTACAGATTATTTTGACTTAGTACTAAAAAAAATTGTTTAATACTGAAAAAAAAAAGAATTAAACTTAATAATTGATAAAAAAAATTCTAAGTAGAAGAAATAATATATATAATTCTTAAAAAACTCTATAATCATAGAGAAAAAATAATTAAAAAAAAACCTTTTCTAAGAGTATAGACTTAGCGAAGGATTGTTAGTATTGTTAAGTTAGTTAAAAGATATAGAAAGTTATTTTTAAATGCTAATCTACTCAGTAAAAATAACATCAATTTGTGTACCGACCAACAAGACGCTCAAGGGTATATTTAGTAAATAAAAAATATGTACCGTCGAAATGTTGTCATCAAACGATAATCACTTTACGGCATGAGGGCCCTTTACATTATATTTCGACAATACTGTTATCTATATACATTAATTTTCTTATGTATACCGAGCATGAGAGAAATTTACGATTTTCATAGTTTGGCCATATATATAGGTATTGGCAATATTTAAGGCAAAACTAAAAGCATATAAATTATAGGGAAATGTGACTTAAGTTGTCAATCAGATATAAACATATAGTTTGCTTGTTTGTATTGCATAAGTAGAAAAAATACGTTATTCAGATTCTCTAAAAAAACTGGGTATGCAGTTTTGTTTCATTAAAACTTAAAAAAACAAATGAAGACTGCTTTAAGTCGACATATTCGTTTAGTTGGAAGAAGCGTAGGTAATGTTAGAATCAATCAGAATTTTGAGTTCAAACCAAATTTTCTTGAAAATAACTTTCTCTTGTACGAGAAAATTAAATACGCGCCACGGTTCGGACTACATTTACATTTTTTGTAGAAGTACTGCTTATTAGTGTTTTACTGTATTTCAAATTAATAACAGAAGAGAATCTCTAGAGTAAAATGGAGAAACGATTTGAGCATACATATTCTGTTTAACAGAATAAACCTACATTCAGACTTTCATCTTTTCAAATATTATCCATATTATTCATTCATTCATTTCATCTTCACGTCCAAAAAAATAATTTCGTCATAACAATACATATATTCCACTTCTAATCACTAACAGATCTTTGCAAAATTTGCCTTTGACATCATCAGCGTAATGTTTTCTATTGTTACGGAGTCTATTCTTGTAAATTATAAGGATATGACATATACACTGTATTATCGAACTGAGTGTTATGCTCTTAGACTCTCTTAAATCGATCCATGCAGGCGTTTGCTATTGAATTCTATACTAAGGGTCACTTGCACAAACTTATTTATTCATCTATCCAGGTGTTTTAAGGTTGATTTCATACAGTAAATAATCAACTAGTTGAAGAAATTAGTTGGTGCCAGTGATTCTAAGGGTTAAATTTGATTTATTTTCACAGATATTTCAAAGATGCAAAATATAATATTGTTGTCCACTCACCAATATGGTACAGAAGAGATGTGTTTCCATGATGATTCTGAAAAGCTTCATTTGTTGGTACAAAAAGCGTAGCACCACGATAGGCCAATGTAGCATTTGCGATTGGGTCCTGTTCCAATAAAGCGTAGAACTGAAAACCAAAATGAAAATAAAATGTATTATTTTCAAATAAATTGCGTGTATTTGAAAGCTTAATAAATGACTAATCGATGTTTTAAAGGTATTCTAAAATTCGATAAACCACCTCGGAACAGAAACCATATCCCAACCATTCACTTAAATTAGAATTGAATTGGAGTTGCTCCTAGTTCAGATACCCCGCCATTTTTTTCAATAACCATATCCAATCCATTTACTTTAATTCAAATCGAATCTGAGATGCTTCCTGTGCATGTAAATAAAGCGTAGACATTTGAGAATACATCATTGAGTATACAAACAAACAAAATACGCCCATATCTCCTGTAATATCCTGCGGCGGAAAACGAGGGTTCACCTTTCCGCTTGCAAGCTTTTTTACGGTTGATCCAGAACTGAACTGGAACTTGATTTTGCTGCCATGTTTTTGACATTCACCTCTTATAGAGATGACTGTTTATATCAGCGGTTAGTACATATTTGAAGACGGTGGTCGAATTTCACTCATCCCAGAGCAATATAGATAGGTATGATGTTTTTGAAAGGATGGCTACGGGCAAATCATGTTAGAGAACCAACAGTGGTTAAAGGGGAAAGAACAATTTTGAGCTAAGGGCTCTAGGTTGCTGAATGCTTTCAATTATTTATAAACACGGTTGGGGATTATACATGAAATATTTATTTGCTGGGGGTTTACATTTTGTGCTAAATTCATCAGAGAGTTTGTAGGTATCTGTACAGTATACATTAACCTTTGTATCTTAGATATTTTAGATTTATTCATTTTGAAGTTTGCAGTAAGCAGCGATGAATGAGTGAACACAAAAAAATGTTAAAAAACAAATTTGTAGGCTAGGTATAAAGTATATTAAACCTTGGATGTAGTTTAGTTGGTTTACTCGAAGCCCACACGTGGGGGTACATAATGGACAGTGCTATGTTTGAATGTATCAACTTTGTGAAAGCGGAACCTAAACCAGGAATAAAACACCAATAAAACACAAACGTATTTTGTTGCTGTAAAATAACGCCGACTTCCAAAATTTGGCCTTGTTCACTTTATGAAAGCGAAATAACGCCGAATTTCCATGTTCGGCCTTATTTCACTTTGCATACACCTAATTTCGCACCCATCCCAATTCGAACAGTGAGCCCAAGCTGGGGGTACATACCTTGCATAGTTCCGATATATTAGAAATTATCATTTTGATTTTCTGGCTTGATAAAATAATTTCAAAAAGTCGAAAAATGGAGACAATTACGAAAAATCGGAGTGTATAACAACATTTGTCAGAAACTGTCACATTACAAACTGGAGGATTACCATTCCAGGGTATAAACGTAAGTGTAATTAGAATTGAAACAAAAAAGTAACATGTAGGTTAATAAAACATTAATTTTGAGATAGAAATACCTGAAATAATTATAATTTTAAAAATGATTTGATTGCTTAAGCCCAGTATTCTTAACTTCATAAAGATGGGACACACAAAATGTAGGTAGGGTATAGCAATATTATGTGTTATACGAAAAGTGTTATACTCGGCGGAGGACAGGTCTCCACTTTTTTATCTCGCGAAATTAATGTGCATTTAAAAAATAAAATCAAAATGGATGAAAGTGAAGAAGAATATTTGATGGAAGAATTTTATTTTGCCTCAAATGGTAAACAAATTTTAGCGACTGATAATCTGACATTTACTGACATCTGCGAATGTATGACATTTCCCTGATAGAGCAAGAGCCCGTGAGTGCCAGACCTTCGGATTTTCATAAAAGCTGAAAATTTTTCTATGTGTGTCCCTAGTACAGGTAAGAATGATCCCCACCCATGAAGCTGAGGCAGCGGTGGCTTTGGCAGGTAACAGGTAACAAAGGTGTATAAAATTCCATCTCAAATTTATCATAAAATAAAACTTAATTTTTTTATATTTGATTCGTAATAATATCAAAACTCGCGTTGCTCATTGCCAGACAGTTAGTATGGTTGCAACCCTCTGCCGGACACCCTTAAACTATTATAATTTATAATTATACTTACGTTATATTATAAAATCTCAATTTTATATATAATTTTTTGGGGGCCTATTAATCTATGTTTACATGATAGCCGGACAGTTTCGACGGTTCTATCATCTTGCTAGACGCATTCAAAGTGAGCATTAGTTCGGGGAGCAAGGAGCGTATACAGTAACTAGTGCGAGTGAGACAGAGCGCTTGGTCTATTGCGGCCCTTCACTGCGCATCAGCTGTTGTTTATTGTAACTATCTGGTGAACGGCTATGCTCATAATAAAATGTATTATTTTTCTGTGCAGTTTATAAAATAAATGTGATCAGTTGTAATAAAGTGCTATCATGAGTGACGAAAAAATAGTTTGCTTTGTTTGTAAGAAAAGTGATGAACACATAATATTATTTTCTGAAGAAACTTTAAAAAAATGCCAGACTATTCTTAAATTACGAAAAATACATAAGCTAAAATACAGAGACATTACTTTACCTAGTGAATACACCGAGAGTGGTTATCACAGAGTATGTTACAAGGTATTTACAGGTCTTATGAAAAAATATTTCACCTCTCAACCATTAAGTGCTGAAAAACAAAAAGGAAAAAAACAAGAGAGTTGTGTAATTACAAGCAACTCATCTTCAACCTTGTCGTCGATACGAGATTTGAGTTCCGAACTACCTGATCTACAATCTTCGTCAACAGAATCTTCATCTCAACTAATTTTACTATCCCAGTCCACAGAAACACAACCTTCGACATCTGAAAATGAATCTCATTTACAGTCTGTACCCTCAGAATCTCCCACGACATCTCAGCCAGCTCCAATTTGTGAATCAATAGGTCTACAATCTGCAACTCTTCGAGATATTTCTGACGTTTTCGAACCAGAAGTTATTGATAATAATTTTGTAACTCAAGATGTTAATATTTCGACTGATAATATTGCTGGTAAAAATGATAATGAAGTTGTTTGTATATTTTGTAATAAAATGAAGAAAAAAGTGCGATCGAGAATGATTCTGCTTCATGCAGCTGATGTTCAGCAATTTAAAGATAGTGTCAAACCTAATATTGAAAGTCATGAAGAGTTTACAGATTTTTCTAATAAATTGGATAATTTTTCTGGCTCAAAAATCTATTATCATACTGAATGCCGAGTTGATTTTAATAATAAGTTATCTTCATTTAAAGCAACGCCTAGCAAAACGGAGTGGCATTATCACCGGGAGTATCATCAAACAGTTTTTAACGAAATTAGTACAATCATTAAAGAAGATGTGATTAAAAAAGGGCGGTGTTTTTTATTAGTGTATTTACATGAATCATATATCGATTTATTAGAAAAAATTTTTCAAGAAAATTCTATTCAAATGACAGCTACTTTCACAGCACACCACCTTGAAGAAAAAATTTTAAAAGTATTCTCTAAGGATATAAAATTCTTTACTGTTCGTAATAAAAAAATACTAGCTCCAAAATATCTAGAAGCCATCGATGATTCAGTACTGGATAATTTACAACAAGAAAACATTTTACAAAAATCTGCATTGATTCTGAGAAAAATAATACTCCAAATAGAAAAAAAAAATTATCAACAAAAAATATAACATCACAGCATTTAATATCCGGAGAAGTTTCAATACCAGAAGAATTATCAGACTTTTATTCTACCCTTCTTGGTGGATGTAACCAAAAACGAAAGACTGGCCAAAAATGTTCTCGTCTAGTTCGTTCTTATTGTCAAGATGTTATTTTCGGAGTTCATGATGGTCGAGTTAAAACGTCAAAGCATATCATGTTAGGTATGACTCTAAAAAGCTTAACAAGCAGCAGAAAAATAATTGACATTATAAACAGATATGGACACTGTATTAGTTATCAAGGCGTTGAAGAATTAGAAACTGAAACTACATTTACATCAATGAGTAATTATTAGAGTTTCGATATGATTGGAGTTGTATTAGAACAATTTTACTGAGTACTGTTTTAAATATTTGTTATTCAAACTGTAAAAATTTATTTAATGAAATTTCTTGACTAAGAAAAAAATAAGCTGCACAATTTGAACTTGATAACAGTGGATGCGCAGTGAAGGGCCGCAATAGACCAAGCGCTCTGTCTCACTCGCACTAGTTACTGTATACGCTCCTTGCTCCCCGAACTAATGCTCACTTTGAATGCGTCTAGCAAGATGATAGAACCGTCGAAACTGTCCGGCTATCATGTAAACATAGATTAATAGGCCCCCAAAAAATTATATATAAAATTGAGATTTTATAATATAACGTAAGTATAATTATAAATTATAATAGTTTAAGGGTGTCCGGCAGAGGGTTGCAACCATACTAACTGTCTGGCAATGAGCAACGCGAGTTTTGATATTATTACGAATCAAATATAAAAAAATTAAGTTTTATTTTATGATAAATTTGAGATGGAATTTTATACACCTTTGTTACCTGTTACCTGCCAAAGCCACCGCTGCCTCAGCTTCATGGGTGGGGATCATTCTTACCTGTACTAGGGACACACATAGAAAAATTTTCAGCTTTTATGAAAATCCGAAGGTCTGGCACTCACGGGCTCTTGGACTATGACTCATCTATATGCTGTGTATGAATTTAGCGAGCATTTATCTTTGGATTGGAGAAAACAAGTGGAGAGTAGTAAAGATACAATTTAGCGCGTACTAAGATTTACGCTCAAACCAGATTTCAAATAATAAACAGCATTTTCTGTTAAAAAAAATGTAAATGCTTGTTGACTATTTTGGATAGGATTTGGATTTAATTTCGCTACACGTTATATGTATCAATATCCTTTTTGTTGTATGTACGTATAGATATAATGATACTTGGGTCGTCACATAATGCAGACACCAATATTCTAGAAGTACCTTCACCGATTTTCTTTCAACACAATTTTTATTGCGCGCACATTAATTTGAATTCGATATCCTTACTAAATTAACAGTCAACCAAAGTCGATATTAACGCCAGCACATCCAGAGCGTCTCAAATTAACTATGTACTTCCATATTGTGTAGCCCCTACATAAACCGAGTCAAATAAATGACGTCAACGTTGTACTTTACATAACCCAAGGGTTGCGTGTTTGTTGCAATTGGTTGTCAATTACTTTTTCACTCTCTTGGAATCACTTTGTTATTTCTTGTGGAACTGAAATTCGTATTGCCATGGAAACGTTAAGCCCAAAGCGAAAGCAACCACTTTCAAAGTTTCAATACGGCTCTTGGCGTCTTTTTTTTATAGGGGAATAATAAAAGGGACTTTTTTCTTCAGATAAACAAACCAGATATCCTTATTTATTCGAAAAGACATTGTTACTAATTTACTTAAACGAATTATGGACTTGGGAATTATTGCAAAATATATTGCATACAATCGTAATAAAGTCTAGTATAGCGATACAGTCGAATATACAGACGTATTGCCGTATTTCTTTGTATCCTAGGTATCCTTTAAGGCTTTCACTGCAACATCATATAAGAGGAAAAACAACTAAAGCGACAAAAATGCTGACAAATTTTAAAAATCTACTACGCTATATTTCTTTTCTTTATACTATCCAAAAAAATGGCACTATTCATATCTATGGTAAAACTAGCAAAATTTCAAAATCACATTTTCTTACTAAATTCTATAAAATGCGTCAGCTCGTTTCTAATGGCGGGAATACTTTCTAAATAAAAAAATCGTCTACTGTGTCACCACAAAGAATTCAATGAGTATGTCAATCATTACATCAGAACATGTCTTCGCCACTTAAATGATGGTCCATACATAACTCTCATTTGGAAATGGGTCATATTTAAAGAGACCGGAATAACACTGCATAAATTAAAATCCGGGCGACCAAGATAAACAAGAACGGTAGTTTTCTAATCAGTCTGTTCGTTCTTTAATTCAATTGGTGCAAGAATTAGAGCTTCAGGATTCCAGTCAGAGGCTTAAAACAGGCAATTCAGCAATTTTAAAAGTTAACCAACATCTTATTTTTAGTTGATACTCATTTGCATCTTAATCGACAAGTGAATAGGGAAATGTCGACGCAAGGCACTTTAATTTTTGAAGATGAAAGGGAAAATGCAGTTTTAGTGATCATAGAGCATTATGTGGAGATGTAAGACAAATTTTTAATACCTGAATTACAAACTTACATTGTTTTTTTTTTCTTTTACAAATTAATCTTTAGTAGAGGGGACTTCCTTGGCCTCCACGCGATTCTGATTTAACCCCTATGGCTTTTTTCTGTGGGGTTACCTTAAATATAAAGTTTACAAAAAAAAAAAACAACATTCTGGCGCATTTGAAAGAACATTTGTATCATAGCGAGGGTTAACATTTGAACGATGTTATATCTAGGAAAAGAGAAGAATTGCATTTCTTCCATGAAGTCAAATAATAATGTTAAATAAAATAACGCCCAAAATATATAATGTTAAAAACAAGCCAAGTTATTAAAATAGTATGTACTCTAACCACTCACAGTTATTTTTACTAATTTATTTTATTTTAACCATCTCAAGAACATAATGACTTTTAAAATATTTTGGTTTTGAAAATATAACTGCACCCAATTTATTACTGTTAATCCTCTTGATTTAGAATGGCATGACAAAACATGCAAAGGGCTTTAGCTCAACAGCACGGTGTATATACAAAACCAATACATTTAACGAGAAAATGGAAAAAGTCCTTTACCACTGAACCGGTAAACATTCATTTATGCTTTAATCGATCCCCTAACAGTTATTTCATCGTTGTTGTTTTCCCACTGAAAATAGAATGGCTTCATTTCATTTTAAACACCCTGAAACCATCTAAATGCCATTTAATTTGTGCCTAACTTAAGTCGGGTACGACTTTACAGAAATTTAAGAATCTAATAAAATATTTTATTAAATTTTTATAAAATGACTCAATGTTAAATTTACAATTTTTTTTTTTTAATGAAAATCAATATTTAATCAACCAAATAGTTCTGTTTCCACCCCTACGGACAATGTGAATCACTGTGTGTCATTGTTCATTTCCGCAACAAAAAAGGAAAATAATAAAAAAAACTCTTGAAGGCGAAAATATAAAACCAAGGCTTTAAGAAATGTGAAGGTACCTTAGGATTTAAACCAGGTAAAAGTCACGAACACAAAGGAGACGAATATGATTTCTATTTGGGGGGCTTATATTGCTTTATCACACGAAATGTTCTTTTGCATACGGAGTGTGTGCATTTCGAGGGCCATTAACCTCAATGAATTGAAGCTAGGACATGCTTTTTTCCCTTCATTCAAAATGTTGCGTGCTCTGGGGCATAGGCATAGAGAATTGTTTCGTTGAATAATGAATGACTTGTGCAGAACATAGACATGATATCCGGGATCTGATAATAGAGCTGTCGCCAAAATGTCGGGTTCATAAAATCAATACATTTGATTGCTGGATAAAATATTTAAAGTTGGTATAGGCACTTGCATTCTTATTTTTTGTTGATTGGTAATTGTGAAATAATTCTTACTATTTCGTTCAACGGGAAGCTTTATTGTTTTTTTTATATAGCTTATAGGATCAGTGGCGCGATGGTTAGTGCGATGAATTGCCGCTCACAAGGTCTGGGTTCGATACCCAGTCGTAGCAACACCTAAATGATTGTTCAATGGCCCTCCTCTCGTGATGCTCTGACAAATCATCCGAGTATTATCAATTGTCAAGAAAAGCTTATCTCAACTAAGCCGTTCGAAGTCGGCATAATACAGGAGGTACCGCTATCTTGTAAGAAGTACACACGCACACATGAATGGTTGTGAGAAAGCTAGGCCCTGGGTACCAACGAGCATGTTGCGCCAAAAAATATTTGTATTTTTTGGCTTATCAAAAACCTTTCTATTTAGCAATTCATCAGTCCATCTTCTATAGACAGCTAGGTAGGTGTAAAGGTTGATAAAATACGTGCTGTTATACACTTGTGCCTTTCATACATTTGAATGCAGATATATTGCCACTGACGAATTCATACTCAACCGTGCCCAAAACTTATACGAATTAAGTCGACTTGGGACGAATGAAAAGATCGTGTTATTTATAATGGTAGCTAACATCAAAGCCAAATTTGTCAACATAAGCTCCGATGGAGGAAAAATATAACGTTGATAAGGACTGTGTTATAGTATTTTCGGTAAACGCAGCCTGTACTTCACCGGATCTGACAACGGCTAATTGAATAAGTTGTGGTTTGAATTGCACAAAAGTCACCATGCATATCAAATTGAATACTTTTGGATAGGCTAGTGACACGCACTCAGAACGTTTTATCTCCTAACATTCCGAGGGGACTCGGACGATTTTCATTCGTCCCACCTGATTTGAGATAGTTAAGTTACGGAAACCAAACTTCCGTTACTGTTGCTAATAACATTTACGTCAGTTGAGTTGAAAACTCAATCTTCATGAAACAGCCCAAACGAACTACAAACGTGTTACAGGGTCTTAGAATACAGATGAAACAGCCCAAACGAACTATTAATGTATTACAACACATCAGATATTATGCTAAAAAAACTTAATTTCTAATCTAATCTTCCAAATAGAATGTTTAGGTAAACATACATATTAATCGCTATTGAACTCACTATGTACTTGGTTTATTAGGCCGAGGCGAATTGATTGATGACAGAACATTTAAGCATTCAATTTCGGTTCTTCAAATAGGTTACTCTACATAATGACAATCGACAACCAATCCGAATCGTATCTAGCAGGTGACAGGGCGTAAATTTACTTCCATGCTGAATTGAAGTGGTCATTTGTTTACTTATTAGGATATGTAAAGTGGATATTAGTATGTTAATGTTTTACAAATGAATGTAAACAGAAATTACTAAACATTACTTATTTGACAATTGAGTTGAAGTTATGAATAATTCAATACAAATGCAGCTGATCTGAATAGGAACGAAATATAAGCTATCGGTTTATGTAAAATAAAAATATTCAGCTTGTTTGGCACAGACAAGTTTTTAGAGTACAGTGTTATTAGGATATTTTAGAAATGACTTGTGCTAAACGAGGAAACAAAATTCAATCGAAAACATGTAATTATATTATTATAATATATTTTTTTCAGCACATCGTGGGAGAAATTCAGATTAGTTATGTGGTATGAATTCTCGAATTAAACAAGACAATACATTTACGTAAATCAAAATATTTGCATGTCCCCTAAATTTTAGAAATGACAGTCGGGAGCATTAATATTGTGAATGTGAAATTGAAATGAAAAACTCAACATAAAATTACAATTAAATAATTGGTAGTACATGAAATTCTAGATTAACAATGATGTTTACAAATAAGACAATAAAATTAGGATTGAAATGAATTAGAAAATATTTCAGCAAATAATATGAAAGTAAAGAAAAGAAAAATTAAAAAAGTGACGTGAATTGTCGCCAATCGCACGATCCTTAATTGGATCGTGCGACTTATTTATCTAACAGTTAGATGTACGGAATTATACCGTTCAATAACATGATTAAATGACGCTTAGAAATTAAGTACAGCGGATTGAAAGAAGTTTTAAGGTTCTTGAGAAACGTGAGAATGTGATAAGTAAGTAAGATTAAGTAAAACATAAAATAAATTTTCTAAAAATAAAAAATCCTCAAACATAATAAATCTTTTTTTCTATATAACTTATACGAAGTCTATTGTTTGTTTTTTTTTTGACTCTTATACGAAGTCTTTTATTTATTTGTTTGAATAATGTCGAAAATAAAAATTTTAACTGTTTTTTTTGTTTTGTACGTTTTTTATCACTAAAAATAAGAAAAATGCAAAATGATATAAAAAACGGGGCTAACAATCCTTGGAACACGATTGTTTAAAAAATACATAGTAGTAAGACACATGAAAAGGTTAGCACATCCAATATATATTTTTTTAGTAAGTTTACCCAGTTTATTATTATTTCATAAAACATATATTTTAAGCCAAACATCATTTTAATATCAATAAATGAAAATACAAATAAAGGCGCAGTTCGAGTCCGTCGCTTTGCATTATTTTTTCGTTTTCATTTCGATTTTCTATTCAATATGATTTTAAACGTAAATTCCGGTGATCAGTTTAGGTTTGCCAAAAAAAAATCAATAGTATAATGTAACTAGAACTCTCGACTGATTACCAATTTCCCATCTAGTTATGCAGTCAATCTAATTTGGTTTAACTCTGAATAATTTTCGAAAATCAATACATTAATTCGCAAGTTAATTAAAACTTTAGCGTACTACAGGCTTGATATATGTGTATACTACCGCTATAAAAGTAGCATCAGTTTGATTAAAGAAAACACCCCTATTACGACATGACCACATTGCATGCAGGCAACAAAATTAAGGACTACAAACTCTAAGCTGCAACCACGGACATTACATCATCAACCCTCTGGTAAACTTTTATTGCTTACAAATTCTGTGACAAAATTAACTGACTTGGCAGTACTCTTGTATCTAATGTTATCGATACTCGTCTATTTTGTTGCGCTACAGCCTGCAAATAACACAATTGAATTTCTAAAAAGGTTATTCATGGAAGTATGCGACAATGGATTTTTTTTAAGCTGATAAGGAAGTGCTCAGCGCATGAGATTGTAATTTCGGAACTAATAACATTAAATCAGGGAGCCCTTCACGGAATAAATGTCATGCACACATTCGGGTTCATGCGACCAAACACATTTGATTTTATCAAAAGTAGATGTGGCAAGGAGATGACAGGGCTGTAGGAAGACAGACCAAACCTCCACGGAGTGATGTTATCCTTTTATTGACAGCATTTGTGGCGCTGTATATTATTGATTGCAATCGAAAATGTGCTGTTTTGAAACTATATACGTCCATGCAGTAGACGGCAAGGGTGAGAAAGGACTCTGCTTTTACTCAGTCTATACACGCTACGCTGAGTTTTATATCATTTATACAAGAGTGTTTGAATAACCACATCAAAGGAACATTTAGCAGTGGGATTAAGCACAGTACTATACATAGGGAAATGAGGGTGGGAATTTTATTGTGGAAAGGCTCCGACTGTTATTGCCAATTGACGATAATATTCTAAAGAGTTATGTGTATTTTAAAAGATTTTATAATTTTCCTTTCTTCAAACTTTTTGAATTCGTCGATAAATTTTAGGAATGCATAGTTGCGCGTGGAGTTAACTATGCTATCGAGATTAATATTTTGAGTACATTCGCATAATTTAATCAAAAAAATATCCATAACGTGGAATTAGTATTCCTTTCGTGAAATCCCCATTAATAAAGAAAGTAATGAATTTAATGTTTGCCTATTATATCCTTAATTTCATTGCACTATGACATTTCGCCCATTTGATTGCAACTTTATTATCCTTATACATACTGAAAAGAAATTTGTGTTGGTTTATTAAATACTTTATCAGATGCCCAACTTCTCGTTATGCAAAAAAGTTACAGGGTAGCGCGTTGTAACTTGTTTCCTTCAAAATTAATCTTATGACATAATAATAATGGACATTTGGGAAAATTAAAGTATTGAGTCCATTGCTTCCTAAGATAATAAGTCGAGGCGTCAGTTTCACGGGGTAGCAAATTGTGAGGTTGTGGAATAAGTAGGTCAATCAAATGAAATGCGAATGACATTATTTTAACGTCTGGTGATGCATATTTTGAACATGAATACGGTAAAATAAATAGTCGAATTTCCTAAATATAACAGCTACACAGATAAAATGTGCATTTTCAGACATTGCCTTTATGAAAAAAAGGGTCGAATTGTAACAGTCAAGTGAGAACTCTACTAAACTTTTTTTCCTTGTCGAAAGTTATACTGTTCCTATTCCTATTCAACTATGTTTTGTTACATCGAAACGTTGACGCCCAAAATAGTTTGAAAATAAATTAATAGTATTTATCGTTCATCAGTTCGACTGTGTCAACTATCTCGTTCCAATTCTCATCAAATTTTAATTACACTATTGCCTCATAGTTGGGTAAGCTTAAACACGCTAGCGAATCTAAATGAAAACGAAATTACGTATTTCCCTCTTAATTAACTCTCTTGCAAGATGTACATTCCTGTCAGCAGTAAATTAATTCAATGAAATATATGCGATCCAATCTTCCAACCCCCATACATAATTATTTTGAAACATATGAGTGTGTGCGTCTTTTGTGCTTACGTAAGGGTTCAATCGCATATTCGCCAAAATTTGCTTGACAAATTCGAAAGATGAAACGAAAGATTTACGACTGCATCCATTTATTTCACGATTCCTATCAGCATACCATATATGTGTATTCTTTCTATAGAAGTACCAATTTTTATGGGAAAAGAAGAGATACTTTATAAACAGGGTGAACAGACTCCACAGTGATGCCTTCCCTTATTCAGGACAATGCATCCAATTGATCATTTTCATAAATCAGATAAACTTACTCATTGTGTCCCTGTTTACTTTCAGAAAATGGATATTTCCCCTAAAAAGGATATTATTTCAAGAATAACGGCTTCATTGAAGCGCGTTTTTCCTGTTCCGAGTACACCAAGTGCTCTTATAAATCAAATTCAGTGTCCCGTATACCTAATTTAGCGTTGGCATATTTTCTCTAATGTTTCCTTGATTCGCAATAGATTTTCTAAATGATTTCCTAATTCTTTCACCCGGTTGCCCACCACTTAGCTGCAGATATAAAGTGATTTGCATGTTTTTTAGGGATAACAACCACAATCCCAAAACAACTAAAAAACAGAATAAAGGGACACAGATATATACAGATCTGGATACGGATTTAGATGCCATCACAATTATTTCAATTGCATGTTATTTGGTAGGTACTGGTACCTTGGCGCAATTTCCTAATCTGACCTCATTCCGTGTAACCTTTTTGTTTGACAGCGTCAAAACATTCGCTTTTATTGTTGCAGCTTGTCACCCCAGAGGATTTATTTTTTTTGGTTTTGTTGCCTATTGATTGCATTAAGGCGACACATAGGTGAACACAAAAAGTAGGCCATACGCACCAATAAACAAAAGACTGAAGGAGTGAGAGTGTATCGTTAAATAAAAAAAAGGAAACAAACATAAACAGAGTGTGTAATTTTGGCACCCTAATTTGAGGGGATGGCTTGATGGCCGTCCTGTTGTGTTTTTGATTAAGCCTCACGACCTGTAATTGTTACAAAAAAGGAAAACATCATGCACAAACATATAATTCAACTATGTTCTTTTTCTTTACACGTACACCATAGGTATTGGGACTCGGTGGAGAAATCTGACATTTAAAGCGCTCTCGGTACTGTACACATGTTATCCTTCGGACATATTTTTCTTGGTGCATATTGGCAGCAGTTTCTATAAATGCCATTAGGAGATTAGGGGATTACGCAAATGCGGCTTTGGTACACTTTTATGAGTATCTAATGTGCTGTTTGTACGTAAAGGATTTTGTTTTTATAGCTTAGTGTTTCAATTAATTGCCAAAGAGATCTGCCGTTTTCCACGCAGAGGATAGTTTTTAATATAAGCGGTAGAGAAAATAATATAAAAAACTGTTTCAGGTCAACATTATTAATATTTTAGAGACAACAAACGGATCTAGTTTTAGTTTTACAAATGAAAATTTAGTTTGAAGTAATTAAGGAGAATGCTTCAGCTTTTTAGGTTTGAAAAAAAGAAAAACTTTTTTTAACAAAAAAATAAATTCTATAATTAAATAAATATTTTGCTACTTTAGTAAAAATTGATCATTCTGGTTTCTTAGGCTTATGACAGCTCGACACAGCTCTCGATACTAGGCAGTAGGAGAAATAAACTTTGATTAAACACAATGATTGATATCATTCATCTTAAACTAAAAAAATTTAATAAAAAAAAACAAGTCCTCAAACCTAGTTTCTAACTTGAATTGAATGTGTGAAGTTAATATTTTCACCACAAAGAAGAGGGCCCCCTGTTTAACACCGAATCCGAACGCAAATTTGAGAAGCTTTTCATAACAGAGTTACACTTGGATGTTTTTCAGAATTTTGCAAGAGATGGGACAGTGAAAAAAACGTAGGTGTAGTCACTTTTGAGATTTGAACCCCGCACTTAGTAGTCCAACGCACTAACCACTAGACCACTCCACCCACATCTTAAACCTACATTCTACAATTTAGATAATACTGAGCTTTTAATTTTTTGTCACATTTTGATGAATACTAGTCAATATTCTTTAAAAAATGTTTAGGCGTTTTAAATCACAATAAGTACTCATTAACTTCAGGCAGCGACCTGTACACCAATGTGCCCCTATCCCGGTCCCCTACATAATTGCTATTAACGCATTATAGTTTTTTTATTTCTAAATATTAAAGTATTATAAGACACTATTATCTTCAATATCTGCAGTATTTCTGATCAGCTATACAAGCTGGCGTACGAATTGAATAATTTATTACTCTTGTCAACACATTAAAACCATATAGAGATGCATCGCTGAACCAACCCGGAATAGATTCGACGTTGCGCGATGACATTAATTTAACTGAAGCACTTTGCCCTCTTGAGCATAGACACTCGTAAGGCGACGTACAAACGTAGCTTTACATAAATTATTAAGTAGCTCAATGTTCACGCGTGACATTAAGTAGAAATAATAATTTTTCTTTTGTATACAACAATTTTACAATGACAATGAATTTACTCACTTTAACTAGATTAAAGGGATTTGAGTATAAATCGTATGTATTCAGTTGTGTAATAAAATCGTTTCGTATAGAAATTTGCATATGTAATTGTTTATTAAGGACATTTCAACAATGTACTTGTTGTTTATGACCATTGTCATTATATTTCGTACATTTGATGCACGAATGGCGGTACCTACAATTTTAATGCGAATTTACACGATTGAGTTGACATTTGGTTAGTTCTAACAAAGATTACTGCTTCGATGTTTTGCCAAATAATCGTATTGTGCTTATCTATAAATATTGGAAATCGGGATAACAAATTAATTTAATAATTAAGTGATTTCTTAAAACAAGAAATGATGTAAGGCACATATCAACGCAGTGTTCTATGTAGCTTTGTGTCAAAAGCGGATGAAGAAATGCTTGCTCGCTTGGAAATTTTAAGAAAATCTGCCCACTATCACGCCCGGTTTCAGAAAAAAAAAACATATGAAAAGGCTAAAATCCGCTCTGCGAATCATTTAATATCCTATTCCATTCTTGTTCAGACCAAAATCGATGCATTGTTTTGAAACTGTTTTAATAAAACGCCATCAAAAAGGGGGGGTGGTCTAAAGTGCTGGTCTATATAGAAGAAATATATATTGATAAAGCGTCTTATTAAGATATTTATACAATGTCATTGCTTATATGTCATTCCTATAAAGTATTTTCGAAACAATATAATTGGATAATATTGCGATGTACATTTGGAGAACTTTTTGACCCATGCTCACTCTTTGAAGATGTTAATTTTATTGATATGATTAATAATCAAACGATTCGCACAGCAAATTGTAGCCATCTCATGTGTTTTAAAATAAAACTATATGGCGTCTTTAGTCATAGAATAGGATGAACTCGAACATATATCATACAAATACATATGACATTTAATAAATCAGACAAACACATGCATCATTTTAATTATTTGTCAACAAGTAAAGGGAGTAAATCATCAGCTACATAATTCATCATGCTAATTGACACAGATGCCATATGATCTGGAACTCCCTACGCCTGACATCATTTCAATGCAACGCATAATTTGAATTCACTTTCACTGACTTTAGCTATCAAATGAAAATACATGCGACGTTTCGTAATTTTCGAATCACGTAAAACCCTCGCCCAGGCAATCCTACTCATATGAACTCATTAAATCAATTAATAAAGTAATTTACATTGGAATGTGAGTATGGGATCCAGTCTTGTGTTCCGACAAAAATATGTGAATTGTTTTTGAGTTTTCAATGAGTCACTGTTCACTTGATTTTGATTCGGCGCGTCACAAATGATTCCCGCTGGTCTTATTGTCATGTCATCGTGGGACATCGTGATATTCGGTTCTCAATTGTTAACAACAAAATATTGCGAACAATTTTATTTGTTTTTTTTTTAATTAATTGTTACGGACAACTTCCGTTTTCTTTTATGACAAGTGGGGATATTCAATTCAGAAGTTTCATATCAAATTGATTGTAGATAGGTATCAAAATATGAGGATGTGAGTAATGGACGAATGGGAATACTACATACACTTACTGATCGGATGTTAATCATTAGTACATTGTTTAAAACACTCGTATGAAATTGATGTGATCCGTAAGGACTATAGTCATTTATGCAATATTTGACCACTTGAAGTTATAATAAGTATGCCATTTCGAAATAAAAATGAATCAATTTTTTATCTGTCAAAATAGATGTCGTTTTTTTACGTATGCGAATTTGCATGATATGAGTCGGCCTACAGATGCAAGATTCACCGCTGCGCTACTGATTCACCAGCGGTCAATAATGAGACAATAAATTTAAACCGACCGAGAAGACAGGCAAACAATGAAACGAACTTCCAGCTGAAGTATTTTTCACCAATATACAATCTGCAACAGAGTCAATAAACATCAGGTCGCACCTGGAGCGTTATATAGTTCGCATCTCCTGAGAATGGTTTAATAATAATAAAAAAACAATAGTATTTATTTTAATCCCTGCCTCTAGAGTTTTTTTTTAGATATTACTTAGATATTTATGTTAATTATTTATAAGAAACCGTTGATTACATTTTATCTATATCTAATCAATTTTTCATTGCTAAACGATGTCACAAAAAGTTATATACATAATCTACAAATTAAGTATAAATTATATCGGCTGGTTTTTGACAGATAAAAGTAAAAGAACTACACTGCTGAATTTAGTCATACAAGGTGGGCCAAAAGAGATCACCCTATTAAAGGATGCTCTTATTTTTGCAAAAGGCCGCCAATGTCAAATATGTTTTGACATTTGTGGACTAGTCAGACTAGCCATGTAGCGATACACTCCCCAAGAACACGGAATAATCGTGTCTATTTTTTGCATAACAATTCGTCTGTAGTGTTGGCGCGAATTCCGTCGCCGATTCCCCGGCCGTCCGACTGCGCAAACACTGCGCCGTTTGGCCACCAACCAAGAGTTGCCAAGAGTGTCCGACCCCGGAGCGCCCGTTGTGCCGAGAATATCGCCGCTGTTGCCGAGAATGTCGAGCTGTCGCCGGAAACATCGACCGTGCCTCGCAATTAGCCATCAGCCGGTCGTCCCTAAGTCGAGTTTTGGTCAAAGACTTGCGCATGTTCCCGTACAAAGTCCAGTCCGTGCATCATCCTCAATCTCGAGGACGAAGTGGACGATTTTTCGACCAAAATCATAATGAGCGAGAACCCCGCTGGTCAAACGACAACAGTGGACGGTGCGCGATATAGGGCCATGTTAACCGAGGTTTTTCTACCGCAATTGGACGAATTATGAATGGAGGAAATGTGGTTCCAACAGGACGGAGCAACGGCACACACTGCGCTAGCCACAACCGATATTCTAAATGCCCAAACAACAACGCATGACTTCTTTTGGCCCACCTTGTACAATTTAATATTCACGGAAATGGATTCTCAAAAGTAATAATGGACAACAGAAACAGATGTGAAGAAATTTGAATTGTACGTTACACTTTGAAATTTAAAATGTTTTACAGTCGTGAATTTATTTTTGCCGCCGTGTCGAAATGACATTCAAGTCAAAAATATATTGTAATGTTGTATTTATTTTAATTTGTATTTCCTATAGCAATCGTTATTATTATTCAACGAAACCTTTGTGCATCTTTTTCTTGATTTTTCATTACGATCTGGGACAAGGTAGAATGAATTGGAGAGGTATGATAATTTCGTAATTTTAATTCAGTCCAGTTGAGATAAAAACATGTATTCCTTGTTGATGTTGTGATACACATATACAAATAAAAATCATATGTGAGTTGTGAGAGAAGCATATTTTGTCAAATACAACCTTATTTTTTATCTCAGTGGAGATTTCAAATTTTGTGTTATGACCCAAAAGCGCAAAAGTTAGATTTGTTGTTTGTCACTTAAATACCCATTGCTAACAATGCAAATAATACGATTATTCAAATTGTTATCTTCGTAACTTAATATGTATAAAGTTGATGGAGGTTTCTTCCTTTGGTATAGTAAGAAACCTCCATCAACCATATATTTGCAAATATAATTAGCAATGAAACCGAATGCTACTAAAACATAAAAATATAAAATTTCTCCATCATCCTCTTCTACATATCAACACTGAACAAACAACTCCATAAGTTTCAACACATTAAAGCATGGGTTGTCAACATCGTCACTCCCAAAGGACATATTACACTCGTATGCATCTTCATAAATCAAGCACAACGTGTGGCAGGAAAGCGTTTGAACTTTTCCACTTTATAACTAAACAACCCCCATGAACGCGTGCTAATTATGATATGCACTTCATATATGTTTGTACGTACGTTGTCGAATAAATATAGTCATACACTCCTCCATACTATAATTTCTTTTAATTGCCCTTTGACAGTCGCTGTTGCTGCCAGAATTTAAATTAAAATCTAGCGGCAACGGCTATAATACTATTCCCGAATACCCAGCGGTTTGTATCATCCACTTCGGGGATAATTAGCGGTTTAGAATGGTTTTGTCCATCTAGCCTTACCCAATTAAATTTAATTAAAAGTTCATTAGGGCTAAGATGTACAATACTGAAAAAATAAGAAACAAAAACAAACTGTCGAGGGCTATAAACTCTCGGACGCAATTTTTACGCGTATTTTTTTGATTAGTCAAAGAAGAAAAGCTATTTCTCTAATTAAAGTAGTTCACTTTCAATGTCGAATAGAAAAGGAAAGACATTCGCATTTTCCATCAGAGCACTTCTACGACAAATTTTAAGCTCGTATAATTGTTTACATTACAATTAGCGTAGTGTAATGTTAAATTCAATATTTATGCTATATCCCATATAGAGGTATATATAAGTTTTAATTCTTAGTTTGTATTGTAACAAAGAGAATTATTAAGTTAGATATAAAATTATAGACATTAAAGTGTATGCATCGACACAGAATCGGAAGCTGATTTGCTTTCTAGATCTAGTCTGTCCGTCCATTCGTCTAACAGTGCGTCACCAATTTAAATGCCTCAATTTTTTAAAATTTTGGAACAAATTGGTTCCATGCATATAAATATCTTGTCTCTTCAAAGGGTAGGTAAACGATTTAATTTTTCACATTTTTATACCCTATCCCATAGGGGTATATTAGTTTTGTTAATTAGACATAAAGAAAAAATTAAGCTGCATATACCTTAAAGTGTGGATCGACTCAGAATCGTTAGCTGAGTCGATTAAGCCAAAATGTGTTTATGCAAAAACACATTACTACCACTTTAAGAAATAATTAAACTCGTAATCTGATCGTGAGTCTGATCTTAGTAGGTATCTGGGTAAAAACCATCGAGTGCTAATGATTAGTGAAAATATCTCATAATATCTCATAATATCTTGTGCGGAAGATAATTTCCTTCGCTAAATTGAATTATATTATTTCTTGTTATACCGCCTAAAAAAAATCATAGAATTACAAAAAATGTTGAAATCTTGAATGACACATAGTTGTTGTCCTTCAGTTTTCAAATCAATTTCGCCAATCCAAATGCAACTGTTTGCCATCCCAAGCAAATATAATCTAAATGTTGACATTGGTTCTTTTTTCGAGGGTGTTCCTTTGACCACCTGGTGGATATTGACATTGACGACGATGACGACGGTGTTTGTGTATACAACAACAATGAATAGTGATCACGCCAACACAAAAAGTTGACCCAAGCCGGCACTCGTCAGTCGGCAGAATACCTGACAGAATGTTCAATTACACCCTGCTCTGTCTGCGTAGCCTTTATTTTGTCAAAGTGCTTCATTCTGTATTCGTGTCTGTCGGCAACGGCTAACCAGAAAACACCGAAGGAAATACCTACTCACGTAATTAATTCTTGATTATTATCGCATTTTGGCGACAGGTGCTACTTCGACGTGCATATGACGAAATATGCGGTACAGCTACTGTTTGGGTCTTTGTCCTCATGTTCACTACTTGTACATGTGAATTCTAAGGTGTGTACTTTTTTTTTGTAAACGCTATTTTATGAGTTATATGGCTTGGAGGCAATTGATGGCAAACTTTAGGTGAATTTTAACATTGTTAGAGGCTTTTATAGCCACTTTTCAGAAGGAGTAATGGCATTACAAGTTCTTTAAATAACGTTAACGTTATGCATAGCAAGTAAGTTCTGGGAAAATGTTAGTTTTTTTTTTTGGATTTTAGCTATAGAAAAAGAATACCTGAATCATTTACGTACTTAACATTTTTTTTATGTTTTTTTAGGAAGGGGTATATGTAGTAGTCATGTTATAAATGGCTCAATTTTAGCATTTGCCTACCCCGAAATAATCACTTGCGTGATAATTTTAATGAAAGTAGGGGCTCAATATGTACAGACCAGATGGAGTTGGTAAGGTCTATTTTGTTTTGGTTGTTTTTGTTATTTTAGGTTTACCTAAATAAAAGTGGGAAAGAGTCCGTCAGGAATAGTTCATGAGAAAATAATTATTGTAGCAGATGCTTTGAATAGATAAACAAAGTTACAGAGCGCCTGTATCGATTTTACTGACCAAATCACTTATGGATATGCTCTGTCACGAATTTAGTACAAGCATTGCGAAATTAATAATTACGTAATATAGCTTTAGAAAATATTTTTACGACTAGGACTGCAATGCGTAATTATCCATATAAAAAAAATTAGTATAACAATATTTTGTTTTATATAAATACACGTATATTAAAATGAGTGTAGGTACTTGGCAGAACTAATACAAAGCAGATATCTACTAGTATTTTTTTTATTCTGAAATGAAATGCGAAAAAAATAAATATCTGGCATTTACGGCCTATATCGGGCCTCAATTTAAGCTTCTCATCCATTTGTGTGTGCAAACTTAAAATTGTTGCCACAAAGAAATTGCAAATTTGAGAAGCTTGTCATGTTAGTGTTACTCTGGGATATTTATCATACTTTCGGATGAGGTTAATAAAAATGAGACATTTTAAGCATTTTTGATGACAAATTGGTTGATAGCTTAAATTAATCTTTGAGAAATTTACTTAAAATAAATTTTGGTTTATATTTCAATCTAATAATCGATTATTGAATTGGGTATGTTTAAATCCAATTTATTATGCTTAGCGGTTTCGGATAAACCGTGATTACAAATTTAAGGTATCTACGCTGAAGAGATCAAATAAAGTAAATACATATTTTTAAGACAAAACCAATCCACACAGATACAGTCATCAAAAGTATATTGAAAAAGTCACTGTTTGGCAGGATTTTCGGTCTGTAATAATTCTAAAACGCCACTAGCATTCTCTACAGATCGATGATAACCCGCTTTTTATCAAAACGACGTTAACATTTAACAACGTTATATATAGCCATAGACTTTGTTTTTACGTACAAAAAATGTGAATAGCTTTTTATTTCGATTTCAAAATCGAGCGCAATTTTTGAATGACATTTTTATTGAATTCATAAACATTTTCGAACTTAACATTTGGTTTAATTCTAATAAGAACATACCAAAATGTTTAGTGTTGTTTTGATTTTATCCGGTTCGTTGAATTAAAACCCCTTTTCCTTTTGTATTTTTATATTTATGTATATTTGATTTTACTGTATTTGTCGTTTTCCTGTTTGTAACAATGTTGGTTTTTCTTTTATTGTTTCAGTTCTTGCTCGTGGTGTGGTTGGCTATAATTTTTTTTAGTTTAGATAAACTAAACTAAAAAAAAATATTTCTTTTAAGTCAAACTTTAAAAAAATGCTGACCGCAACCGTCTGTGTGTTCATACCATACTAAGTAACTACATGGATAGTATATTTTAAAAGTTAGAATCTCATTCTACTTTGAGCAAAGCTAACACAATGATAAAGACGTTCAAAAAGTATGTCTGTTATGACAACTGGAGGCTAAATTAATATCTGAAGTTTATGGATAATAAACACAGTCGGGATCTTTAAATTAATTTTTTTAAAAATAATAAATTAAATTATCCTACAATCATTAACGTATGCATTTTCTCATCGAGGCATGATTGCAATGAAATTTCTTCTCGAGAAATGAAAATAAAGAAACCGCATACACAGAAGGAGAATACCATTAAGGTAAAGTGAGCATAAATTATTAAGTCTACGGTGCACATAAGTCTAAATTAACAATTACAATTAAAAAGCAAAGAATATTTTTCAAAGCTAAACCTTTAGGCAAATCAACTTTCAAAAAAGGTTACTTTTAGATGAGTAGATATAGCTACCCAATCTATAATGTGTAATACTACCCTGAAATCGTATACGTCAAAAGTATTATATATCTCAGACTGTCCATAAGCCAGATTACAGATAAATGATATATGGAATATAACCTTCGACATATACACTTGTATATATGTTATATACAAACAACAAATAAGTGTCGTAAACAAAGACAAATTAGTGCTAAGGAAAAGAAAGAAGGGAAATTCCTTTGTGTAAACGTGAAGTATCGTATAACCTCTTTTTCGACGCTGCTACATGCATATATGTATCATGAAAACAAAAAAAAATTGTAAATAAGTACTTAGGTTTAAGCCCTTTAAAAAAAAACGCCTAACCACTTTTCTTTTATGCTACAAATGCCAAGTGCATGCATTCCAACTAAGGAATGTAATAATGTAATAATGCAAGCTAAATAAATCATAATGAAGCACAACGTTGTAGTTTACATAGGTATGTGTTACAAATAAACCTATATATCTACATTATGTCAAATATTCTACTATGTTTGGAATAAATTTCACAATTAGTCGGTTTTGAAACTCATGTCATACGCAACTACAACGATGGAAAGTACACGCCATTTAAAAATCTTTAAGTCAGTTTAAAAATTAATTTTCAATGTGATTTGGTGTACACTTTTGAAGTGGATACAATTTATTTAATATTTAAAGTTATAATTTCTTCGACATTTAAATGTATTCCAATTTGAAAATACACTACAGATTTTGTATCTATTTGCATTCATTTTCTATCTGCTAGTCACGAAAATGGAGAAAATAACAACAAATGGAAAACTAATTTCTAATAAAAAATTTTTTTGAATCTTACTACATCGGAAATATTTCATGTGGTTTTTAAGAAGGACTTGATTATAAAAAAAATTGGACATGGATTTCGTAAGTAGTGTTTTTAAAAACGTGATACTAACAAAATAAAATCAATTATCCGGGTTTATTAACATAGATTGAACTTACCTATGCCAACTTGAGTATTGCAAATTGTCAAAGTTGATTGACAATGAATAACATTCAATAGCGGTCGATAAAGCGGAGTATACAAAATCATTCGTTTGTAGGCACTTTTGTTTTGAAGTTCGCGATTTCTGGCTACAATTCAAATGTTTCTCATACGAATGTAGTATTTAAATATTTCTTCGTTCACAAGTGGCGAAGTCGTACGTATTCGAAAATGATGAACATATGTGGCTAATGATGAGATGTAGATATAAAAACATAAGAACTTGAAAAATGGAATTTCCACAAAGCTCGATAAACAACTCCTAAAATCAACTGTTGTCTATTTTCAAGATACGGTGACTTCCTTGTTGTTAACAATATACATAGTACATAGTTATGCAAAGGAACGTGTCTATGCCAACCACTTACAAACTGTTGATGTGATCGTAGTTTTTGAAAATTATTGAACATTAGAGCAACGGATCATATTCCATGTCAACATGTTTACATGAAATAATTATATCCGATCTATTTTGAAAAATAGTGTGATCTTATTTATTAAGCTACGTTCACTAATGTTATGATTACCAATATGTTTGTTAAAGATTCATAACGACAAATTACAAACAAACATACACTTTAAAAGAAATATTCGAAATCGCATTCCACACTAACTAGATCGTTATGTTCGGTAGAACACAAATATTTCCAAACTAATGTAAACAAAATTGAAATTCATGCACATAGTGTGTTGATGTGAATGAAACGCACAGCTGCCCGTATTTCTGTGCGGGTGTGTCAAAAAAAATGCTAATGAATTTCAATTAAGTCACAACCATACTCAAACTCTCAGATACACTCAACGAAACAAAGCAGAAAAACATCGCAAATAGATTCCACTGAGTGGAACTCGAGATACACAAAAACTTGAAAATATCTTTCAAGAAGGGGTACAGTCAATAAGCGTCCAATACACGGTCGATTTAAGAACCTGTTTTTTAACGGCATGCTGTTGTTTAGTATTGCAAGGCAACATTGAATCACATAAGATCTTGACACACTCGTTTTTGGATTCTAACCATGTGTCAGTTATTGTGGTCACAGTCGATTAATAGAAAGAGAAATTGTAAACATAAAGCGATCGTCCCGGTAGGTATGGGTTGTAAAACCAATGACCAACAAACACCAGGGTGCAATGACACCTATCAAATGTAGTTTCGTTACGCTTTGGCTATCAAGCGTTAATACCATCCAGCAACATCCTCTGTTACTTCGACTCACAAATTTAAATACAAAAGTAGTCCGAGTCCGACGCGCAAGTCAAGTTCAAACAATGTCAATTTCAGAGCAACCTACATGAGGGCGTTGAGTAGAATTTCCGTTTTGCATTTTCTCATCGAGGCATGATTGCGATGAAATTTCTTCTCGAGAAATGAAAATAAAGAAACCGCATACACAGAAGGAGAATACCATTAAGCTAAAGTGCGCATAAATTATTAAGTCTACGGTGCACATAATTACATATGGTACCTACCTTGGGATATCGTTTGTTTGTGATTGGGAGTTAGTTTTTACTTAAATTTGAAATTTGTTAAATTTTTAAGAAATAGTTTTATGAGTTTACTTTTTGACTGTTCACGTTTTGGTACCGTTTTTACGTACATTATTACGTGTTGGGTTCTAATGTAGAGATTATATTTAATAGAGCGATGCTTAGGTACAGTCATAAGGTGGAAACCCTACAAAAAAAATACAAAAGCAATTCTCGCGCATGAGTAAACTTTTTTACCTGCGTATGCATAGTAAGCCAATCGTGCTTTGCATAATTTTTTACACGTTAGTTGTCAGTATATTTATGCTTAAATGCATATTCTACTTTGGTTGACTATGCTTTTTTACGTTTTCATGTTGAAATGAAATGCTGTATATATTAGTGGTTATTAAGTGAAATTGATTGAATTTATCATTGCTGATCTTTTTGATAGATGTCAAGTACAAACTATTCCAAAAGAGCCCTTAAAGATACAAATACGCATTTTTGTGACATCAATTGATCGCTCTTCTAAGTTCTTAGTAAGTTCTGAGTACGTTTCCGAGAAAGCGGTTTAAACACTGATCAAACTACATGTAATGACCGGTGCTGAACCAGTAGAAAGCCAAACAAAAACACAAGTTGTAATTTCGATGGAACTCTTTATTTATAGCTATTTAGACTACCACGCTCTAACACGATCTCCAACAGACTGCCTCGCGTAGCCGAAGTTGTGTGGAAGATTAGCGGCGAGCGAGATAGCGCATCGTGGGTGTGGAGAGCGCTATGTAGTGGCGAGAGCGTAAACCTGCGTGGCAGCTCAGAGCTCGTCCTCGCTGACAGGTCGCCACATCCCTCCGATTTTTTTTAGCTTCAGTTTCATGGAAGAATCCTCGGTCCGAGCATCATCTGAGACGTCTTCTTTATCTTCACCAGGTGAGAGACCGTGAGTGTCGTTAGTTGTTGTTTGTTCTACAGCAGTCTGAGATTGAGTTGGAATCTTCTTTACATGGGTTACATTTCGTCTGAAGGTCTTTCCGTCTTCTCCTCGAACCACTACTTCGCTCGGGCCTCGTTGGACCACTTCAAACTCTGTTGAGTCAAAAGTCGGTGTTAATTTGTTAACAGGAACCAGGTTACGAAGCAGAACCTTATCGCCGACACCAATACCTCTTTCTTTTGCTCTCCGGTCTCTGTCTCCCCTTTCTTTCCCCAAATGTTTGCTCATTGTGTCCAAGTCTCGCGCCTCTGAATCCAAAATATTTTCGCTTATATCTTGTACAGAGGGGATCTTGTCCCGGATTGTTCTGTTGTAAAGAAGCTTCGACGGCGGTTCACCCGTTGTTCCATGTGGTGTAACGTTGTACATTAAGGTGAACCTTTGTACTTCCCTTTTATAATCTGCTCCCTTTCCGTGGGCAATTTGAAGCCGTTTCAAAATGGATCGATTCATGTTCTCCACCTCGCCGTTTGCCTGTGGCCAATAGGGGGGCGAGGTGATTAATTCAATATTGTTGATATCACAATAGGCTTTGAATTCGCTGCTAACGAATTGCCGACCGTTGTCCGCCTTTATCGACTTAGGGTAGCCTAACCTGCAAAAAATTTCGTCCAAGGTAGCAATGATATCCGTTGTTGTAATTCTCTTCATAAACTTTGTCTCTTGATAGCGGGAGTAATAATCAATGATGACAAAAATGAAATCATGGTTTGGTAATGGCCCCAATAAGTCCATTGCTATACATTGCCAAGGTCCGTCTGGAAAGGCATGTCGTTGCATGGGAACTGGTGGTGATGGTTTTGAAACTAATAAGCATTCACGACACTGCTTCACGAATGACTCTACTTCCCTGTCCATTAGCGGCCACCATACTTTTGACCGAAGTCTGCGCTTCATGACTGTTTCTCCTGGATGGCCTTCATGCCCTAGATCTAGTATTCTTTGTCGTAATGACGCCGGTATGACAATTCGGGCGCCGCGTAAGAGAATGTTCCCCAGGGTGCACAATTCCAACCGAAATGGAAAGAACTTGTTTTTAGCATTGGTCGTCCAATCGTCACTCTTTACACTTTTCACTGCTTCTACGAGTTCTTGATCCGTGTCGTTGCATTTTACTATCTCGCTTATTGTAAGTGCGTGGGGAACCGTATTTTCAATCAATGCACAGACGCTGTACTCACAATGGGTGTCAAACGAGTCAGTTTCTTCAATTTTGCACAACCTTGATAACGAATCAGCTATGTTCAATTTACCCGCCTGATATATTACTTTAAACTTAAAGGATTGAAGTCTCAGTACCCATCTCTCAATCCGAGCTGGAGGCTTTGATGTTGGTTTGAAAATGGCCTCTAGGGGCTTATGGTCAGTCACAAGCTCAAAAGTTATTCCTGCGAGATAGTAATAAAAGCGTTCTACAGCCCAAACTAACGCTAGGCTTTCCTTTTCAGTTTGTGAATATCTCCTCTCTACAGTAGAGAGACTTTTGCTGGCAAATGAGATAACTTGAGGGTTCTCATCTTGAAACTGTAATAGGACTGCACCCAATGCGACTGGACTTGCATCGGCTATTAGACGAGTGCGATTCTTGGAGTTAAAATAAGCCAGAGTGGGAATTTTCGCAAGAGAATTCTTTAATCGCCGAAATGATTGCTCTTGTTTTTCGGCCCACGTAAAGGGGACGTTTTTTTTAAGAAGACTCCACAATGGTTCCGTAGCGTCTGCCATATCCGGAATGAACTTCCCTAAATATGTCACAAGCCCCAAAAAGCTTCTCATTTCCTCCTTGGTGTTCGGTGGTCGGAACTCCAGAATCGTTGTCACTTTGTCAGGGTCTGCACTTATCCCAGTTGCACCAAGTACATGACCCAAAAACTTAAGCTCTTGAACTTTCCAGCTACATTTATCTTTGTTGAGTGTAACATTCATGTTCTTAAAAATGCTCAAAACTGCGCTTAGTTCCCTGTCATGCTCTTCCTCGGTGAGTCCAAAGACAATAACGTCATCCAAATAATTCAAGGCATTTCGACAAGAAGCCAGCATTTTTTCCATTGTCCTTTGGAAAATTTCAGGAGCTGAATTTACCCCAAACAACAATCTCTTGTACCGGAATATTCCTTTATGAGTGATGAACGTTGTGATTTCGCGACTATCCACCGTTAGTTCTAACTGGTGGTATGCGTTCTTCAGATCCAATCGAGAGAAATATCGAGCACCTTTCAGTTTGGTCATGAAGGAGTCAAACGTGGGGAGCGGGTAGTTTTCCCGAAGTATTGCTTGGTTTGCACGACGCATGTCAACGCATAACCGAAAATCTCCCTTCTCCTTAAACACTATTACAATAGGCGAGATCCATGAAGTCGGTCCGTACACAGGTTCGATGATGTCATCTTCAACTGCCTCCTTTAGCCTACGTTCGACTTTTTCCTCCAACGCAGATGGAATACGACGTAGAGGTTGTTGGACCGGTTTGACTGACTCATCTATCGATAGTTGAACCTGTATATCTCTTATTTTTGGGAATGGTTGATGTTCTTCAAGATGATTAATGTCAACCCCAATTTTAAGAACTTTCAATTTGATGGCTGTTTCACGGCCAAGTAACGATTGTTTGCCGTTTTTAATAACGTAGAACGATGCGATTGCTTCTGTTCGCTCATTAACGCTTATGGGAGCTTCAAAAACTGATATTATTTCAAGCAGATCCTTCCCTGCATACGCTCTAAACCGATTTGGTGATTCCTTTCGGATGTTCAGCAATGCTCTCGAATTGTTATATAATTGTTCCCAGTCATTTTCCCCTATAAGATTGAATCGTGACCCTGAATCTATAAGCATCGCCAGCTTACAGCCCCCAACAGAGCACACAATTTTTCCACTTGATGGCTCACCTAGCTCTTCTGTTATTTCAAAGCAGTCATGTTCAAGATCTCTTTCCCTTTTTGTCACCTTTTTTTCTTCCTTTTCTTCGTCTATAAACCTTATATTTGACTGTCCAAACCTTTTCCTTTTCGAACTCCACCTGTCTTCAAAATTATTCTTTCGTTTATCTGTTTTAGTCCTACACCTTCTGGCGAAATGTCCCACTAATCCACACTTATTGCATTTAACATTTCTGGCCGGGCAGTCACTACTCTCTCTAAAATGACCTAATCGCCCACATCTCTGGCATTCTCTGCCATGGTTTGAATATTTCTCCTTTTGCGCAGAGAAAATGTTATTGATCCCACTCGAAGATGGTGTAGGGGCCATGGTTTCCGTCTGGCTCGCGATTTGCTCATGTACTGAGCACATATCTATCACCTGGTCTAAGGAATGCTCCTTTTCCAGTAGTCGCTTCTTCAGATCCCGCGAAGCCCACACGTCTATTACCTTATCTTTTATGTTTATATCAATAACCTCCTGCTCGGATTTACCAAAAGAACATTTAGCTGCCTGATTCCGCAGACGCAAAATAAACTTATTAAAACTTTCCCCATCCTCCGGTTTGACTGCCCGAAATAAATGCCTCTCAAATGTTGAATTCCTCGGCGGTGAAAAATAGTCATTAAGTTTCGTTACCAACGTCATGAAAACATCTCCGTCACCAGTAGCCACCAAAGCGCCAGGGATGCTGAAAATTACTTCCTGCAGCTGCGGTCCTCCTAAGTGGAGCAGTTTGTTTTTCTTCTTCACTTCATCAGCAATCTCTTCGGAATCCAAATAAACGGAAAATGACCGATACCATCTCTCCCATTCTGATCGGATCAAAGATTTGTCGATCGTACTACAAAGAAACGGTTTTATCACCGATTCACTCATCCTTCTTTCCCGGATTACCTGTGTCACAATTTTATATCTTATTTCTTATCTTTTTTTTTTTTTATAATAATTTTTTTTTTTACCTTTGCCCGGAGTGATGCTTTAATCACTCTTGCTCCTCTCTATTCTACTTTGCCCGGAGTGATGCTTTAATCACTCTTGCTCCTCTCTATTCTCTTTAGGAAGTACAATTTAATGTTCAGCTTTGCAATTTAATGCTAATGGTTTACAATTAAATGTAATCCCCTTTTCCCTGCAATTTAATGCGATAACAACAATTTAGTCCAATTTAATGGGATATAACTCACGTCTGATATCAACCTTCTTATTTTTGCTCATCCACTCACTTGTTTTTCTTTTTTTTTTTTTTTGAGTAGCTATACTAAACGCTACAAAAACAAATCTCATTAAATTAAAATTTCTAACAATACATACATAAATCGAACAAAATTGCACATGTTTTTACCTCGTCGCCAATGTAATGACCGGTGCTGAACCAGTAGAAAGCCAAACAAAAACACAAGTTGTAATTTCGATGGAACTCTTTATTTATAGCTATTTAGACTACCACGCTCTAACACGATCTCCAACAGACTGCCTCGCGTAGCCGAAGTTGTGTGGAAGATTAGCGGCGAGCGAGATAGCGCATCGTGGGTGTGGAGAGCGCTATGTAGTGGCGAGAGCGTAAACCTGCGTGGCAGCTCAGAGCTCGTCCTCGCTGACAGGTCGCCACACTACATTTCAAAATGATTTACATAAACTTAAAAATAATACTACTGCAAGTCAGTGTTCAAAACGAGCCTCCATTTGGTGACGAATTATATATAAGTCTAATTTTGTACATAGATCTATTAAAAATAAAACATATATATCCTTTTAAAATTTACTACTATAGTTTTTGGTAGCAATAACTACAATATTACTTAGATCTATGTAATTGCAGAGCTTGTTTCGGTCCAAGTTGAGACTTAATAAATAATCAATGATCAAGTACATTTTCATAAATATACGTATGAAAGTCACAGCAGAAATCCACGGTTAAGTTCACCATATTTTGATCAATCGGACCATGGGCCTCCAAGGGCTGGATTATACGTCTCCATTTTCCAAGGGCTCTAAAAACGACCTGTATCTACAAAATGATTGTTTTGCTAATTACTATCTCATATCTCATATACTATCTCAATTTCTTAAGCTTGGAAATGTTTATTTTGACAGTTATGACAACAATGAAAAATAATGTGATTTTGTTGTTATTCATAATTTAAAAATTGAGCTGTTGATGTCGATGAATGTGTGTGATGAGGTTCCTGGTCTTTCTTATATTTACAAGTAATCCTCTCAAATAGAGAAAACATATGATATCACAAAAGACCGACTGGCAAAATATAATTTTGTGAAAAGAAAGAAAGTTCATGAACAACATAATCGGTCCATATTAGTGCATTTTAAATCCAGGTGAGTTCATATTAATCCCTATATTTCCACACTTAAGCAGTTCTTGCATAAAACCAAGATGTTTAAATCGATATTCAAGTTTGAAACAAAATATGAAAATATAAACAAATAGAAAATAATAAATTTTGGTATGATAGGCTTTGTGTACCTCGAATGCATTATTAATTATCACAACGAAGTATAACAACTATTCCGAATCGCTGTTTCTGCAGACTATGAAACCAATTGAGTTTTAAACCCCTAAAACGAGCTAATAAGAATTTCAAGTATGTATGTATGTAAGTATTTTGAATAAATCGTTGTATAAATACACAATTTTTATTAAAGGATTACAAAAATTACAAATTTTTGGCGCAACAGGCACGTTAGTACCCAGGGCCTAAAGCTTTCTCACAGCCATTCATGTGTGCGTGTGTACTTATTGCACGGTGGCGGGAACCCCTCTTTTATACCGACACCGAACGGCTAAGTTGAGATAAGCTATTCTTGACAATGACAATGAATGATTTGTCAGATCATCACGAAAGAAGAGCCAGTGAAAAATCATTAAAGTGTTGCTACGGCTGGGAATCGTACCCAGACGGTCTACGGGTCAGTTTATCGCACTAACCATCGCGCCACTGAGACCGTGCTCTATTAAAAGATGAATCGAAAGTATACAATCGACTGCCGGAAATTTTATAGAAACGAAACTGTCTTGTACACATTCAAATATTCATTTAAAAATACATTATTATATAATAAGATACCCTTTGAGTTGCATTAAAAATTCTACGACGCAAATTATTCACAATATAATGTCAAAGACCACACATAAATCATTTCAAAAATAAACATGCATATAGTCTACTAAATTATATTAGTCTTGCAGTCTCCCCATTGAAATAACGAATGGATTATCACAAACATAATGTCGCCAATGTCAGAATAAATCAAAACCAACAAAAAAAAAATATTTTAAGCACCAATCTGCCGGACTCATCGCAAATGAATGTTGTCTACAGACTATTTATCACCTGTGGTAGACAATTGGAGGCTTAATGGGACTTATAGATAGTCTGTGTCGCATGCTCTTATTTATTTTCAATGAATTAGATGAATGAACTAGAGCGTCATAGTGGAAGAACGAACTTGTTTCGCTTCGCTCATGGGTATCGAGAATAATCCAATTATTCAATTAAACGTTTACAGGGTAATAGGGTTTACTAGTTCTGCCAAATAAAATCGAATTCATGTAAATATTTTTTATATTTTTCGCAACGGGTGATTTTTTAGCTGGTATGGTTTTGGCAACACTGGTTTTGACAGCTGACGTGTGTTTAGTACCTTGTGTCACTGTCAAACAGCTTCAGTTCGGTTTGCAATTTAACCATGGATCGTCTTACAAATGAACAACGCTTGCAAATTATTGAATTTTACTATCAAAATTCGTGCTCGGTTCGAAATGTTCATCGCGCGCTGCTTCCATTTTATGATCGGCATTCTCGACCTTCTGAGCAGTCTATTCGGAAGATTGTGACCAAATTTCGCACCAAATTTACTTTGTTGGACATTAAACCACCAACACGTTTACGTACTGTGCGTAGTGAAGAAAATATTGCGGCCGTATCAGCTAGTGTGACAGAAGACCGCGAAATGTCGATTCGGCGCCGTTCCCAGCAGTTAGGCCTTTGTTACAGCACTACGTGGAAAATTTTGCGGAAGGATTTGGGCGTAAAGCCTTTTAAGATACAGCTGGTGCAAGAACTAAAGCCAGCCGACCTACCACAACGCCGAATTTTTGGTGAATGGGCTCTTGGAAAGCTGGCCGAGGATCCGCTTTTTTATCGAAAAATTGTGTTCAGCGATGAGGCTCATTTTTGGTTGAATGGGTACGTAAATAAGCAAAATTGCCGCATTTGGAGTGAAGATCAGCCAGAAGCATTGCAACAGCTACCAATGCATCCCGAAAAAGCCACTGTTTGGTGCGGTTTATGGGCCGGCGGCATTATTGGGCCATATTTCTTCAAAGATGATGCGAATCGCAGCGTTACTGTCAATGGTGAACGCTACCGAGCGATGATAACAAACTTTTTTTTGCCCGAAATGGAAGTTCTTGACTTGCATGATATGTGGTTTCAACAAGACGGTGCCACATGCCACACAGCACGCGAAACAATGGCGCAATTGCGAGGCGAGTTTGGTGAACAGTTAATTTCACGTTTCGGGCCGGTCAATTGGCCGCCTAGATCGTGCGATTTGACACCATTAGATTATTTTTTGTGGGGGTATGTCAAGGTTAATGTCTATAGGGACAAGCCAGCTTCGATTGACGCACTGGAAGCCAACATCTATGCATTCATTCGTGAGATACCGGCCGATATGTGTGAAAGAGTATGCCAAAATTGGACTCAGCGGATGGGCTACCTGAGACGCAGCCGCGGTCAACATTTGCATGAAATTATCTTTAAACATTAAATTGCAAGGTTCAAACTATCGATTCAAATAAATATTTCATTCATTTTTTCGAATTTTTTGTGTTTTTTTTTTAAAAAAAGTTCTAAAGCTCTTAAAAAATCACCCGTTATTAAGGTCTATCGAAATGAATTTAGAAAACAGAGTACTTCAGGAAACTATCTCCCTCACTAGTACGCTTTCTCTTTCATTAAAACATCAAAACGATTTGGAGGAAAACCATGAGATATTTTATATGCTTTGAAATATGAAAATATAAGTTGTTCAAATTGAAACAGAAATTATAAATATATAAAAATACTAAGAGAGTGTGTAATATTATAAAGTTGAAATAAAAAGAGTTTGATTGATAGTCAGGGTCATTGCAAAGTGTGAACATAAATGCAAACGAAGTTAAAAAGTTTTCATGTAGTAAAGATTATTATGTTCTCGTTTTCTTAAACAACAACAACTCTTAATATTTTTATTTGGTTTATAATTCATTAGATTTCACTCATGGTGACAACTTTGTTTTCTGCACTTATATAACATTTTGGTGACTTAAGTTGACTCAATAACAATGAGTTTATGAATAAGGCTGTAAGACTTTATTTTGATTGTGAAACAATGAGTTTATTCTTTTCGATGAAATATTCGTTTTTGGAAGTTCCGGACTACGTTCAGTCCCAACCGCGTTACTATATCTACAGTACTTATAGAAAGACGATACCAAGTCAAGCGAGTCAGAAGTGGTGATGCCAGCATACTACGCCGAAATGTAGCACGTTTTAATTATACACGTTCTAACGGAGAGGATACAAGAAAGAACGTCTTAGCTTCATTAAATACAACGATAGGGTCGGAGAAAACGATTGTCTAAGTATCTAAGACAGTTTTTTTTTTTCAAATAACCTTAGGATTTACAAAAAACGGCGCCTGTTTGGAAGTGATGTTTGTATAAATGGTTTTAGTAATTAGCTTCAATGTTAATGTTCATGAACTTGTGATAAACAGACGAACAAACTCACATTCAGATTCTGATTAAAACCATATACTTATCGAAACTAGTACACGCTTGCAGGTATGCCTTTACACATGTTGGGCTTTAGCCATGAGCGTCTATGACGTAGGAAACGCGAAGAAGATATTTGCATTGTATGATGCAACAACTACAGATATGGCATTGCGCATGCGTCATGAGCGTCGATGACGTAGATGCGCAGAAAGAGACAAAAATAAAAACGCGAAGACGATGTCTGTTTAGTTGTACCATGGTGTGCGCCTATGGGATAGTGTATATGGTATACCAAGCTTGGGGAGAAGGACAGGTGAAAGTTTGGTAAAGTTTGTTTTTCGAGTGTTTGCGAAGTTTTGTTTGTGAAAAGAATAAAGGAATATAAAGAATAATAGTGGCCTTTTTAAATTATGACATACGAATAGCTTTTTTGTACACTTCCGATCCTGACACATATATTATCATCTTATATGTAAATAGATCAAATTTAATTATTTAATTAAATATATTCCACCCTTGAATGAGTAACAAATAACATCAATACATCTGGCAGGCTACTGGTTGTCCCACATAAAAATAAATTTTGCGTAGATAACAAAAATTTATTGACAAATTACAGCCTCATAACATTATAACGGTCTATGGTTTTAGAAGTTACCCGAAATAAAGACTCTCGGTTCTATAATCAATTGAGCACCAAGTCATAAATGACATGTTTATGATATTCATATTCTGCGGTGTTCGATTGTATTATATTCGACCATTTTTGATAATGGAATCATCCTACATTGGGATTTGATTATAAAGGGTAATCTGATAAATCCGAATATAACTATATGTATACACTAAAAGATGTATATTACACACTGGCGAAATGTCCTTGTAAAAGCCATATCCTTATGGTTATTATCTGGCAGATGATATCATACATAACATTGCTTTGTCTAAATGCCAAAACCCAACGCATTAATATTATGTAGCTACATTTATGTATCCTTTATGTATATCTTTATCCAATTTCGATCGATTATAGTTATAAATATTTTATGAGGTATAGAAATTGACTTCCTTTTGACTTTGATTTAGGGTACGAGTATGCATGCTTGCATGTATTTATATGTGTAAAAAGTTGTGTTGAAACCATAACACTCTTGATTGGAGGTATGTAAGGCAGGAAGATGTATTACATTTCGTATTCATTATGTTTTGATTGCACGTTTAATTCGACCCGGAAGACATGGATATGTGTACGTGAGGACCCTTTTGTCGATTATTTGGTTAGCACCGGTGAAATAATCAGTAAAATAATACACACATGATAGCAATTATCCGGCCTTATGTGCTTGGTCCTTGCTTTAAGGTTATTTTGCCATTTTACGAGTTACTCATGAGCTTGATTTTATTCAACTTACTATAAACGGGGACGTGTTTATGATGATTTGTTTTTAAATCATTTTTTTGAGTTTATTTATTTTTTTTAGTGTCTTAACCAAATGAAGTTGTAGGAGACTGCTAAAACTAATTTATATAAATATATATATATGTAGAAAGTATTTTTGTTTCCTAAATTGAAAGCTAATGCTGTTTTGTTATTGAAGATTTAGAAAGGCGCATTCTTTCTTTGAACTAATAATCATTGCTTTCCAAAACTGAAGTTGCAATTTTTTAATACGCTCCGAAAAGGCGACAGATTTATAGTGAACCGTGATATCAAATTAAATATGGTTTAGCTCTTAACTCTTGTTAAATGCAATACTAGGAGCAAGGAAATACGCAGTTATAACCAGCAAATCTAAGATAAAATAAGATTTAGACCTATGTCTTGAATTAGAAGCCTATAAAGAGACTTTGAATCTCAAAAACACATAAGTTATACTGAAAACCAGAAACCAGAAAAGTCCTTTGTTAATTTGCAATGACAGGGAGGTGTAAAAGACACACCAAACTTCCTGTGGCAGTGACGAGGTTTTAAGTCAAAGAAAGGTCTTCTTCCGTGACATAGCAATGGAACTAATAGAATAGAATAGTAAAGATACCCATAACAACCCACTAAAGGATTAAACCAATACAAAACTTAACTTAAACAAATACAAACTAACTTAAACAACATTAAATTGGATTTTATTGGTTAAATTTTATAAAATTAAAACGAAAATTGCAATTGGAATGCTTCCTTTAAAACCGAAATGACCCTTCTGTTTTCCATTCTTCACAAAGTGAATGTGGCCTTATTGCCCTTATTAAGATACACTTTATCAATACATTGCATTGCACGGTCTTCCCTTTATAAATTACAAGTATCATATTACAATCATTTTATTTATTACACTGTTTAACATCGATGACGCACACAAGCAGACGGTAAAATGTTCATTTCCTTTTTGTCCCTGCAAACTTCAAGGAAACGTATTTAGGTTAGGTACGTTAAGTTGCCTTTGCGTTTATAGCAATATGTAGGTGAAATTGTTTTACTTCATTGTTCACTTTTCGTAGTTGTCATGAAATTGTATGAGTGTTTCCGCACACTTCAGTGTGCCAATAGACGTTGATTCGTGTTGTTCCGCATATCATTTTGAATAAATACAATCATTGAAATTGACGGACGACGGAACCTCAAATATTGATAAACGAACTGTCACTTGGAAGATTTCGAAGGATATCTATTAAAATATGTTTTATCGATTTATTTGGTTTGGATTATTAGCTTGGGACTTGGAACGTGCGTCTCTCTTTCTCTCTTTGACAGTTTGTTACCAATCTTTTGTTTTATTCAATGCGTGTTGAGAATTAAATTGAAATTTCGTTATATATTACGTGATATAATGAAATATAGGTTAATAAATCTTATTTTGAGCTTGTCCAATGGCAGTGATTGAACTTCGTTGTGGGATATACAAATAATAAGAAAGAATATCAAATTAAATAACTAAATTCGAGTTGACATAATTGATATATGACTAATAGTAATAGTAGGCATAATTCTCACTTAACAATATTCCAAATGAATTTTAAATTCAGTCTTGTAATTGCATATAATTTCCATATAAAAGCGCAGTTTTAAGGTATCTAATCTTAGTATAACGTTGTTAAAAGAATTCTTTAATGTTGTTAAAAAAGTTTTCCAATATAAAAACAAACAAAGTTGACACGATAGTCCATAAAATATAGGTTTGGTCTTTTTTATTTCTAAAAACGCCATCCATGATTTATTTAGTGTACCTATGTTTTTAAAAGTATAATAAATACTTATAATTAATTAATTCATAAATGCTTATAATATTAGGCCATTTGTGAAATGTTTAGTTTCGTTACAATTTTTTGCCTCTTAAAAGATAATACTCTATATGTAGTCGCGTTTTTTTCTTAACGCGGGAATTTAATGGAAAAAGAGAAAATTGAAATTACTCTTATATTATTATCGTTATTACTTAATCTTTTTTTTTTGTTTTTTAAAGTTGGTTTTTAAAGCACCAAATTTAAAAAAAAGTGGGTTTTTCAATAGCATCGTTTCCAAATGATATTGGTGCTATTGATGGCACTCTTATTAAAATTCAGTATCCTGGTTAGTATTATGTTTTAAAATGGTTTTGGACTATGTATTCCATTTGAAAGTGGGCTTGATGCAGACATTTGCAATGTTAAGATGACCAATGTGGTAGCAATATGGCCTGGATCAAGTATTATGCAACGATTTCCATAATTGCAAAATAAAAAAAAATTTGGAAAAATAGTCTAGCTCATACTCAGATTGTTTCGTTTTGGTACGTCCTATAGACTTAAACTAACGGGTGTTCCAAGTAGAGATACTTTTTTCAATAGCCTTTTTTGACAGATCAGTGTGAGTCGTGTCATGCTGTCATGTTATTTTTGTTTAGTATTGTGAGTCGTGTCATGCTGTCATGTTATTTTTGTTTAGTATTGTTTGGCATTTCATAATGGAAAGACTTACGCGTGAACAACGTTTACAAATTGTTCAACTTTCGTGCAATTCGCTCATCTTATGGTCAACATAATCGGCATACTGAGCGTACTATTCGCAACACCATCACCCATTTTGAGACCCAGCATTCATTATTGGATAATATTCGACCGAATAGACCACGTCCAGCACACTGTGAAGAAAATATAGCGGCCGTAGCTGAGTATACACGAAGACCGTGGAGAGTCGATTCGGCGCCGTTCGCAGCAACCCGGACCATGATAGCCGACTATTTGATGCCTGAAATTGAAGCTCTTGATCTCGGCGACATTTGGTTTCAGCAAGACGGCGCCACTTCCCACACATCGCATCAATCAATGGACTTATTGAGAGAACATTTCGGTGAGCACATTATTTCACGTTTTGGGCCGGTCGATTGGCCGTGTGATCGTGTGATATCACACCGTTAGACTTTTTCCTGTGGGGATATGAAAAGTCAAAAGCTTATGCCGACAAATCCGCTTCGATTCAGGCCTTGGAGGAAAACATCACGCGTGTCATTCGCCAGTTACCAGTCGAAATGCTCGAACGAGTGATCGAAAATTGGACTCAACGGATGGACCATCTGTGACGTAGCAACGGCCAACATTTGATAGACATAATCTTCAAAAATAAATGCCAAAGAATGTTCTTTCAAATGATAATAAACATTCTCCATTAAATTTGAATTTTCTGTGTTTTTATACCCTATCCCATAGGGGTATATTAGTTTTGATACTTAGTTTGTAACACAGAGAAATAATTTTGCTACATATACCTCAAAATATATGGATCGACTCAGAATCGCTAGCTGAGTCGATTAAGCCATGTCTGTCTGTCCGTCCGTCCGTCCGTCCGTCTGTACGTCACCGATTTTTAGGCCTTAAATTTTGAGCTAGGATAATGAAATTTGGTATATAGGATCCTCGTCTCTGCCTACAGAACAAGTGTACAAATTTTTGAAATCCGCCCACTGCCACGCCCCCTTTTAAGAAAAACTAAGTTTTTGACCAAACCGTAAGGAATTTTAAAAAAGTTTCTGAACAACATATTTAGACAATATTAATATCTATATTTCGTCCATACAAAGTTTTTTGCCACGCCCACTTTTTGGGGGCGTTTTCAATTAAAAACTGTTTTCGGTCAAATTTTAAATTTTTCAAAAAAAATTTTGATGCAGAATCATTAACATTATTAATATGAACATTTCGTCTATATATTATTTTAACCCACGCCCACTTTTTGGGGGCGTTTTGATATAAAAACCATTTTTATACACTACCCCATAACATATGCAGGAGAAAACCTTGTCTTTTGTAGAACCGTAAAATTGTTTTGTAAGCAGTCTGAAGAATTTGTTGTCACTATATCATTTTTTCTATTTTATCCACATCGTGTTTTTAGCCATGCCCCCTTTTTTGGGGATTTTAGTTTTATGGATAGGATGGGATAGGGTATTCAACGATCCGCACAGCGGATTGTAGCCTTCTCATATGTTTTTCTTTAAAAAAGTAGGGAACCTCGAAATGGATTACCCTTTAGTTATAAGGCATTGTTACAAATAGCTATGATAATAATGAATTTGAATTTCATTCAACTAGAAAATATTATAGTTCACAAGAAATTGATGATTTTTCAAATATATACAGAAAAAAATTCGACTTTCTATATGTGCAGTTATTTTTTAAATGTTGAGGTTAGTAATCGTTTGAAATTTTTCGATATTTCGATATTATTAAAAAAAAACGTTATATAGCAGTTTCTATTAGTTTTGACCCTACAATGCCAATTCAAATAACCTCTTTGGATATAAGATACTTCAAGAACATTTTAAATTAAATTGGAAGTTAATTCGTCCAGCCGTTTAGCATCCAGTAGCGATCACAGACCGACAGACAAACATAATTGCAGCTGCAAGACCCACTTTTTCAGACCCGTGGTGTGTATTAATGATTTGCTTCGTAGTTTCAAAATGTTTTCAAAATGCTGTATACTTGTACTGATAAGATAAACAAAGAATTATTAGGTATTAAAAATTTCATTGACGATGCTTAAAACTGAAAGTTTAAAAACTGGTAACAACAAGACAAAACGCTCCGGTTATAAATTTAAGCGCAAAAGTTTTCCAAGTGTTTTATTTTAATATTGTTTTTTTTTAACAACATTTTATTTCTTTATTGTACATTGTAAAAGTCACAGTATCACAATTTGATTAAATTTGTTTTGCACATTAGGTATCTACATTTGAAAAATGTCATAGTATCACGATTTGATTCATTTGTTTTGCACATTTGGTATTTATTTACAAAAATGTCAATACCCATCTCTGTGATGTTCTTATCATGTTATTATTTGAACGGATTTTTTTTCATTTGTTTTTAGCTATGGTATAAGCCTACAATTAATTAGTTTATACTAACCTACAAGGTGGAAAAATAAAACTAAATTCGTTTATTGTTAGTCTGAGTGCATACCCAAAAAGAATTTGCAAATACGGGTTCACAGATTTATTATTCTAATTTTTATGGTAACCTCAACGTTCGTTGCAAACATTGACGTCCATTAAAATGATATAAAGTGAAGATATATTATGAAAATAAAAGAAAGAGTATCGGCAATAAAAGCGCCATTAAAATGCGCCTGCGTCTACATATTCACAAAACAGATTCATGATTCAAGAATGATTCATTATATATGAAATATTTTTTTAATGCAATTTTATCAAAAGCTATTGGTAAGGCATAAACCAACCGGACAGTACATGCAATTTTTAGAGTATTAAAAATTGACATGAAACAAAATTAGATATCATTGTCTAGGAATACAAGAGAATCCATTGAAAAATATTTTTTTTAAAACAAAAAGATAAAATCTTTGTAAATAAATAAAAATATTTCATGTAATATAGATAAGGTAGAACCAAATTGTAACCAAAATTATAATCAAACTTTATTTCTATTGAATACTTAATATTAGAAAACTGATGGTGTCCCTTTGAAATGTCAAATAAAATTATAGATTAAATATATTCATGTATGGTATATAATAAACAGCAAAAGAAATGTATACCTAATTGATAGAAAAAACAGATGAAAGTTAATGTTGAAACTTTGGTTAGTAGCGAACCTCGACGTCGCGTCGCGTCACTTTCCTCAATTTGTTCGGCGAGGATGCCTTTATGGCTCACAAAACACTGTCGCTCCAGGGTTGCAGTGTCTAAAATTGTTCGATCCATAACGCACTCGAAATTTACCAATCCCTGCTGAATGTGCAATAAAACTAGATAGATAATTATAATGTAACATAAGTAATCACACAAAAAAGGAGACCCTCTGAACTGCGCCAACTATAGAGGCATAAGTCTCCTCAACGTCGGCTACAAGATCCTATCTGCCGTAATATGTGAACGCCTGAAACCGTTTACCAACAACCTGATTGGCCCTTATCAGTGTGGTTTTAGGCCTGGAAAGTCCACAACCGATCAAATTTTCACATTTCGGCAGATCCTGGAAAAAACTCAAGAAGTCCAAATCGATACCCACCACCTATTCATCGATTTCAAAGCCGCATATGACAGCATTTATAGAGACGAACTGTACAGAGCCATGTCTAGTTTTGGTATACCGCCCAAACTCGTCCGTTTGTGTAGGATGACGATAGAGAATTCTCGCTGCTCCATCAGGGTCGGAAACGACCTCACCGCCACATTCGATACCAAAAAAGGATTTAGGCAAGGCGATGCGCTGTCATGTGACTTCTTTAATCTGATTCTTGAGAGAATTGTGCAAAACTCCAAAGCCAACACCAGAGGCACAATTTTCCAAAAGTCGGTGCAACTACTAGCATACGCTGACGATATTGACATCATTGGTAGGACTCAACGTGATGTCATAGCCACGTTTGCTAGTATAGAGAAGGAAGCGGCGAAAATGGGTTAAGCAGTAAATGAGGGTAAGACTAAGTATATGCTGTCATCACGAAAGGACTCACAACATCGACGAATTGGACAGACCGTCACCATTGACAGATATAACTTCGAGGTAGTACGGGACTTTGTCTACCTCGGCTCCGCTATTAGCTCTGACAACAACATCTCGTCAGAAATTAAACGAAGAATTACTCTTGCCAACCGCTGTTTCTTCGGGCTAAGAAGGCAATTTAGTAGTAAAGCCCTCACTCGAACTACTAAGGAGACCCTATATAAGACCCTGATCATCCCAGTCCTGCTCTACGGCGCTGAAGCATGGACCGTATCAAAAGCGGATGAAGAAATCCTTGGTAGATTCGAGAGGAAAATTCTTCGAAAAATCTTCGGTCCCGTTTGCGTTGACGGGCTATGGAGACGAAGATTCAACCAAGAACTATACGAGCTGTACAGCGACATGTCCCTGGTCAAAAAACTCCGCATTGGACGTTTAAGATGGCTAGGACATGTAGAACGAATGGACACCAATACTCCGGCTCGTAGAGTCTTCGATTCCCAGCCAGACGTCGGACGCAGTAGAGGAAGACCTCGCCTTAAGTGGCGCGCACGAGTGGAAACCGACCTCAACCAACTTGGAGTGCGCAACTGGAGGCAGTTAGCTAAGGACCGGGCTAATTGGAGAGGCATGTTGGTTGAGGCCCAGGTTCATTCCGGACTGTAGCGCCACTTAATTAAGTAAGTAAGTAAGTAAGTAATCACACAAATACGATTTATAAAAGTCGCTTTGATTAATGAAGTTATACTTATAACTGAAAAGGCAGAACAGCACAACTAGGCAATAACAGTTTGAAAAGAAAAGTACAGATCCGTGATAATGTAGGTACTATCGGGTTTTTCAATAAGAGCGCTACAAACGTTTTTTTTTTTAATAAAATAAAAACGGTTTTAGATATCAATGAAATTCTTTATTCCTGTGAAAGTATGTTCGATGCCATTATGTATGGAACTCGATTTCTTTTGCATGGCCACCACGGGCACGCTTGCAGAAGTCCAGACGCTGAAACCAATTTTCGACGGTTTTCAAGCATAAATCGGCCGATACTGTTGCAATTTCACGTTCGATATTAGTACGAAGTTCATCAATCGTCGCTGGCTTGTTGGCATAGACCAAAGACCTGACGTAGCCCCACAGGAAATAGTCTAACGGCGTCTATAACACGTTCTCCAAACTTGGTTTCAATAAATTGATTGTTACATTCGCTGTGTGGCTTGTGGCGCCGTCCTGTTGGAACCACATGTCCTCCAAGTCCATATCATCCAATTGGAGTCAAAAATATTCGGTTATCATTGAACGGTAGCGATTCCCATTCACAGTAACGTGTCGGTCTTGATCATCACGAAGAAGTACGGCCCAATGACGCCATAAACCACACCAAACCGTATTTTTTTCGGGATGCAATGATGACTCATGGAGTACGTGTGGATTGCTGCCGGACCAATACCGCATATTTTGTTTATTGACGAAGCCATTCAGCCAGAATTTTCAAGTTGTTGCTCAGCCCAATTCACGAACATACGACGCTTCTGGTGGTCAAGCGGCTGCAGTTCTTGCGTCAATTTAATCTTGTAAGGATGTAGGCAACGACATGTGAGAGACACATTTGGGCTTTCTTCAACTGAAGCCTCAGCGGCAGCAATATTCTCGACACTATGGGCACTTCTTGGTCTCACTGGCACGGGAACATTTTGTACTGTGCCTATGGATTCAATTTTTTCCACTAGACGCTCAATTATTGATCTGCTAGGACGATTATGACGACCATAAATTGGACGTAGCGCTCTTAACGTTGAGGCCACTGACTCCGAATTTCGGTAGTAAATTTTAATAATTTCGACTTGTTGTTGGCTCGTATATCTTTCCATCATGAAATGGCAAACCTTAACTGAAGAGAAATGTCAAAAGAGCGGCAAGAAATATGGCATCGTTTGCTGTCCCTGTCGCTCTACTTTTGTAGCGTCCCTGTTGAAAAACCCTGTATTTTTATCTACATTAAAGAATGTCATATCAATAAACATTTTCTAGCATCATTTCTCGTATTTTTTTGTGCAGATCAAAATCATTTTACAAAGCCAATATATACTGAACTAATTTCAGTTTATTTTGAATACGGTTATGAGGGAGAAGCTAAAAAAAAAACATTCATTAATCCAAATGTACATTTGCTTTGATAATAATTATTAATTTCAGTGCCATCTAATAGTCATAAACGTAATACAGCATAATTGAAAAGTCCAATCCCATCATTTATCTTAATTTTTATATATTGACTGTCAAACCAGCTGTAACAAACAAATAAAACATTGAAGGCAATGGGTTTGACAAATTTTAATTGTGAAACAATGAGGGTAAAAAACAATTCATAACAGAACATATACGGGCCACCGGGTGCTTGGTAAGAAGAGATCATTCATGTTGTTTTAAATTTAACCATTAAAGTGGGTTTATGTCTTATATATAAGTATTAATTATATGCATGTGCTTTAGTTATCCATATTTTGCATAGATGATATTAACACGTTTGAAAACACCCATAACTAAGATGTAATGACATGATTTATTTGATAAGCAATAATATTACCAATAAACCTGCGATATACTTTTGTATAGCTTTACAAACAACTTGTTTTTCCTGTCCCATTACACATATAATACATAGCCAGTCGAGTTCGACTTTGTACTTCAAAATGTTTATTATATGCAATCTCTAATGTTTTAATTGGCAGGCAGGCAAATTCTGTTTTGAAATTTGTTTTAAATTATCTTTCTGCAACATGAATATCATCTTAATCTAAAATTATGAAACTTTTCAAATATTGTATTGTTGTCATCATGGAACGGATAGTTTTTAGACATGATTTTTTTTTTTTTTTTAAATTCTGACATGCCTAAGCAGTAATATACACATCGACCTAAAAGATCTATTGTGCTTGCCGTCAGATGCTTTTTAGGTTAGTAGCGCTTCTACTTTCCTAATGTAGCTGATAATACTTTCAGCCGAAGATTTCCTCAATTCTTCGGGACTTAAGAATTCCCTGAAGAAAGATTCTCTTCTCATACCGTAAAGGGCCGGGCATTCACATATGATATGCTCGGCTGTTTCGTCTTCTTCTAGACATAGTCTGCACTCCGGTGAGTCGACTAGACGCATTTTGTTTAGGTGATATCGCAGACCGTGATGACCAGTTAGGTAGCCTACTAAGTTTTTGATATCGTGCCTGCGCAGATTTAGTATCTTGTTGGCATCTGATTTGAAGGGCTGAATAGCTCTTTTGGCCTGTCTTAGGCCTGGGATGTTTCCCCAGTATGAAACACATCTGTTTTGTTCCCAGTTTTTTATGACTAGATTTATGGCTGATTTGGGGATTGCACAGAAGGGTTCAGGTCCAATGAAGGGGGTTTTCGAACCTTTTCTGGCTAGTTCATCAGCTTTTTCGTTACCTTCAACTCCCTTATGTCCGGGGACCCACCATAGTTTGGTTTTGTTCCTGGAACTGAGTGTTTGGAGGGAGTTAAAGCAGTGTAGTACTGATTTGGAGTCAATGATGTGTGAGCTAAGGGCTTTTATAGCTGCTTGACTGTCCGTGAATATATGGATGTTTGCGCCTTTAATACCTGAGTTGTGTATTAGGTTTGCGCATTCTTTTATGGCATGGAGCTCAGCTTGGAATACACTAGGGTTTTTTCCCATAGGTATTGAGATGTTTTTATTTTATTTGTATGCCAGCTCCTACCCCTGAGTCCATTTTAGAACCATCCGTATACCACTTTAGGCCGTTTAGGCAGTTTGGAGGGTTGTTGCTACACCATGCTTCTCTGGTTGTGATCTCCGTTGAGAATCTTTTGTCGAAGCATAGTGTGTTTGGTAAGCGGTCTGTAACCGCACAGATCAAGTCAAGTTCTGGACGTTCGGATAGAAGTTCAATTAGTTTTAGATGTTCACTAATGTTTAATTCTTCCGCTTGTGTCAAACTTGCTGAGCTGCGAATTGCCACTTTTTTATATAAATGTGGAGAGGTGTTAGTCCTATTAAGGCTTCCATAGCCGCCGTGGGACAGGTACGCATAGCTCCGGTAATGCCCAGACAGGCAAGCCGTTGTACCTTGTTTAATTTATTTATAGTTGTTTTTTGGAAAATTTTTAAATTTAATTTAAATTTAAATTTTAATAGACATGATTAAAGTAATACATCATTCTATCATTAAAACCACTACACCCATAAAATAACTATATTTGATAATTGACAAAGTTTGTACGCGCTACGGTGGCGATAAGTGCAACTGAATAGATAATACACTTCGACGCTATCGTCTTTTTTACCATCAAACCATATTAGGGTAGATCTGTTACATTGCATTTTTGACAGATTGGAATAATCGAAGAAGTGAACGCATATCATTGGAAAGAATACGTTTCATTTTTTATTTCAGAAAAATGAAAATTTATCATTTGAAAAAAAAAAAAATATTTTTTTGGGATAAACATGTTTTTTTTTTTTTAAAATGAAGATGCTATGTTTTAAATGAATTCGCAACAGATTAAAAATGTTTAATATACTAAGAAAGTCAGAGAACTTTTGATTTATTATGATATAGCTATGCCTTGAGCTTTCTCGCAACTGCGTCAGTTAAAATAGTTTTAATAACTGAAACGACTTTTAGTAGGTACCAAACAACATAATGATGATTAATTTCATTCATGAAACGTCAAAAATATCCAGCTGTATTTATTAAGCGAAAAGTGAGGAGTTTAGTCTCGGCAAATTGAAAAGCATTCAGTTGTTCAGGTAAAAATCACATTCCACTTACAGATTTTTTTAGAAATCTGATGGGGGTCGGTGAGTTGCACTGAGGTAATATGCTTACCACCATTGAAAATGTTCATTGAAAAATCATTGTAAATGTTACGTTATCTTAACCTCAATTGGAAGAAATTTTGAGAGCTAAAGTCTGACAGTAGTTTAAATAACGCAGATAATTTCAGATTCATCATTTCATATGCTGGCACTTGTTATAATTCCCGCTCCGTAAATAAACGTTAGATGAATTATAACGACATAGGCAGTCATGGAAGTTGCTCTTCGTTTATTGCCGAATTGCCGAGTATGAAAAAGTCGAGATACAAAATAATTACCTGATGCACAACGTATTCACTTATTGTGGTAGTAAAGATTATATTTTTTTTAATTTCTGTGCCACAGCCTAGACCTTTATCAGTTTAGAAAAAAAAATTAGTAAATGATTTGTTCTTTGACTATAGAATATATCCGAAATACCACTTTGCAATCTTTTAGGGTTTTTTAACAATATATGGATGGGTAGACAAGAAAAAGCCACCCACACATGATGCGACGATATAGTACGAACATCGTCATCAGCCAAATAACTGTATCTGTATAATTGCTTAAGAATTGTATGAACAAATCCTGTTAGGTCCTCTATACTACTGGCAGCACAGTTCATGAGTGCAAACAAAATTCTACTACGTTATCGTAATTGGTGCACATCTTTAGGATCCATTAACATGTTAAAGGTGCGTATTAAATGATTTAGACATGTGTAATTAAAATAACATATTAATTAACAAAATAATAAAATTAATATAATTTATTGATTTTCAATTGCTAAAATGTGGATGGGTTAATAAAACTACAACAAATTTCCAATATGGCTTCGAATTTATCGACACTTAAAGTTCTATTTAATTTGATTAATTATTGAGACCAATTAAATTATAAATTTTAACAAAGCATAATAATGTTATGCTTGAAATTTGTCAAAAAGAAGAGACGAACAATGCTGAACTGACTTGCCCATTCAGGCTAAACATACGGATCAAACTTTTTCGATTGGAGGTAATTTCCACAGCGGGTTTAATGGTTAAACACTTGCATACATGCATAGTTTAACGGTAATGAGGAAATATAAAATGCACTTGAGCAGATTTTAAGCTTTTTTAAGCAATTAATTTTCAGAACAATGATATCATCCCAAATACATCAACCACTGAAAATCAATAAGAAAATACCTATAGGTAAGGTACCCACCCTCAGGAGAACTCTAAGGACGAACTTCATAAGTCGCCAGCTTATGATTATGGGCTAATACATTTTTTTTAGTCACACTTCAATATATTTCCCCACAGCGCGAACTCTCTTTCTACGGCCTGACTGCAGCCATTTTATTAGCTTAGCTTAGCTACATGAATTGTCAAATAGTTGAGTTGAAAATAAATTAAAAACTTTCCCAGAGAGTTTATTTTCAGAATATTGATTATCTATACATAGCAACCGTCAACAATGTAGTAATGCCCTCAAATGGTCCACAGGGGATGTAGGTTGTCCTGGACATATCCCAATCCCAGTGAGTCATTGCAGACAAGAAGTAGGTTATTAATACGACCATTGGTTGTGCACGAACATATAGACCTATCGCAATGAAACCACGTACAATATCCGTACCATTTACGTAACAAGGGAAAAAAAAGCTCATCAGTGTGTTTTAACTTTTACGTTTTTGGCTTTTTTATTGATTTTTCGAAGCGGAAAAAGGTCAAGGATAAATTTACCTCATCCCAAGAAGAAAGGACTCTCGAGAATGATGCGACTTTCTTCAGAGTCATGTAAAAGTAGGTGATTAAAATATTTTTTTTGTTTATTTTATCCAAGTTACGTATCTAGTAAGGTAGAGGTATATAGAAAGTAGAATTTAAACTTACCTGAGATAAATCCGGATCATCGCGTAACTTATCCATAATAGTCGATTGCACTAACTGAATCGCACTGATTATTAAAACAGCAGTGTAAACCACTGCAATTGAAATCTTATTTGTTAACATTGTATCTTTTTTCTTCACTGTTTTTCACTGACAATTTGAATTTTCTTTGTGTGTGTGTGTGTGTATTAATTCTTTATCCTAGACCTGTAAAATAAAAATTTTCCTAATCGTTGAATATACGAATCACTTGCATGAAATGCATAAGGATTTCAATAAGAATCGATTGCGCAATTCACTTGGGGGGCTTATATAAGAGCGTATTGTTATTAGAAGCACGAACAAAGAAATTCCATCAGCATAAACTTGTGCGGAATTCTATTACATAAGTCAATGCAGCAACAGTGGAAAGAACACTGCACCAAAAGTGCACACACTCGTCCTTGATACAGCGAGAGAAGGTGACAAAGTTTAGATTTCAGCTATAGGTTCACTTTAAAGAATCCTTGATTCATTTAAAAGCACAATTCTTATAAAAAAATATTTATTTTTCTTTAAACTGGCGATTTTACCCGAACTATCACACTATACTATTGAGAAGTGTACACACTTTTTTGTAAATTTAATCACCCATTCACTTAGAAGAAAACCTACTGAACTGAGCAAACACTCCCTAGTCAACGACAGTGTAATCAAACAAACAAAACGGCAAGACGACCCACAAACTACTAAATCCCTTTTCAAGCCAGTACCTAACGTTCGGCTTTGTGACGCACTCAAAGCGGAAAGGGGAAATGAGTATGTTCCACAAAAGGCGCAGCTTTCGTCAAATTTACACTCATATTGAGTGCGAATACAATTCCATTGGAAATGGAACTACGACATGAGTGTTTTCGGTTTGTTAACATTGGCTTCTCCTATTGCAATATGAGCACGTCGACAATGGATTGTTCTGCTAGATACATTATTCTTATTCTCATTTCTATTGCGGTTCGGTCCATCCATAGAATGCTGGGATATATTACCTGTTGAATAAGTGACTTTGCTTTCAATGTAAATGTGCTGCACTCCCACCACCACCATCTTGTATGTTGGTACACATACCTTTTGTGGATTCTTGGTTTGGATTTTGTGTGATTTGCTGCCAGAGCCTTAAGATGTGCATACCTAAACCTAACCTGTTGATAAAGGGATGAATACAAATTAAGCAAAATAGAAAAGCCATTAATTGTTTGATAATTATCATGATATCAGTGTGGATTTTGTAGAGTGTAGGTAGGTATGCAGGACCGGGAATACAATTTTCAAGAATAAAGCAGAATGACGTCAGCGAGTATTGATTTATCCTGATTTTTTTATTTGAAAATGGAGCAACTTGTTTATGTAGATACCCAACGGATGAGCATGGGAAAGAGGATAGAATTTTACGTTTTGTACATCCTGCCCCATATCAGTTGTTGTTTGTAAGAGGAATTACTATCATAAACATATGTGCGTTCTATGTTCGATTGTTTTTTTACCAACTTTTAAATGAAATACAATTTTATATTTCATTGATTGATGACCGCTGCCAAGAGGGCGTCGTTGACCTTGATGCAAAGGCGAGCTCTTTTAAGCTCATTTTGCATAACAATTCCGCATAATTTTAGCAATTTCTTTTCTGATGTTATCCTTTAAAATCGGGAGGCGTCGATATTACCACTTTTTGACATTATTCAAATTGATCCAATTCGGGCACTAGAAAGTTTTTCAATATTGCCCATAGCATGCTCAATGGCATAATGACGCCGCGCCGCCGGCCCTCCCAAATAGCGCACCATAAGTTACTCTACCAGGATGGAGTAGTCTTATTCTTTTTATTAACAAAGCCAGCAAAAAGTCACGTAATTTTTTTCGCGTGTTTACAATTAAACAATTATAACTTCAACACGTTGTTGCTGCGTAATTTCATTCATACAAAATGGCTACCAAATAAAATCGACCAGTAGAGTTTATGTTTACTCCGAGGTAGGTGAACTCCTCGAAATTGCTGCTATCAATAGTGACATTTTGTCCTAGGTGGTGGACATGTCTTGTCCTCATCTACTTTATGGCCAACGGATTTCGCCTGTTCTTCAATCGCCGTAAACGCTTTTATCACGGCATATTGCGAGCGACCGATGATGTCAATATCGTCTGCATAGCTCAGCAGCTGGACGGATCTGTTGAAAATAGTGCCTTTCGTGTTGACACCTGCCCTTCGCACAGTCAGATCCAGTAAGAGATTGGAGAAGTCAAAGTCAAGGCGCGTCTCCTTGCCAAAATCCGGTGCATGTTTGGAACAGTTCGGCGGAGCTACGGCGTCACGCAAGACAGCCATGTACAGCTCCTGACGTTGTATGATATCATAAGCGGCTTTGAAGTCAATGAATAGGTGGTGAGTTTCGACTTGAAATTCGTTGGTCTTTTCTAGGATTTGCGTGTGAAAATTTGGTCCGGGGCGTACTCTGTACACTGGTACGTGCCGATTAGTGTGTTACAGAACGGTTTTAGACGTTCACACAGTACGTTGGATAGGATCTTGTATGCGACGTTAAGCAGGGATATGCCGCGATAGTTCTTGCATAACATAGGATCACCTTTTTTGTAGTTGGGGCATATGGAGCTGATAGTCCAGTCATCGGGCATGTTCGACCTAAACATCACCACCGTTATAGCTAAGCCAAATTCTTCTATACTAGGTGGTGGTACATGTTCTTCATTGACTGGACGTGGGTTCTCTTCTTCTCTCTACATGATGACCATTAAGCAGCTGCTGGAAATGTTCAAAGAGCCTGCGTTCCGGTTTTGTAGCCAGCAGCCAGTTGCTTGGCCATTTTATAAAACCTCCGGGTGTTGTTAGGCTTGGACGCTGGGATGCTGCGTAATCCCTATTCTTTCTACGCTGGGTTTTCTTTTCCTCCCTTGTCCTGGCTCTATACTCTTCTCTCGCTTTCTTGTGTGCATCTTCTGTCACCTTTTTCCTGTACAATCATTCATCATCATACCACGGGCTCCTTCTCGTGGGTGGTTGGTACCCTACAGTTTAGTTTCGGCTACCTCATTGATGATTTCGCGATACTGGCACCACTGATTGTTGGCGTCTGTGGTAGGTGAGTGCATAGAGGAGAATTTCATACTCAGACGCTCGCTCTAGGCTCTGGCTACTCCAGGTGTGCTACGGCGTCTAACGTCGAATTTCTTCTTATGAGCAGTTCGCAGCTTCTTCTCCTTGAACAGTCGAGCTCTAAATTTATCTGCGAAAAGAAAATGGTCAGAGTCGACGTTTGCTTCTCGGAATGTGTGCACGTCGAGGATGTTGGATACGTGCCTCGCATCGATTAGCACTGGCCGATTTGGTTGGCGGTTCGACCGTCTGGAGAGCGCCATGTTGCTGAGTGGATCCTTAGCCTTGGGAACCTATTGTATTACGAGCTGCTGCAAAATCAGTTTGTCGGTAGCCGTTGCCTGTTGCGTTTCGTGGATGCTGTGCTTACCAACTAAACCGCCAAAGATGTTTTCCTTTCCGACTTTGGCAATGAAATCCCCGAGTATAACTTTTACATCATACTCCGGACAGGCTCCTTAGGCCCCATCCAGGTGGTCATAAAACTCCTCCTTCGTGGGATATTCAGCCTCGTCGGTAGGAGCGTGTGCACATATTAGGCCTATGTTTTCATAATGGACATAATGCCTATTTATAAGAAAAGAAAAAAGAACACTATTTGCAAAGTATTTAAAACAGAGCAAATGTTACTAAAATAAATCATGTAGGTGTTACTTATTTTTATTGGATTTACTTAGATTGACTTCCTCAGGAGTTTAAGCACTACAACTTTTATTCCATGTCGAATTGTAAGTTTTCATCTGATATGATAAAATTTGCTTAATTACTTCATTTGCTTTATGCAACCCCCACATTCACAATTACATCGGCATTGTTCAGACCATAATAATATCTGAAAAGTTATTTGAATATCAAATGGCCTCAACCAACATGCAATTAGTTTGATATTTAGGAAACTGCCTCCAGTTAGGGACATAAGGTTAGTTGAGGTCGGTTCCTACTTGTGCGCTTTATTTAAGACGCGTTTTTCTCTACTGATCCAAGTCCATGTCAGATCCTTGGAATATTCGGGGATATCAAATTACACAACTTATAATAAGATTAAGCTACCCAACTTGTAAATACACATAGAGAGTTATTAAAAGCTTCAGTTGCACTATGATCCTCAACAAAGTCGTAAGGCACTCATCCATATAATAAAATGAATTCAAAAATAATTTTGAAAAAAACTTATTTTAGGGGTTTTAAAACAATGTTAAAGAAAAATTGTTATATTTATTAAAGTTTCTTTAAAATATAAAAATCCGTATACAAATTAGTATTTCCTGAATGACAATATTGCCTGCAATGTAGCCAGTTGTTCAACTGCACCTTTTCTATTAAGTGTTGGACATTATACGAACATAAAGTGTGTGTCACTCGCAGGCCGCCTGTGCATTTATACCTGAACATATGGATGATAAAGTTGTCAGTTATTTTGGCCTGAACAGGCGATCGAAAAAAAATCGAAAATTCAATAGTTATGCCTGAGCAGGCCGCCTGTGATTAGGAGGAACCGGAGTGTGTGTAGCATCAGACCGTCAGTTCATAGTGAAATTTAAATAATTCATTGTTATCATTCCAAACTTAAGAGATTAATACCCATCTAATGTCCACCCTACTTGCTCTCACTTCGTAGTTGGTAGGAAACATTTGTCATTTTATATTTAGACTTAGCTATGTATATATTAATAAAATTATAACATAAATTCTAATAGTAAAAAATAAAGTCTGAGAACACATCCGTGTTTCAAAATTAATTAGCAGAATTAGCATTCAAAACGTGCCTGTCAGCTATTCACCGTAATATAGGCATTGTATGTCAAATAGCGGTCATTGCAAATACGCAATGAAACTCATAGATGGCTTGCCTATGTATAAACTTATACCAATGGCTTATTTTATTGTTCTTTAATAACTTGCCAACATCAGCCTTGAAGTTTACGTAATTTTAGGTATTTCGAAACAAAATAGAATAATGGCTCCCAATTCAAGCATTTAAAAGCATGGGACCAAATTGTATCGTTATATATACACACATACAAACAAAAACATTGTGAATGTTTATAAACGTACTTCCAACGACCACCTGGAGACGTAAACTTTTGTATTCCTTACCTACCAGCTACCATCCACCAGCATTTTATATGCCGCAAAAGATTGCCGTTTCATTTCGTTCGTTTATTCCCTAGGCGAAATTAATGAGTGATGTACATACATACTCCTACTTTGCTTCTTTCAGGATACACTTTTGACTACAGGATAAGTGGTGAAAGGAGAGAAATATAGGTCACTGGTTGCCTAAGTAATGATGAACCTCTTTACTGAAAAAAAAATCTCCAAATACCTATATACAGGTTAGAATCCATCTGAATAGGGTGGTGGTGCACATGAAGTGCGGTCAGATCTTTTATAGATATTTTATTTCCACTTTGAGGAGGAGATCTTTGGGGGTGGTCCTTACAAAAATGATTTCAAAATAATGAAGGGTTTACTACCTACTGTGAATTCATAATCGTAAGAGAAGAGCTCTTCTGGCTTTTCAATAAACGAGGAGTTGTTTGGGGTTTGATATTATCACCGATGAAGTACTTTGACCACATGCTGGTATTCGCGTTTAGAACACACAATTACGTTGAGAAATATCTTCAAATATGAAAAGGTTTTAACACATTATTTCCGTCTGATGCTTGACAGTTAGTGCCAACACTAATATATTTGACACGGACATGGCACTACGTTGAAAGCACAAAGGCGATGAAAATAACAATGTCACATCCTTCCGCTGATGAAATAGTTTTCAACTTCCTGAAGCCACCCTCGTTCGTTTCTCATCAGAAGGATATTATACTTTAGATAACCAGTAATTTATTAAAGCATTGCGCGCCCCTTCTGATTGAAGAAACAATCCTTGTTTCTAGCACAGCGGGATTTGTTTTCAGGATGTTTGCACAATGATTATTTTCCTCCAGGCTTTTGGAGTTGCTTGTTGGTTGATGCTATTGATTGTATTGAAGGGTTTTCAAAATTCGTAACATAAGAGTGCCAAATCAATCAAGTGAGTATAGATTTTGAATTGTGTTTCCAATTTTTTTTTAAACCAAAACGAAGTTTGAAAAGATATTTAATATTTATAGCATCTATATACTTATAATAATTAAATTACAATTACGAACAAAACGGAGTTGAAATTATGCTTTAAAATATGAATATACTTACTTACTAACTAAAGTGACACTACAGTCCGGATTCAACCTGGGCCTCAACCAACATGCCTCTCCAATTAGCCCGGTTTTTAGCTAACTGCATCCAGTTGCGCACTCCAAGTTGGTTGAGGTCGATTTCAACTTGTGCTCGCCACATGGCGAGGTCTTTCTCTACTACTTCCGACGTCTGGCTGGGAATCGAAGACTCTGCTAGCCGGAGTATTGGTGTCTATTCGTTTTACATGCCTCAGACATCTTAAACGTCCAATGCGGAGTTTTTGACTAATGGCGTGTCCCTGTTCAGTTCGCATAGTTCTTGGTTGAATCTTCGTCTCCATAGCCCGTCAACGGGATTTTCCTCTCGAACCGACCAAGGATTTCTTCATATATTTTTGAAACGGTCCATGCTTCAGCGCCGTAGAGCAGGACTGGGATGATCAGGGTCTTATATAGGATCTCCTTAGTAGTTCGAGTGAGGGCTTTACTACTAAATTGCCTTCTTAGCCCGAAGAAACAGCGGTTGGCTAGAGTAATTCTTCGTTTAATTTCTGACGAGATGTTGTTGTCAGAGTTAATAGCGGAACCGAGGTAGACAAAGACCCGTACTACCTCAAAGTTATATCTGTCAATGGTGACGTTCTGTCCAATTCGTCGATGTTGTGAGTCCTTTCGTGATGACAGCATATACTTAGTCATACCCTCATTTACTGCTAAACCCATTTTCGCCGCTTCCTTCTCTATACTAGCAAACGTGGCTATGACATCACGTTGAGTCCTACCAATGATGTCAATATCGTCAGCGTATGCTAGTAGTTGCACCGACTTTTGGAAAATTGTGCCTCTGGTGTTGGCTTTGGAGTTTTGCACAATTCTCTCAAGAATCAGATTAAAGAAGTCACATGACAGCGCATCGCCTTGCCTAAATCCTTTTTTGGTATCGAATGTGTCGGTGAGGTCGTTTCCGACCCTGATGGAGCAGCGAGAATTCTCTATCGTCATCCTACACAAACGGACGAGTTTGGGCGGTATACCAAAACTAGACATGGCTCTGTACAGTTCGTCTCTATAAATGCTGTCATATGCGGCTTTGAAATCGATGAATAGGTGGTGGGTATCGATTTGGACTTCATGAGTTTTTTCCAGGATCTGCCGAAGTGTGAAAATTTGATCGGTTGTGGACTTACCTGGCCTAAAACCACACTGATAAGGGCCGAACAGGTTGTTGGTAAACGGTTTCAGGGGTTCACATATTACGGCAGTTTGGACCTTATTATTATTTATTGACGAGACTAATGCCTCTGTAGTTGGCGCAGTTCAGAGGGTCTCCTTTTTTGTGGACCGGGCAAACGATGCTGAGGTTCCATTCTTCAGGCATACTTTAATCCGATCAGATTTGGCTTATGAGTTGGTGAATGTTACTTACCAATTCGCCTCCGCCTTCTTTAAAAACCTCGGCGGGAAGACCGTCCTTTCCGGCAGCCTTATTAAGCTTGAGTTTATATATTGCTATCCTGACTTTAGGTCGGGCGGTTGGTAGTTTTCGTAGTCGTCGCCAATATTGATTGGTTCGTTGATTGACAGCGGAATGTTGTTCGTCATCGCCGTTTAACAGTCTGCAAAAGTGGTTCTTCCATATCCTCAGCATCAACTGTGTCTCAACTACGATATTTCCTTGTTCCTCTCGACAGGAATCTTTTCGAGCTCTGTATCCTTAGCTTTGACGTTTAACACTTTGGTAAAACATGCGAACATCGTTCTTGGAGTGGCACCTCTCTATAGGTATCCTCGATGTTGCGCTTTTCTTGCTCTTTTGCTGCGAGCATCTGTCGGCATTCCTCATCAAACCAGGGGTTTCTTGTTGGTAGGCGTGAGAAACCTAACACATCAGTTTCGGCTGATCTACTCGCTTGTTGACATCTTTTACATTCGATGCTGGTGGTATGGTGTTAATCGAGAGGTTAAGGGATACGCGTTGCGCGAAGGCCTTATATATATTTGAAGCACAACATTCAAAATATGTACCAATAACAAAATAATAAAAATACCATGATTAAGGAAAAATATCGATATTCGTATCTGTTTTAAAAATGCCCATTCTGGTTATTGTGGTTTTAATTTTATGTAAAATCGTTTCAAAATAATGTAAGCTACGAAGTTAGAAAAGCAATTTCTACTCCAGGGCTTCTGAATTATATGACCCACACTGCAATAATATGTTATGTTTGATTGAAACCTCGAGTTGTATTTTGTTTACTTACCCTATTCTGCTGAAGACCAGAGCAAAGTTTTAAGTTTTACTCATTTCCATCCCAGTTTAATTTTAAAAGACCATATACAAGTCTGACAACTTGAAGGTTTGGTCTGTTAAGCACCAATTATTTTATTAGCTTATGTTACATTTCAATGTAGCAGTGAATTCGGATTGCTATTTTTATTGAAATATGAACTAACAACAAAAATTTTTTTCTTTCGTTTTGTTGGAAACTATAACGATAAATTTAAGATTTGCCAATAAAAATATAATATTAAATTGCAAATGAAGCAATAATAGGAATAGTTTCGACTGATTATTCGCACCTTATTACAGAATATACGGTTAGACGTGTTAAAGTTATTCAACATAACTTTGTTAATATTTTATTTCTCTCATAAGTTCATCTTTATTGTATGCGAAAGGAGTTGTTAACTTTATTAAGCTATGGTTTAATAAATAATACAACCAAGCAAAAGTAATAATCGGGCAATGGCGCAAATCAAACACCTGCTTTCATTCAGAAATATACAGCTAACAAAACAATAGAAGACAAAAATACAAAGAATGTTGACAACAGAAAAATAACTACCAAACATCAAGCATGAATATTTTGGCCAATGGTAAAAACAGTTTATAACTATTTTGGTCACTTGTCATTCCTTTCCTTAATCAGAAAATTCCACATTAAACAAGCTATGCCACCATAGATGCGATACGTTCCCTCTCGGATGGCTGAAGTCAAATTTCGACCTCGGGCAATAAGACGGATCCTGAACAATTACCTAATTACTTAAGGAACTTGCATTCATTCTTTGCAGGTCATTGTTATTTATTTACACATCTTCCCCAGTTTTTGGGAAATTCCTCGAGCCATAGCCGAATCCGAAAAATCTATGGAAATATTCAGGAAATATCTCCTATTGAACAACATGTTGAATCGATAGTTGTTGCTTGGATATTTCAAAGGCTTTCAATTTTGGCATAGAACTTTGCTATGAAAATTGAATTGACGACCTTGCTAACCGAAAAAATGACAACGCCATTTGTATCCATACCTGGAATGTTAAAAACTGCTACAAAGCAGATATTACTGTTACCCAGGAAATACGATAGATTGTGCCAGGCAAAAGGAGGATGGAAACCTGTAATGTTTACTACGGTTCCTGTTATATCGAGCTAGAACAGCAATTATTCAGATGCTGATTTGTTGTTAGTGACAGACTTATGGAAGAAATCTTTTGCTTCGAAGATATTAGCTGACTAAGCTTTGTAACTCAGTTATGGACATCTGCGATAGAAAAACATGGAAAGCTATTGGAGTGAATATTTCCAAGTCTTTCTATCGAGTTTTGCATTGAGCTTTGGTACGCAAATTTACAGCATACGGACTACCTCATATACTGCGCAGCTAGCTAGACTGTTTCATTAAAGACATCTCTTACAAGTCGTGGTGAATGTCGTTTGTTCAGATAGATTTTCTATTCTCTGAAGTAGCTTAAGAATCAATGTTCTCACCCACTCTATTTCTGTTGTGTATTGATGGTCTTTTAGAGCAAGCACCACCATTTTTAGTTTCACATATAAAAATACGAAAAAATAACACATATATTCACAGAAATGAGAAAATGTTTGTTCTACATTTTGAACCATCTTCTCCAAACACAAACGAGACCGAAGATTTTCCCAAAAAAAATAATTGAAGACGACCAAGAATTTCTTTATTCGTTTTTGAAAGGGTTCATGTTTCAGCACCGTAGGTCTAGGTTGATATCAGTATCATAAGCATATGCTATTAGTTGTACAGATTTATTTATTCGCTTGTCCATGTATACAATTTAGATACTGGCATTTGTAAAAATATAATAAAGCTAGTCTTTTGCATAGATAAGAACCGTTTTAATTTAATTTGGTAACTTAATATTGTGTTTGTGGGTTGATACAATCCCACAAGCCTACTATACTTTTTGTAAACTATACAGGATCTCGCATTAATTAATTATCACTCCAAAAAACAATAAATATCCTTAGGTGAACGCAGGGGATCTTAATTAATTGCCTTTTCTCATGTTATGATGGTTATGAAAAGAATTGAAGGAACTAATCTATTTACAACTTGATTCTGAAACCACACACTATTGTAGCCTTATGGCGAACATTAAAGTTACCAACAAATCTCATCCAAAAAAAGTTGAAATTGTTTCAACGAAAATTACTTTTCGCCGCTTTACGTGATGATTTGTTATTAGGCGTATATGGCGTTAAGGGTCTGCATTACACATATATATCAGATTAAATAAAAAAAAGTACTTGTAAGTACAAGAACGAGAAGAAGTGCAGATAAAGTTTTGTCTTAAACTTGCTGCCGTCATTACTCCAGGTTTCCATTAACTATGTGCTTTATTCCTACTTTAAAACTTTGAAAGGTTCCTTTGAATTCACTTTTCCTACTTCAGCTTGGATATGGAATATAGGTACTCGACGGAAAAAAGAGGAACAGGTGTAAGCAATGTTTTGCCGACACGACGACGTGAAAGTACACGATGTGGATTTGATCGTCAGAATTTTTTTTCTCACTCTTGTGTAAGTGCTTCGGGTTATTGACATTTACTTTACACGTACGTTCATAAGAACAATTTAAAACAAAAACTGAAAAGACGTAAACCCATACAACTTTAAGGAGCCAAAGTAACGAAGAAAAGTTGAGGATGAGCAGTTACAGCTAAGAGATTTTTATCTCATATGTACAAAAGCATTAATATGCTTTATATGATGCAATAATTTAGATAATAATACAATACGAGTTGGACATATATTTACAAGGATTAAAATAGTTGTAATACATTTGAGAATAAAATACATCATTTAGAAATAAAATAAACTCAAAAGACAAAATCACATTGTGGTTTAAACACATATAAATGTATCGATAAGAATATGTAAATTTGAGTTGAAATACTTTGTAAAACGTTATTTAAAAATAAACGTTCCTTTGTAAAGAAATAAAACTGTTTTCGAGGGACATACGTTTTAAGAAAAATGATTTAATTTTAATATTTACTAGTGTTGTCTTTTCTTTCAGAAAAAGTTAATTTTAAAAATAAAGTCAAAATTCATGTTAACCAAATAATATATTTCACTAATTTAACTGAAGTGAACTGAAATAACAATTACAAACTTAAAATAACTAAGTAAAGCAAAAAGTAAAGAAATATTCAACAAACACCGAGCTATGTATTACAAACTTATACAACCAAGATGTTAATTAAAAACTATCCTATATATTAAGTTGCAGTTTAGTCGTTTCGGGATTAGTGTAAACGAACATCGTAACACGAGATTTTTATATACAGAGAGAAATATTTTGACTAATTGTCAAGAGCCATTCAATTTCATTATTATTTATTTATCATGGGCGTGTTTATCAATATAAAAATATAATATATTACATAATCTTACAAATTGATAACAATCTACATAGCTTTTTGATTATTTAGCAATACAAATACTTATAATTATCTAAATAGGTATATATTTAGTTGTCTCCGCTTTTTTAAGTAAATCTAGCAACTAGACTTAAACAAAAAAAAACACGTTAAACTCAAAGCGAGTGGTGGGTGCAAGATTGGGTCGTAGGTACGTAACTTTCTCGTTCACCGAAAAAAAAAATGTTGTCCATATGAATCATAATGATTTTCCGTTATTGACCAAAACTGGAGAAATTGAGAATTTTGAGAAGTGGGTAATACTGTATTCATATTAAATGTTAAGTTTAATCAAAATCTTTATAGCAATTTTCGGAAAAATTGACGGTATGTGTATTTTTTACATTGGAGGGACCGTTTAGACTGAAGAAGCCATTACGGTTAGAAGGACCGAATAATGAAAACTACTTTTTTGGGTTCCCCATAGCATCGTAATGTTAGAATTAATCAAATAACGTTGAGGTAGAAAATTTTTGAGAAAACAATATCTACTTTTCTCTTTGTAAGAGGGAGTAAAACATTATTTTTTTTTCAATCTGAAATAAACTTTGTTGCAATATAAGGCAAATAAATACTGTTTGCTTTAATTCTACACAAACCCCATTTATTCAAATATCGAACAAAAAATTACCTACTTCAATTCATTGCACACGCAGTAAAAAAAACTCTTATTCAAATCGTATGCTTTACCATAATATTTATGAGTATATCTTTAAAGTCAAGTCTTCGCATGACTTTACTGTTTATTTTTGTTCAAGGGAGAAATGTCCATTCCAAAAACCATGCACAAATTATTAATCCACGTTAAAAAAAATATAATTTTCAATCAAACTTGAAGCAAACAACCTAATCGATTGCCGAACTTCTAAGCAGAATAATATGCACTCTTAGTAACACATTTCTAAGTGTCGTCCTCGAAGTGAATTGACATCGAAAATGAATTTCGCCTGCGCTCCTTCTGATAATAATTTTTCCATCACACGACCCAATGGAAATCGTGGATAATGCATTTATCAACTGAAAGCGGTAATTTTTGTATTTTCCAGATTTCAATCGACCTACTCATGCTATTTCACGGCTGATTAAGTGCTGGCTTATTTTTCCACCCACTTAACCCGGATGTACCACGTGCTTATGGCAAATGGGCAGGAATGACTGCAGATAGCTCGTTCCGTTAGTTATGTTACATCTGTAACAAGTACCAAGGACACTTGAGTTAATTCACACTTGAGTCGCACTTCATGCAAATGCTCGCGCTCGGTATTGGAATATCAAAATTATAAATACCTCATGTTCGCCTTGCATACCAGTACTATGTATACGTGGTACCAAAGCTATGCAGATTTTCGAGTCTGCGTTGCTTTTGAACGTCAATGAAATCCTCTTTTGGGAAATTCAATTTACGCTTAAAATTAGTTCTGCTAGAGGAAACTGTATTATTAAAATTTCCAGAAGTTCACAGGAGGAGGTGTCTATGCGTGTACTACATATGAATATTTAATGAAGAATGACTTTAAAAAGACACTTCAATTTTGTGGGTACTTTTTGGAGAGACAGTTTGCGTTTGCAATTTTGTTTGTATGTGACGTAATAAATGCAACAATATTATTGGTTATAATGGCTGATCCAATAAGAACTTATAAGAACTTCCTGATTTTTTTTAAAATAAAATACCAAAAAAATCAATGTATTAAGGAAAATGTTTATTTGGGGTGTTAGTTTGGTTCATGCCATTTAATGTCTAAATATGATTTCCTTTAAATGTTGCCCACTACTAACTCTTATATGGTCCATTCTGTGAGTCCAATTTACGACTATGCTATCAAGCATTTCGGCCGGCGTTCCATGAATAACACGAGTTATGTTGGCTTCCAAAGATCTGACTGTCAAAACCGGTCTTTTGACAGATCTAGATCAAAAAAAAGATTGATCAAAAGTTTTTCAAAAATATATGCGCTGTAAGTTTGTTGGAACTTAAGAAAAGTGTAATTATAAGGTGTGAAAACCACTTTGTAGAACGAAATTAATTGTTTTTATTTTCAGATATATGTGGGGATGAAAAAAAAATACACAGTTGTTTAGAATTTCAGTATTTTATTTTATTTGATATATTATCGCTTCTGGTACACGATGAGCGCTTGTGGTAGAGGTTCGCTACATTGATATTCTTAACCCGAATTGTCCTAAAAATTATTTCTTTCACTTTTTTTGCAGCCCATAGGCCATTACGCGAAAAGACTTGGTGCCGTCAGCAATAACTATTGTAGAAGCTGTCTGGATGAGGTTTGGTCTTTCCACTCATTTACTCAATGTGATTGAGCTAATGTAGTCGGAGTATTTTTTACCTTTTGTACTACATGCATATCTTGGTACAGCTCATAAGGCAGCCGGTTGTATCTTCTTCTCCAAGTTATTGTTCGAAAGTGCTATGTATTTGCTCCCCTTTGGTAAATGTACAACACTCGACACCGTAAAGTAGTACTGTTAGTATGACCGTCAGGTAGAGCAACTAATCCGACTTCGAGTTAGGACTTTTAATCACATTAGTTTCTCCAAACGTGGCATTTTATCCAAAGTTATAACTCGATAACCTATAATCAGAGGCGACAGATCCACGTTGTACCACAAAGGACCTTTATGGTCTAAATGTGCACGCGCATCGCGTGCAGCCACTGCAACCTAACCTAACCTGTCTGTGTGCAACATTTAGTAGGAATATGCTAACGTAGTTGTAGACAGACATGGATTAACACTTCAGATGTACTTACTTGTTTACTTAAATGGCGCTCCAGAATGAACCTGGTGCCACTCCAATTAGCCCGGTCCTTAGCTAATTGCTGTAGTTGCGCACTTTAAGATTATTGAGGTCGGTTTTTAATTGTGCTCGCAAACGGGATCGAATATTTTTCAAAGGATTTTTTCTTAAAACGACAAAGGATTTTTCCATACGGTCAATGCTTTAGCGCCATACTGGGATTATCGGTGTCTTGTCAAGGTTCCCCTAAGTAGTTTAAGCAAGGGCTTTACACTAAATTTCCATCTTAGCCCGAAGAAACAGCGATTGGCAATAGTAATTCTTCGTTATATTTCCTACTAGGTAGACAAATTCTCGTTCTATCTCAACGTTATATCAGTCAATGTTACGTTCTTTCAATTCGTCGATGTTGTGTGTCCTATATACATACTTTGTCTTACCCACATTTACTTATAGGCGATGTTATGCCATTATGGCATTTTTTGATTTTGATGAGCACCTGTTTTTCTTACCAGGCTGAGACTAGAAAGCTATTTTTTTTTTCATATTTTTCATATTTAAATTTTGGAGTGATTAGATATTTCCATTTTGAAATTGGGGCCATTTTTCATTATGAACAATGTTGCCAATATTGGTAGTTATTGAAAGTGAGCGTATTTGGGGCTTCACATAAAATAGCAGACAGGATGTTTAAAATACCTATCTTTGCTCCTTTCTATTTGCACAGTTCTTGTGGAATGGCTACTTGGTGCTGCCATTCCAATTAAAAATACAATTTTTTGGCGAAACACGCTCGTTAGTACCCAGGGCCGAGTTTTCTCATAACATAATCATTCATGTGTGCGTGTTTACTTCTTGCCTGCTGCCATGACATACTTAAAAATACATTCATACGACCAACGTTTGCTAATTAGTTGGTGAATGATTATCAATAAGTAGCTCTATTAAGTTTGACAGAAAAGCCAGTTTTAAATCTGCTGCAGTTTTGTTATGTAGCGTATGACTTTGAATATCTTATAAAAAATGTCTCTTTATCCAAAACTTCAATTAGTTATTGAAATCAGAGTAAAATGATTTGTTTACGTATTTTAATTGGAATGAGTGGAATTTGCAAAAGCTCTGCCGGCATAACTGCCAAATACTTGACGTAAAGTCCAAAACAAAAATGTTCCTATTAAATTAAATCGAATTAACTTGGTTTAATGATGTGGAGTTCAATAACGAAATATAAAATATAGCCACGTACTCAATCAATTAGCAAACACTCAAGTGTATGTATATTTTCGGCATGCATGTCAAAATGTTATGCAGAATTTGCATAATAATTACAAAATCTACCCTAACTAGCCAATCACCCAAGGCTTCCGGTCAATTTACGGGACAATTTGAAATCGTTTGTTGCATGATATTAAAGTCAACGGGTGGTGACTTCCTTAGGGCATACTTGCAAGCACTTTTATTTTTAACGAAAAAGAATCAATACATATAATGCATTTAAATTTAGTTTAATCGTGCGACACAGACAAAACACGATGTCCTCTTCCATACATAATTACCTAAAATGTTCATTCATTGGTTGGATTTATAGCTATTTCGGACATTACCAAGTGTCCTGATCAGATTCCTTCTAATAGTGATGCTATTTGAACGTTCAGTTCTCTGTATAATTATTGAAACAACTTATTCCCAAAAATAGTTTTATTAAGATTTTAAAATCGAGCTTACTATTGAATAACTCTTTACAATTATTTTATATAATAACAATTAACTAAAGTATTTCCAAGCACTTAAAAAAAACTAAATACAAATGTTTGGCGCAACAAGCTCGTTAGTACTAGGGCCAAGCTCTTATAAAATATTACAGGTATGAAAAAAGTTAAAATGGCCGTGTACCAATTGCTAAAAATTTTAAACCAGAGGATAATTTTTGACATTGTTGTGGTTAATATAGAATAGGACCTGCTCTGGAGTTTGCTAAAAATGTATCCAGTGGTTAATTTTTTTAATTTTTGACGTTTTGTTTATTAAAAAAGGATTGAGAGAGATGGAAAGAATACCTACTCTTGAATTAGTGCTCACCCGCAGTGTTAACTTTTAGCTGGAAAAAATAGGATCGTGCATATTATTAAACGAAAAGCTATAAACATGTATTTTGTCTCCTAAAATTTATTGTGTAAATTAAACTAAGTTTTAATTTTTGAAAATGACTTGTTACGAAAATTCCGTTGGCTGTATTTCCATAAACCTGTGTAACTATTAGTAAACGCGGACGATATTGATATATCATTGGTCTAGTCAACGAGGGAAGACCAAGTATTTTCTGTCAACACGAAGGACTCACAATATGGACACAATGTCACCGTTGAAGGATAAAACTTTGAGATATTAAAAGTTTTTTTCTACCTGGGCTACGCTATTAACTGTGACGACAAGATTTCTTCAGAAATAAAACAAAGAATTACTTTTGCCAAGATACGAAGTTTCAATCAATAACTTTGAGACAAAAACCTGGTCAAACGAAGAATTACTCTTGTTAACCGCTGTTTCTTCAGGCTAAGAAGGCCATTTAGTAGTAAATCCCTTACTCGAACTACGAAGGAGATGTTGGAATGTGTCATGCACCTGGATTATTTGCATCTGCGTATTTTTTGAACAGACAGGATAGTGTGAAGCAAGGGATGAGAAAAACAGTTGAATTGTATTCTTAGTTTAGTTCTCTTCTTTGTAAACCGTTGGATAGACAAGTTGTGTTGGAAATAAAATAATTACAATATATTTAATTGTTTAAAGTGAAGTGTTTAATTTATATTGAAGATAAGTAAATTATTTGATTAGGTTATGGGCTCAGTCTACGCCTAGTGCTAAGTGATTTAAATATGGAAAGAGTAAAAAGGAATATTAAGCCATTTGATGGCGAAAAATATTCAATTTGGAAGTTTCGAGTGCGGACACTTTTAGAAGAGAACGATTTACTAAAAGTGATTGACGAAGAACCAAAAGAACTGACAGATGAAATTAAAAGGGCAGAAAGAAATGCAAAGAGCATTATAATAGAGTATTTAAGTGATTCGTTCCTAGCTTTTGCCAACAGTGAGAATAGTGCTAAAAAGATTTTTGAAAATTTAGACTCAATTTACGAGCGGAAAAGTTTAGCATCACAACTTTCACTACGAAAGCAACTGTTAGCATTAAAATTAAAAGGTGACACTCCGCTACTAAATCATTTTAATTTCTTTGATGACCTTATAAAACCCAAATTAGATCAAATGGACAAAGTTTCCCATTTACTTTTAACTCTTCCACCAAGTTATGATGGAGTTATAACGGCGATAGAGACTCTATCTGAAAATAATTTAACATTAGCATTTGTTATAACACGACTTCTTGATCAGGAAATTAAGTTAAAAGGTGTGAACAAAGATACAAGTGCCAAAGTGTTACAGGTTTTCGAAAATAGAGAGCAGTGGAACAATAAATATAAAAATAAAGCAATGCACAAACACGTAAAGAAGCCATTTAAAAACAAATTTAAGTCAAAACTAAAATGTTTTCATTGCGGTAAATTAGGGCATTTAAAAGACTGTTTCTTGTTAAAAGACAAAAAGGAAATCAGAATGTCGCTAGTGAAAATTGTGTCAAAGAAAAGCGCTCAAATAGCAACAACAACACAGCCAGAACGAGGGTTTGTTTTCATGGTGAGGCAAGCAAATACAAATGTAAACGAAAGCGAGGTAGAGTTTATCATAGATTCAGGGGCTTCAGATCATATTATAAAAAACATCACTTTGTTTTCTGAATATGAAAATTTGGCATCACATGTGGCGATTGAAATTGCAAAGCATGGAGAATTTATTTATGCCAAAGGAGTGGTTAACATTTGAATTGTATTCTGAGTTTAGTTCACTTCTTTCTTAACCGTTGGAACGACAAGTTGTATTGGAAATAAAATAAATAAAATATATTTAATTGTTTAAAGTGAAGTGTTTAATTTATATTGAATATAAGTAAATTATTTAAATAGGAGATCCTTTACAAGATCCTGATCATTCCAGTCCTGTCCAACGGCGCTGAAGCAAGAACCGTATCAAAAGCAGATGAAGAAATCCTTGGTCGTTTTGAGATAAAAATTTCTTTGATAAATCGTTGGTCCCGTTTTATTTTGACAAAGACGATGGAGACGTCGTCTTTACAGGTCCTAGACACCTTTAACGTCCAAAATCCTCATTGGACGTTAAAGATGTCTAGGACCTGTAAAGCGAATGGAAACTAATAATACGGCTCGCAGAATCTTCAATTCGCAGCCAGACGTCAGACGCATTAGATGAAGCTTCTGCAGACTGTTAAACGGCGATGACGAACAACATTCCGCTGTCAGGCAGAACGATCCATTCAATATTGGCAACGACAGCGAAAACTGCCAACCGCCCGACCTAAGTGAAGTGAGGATAGCTATATCTAAACTCAAGCTTAATAAGGCCGCCGGAAATGACGGCCTTCCCGCTGAGCTTTATAAAGCTGGCGGAGATGACTTGTTAAGCAACATCCACCAACTCATAAGCCAAATCTGGTCGGTTGAAAGCATGCCTGAAGAATGGAACCTCAGCATCGTTTGCCCGATCCACAAAAAAGGAGACCCTCTGAACTGCGCCAACTACAGAGGCATAAGTCTACTCAACATCGCTTACAAGATCCTATCTGCCGTAATATGTGAACGCTTGAAACCGTTTACAAACAACCTGATCGGCCCTTATCAATATGGTTTTAGGCCAGGAAAGTTTACAATCGATCAAATTTTCACACTTCGGCAGATCCTGGAAAAACCCAAGAAGTACAAATCGATAGAGACGAACTATACAGAGCCATGTCTAGTTTTGGTATACCGCCCAAACTCGTCCGTTTGTGTAGGATGACGATGAAGAATTCTCGCTGCACCATCAGGGTCGGAAACGACCTCACCGACACATTCGATACCAAAAAAGGATTTAGGCAAGGCGATGCGCTGTCATGTGACTTCTTCAATTAGATTCTTGAGAGGATTGTGCAAAACTCCCGAGCCAACACCAGAGGCACAATTCTCCAAAAATCGGTGCAACTACAAGCATACGCCGACGATATTGACATCATTGGTAGGACTCAACGTGATGTCATAGCCACGTTTGCTAGTATAGAGAAGGAAGCGGCAGAAATGGGTGTAGCAGGAAATGAGGGTAAGACAAAGTATATGCTGTCAACACGAAAGGACACACAACATTGACGAATTGGACAGAACGTCACCATTGACAGATATAACTTTGAGGTAGTACGGGACTTTGTCTACCTCGGCTACGCTATTAACTCTGACAACAACATCTCGTCAGAAATCAAACGAAGAATTACTCTTGCCAATCGCTGTTTCTTCGGGCATGTTGGTTGAGGCCCAGGTTCATCCCGGACTGTAGCGCAACTTAAGTAAGTAAGATTGCGATAAATTTTAAGGTCAATACTCTTAATTTGTTTTCTTGAAACCGAAAATAAATGTTCGCTAAATGTTTACACACCATAAATATGAGTCAATAAAGTAAACGCTATTTTAATTATTCACGAAATTATATGTGCTATACATAATAAATGAATCTATTATTTATCCCAACGTGGAGTTTGCAACTATATTTTTTTCACATAATCAAATCAAAAATGTTAATAGGACAAAAACTAAATAGGACATAATATTGCTACATATTTTTCGTCCTGTATAAACTTCAAAGCTATTACATCTTTATATATAAAAATATCGTGTTACGATGTTCGTTTACGCTAATCTTCGCAACCGCAAAATTTTGTAAATGTGTATTACTGATAAGTGACCGTCGATATTTGTTTATTACAAATTTTAAGATTTTTTTTTCCTCAGCACAATTTTAGAATCGTACATAAGTTTGTCCAGGAGCTGGGAGAAACAGTCCTAAGCAATGTCATTTCATTTCTTCGTCGGAGCGTGAGTGCAATATAACAAATTCATATCCGAAAAGTGTTTTTTTCGCTCAGCATAACACGGACCGCAGTAAATGTCACAGTTTTTCATCCTCTTTTGACCGTCCCATATAATCGTATATCTTGGAGGGCAGTAATGTTTGCCTAGTATACCAGCTTAAGGTCATTGCTAGTTGTTCAGCTGCATGTCATCTGTTATATGTTCTCTCTATACATTTAGCGTGGACGTGTTATCGTCCTTTCCATGGTTTTTGGTTGCATCATAACAATAGGGGTTTTTCCGTGACTATATAGGTAACCCAAAGCGCAACCCACAATCTGTAGGGCTATAACTAAAATTTATGTTATTATAATTTCGATGGGAAAGGAGGTCGATTGGAGGGTTAAAGAATGATTCAAGGCGAGAAATGATATTTCGGGGTTTTTAAACTTTTTGGTTCAAAATGGAGGATAATCCTCCAAAAAGGAGGAAAGATTGGATGGTTGTGTATACTAATGTAAGTAAATAATCTGTAATATTCGCAATATATGATTTCTTTGTTTGTTGTATTTGATTATGTACATATTTCATTTATGTGTTTATATTTTCGTATTTATAATTTTTTTTGTGAAAGAAATTTTAAAGGACATCCGTATTTTTGATTTTATGATGCCTAAAAAAATAATACTTACGACAAACTAAACAGAGACTAATGCAATGCCATCATGTGATTGATGATTTGCGATTTTCCAATTGAAGTAATCCACCCTTACAGCATCGTTTTATTATCACATTTCAGGGCCTATTTTGACTTAACCTAAGTGTTGGTTTATGTATATCCAGTCTATCCACCAGTATTCATCCTGTTTTGTGTTTTTTTTCTGTTTCAGGTATGTTAATACCGTGTCTATGATGTGTCATGTCGAGTATCACCTTATCAATTGTGGATACTCCAGAAGTATCTAGTTTGTGTTTGATATCTACATAGTGTCGATAATCTGAATGTGCACTTCAATGCATCTGCATGTGTAAATACTCGAAACTTTTCCATATATGATGGGTTAATGCTCAGCACACTGCACTCGCATTAGTCAGAATTGGACGAACGAATGCTTGGTATCAGATAATCTATATATCGCATCTCAGCTAGCTTCATATATTTTGTTGGTATGTAGTTGTCGTATGTAGTTGAGAATTTAGCTCATGACCATGGGTATATAATGTATAGTATAAATGCCCAAAAAATGTTTCATGTCGCTATAACTCTTACCTTATTAACAATAATCATTATTCAGAACAAATTAAAGTCAATTACAGTGGCTATGATTTACATTTTAAATTCATCTCTATCAACTTCAATTCATATTACCAGAGCATATTAGTGCATATTAGTTAAATTTATTGATTAAATGGTTGTGGGCGCACATTTTATTATATTTTCATTCATCTCCTTAGCCCCAAGAGTTGTAATATCCTTCTATAAATTGGTTTTGCATGCATCTACCCTCACATAATCGAAATCGAGTATTGGCGTCAGACATCAGTTATATGGAAAGCCAACAAATTGGGGTTAGTTTCACTTAGCTTGTATTTATGCTATCAGTTCTTATGTTATATGTCTTGGACTTTTCCAATTACCTTCGCTATTCGTTTCATATATTTCAATATTTTTGGTCTCGACCTTAAATTAATTATACTGAAAATGAATTTAAGTACCACGATATAAGTCAGTTAATAGGCCCTACCAATAATAACTTTTAGTTTCGACTTTATATTTAACGATTTTCAAAATACCAAATTTAATACCTACTTATAGGCATATTGTTTTTCACTTTGTATGAATTAGTTTCATAAACTTATAAGCAAAACAATTTAATGGGAAAAAATAAAGCTTCTGTGACAGGATAAATATGAAGTATTAACATTAAAAATAATTATTACCTAGCTGGATATCACCGCTCAAATTTGAAACTCACTCAGCATATAAATTAGAAATTATCTTCGTAATTGGAACACTGAAGGGTAGTAATAATATAAAGATAAGAATACGCAACAAGGTTCAATTTGACAACTTTATATTTTTGCTGCCCGCGGGGATACTTGAAAACTCAGTAAGGATTAAATAGAGAACTACTCATATACTTGTTGTTGTATATGTCAGATTTAAGAATATTGATATTTGCATGTTAACACTATATAAAATATTTACATATCGGCTGTAAGCTGAATGAAAATTATATAATAAAAGAATCTATAAGATGTATATGTACTATTTAAAATATATATTAATGAGATTTTATGCGGGAGCTGTATCAAATTGTGTAGGTATTTTTGTTAAATATTGTTGGATATTTTATATAAATTCTTAGCGCCGCACAGCAGCTAAAAATTATTTTGGAATCTTAGAGCTTAGAGCATCTCATGGTCTAACGACCGCACAATTCGCAATGCCATCGACATATTTAAAACCCTATTTTCATTATAATTTTCATACGCGACCAACTCATGCAGTAAATTTTGAAGAAAATATAGCAGTGATACCTGCGACAACCGTGATCAAGAGTTGTATCGATTCGCCATCCTGAATATTATATAAAATTTTGTTTTAAGGACTTTACAAGCTTACATTATTCAACTCACGCTACAATTTAGTCTTTGGGTTCTTAAAAAGCATGTTTTCTACTAACAATTTGAATAACAATTTCGCCGACTTCTGGTGTCCAAAAAATATGAGAATCTCCAAAAACTGATTGGGGATGAAATATATAAAGTTACATTGCTACCACGTCTTGTTTATCTAAATCCGTTAAAAAAAACAACGTTTTTATATGCATAGGCTATGGGGTAAGGTATAAAAATTGTTAAACGTGAGTTAAAACGATCTATATACGAAATGTTCATAGCAATATTATGGAAGTATTCTCACCGAAACATTGCTTGAATTTCTTTCAAATTCTACCATAAATAAATAAATCCTTTTTTAAGAAAACACATCTTAAAACTTTGTATGAATAAAATATAGATGTTTGCATTGTCTAAATGTCTTGCTCAAACTTGTTTTCTCATTTTATTTTTATTTTATTTTTACAAAAAAACAAGGTTTCTCTGAAAAGTAGGCGTGGCAGTGGGTGGATTTTGAAAAATTGTACACTTACATTAGATGCATGAGCGAAGAGCATACATACCAAAATATAGCTCAAAATTTAAGTCCCGAAAATTATTGACATACAGATGGACAGACAGACAGACAGACAGAGTCGATCCACATATAGTCCGTACCAAATCAGTTGGCCAACGGTCAATTGCGCAGAGAGAGGATTTAAGGGAAATTTAAGATATTTTACAATAAATTTTAAGAGACCTGCGCAGTAGAATGCCCAACTGGTTTGGTTTGCACTAGTTTGTCAACGGTCGAATGCGCAGAGAGAGGATTTAAGAACAATTTAAGATATTGTAAAATAAATTTCAAGAGACCTGCGCAGTAGATTGGCCAACTGATTTGGTACGGACTATACTTTAAGTTATATCTATCGAAATTATTTCTCTATCTTACATACTTAATATACATACATACTTTACTAGTATACCCCTAGGGTACAAAAAAAAATATGAAAAGGAGCGAGCCCAAGTGACTTACTTAGGGGAGACCTGATAAAATATTTATGAAGTTTGAATAGTGACCATCAATTTGAACAACATACTTGCTTTCAGTGTGACAGATAAAAACTCAACTATTTTATTAAATTGTAACTGAATCTTATTTTTACAAAACAAAGGCCAAAGGCACTCTGAAATTGATCTTTCATTTTTGATTAAATGATTGTTTGAAAGTAGCTTACTTCAATAAATGATATTTTCAACTCCTTTGCAAAATATCCAGTTGTAATAGATTTATTTAGAAAGGGTGGTTAAAGCAGTACAAAGCGTAGATGAACAGTTTTTTTTTTTAAATATAGGAGACACAGAATCATATCCAGTTTTTTAACTTTCTCTTACAAAGAGAAAGATATTGTTTTCGTGAAAATTTTCGACCTCGAGATTTTGATTGATTCTAACATTACGATGATAGCGGAGCCCAAAAAAGTGGTTTTTGGAATTCCGTCCGTCGGTCCGTCTGGCCGTAATGGGCTCCCCAGCCTAAACGGCTTGACCGATTGTCTTCAAATTTCGTATCCAAGTTTCTTTTGGTCATCATTCTAGGCCTTTTTTTTGTTTGCTTTTAGCCATGTTATTAACGGTACCTGCCATATAAAAATTACACATAACCTCAATTTTTTCGAAAACGGCTGTAACGATTTCGATTAAACTTTATATATACTATAAGTATATTAGTTCCAACAAAACTGCATACCCAGTTTTTTCGATAAAATCCATATAACGGATTTTGTCATTCAGGCCATATAAAGAAAATTGTTAATTTCTTGCAAACTACTATGTCAAATTGAATGAAATTATATATATATAGTACTATAATAGTTTTAAACAATTCCGCATGATTAGTTTTAGCTCAACTATCACTTAACGGAATTTTCAGTTTTGGCCAATAACGAAAAATAATTATTTTTCACATTTTTCGTATAATCACATTTCGACATTTTTTATAATTTTTAGCATTAATAATCAAAATGCGCACTATTTGATCTAACCCCCAACTCGCTGTGAAAGAGAAAGTTGCGTACGACCCAGTCGTGCACCCACCACTCGTTTTTTTTGAGACATCTATCTAACTCATTCAAGCATTTAGAAATATCATATTCAGAAGACTGACTAATCAGTTATTAAAGAAAAATCTGAGTACAAATTATCAATATCTAAAATTGTGTCACAATTATAAGAAGTTTAAAAGAAATCAGCAGACAGAATACAAGCTGATTGCAGATCAATTGACTTATAATTTTTGACTTACTTTTACTTTTTAAGCTAGCTTTAGTAGAACTGATATTTTCATGATATGTACAAAAATTTACTTAAAAATGAAAATTCTTTTCTTAATTACGTGAAAAGATGCTTCCCTTCAAAACACGTCTTTTACTTGGAACGCTTGAATGCGAGGAATTGGAAGACAACATTAAATGTCATCATTTGCAAAATAATGCATCATTAATGATTGGATCTTCAGAATGAACATTGTTACCAGATAAAATTGATTTTTATATTAAAAAAAAATTTAAAATTAAAAAGTAAATGTACATTAATTAAAACAAAAAAAAGTACATTAATCTATATATGAAGTTATTTCAAAAAACACTTATGCAAAGTAAGACTCATAAATAATTAAGTGCATACTTTTGAACACTATTTGATAAGTCGATTTAGATTGGATTTAATCCGAAATAGTTTCATTTAAAATTTTGATAAAAAAAGAATCAGAATTCATGTTATATATATTTACCAAAACTACACGGACTAATATTGTGTTTTACTTTGGCGTTTGATTGCAAATGGAACCCAATACGTTTTGTTTTATATCCTCGAGTATATTGTTCGATAACTAAATGAATAATATTAAACATTTTAACGATATGCCGGTGCTTAAGGATAGTGATGCGATTATATGAGGACACAAGCGTTCTCACTCTAGCCTCTCACTATCAACTCCTACTCTCACCTCCACGCTGGTCACTGGTGGGTGCCTAGTACCTCGACTGGAGATGGGGTATTAAACCCCTGTGGAAGGTCGTTGGTGGCAGCAAACGAGAGAGTGGGGAGGAGTGTCCTCTCACTAAGGCACTCACTCTCAGGCGGCAGCGGAAGAATTCCCTAGATGGAGTCAACGGTGGCGCCTACAGCTCCAGTTTGATCGAACTGATAGTGAAATCCCCATATGAGCTGCTTCGACATATTTGAACACCAGGTCTATAGGGATTTCCAATACTGAGCCAGGGTATTGGAAAAGAGTTGGTGGCGGAGGAGCCCTCAATGGTTCAACGGCAGCGCTCATACCCCAAAATGGGCTACTGACATCGGTATTTTTTTCGGCCCGCTGTCCTAAGATTAAAACAGGGGCCTGGCCCTCCAGGTTGGGGGGTGTGCTTTGGGTTAACTACCCATCCACGGAAAAGAGATTATGTTACGAAGCAACCAATAGCCTCGGAAAGGATGGATATTATTGTTGACGACCATGCTAAACGAAAAAAGGACAACGACGTTCGTATCTGCACCTGGAATGTGAGAACATTAAACAGGAGAGGTGCAGGCGAACAACTAGCGGAAGCCCTAAACTGCTACAAAGCCATCCAGGAAATACGATGGGATGGCCCGGGCAAAAAGAGGATGAAAAACTGTGACATCTACTATGGACCGTGTTATAGTGAGCAGAAACAGCGACTATTTGGATGCGGAATTGTTATAGGTGCCAGACTTAGGCAAGAAGTCTTATGTTTTCAAGACATTACCGAACGCATTGTAACAATTCGCATCAAGGCCAAATTCGCCAACATAAGCCTTATATGCGCTCATGCTCCGACGGAGGAAAAAGATGATATAACTAAGGATTGCTTCTACGAGCTCCTCGACAAAACCTATGAGCGACTACCAAAGTACGATGTTAAAATCGTGCTGTGAGATTTTAACGCAAAGGTAGGAAGAGAAGACATCTTTAGCAGTACTGTCGGAAAATATAGCCTACACGACAACACGTCTAGTAACGGAACGTCTACGGAACGAAATGCCACTATAGCCAGCACACGGTTTCCTCACCTCGATATCCACAAGGGGACATGGCGGTCTCCAGATCAACGAACAGTCAACCAAATTGATCACATTGCGATAGACAAGAGGCACGCATCCAGTATTTTGGATGTCCGAACATTCCGAGGGGATAACATCGACTCGGACCACTACATTGTAGTAGCTAAGGTAAGGATGCGGATATCCACCACGCCACAAAAAAACAGAAATACTGTGAAAAAATTTAATGTCGAAAGACTGCAGTCGCCAGAGACCGCCAAGACCTTCGCGCAACGCGTATCCCTTAACCTCTCGACTCACGACATCCCACCAGCATCTAATGTCGAAGAACAATGGCAACCATGCCAACAAGCTATTAGATCAGCCGCAACTGATGTGCTAGGTTTCTCGCGGCCACCAGCAAGAAACCCCTGATATGCTGAGGAATGCCGACAGATGCTCGCAGCCAAGAACGAGGCCTTCAAGGCTAAGCTGCAGGTGAAGACGAGAGCTGCCATTGAGCTCTTTAGGCAAAGAAGAAGGGAAGAACATCGGCTTTCGGAAAGAAGAAAAAAAGAGCAAGAAAAGCGCGCGATCGAGGATTTAGAGAGGTGCCACTCCAGGAACGATGTTCGCAAGTTTTACCAAAGTGTAAAACGTCAAAACCAAGGCTACAAGGCTCGAACAGAATCCTGTCGAGATGAACAAGGAAATATCGTAGTTGAGACACAATCGATGCTGAGGATATGGAAGAACCACTTCTGCAGACTGTTAAACGGCGATGACGAACAACATTCCGCTGTCAGGCAGAACGAACCATTTAATATTGGCAACGACAGCGAAAACTGCCAACCACCCGACCTAAGTGAAGTAAGGATAGCTACATAACTACAGAGGCATAAGTCTACTCAACATCGCTTACAAGATCCTATCTTCCGTAATATGTGAACGCTTGAAACCGTTTACCAACAACCTGATCGGCCCTTATCAGTGTGGCTTTAGGCCAGGAAAGTCCACAATCGATAAAATTTTCACTCTTCGGCAGATCCTGAAAAAAAACCCAAGAAGTCCAAATTGATACCCACCACCTATTTATGGATTTCAAAGCCGCATACGACATCATTTATAGAGACGAACTATACAGAGCCATGTCTAGTTTTGGTATACCGTCCAAACTCGCCCGTTTGTGTAGGATGACGATGGAGAATTCTCGGTGCACCATCAAGGTCGGAAACGACCTCAACGACACATTCGATACCAAAAAAGGATTTAGGCAAGGCGATGCACTGTCATATGACTTTTTCAATTTGATTCTTGAGAGGATTGTGCAAAACTCCCGAGCCAACACCAGAGGCACAATTCTCCAAAAATCGGTGCAACTACTAGCATACGCTGACGATATTGACATCATTGGTAGGACTCAACGTGATGTTAGCCACGTTTGCTAGTATAGAGAAGAAAGCGGCAAAAATGGGTTTAGCAGTAAAAGAGGGTAAGACTAGGCATATGCTGTCAACACGAAAGGACACACAACATCGACGAATTGGACAGAACGTCACCATTGACAGATATAACTTTGAGGTAGTACGGGACTTTGTCTACCTCGACTCCGCTATTAACTCTGACAACAACATCTCGTCAGAAATCAAACGAAGAATTACTCTTGCCAATCGCTGTTTCTTCGGGCTAAGAAGGCAATTTAGTAGTAAAGCCCTCACTCGAACTACTAAGGAGATCCTATTTAAGACCCTGATCATCCCAGTCCTGCTCTACGGCGCTGAAGCATGGACCGTATCAAAAGCGGATGAAGAAATCGTTGGTCGATTCGAGAGAAAAATTCTTCGGAAAATCTTCGGTCCCGTTTGCGTTGACGGGCTATGGAGACGAAGATTCAACCACGAACTATACGAGCTGGACATGTAGAAAGAATGGACACCAATACTCCGGCTCGCAGAGTCTTCGCTTCCCAGCCAGACGTCGGACGCAGTAGAGGAAGACCTCGCCTTAAGTGGCGCGCACAAGTAGAAACCGACCTCAACCACCTTGGAGTGCGCAACTGGAGGCAGTTAGCTAAGGACCGGTCTAATTGGAGAGGCAGAATGAGATTATAAAAGTCATATGACTTGCCTTGCCTAAATCTTTTGTTTGGAATGGAATGTGTCGGTGAGGTATTTTCCGTCCCGGATGAAGCAGCGAGAATTCTCCCCCGTCACCCTACACAGACGGACGAGTTTGGGCGACATGGCTCTGTATATGTAGGTCGTCTCTATAAATGATGTCGTATGCTGCTTTGAAATTGAAGAATATGAAGTGGGTATCAATTTGGACTTCTTGTGGTTTTTCCAGGATCTGCTAAAGTGTGAAGATTTAATGACTGACCATTAAATTTTTACTTATGGGTTGGTGAATGTTATTTACAAAATAGTCTCCGTGTATGCCAATGCGAATAATCAAACGCGGAATCGTATAACCATTTTGCAGTTCATTGGTAAATAATATGTTGCTTCGAAGGGGGTTTAAAAGAGCCGTTGTGCCCATAAAATCCCATTAACCCATGATTTAAAAATTCGACTCAATTTAAAAAAAAAACTTAATTAATCATTAAAAAAACAAATGACAGAATTTGCTTAAAGGCCTTACCGCAAGCTCATAGGAAATCGCTCTGGTGGCAAAGCTTAACAGTAATTATTATCTGATGCATAAAAAGTTGTTTGTATAGCGCAAAGTAAGTGTGTAATATTATTTTTGATTCAATTACTTATCCGTTATTTTTTTGTTCATATTATCATCATTATTATGTACTATTTTTTAACAAAATGGACTTTTTATGTTTACCACTTTTAATCAACTGGAGAAAATAAATAATGCCAAATGCTGCCTACCAACTATTCCACTATATGATGAGTGAGCCTTTATAAAGTAGGTATGTAGTTTGTTTTCCTTTATGGTTGAATACAAAAGGACCATAGTAAATGGAATAGTAAATTGTGCAGCGGGATTTTAAATTAAAATTCGGAATAACCATAATTGCAAGCAAACAATTGCTGCGCATACGATAGAAAAATAATTGTAGCTACATGATAATAAATTAATCAACGAAAGTACGTTTATTTGCAAGGGATTTCAAAAGTTGACTATTTAAATATCATAAATAGCCATAGCCTTATAAACATTACTACATCCTAGTAAGCACTCTGTAAGCACTCTCGTACAATTGTCTTCCCCCGAATATGTTGTATAATCCACACTTCAATTCCAATGGTAATAACCTCTCTACAGGACCATCGTCAACAATTATTATCCAAAATTTCAGTCAATAAGTCAAGTAGTATGAAAACTGCTTTTGCGAATACAATGGTCAAGCACATAGCGGATAGATTTTCTCTCCCGAGGTATAAATATAAAATGATAATGCACCAGGCGACCATGTTGCATATTAATTTCTTATTTGACAAGGACATGTATTTCTTATTGTTCTGAATTTTTTTTAACTAACTCAAAGCAATATGCTCTTATTCTCGTTTTACATAGCTGGTATTTGTTCCACGACTTAGGTGTTCATATAGAATTATTATAAATATATTAATATACTTATTAACACCCATTTTATAACGGGTGGTCTACATACATGTTTCATTTTGAATTACGTGTTATTTTGACACTTAAAGCTCCTTCCAGCTGAAAATCCCGACTCTTAGAAGTACAAACAGTACTAGCATAAAGAAGCTAATTAACTTTTTTCTGATTAGTTTTATACTCCATTTTTTTAATTTGCATATTGTTATTTAAATAAAATAAAATGGATAATTGGGATGAAGAAACCCGCATTTGAGTTGTGCGCTACTATCATGAACTGAGAATTTCTGGGCACGTTTGGAGACGCGCCTTCTTGCAAATTTATCATAATGAGATTAGTAAGCTCTTTTTCTAAGCGTGGGACCATCGCACGAAGGCCTTATAATCGAAATCGTTCAGTTCGGACAACGGAAACAATTGCTGCTGTAATTGGTTGCATGTACCGGACAATAATTCATAAAGATTTGAATTTCTTTCCCTACAAGTTTTAGAGTACTAGCAAATTGAAAACCGCTGACTTTTCTTTCCGCTTGGAAGTTTTCCAGAAGCTGCTTCAAATTGTAGACGAGGACGTGATTATGGGCTAATAGTTCAATTCTTATAATAAGGGCTTTGCTTCTAAATTGGCTTCTTTAACCGAAACAACAGCAGTTTGCTAGAGTAATTCTTCGTTTTTTTTCTGGCGAGATGTTACCAAAATACAAAATTTTGACGCAACAGGCTCGTTATTACCCAGTGCTTAGCTTTTCTCACAACCATTCATGTGTTCGTGTGTACTTCTTGCACGATGTTATATGCCGACTCCGAAGGCTAAGTTGAGATAAGCTTTTCTTGACAAATAATAATACTTGGATGATTTGTCAGATCATCGCGAGAGGAGGGCTAGTGAAAAATAATTTAGGTGTTGCTACGGCTGGGAATCTTACTCAGACCTTCGGCCCGGCCCAGTTCATCGCACTAACCATCGCGCCACTGAGTCTGTCATGAGATGGTAATAGCGGTTAATAGCGGAGTATTATCTGTCAATGGTGACTATCTGTTCAATTCGTTGATGTTGTGTTGACGGCCTATACTTATCCTGATTTACTGCTTAACCTATATTTGCCGCTTCCTTCTCCATATTAGCAAACGTGGCTTAGACATCTTAAAGATCAAGTCTTAGTTACTTATATACTTAAGTAACACTACAGTCAGCATTGAACCTGGGGCCCAATCTCTCTAAAAAGCGCGGTCCTTAGCTAACTGCCTCCAATTACGCATTTCAAGTTGGTTGAGATTGTTTCCTACTTGAGCGCACGATTTATGGTGAAGTCTTCCTCTGTAGCCTTAGCCGTATGGCGGACACGTCTGGTGTCAAAATGCTCACTTATGGATATCGAGGTGATTTAACCGTTTATTGGCTAAAGTGATATTTTGTCAGTTTTGTATGTGTTTGAATTCGTCCAAGTCTTAGCTGGGCTTGAAGTTGCAAATCCAAATGTTAAATTGTTCTGACATTTCTTTTTTCCACAAAACAATCTTTTGCGCGACCTCCTTTTTAAATCGTTTTCTCATCTGGAAATCTTTATGTGCCGTTGTTTTTTGCCCCTGCAAGAACACATCTGTCAGCTTATCTTTAACTATTTATTTAAATAATTCAACATAAACCTTATTATCAAAAAAATGTTTATGACACTCATCGCCAAAACAAATATAATATGTAATTAATAATACGGTTAGAATGGTATGTCATCATCTCCACTTAACTCCAACGAAGTCTATATTCATCCCATGGCAAGCTGCCAATCAAATCATAGGTGAAAATAATTTGAGATAAATCTACACAATCTATTAAAAAAGCTCCAAAGCCGATTATGCAGTCGAATTATAGTTTTATTACATCAGAACCTATTTTTGTTGTATTTGTTTTTGTTACGTTTTCCGTCCATTTAGGTACCTATGCGTATACGCCAAACCTCGGAAATCCTTGTCCCGCATAACTGGTACGCTGACCCTACCAACAGCAAAAACCTAACCCGATCCACAATAATTCGATTAAATTACGAAACCTATGCATTGGCTTTCATGTTAAATATTTCAAAACTTTTATCAAAGCTCCACAAAAGCAACTTTAAGGGGAAATTACCGTCATGCTCAATGCAATTCGACCCACAGTGTTGCCAGTTTGTGGAACTGAAAAAAGTGGAAAATCGATGTCTATTGGACTGATGTTTATGTGACAGCGCAACTTTGGGGAAGGTGATACTTTAACCTATTAGTCTATTCACTATTGATGTAGTTACGTTCATAACATGGTGTTTCATGAAGCTTTTTTTACAGTTCCCTCAAGGTCAGATGTTAAAGTTTCGTCGAAATAATATTTCCAGCAATACCCTGTGGTTCTTTTGTCTTACCAGTTCGGTAAATAAGACTACGCTTTGTGTTCGGTTATATAAGATGTAGGTAGTATTTAGAACATACTTAGCATAAATATAATGATTGTTTTTCGTATAGAAGCTTTGGTTGGCAGATCAAATATAGTTATATTCTAGTCTATTATGGAAAGTCATCCGTTTTTACTAATTACATATTTGAATTGTCGTTATGATATTTCGTTGATTGTAAAGCTTATTCTTACCACCTTTTACAATAGCGAGTTGACTTGAGTTATCATTGCTAACTTACTTAATGAGTATCCCATCCGCTGGGAGTCTCTGACTGATACAAGCCACATTGCTTCCAGTAGTTTATTTATCCTTAAGCCGCTGGTATTCAAAGGTTCCTTTTTTTCCACACTTAGGTTCTTTCGGTGACGTGAAATAAGGCCAAACGAAAAAAAACCAAATTCCCAATTTGGCTCTATTGCGCTATGCAAATCGAAATATTGCCAAAAAAACGAGTGGTGGGTGCACGACTGGGTCGTACAACGAGTTGGGCGTTAGATCAAATAGTGCGCATTTTGATTATTTATGCTAAAAATTATATAAAATGTCGAAATATGATTATACGAACGTTTACTCCAAAATTTGAAGAAATCGGTGTCTATGTGAAAAATAATTATTTTTCGTTATTGGCCAAAACTCAAAATTCCGTTAAGTGATAGTTGGGCTAAAACTAATTATGTGGAATTGTTTAAAACTATTACAGTAGTAAATTTCATTCAATTTGACATAATAGTTTGCGAGAAATTAACAATTTTCTTTATATGGCCTGAATGACAAAATCCGTTATATGGATTTTCTCGAAAAAAACTGGGTAAGCAGTTTTGTTGGAACTAATATGCTTATAGTATATATAAAGTTTAATAAAAATCGTTAGAGCCGTTTTCGAGAAAATTGAGGTTATGTGTAATTTTTATATGGCAGGTACCGTTAATAACATGGCTAAAAGCAAACAAAGAAAATGGCCTAGAATTATGACCAAAAGAAACTTGGAAACGAAATTTGAAGACAATCGGTTAAGCCGTTAAGGCTGGGGAGACCATTACGGAAAGACGGACCGACGGACGGAATTCCAAAAACCACTTTTTTGGGCTCCGCTATCATCGTAATGTTAGAATCAATCAAAATCTCGAGGTCAAACATTTTCACGAAAACAATATCTTGCTCTTTGTAAGAGAAAGTTAAAAATGAATAGACAAAACGCCAAATTAATCTTAATTTTATCATTAGTTAGTACAGTCGATATAAAAAAGCAAATAACCCCTGCGAGGCTGTTAAGGCAACCCAACCTCGCACGCAATCCAAATCCAACTGTTAGCCCAACCAGGGAGTTGCAGAGGGTGCAGCATTCCCCTCCACTTGGCATACACACAAACCCGCACTCGTGTGTATGCAAAGTATGAACCTCCCTGATTGGGCTCATTGTTGGATTTGGGATGGAAGCGATATTGGATGTATGCAAAGTTTGATTATGTATAAGGGAAACATTGGATGAAAACATCATCCTAATAAATTAACCTGTCAATTGGCCACCAAGATCTTGATTGATACGATCGTGTTATTCTTGGAATAGGTACTTGCCGATATACCGATGAGTGTTCGAAAATTAGACCCACAGAATGGACCATTTGAATTAAATTATCTTTAAACACTAATGCCCGGTTTCACAGTGAGAGCTTAAGTCGTTGCTTAGCTAAGCAAAACGCAGAGCTTATGTTTGGGCTTAAGTTCTTCGGGTTTCACAGTTATTTAAAAAGTATGGTTTAGCTAAGCCAAGTATAACAAGTAATTGTGAATGGTTCGTTGGTAATTTATTAGTTACATGACTACAACTATACACCAAACGGGAATATTCTGCGAATATGACACAGTTACACCCCAAATTTAGTTTGGACGCCACCCATGAAGTAAATCTCTACTACATCCAACATCCACAAAAATTTTACTCTGACAGAAGTTAAGCCAATACTTAAGCCACCAAAATCGGGGACTTACGTTTTATCAACACTTTATCAACACAACAAGTATGGTTACCTCTTAAGCCGGCACTGTGAAACACAAAGTTATGTTAAACCGTAGGTTAAGGTCCACGTGAAGCTTAAGCTCTCACTGTGAACCTGGGCATAAATGAAATGATCCAAAAATTCAGAAAGCTCTTATTGGATCACACTTAATAAGTAGCCTTTTATGGGATTAAGACCTAAACATGCATGTACACATATTTAAATGTTTTGTATTTATATTTAATTTTAAGCCTATACCTATAACGCCCTGAGATGATGCTAGCGGATATTTTTGACTCTGCTTTTAAATTGTTGTACATTGTATATTTCTGGAAATACATCTTCCGGAAGTTCGTTCCCTTGTTTGCTTATTCTGCTACAAAACGAATTTTAGTACTGCGTTGATCGTGTCATTGTTAGATAGAAAGTGTACATATGAACTGAAACTGGGTGTCTTGTAGGTCGTTGAAATGCAACGAGTCTAGGGAGGATTCCTCTATAAGCTCCTTCAAAGATCTGCGCTGTAATATCTGTAACATACCCTACAAGTCTTCGCTGTGTCAAAGGTTGCAGATTTGAAGTAAGTAAAGAATCGTCTATAAGGAGTATTGCACGTCATTGCATAGTGTGCAGCTGAGCTGGTGTAAAATATCTTTCAACTCTGAAAAGGTAACTTATTTTGGGCGTTGCTGATTTGGAGTTTACATGTTATTGCCATGATACATCTGACCCAATTTCGATTTAGCAAATTCATGGATTCTTCTGATTTGATAATTGCATTCTCCATTTCTATTTGTGGAACTGTGGACATGGAAATGCATTTTACATTTAAAAATATTTAATGTAAATTTTGCTATTTTTTGTATCCGTTTGAATTTGCATGCGCAAAAAGAGTGCGATCTACAAACGAATTTTGGAGATTGGACGTTAGTATTCTTGCTTTCTACCAATTTGATGTATGCTCCTATCTTCCTATAATTTATTTTGTTCCAGCTCTGACATCTCCTGAATGTGCAGTCTAAACAAACTTTTAAAATTGACGAGAATGATAGATGACTCTTCGATTCATTTAATAAGATCCATTTTTTGTAACACCACACAAATTTTAGAGGATGGCCATCAGAAAATATTCTGCCTCAAAGAACCGTCGTTCGATAAAAAGCCTCTGATGACCGAGGAAGTACCTTACAACAAAGCGGACGACATATTGGACATTGTTTTGGGATGAGTTACCAATGGTTCGAATTTAATCATTTTAAATCAAACTAAAAAAATATCTTATTAGAATGCAGTACCCATTATTGCTTGAGTTTCTAATAATATTTAATAATTTAAATATAAAGGAGTGGTGGGTGCACGACTGGGTCGTACGCAACTTTCTCTTTCACAGCGAGTTGGGCGTTAGATCAAATAGTGCGCATTTTGATTTTTAATGCTAAAAATTATATAAAATGTCGAAATGTGATTTTACGAACGTTTACTCCGAAATTTGGAGGAATCGGTGGCTATATGAAAAATAATTATTTTTCGTTACTGGCCAGTAACCTATGGCCTAGAATTATGACCAAAAGAAAATTGGATACGTTGACAACTATATCCTCTCGTAGCTGCTTCATCTAATATTTACAAATAAAAAAATCATTCCAACGGAATATTGCCAATTATTTAAACTGTTATTCAACTTTATTTTCCATGCATTTTTAGTACATAATTAATATACTTTGTGTCAGTGCTTCTATGAATTACAAGCGGTTGCACCGTTGCCAACACATGATGAGTACGCCATAAGATGGGGAATCATGTTCTGTTCCATAACACCACTAAACAGATGGGAATGTGGTCCGCTAGCGAAAATGCCAACATCATCACCGGCATGTGTACCCATATAAGCTTCAACGTTACCAGGATACATGAATGCTAAAAAAGAAAATCCATTAAAATTAAACATTCTTCCAGAATTTAAGCAAAAGTGTAACTTACTGCTAGTAATCTTTCCAGTTAAGTCGATACGTTTGCCGGTCTCATCGCGGTGGGCGTCCATGCCAATGCCGTAGTTCAAAGTCGTGTATGGAATACCATCTGGACCAATCAAATTTTTGTTAACATTAAGGATGTCACTACCACGGGGTTGGTATCCGGCCATGGTCATGGTGTGCGAATGATCAGACGAAATAACAATCAATGTATCTTCTTCACTTGTTATGCTTCTAGCTAATCCAATGGCTTTATCTAATTCCAGTGCTTCATCCAAAGCCAAGCCAGCTACAGTCCCATGGTGTCCATGATCGATACGGCCACCTTCAATGAACAAATAGTAACCATTTGGATTGTTCTGCGCAACTCTGATGGCTGCTTCAGTCATCTCCATCAGTGATGGCTGCTCAATCTTGTTACTTAGCATGTTAAAGTCCATGTCATTGGAATGAAACAGGCCAAATAATCGATCAGTTGCTGAGAAGTTGGTACTAAGGAGTCCATTACGGTTTTCTACAAAAACTCCGCTTGGATTATTCATTTTCCATTGTTCAATTAGGTTCTTTCCATCGCTTCGCTCTCCCGCAGTACCTGAAATGTCGGTAACACTTGACGGCAAGAATTTGCCACTCCCTCCTCCCAGAATAACGTTAAAATTTGAGCCAGGTTGCGTTGTAATCAACTGAGTTGCAATATCGGTGCATTGAGATGGATCGGCTCCGTATGTAGTCATATCGGTATCAGATTCCCACATACGGTTGGCAACATGCGCATAACTTCCCGAAGGACTTGCGTGAGTGACAGTAGTAGTGGTTACTATTCCTGTGGACTTTCCAGCTCGTTGTGCCCATGTTGCCAATGATTCGACATGATTTGAGACATTTTTGCTAGAAGCGCAATCATTGTAAGTCACATGTGCGTTTACTCCTAAAGTCATGATGTTTGCCTTAACGCCACATGAGTATGCCGTTGAAGTACATGCTGAATCGGCCACCTGTCCATTTGTGCAATATGTCTTTGGGAGTAAAATATAAATTACAATAACAGATCGTTGCAATTTATCATAACGAACTCACCTTGCTCAAGCCGGAAAATGGAAAATTTTCGAATGATAGGGTTGATTCTTCTCCAGTTTTTCCAAGACGTTGTCCCTTATGAATTCTAGCCGTAGTAAGAGTTGCGATGGACATACCATCTCCCAGGAAAAATATGATGTTCTTAGCCACTTTTTTATTCAATTTTAAGTCAATTTTTTCCTGTACGGTATTCTGAGCCTTATTTAACCAAAAGCTGGTATCCATTTCCTCCCGTGGGGCTATAAGTTCCACACCGATGTCGTTTAATCTGGACTTAAGAGCAGGAAAAGGATGGTAAATGTCCTCTGTTTGAGAAGAATGAATATCTGTTTTAATGAGGTACTAAAACAAAAATGATTACAAAACAAAATTCTTACGCAAAGAGGAAGCCACAAGGCTGAAAAGCACCAGCATCAAAAACATCTCGAGTAAGTGTTATTCTGTCTCGATATGAAAAGTATCTACTGAAACAATTTCCATATGGGGTTTATATACTCGCATATGAATATTTTATCTTAAATTTAATTCTTAAGATATTGGTCATAAAATAATTTCGTCGCAATTAACCGTATATGGTATGCAATTTGGGTATTATACCACTAGCTTTATCTAGATTATAATTATGTTTATGTTTATTAAATAAAATGAAAAAAAATGATTAACAGATGTTGGTATTTTCCATTATGAATATTAGGGGTTTGCTGCGGAAACATAAAAGAAGCAAATTGCCCTTTGCACGACAAGAACTGAAGTCTACTCAAAATGCTCGGATTTATTGCAATAACAGCAAGTGATATCATCTGCTTAGGTGGAGCTGCATCTAAGTAGGTTAACCTAGACTTCTATTACTTGGCAATAGCTAAATGCCTGCTGTTGCGCGCTCTAAGTTGTCTGAGGTATTTTTTTGTGGTTGCTCCACCTAAGGCGAGTTCTTCCTTGGTACCTATGTTTAATATCTCAGTCGAAAACGAAGATCCTGTGAAAAATAGATTTGAGGTCCGCTCGCACTAAGCATACATATAACATACTCATCTCAAACATCCAATAGATAGCTTGGCAAGAGTACGTTAACTTAGGCGCCAAAAATTGATAACGGGATATTGTGGAACAGTTCAATACAAGCATTTATTATTATGCTATTTCCCCCCATTTGGGAGGGGCAATTTCATAAAAAGTACTAAAAATGGAAAAAATATTAAAAAATAACGGTAATACTTACAATTAAGTTTTATACTTTTTTGTAAAGCCAATACATTTTTCTACTAGCTTGAAAAACAAAAAAGGTTTTAAACTCAAAATTTGGGAAAACATATGAGAAGGCTACAATCCGCTGTGCGGATCCGTTTAATACCCTAACCCATCCCATCCTTAAAATTAATATCCCCAAAATGTGGTCTTTATTGCCAAAAAGTATTTAAAATGACGTTGTCACAGCATATTGTTCAGACGGTTTCTAAAATCTTTTATGGTTTGACAAAAAACAACGTTTTTCTATTGCATATACCTTGGGGTATGCCTTTACAATATAAAAACAATAACGCTTTTTAAATGAACGTATTTATTTTCTTGAAAACGAGTACAAATATTTTAATAAAAATTGTATTAGCTAAGCTAATCTGAATGAGCTAACAGCGACCCTTACACGATCAATCGATTGAAAGAAATCACTAATATGTGTTTGTGAAAATGTCTATGTATGAGTCACTCACATTTGGTGAAGTCTGATTGACGAAAATCAAAGCATGTTGCATTTTGTATGAAGAACGTCATGCTGATTGATGTGTGTAAGGTTTGGATTGACGTAATTACTTTATTGTGTTTTGTGTTTGAAGACCGAGCACTCATCGCATATACGTACACCACGAAAACTCTGTTTAAGGGATAGCATCAATCCACACATACACGATGAATGTTATCAATTGATTGACCGTTAAAGTGCCGCTTAATAAGTCTATTAACTTAATTTTGTTACTAAACATTATTATAACTGAAGTTTGAAAATCAAATGTAAAGTAACAAAATTTTCTCAGCTAAACTTAACCGTTTTTTCAACTCAAAAAATTATCTTATATCTGTTGGATGCTTCCTGTTTTGCGATTTTACGTTATTTATTATTATACAGTTTTAATTGATTGAGTAATTATGTAAATATCCCTGAAAGCTATCAACTATCAAAGCTGTCTGCATTCACAATAATCACTTTATATTCGCAACAATCAAGATCTCTGTCGATCAATTGACACGATCGACACTCATCGATGCGATTAATTGATCAGCACTCGCAATATGGGCCAATATGAACATCTTTGGTGGATGATATGGATATAACGCCACTGATGATAGCAATGATTTTGACCAATAATACTTTACGTGCTGGACGATATTCAGGAAAGCTGAGCAAATATAAGGTACCTTTGAAAGAAATGGAATTTTTGCTCCTGCATGCGATAAGGACGAATGGAGGAGAAGATAACTGTACCAACATATGGATGTGGTAAAAACGGTAAGAACACGAATTTCTGAGAAACGTCTGAGAGTATAAAACTGCCTTAAGAAGCTTTTCAAACTTCCCGATCGTAGGTTCAATTCCTTTTTTCCAAAATATAACTTCGCATTTACAATACGTATGCTTCAAAAGTATCAGCAATACGTGGGATCGTCTTCTTGTAATGAATATTAGTTATCGGGTATACTTTTATCAATCCAAGCATAGCTAGTTAAATAATTTTTACACACACCCTATCAAAGAATAACCACCATAGTTGAATTCCTCCATTAGAAGAGAAATAACAGTTAAGAGGCTTTAGGTTCTAGTTGCTGTGCCTATTATTTCTTCCTTGGTTCTTACTCCCAGCAATCTCGACATATCCTTGAAGTAAATCCACATTGACACCTCGCATTATTGTCAGCGCAAATAATATCCCCATTAAAAAAATTATGGGGATAATTGCTTTAGTGAATTGCTTTACCGCCTGGACAAAGACATAAAATTAAATACATAATACTTAATGACTCCAATAAACCTGAGATTTTTTTATTGGTACGTGCGTGATTTGATTTTAGTATAAAACATTAGACGAGTCTACCGTCTTCACAGTCTCTCATCGGAGGTTTAAAGTGATAACAGCTCATAATCATGACTGCTACAGCCATTGTGTTTTGCCTTACATTAGCCGTTGTTACGGCTTCACTGCAATTAGGTAATATGCTTACATTTGAAAGTAATAACAAGGTTTGTTAAATTTGTTGAATATCTTCAGGTGATATCTATCACACTGCTGAGTCATTACTTGGTAACCGCATCACCAAGGATCGCATAGCCGAAGGAAAATACACTCCACCGATAGAAAAGGATACTAGCTTCTGGATTAACAAGGCACAAGCTGGTGTCATTGCAAGGGCAAATGTCTCAGCCAAAAAACAAAAGGCTAAAAATATAATTCTTTTCTTGGGCGATGGTATGTCAATTCCGACTCTAACCGCTTCTAGAATCTACAAGGGCCAACTTAAAGGCAATACTGGTGAAGAGGAGACCATGAGCTTTGAAAATTTTCCATTTTCCGGTTTGAGTAAGGTAATCATTTGCAATGCTTCTCGTAATTCTCCCCTACAATAATGCTTTTCTGTTCCAGACTTATTGTGCAGATGCTCAAGTTCCCGATTCAGCTTGTACCGCAACAGCCTACTTGTGCGGAGTAAAGGCAAATATTCTCACAATAGGGGTGAACGCACATGTGAACATCAACAATTGTACTGCCAGCAATGATCCTGCTAATCAAGTGCAATCACTTGCTAAATGGGCTCAGGATGCTGGTAAAGCCACAGGCATAGTAACTACAACTACAGTTACGCATGCCAGTCCTTCCGGGGCGTATGCACATACTTCCAACCGAATGTGGGAAAGTGATACTGATGTGTTGAATCTAGGAGGAGATCCTGCTAACTGTCCAGATATTGCAAGTCAATTGATCACGCAAAGCCCAGGAAACAAATTCAATGTCATTTTGGGGGGCGGCCGCGGTAAGTTGCTTCCAAGCACAACTCAAGATATTTCTGGTGTATATGGCGAGAGAAGTGATGGCAAAAATTTGATTCAGCAATGGAAAATGAATAATCCATCTGGAGTTTATGTCGACAACAAAAACGCTTTATTGACTACTGACTACTCCCGAACAAACCATTTAATGGGACTTTTTGGGTACTCCAACATGGATTACTTCTTAAAAATGGACGCTGAGCAGCAACCTACTTTAACCGAAATGACTGAAGCAGCCATTCGCGTTGTGGAGAAAAACCCAAAGGGTTTCTTCTTGTTTATCGAAGGTGGTCGCATTGATCATGGTCATCATGCAAATACTGCGAAGATAGCTTTGTCCGAAACAGTGGAACTTGAAAAAGCTGTTGCTAAGGCGGTAGCAATGACGAAAAACAGTGACACTTTAATTGTGGTTACATCAGATCATGCTCATACTATGTCCATTAACGGATATCCAGGTCGAGGTAACGATATTTTGAAGGTGAACGACTACGACGTGGATTCATTTGGCATGAAATATTCCACACTTAGCTACGCAGTTGGTCCTGAGCAGTATTTGGACGCTAATGGCAATCGAATCGATATTGAGGGAATGCAGAACGATGGTATGTGAAAAAGCACCGTGTTTTAAAAATTTCGCCCGACTATAAAAATATTTTATTTTTTACAGACTTTATTTATCCCAGTTATATTAATGCACCTTCGGGAACTCATGCTGGTGATGACGTTGGCATTTTTGCAAGTGGACCTCATTCGTATATGTTTAGTGGAATCATGGAACAGAACGCAATTCCCCACCTTATGGCGTATGCTGCGTGTGTCGGAAAGGGTCGTACGGCATGCAAACTAGGTAATTAACCGAATATCGCACGTAATTGATCAATTCAACTGTAGACAGAAATTTTAATAAAATATGCATTTCCAAAAACAACAAATTACTTTTCGTACCTCATTACACAATTGTCTATATATGGTATTTGTATATGTTTGAAATAGTGCTCAAACATTGAAGCTCAATGGTCCAGCTCTTGAGTTATGTATTGAATATCCAAATCCGGCCAGTTCGACTTCGACCTTAAATAAATTGTGTACGACTATCAATTTCGGATTAAATACAATTCTACCTTTCCTAAATATTGGGTTTCTGTTCCTTGAATTCTATCTAGTTTTAGAATAATGTAGGACCAAGCATAACTCGACGAAGGATCGCCCAATTTGAGCTGTCTTTTTTACTTTCTCTTACAAAGAAAAAAGTATTGTTTTCGTAAAAATGTTCGACTTCGAGATATTGATTCTAACATTACGATGATAGCGAAAATCATTAATATTAACATAGACACCTATTCCTTTAAATTCCGTAACAAATGTTAGTATAATCACATTTCGACATTATTTATATCGTTATCAATAATCAAAATGAATATTATTGTGTATTTTGGCCAAATTATGAAAATCGTCAAATCTTCTCATGCTTTGCATTTGACCTACTTTAAGACTTTTGTTTGCATAGTTTTAGGTGTATAAGCATTTCCGATAAAAAAACGATTGGTGGTGGCATTTGCGCTGTACGCAACTTTCTCTCACAGCGAGTTGGGCGTTGATAAAATGGCAAGCATGAGAAAATTGAGTTTTCATAATTTGGCCAAAATGCACACTAATATTCATTTTGATTATAGTATATATCGTACATCATAGGAATCTGTGTCTATGTGAATAATAATGATTTTCCGTTATTGGCCAAAATTGAAAATTTCGTATAGGGGCCAAAACTAATTATGTGTAATCCTTGCAGACAGTAAAAGTAGTACAAATAATCAATTTCATTCAATTTGAATAAATTGTTTGCGAGAAATTGACAATTTCCCTTATCTATATGGCCTAAATCCAAAAATCCGTTATATGTATTTTCTCGAAAAAAAAAACTGGGCAATCAGTTTTGTTGGAACTAATACACTTATAGTATGTGTGAAGTGTAATCAAAATCGTTAGAGCCATTTTCGAGAAAATTTACGTTATGTGCAATATTTATATGGTAGTGACGTTAAAAGCATGGGTAAAGGCAAAAATATGGTCCAGAATTATGACTAAAATAAACAAGCAGTTTAGGTTGGAGAGACCATTACGGAATTCCCAAAAAACACTTTTTTAGTGCCGCTATATCGTAATGTTAGAATCAATCAAAACCTCAAGGTCGAAAATTTTTACGAAAATAATACGAAGAGAAAGTTAAAAGCATTGCATGCCTTTCGTGCGTTCTTATGTTGAGGTTAAGCGTTGAACTTGTATATTCATCCTTATAGAATGCATTTGCTATAGTAATTAAAAAAGTAAGTTTAAATTCTTTGAACTATCCGAAACGAATGAATATATCCTGCACGTGCTAACTACGGAAAGAGTGTTGACATCCTTTGAATCCGCAAATCAAAACACCTAAAACTATGCAAACAAAATGGACATCCATCGCAAGAAGGAATAGGTGAAAACGTTAATTTTGGTATTACAATGTTGTTCTGTATAGCCTATCCCATCGGGGTATATCAGTTTTGACATTAAGTTTGTAACAAAGAGAAATAATTTCTATAGCCATTTCTGTCTATCCGTCCGTCCGTATGTCCGTCTGTGTATCACCGCTCTGTAGGCCTTAAGTTCTGAGCTAGAGTGTTGAAATTCTGTATATAGACTCTCTGTCCGACGAAACAGAACAAGTGAAAAAAATTTTAAAATCCGCATACTGCCACATATATAACATCCGTATGAAAAAATTGTAGTAAAATACGAAAAAGTTTTGATAAAAATACTTCGAAAATGAAAATATTGGATGCATTTCGTCTATATATCATTTTGACTCATGCCAAAAGGGGGGAGTTTTTCAACAAAAACCATTTGTATACCCACTCCAATACCCAATGCAATTGGAAAACATTATTTTGACGAATTATAAAATATTTTGATACTATTTGAGCAGTATTTTTTGAAAATGCCGCGTCCACGTTTTGTGGATATTTATTTTAAGGACGGAACGATTCGCACAGCGGATTGTAGCCTTCTCATATGTTTTATTTACATTTCAATTGCAATCAATCTTAAGGTGTTTTATTTACATTCTGATTGATAAATCGATACTCAGGTAGCCAATCTATATAAATGTTTTTTTTTTGTAGAGTTTCAGCGAAAGACATTGCAGAGGTACTTTTTTAACCTGATTTAAAAAAAACCTCCCGAAAACTGACTTTTAAATGTCTTCAAGGAATCGCAAGAAATCGTGATTTTATTTTCTATATGTATTATATTTTATAAAAATATAAAATTTAAAAGAAATGCCGCTGTCGCTGGTCGAATTTCTATGTGTTCTTTTTGAAAATGTACTTAAGTTTCAGTATTTTTTTTTTTGTATCTTTAGCTACATAGATCCAGAGGTTGAACCCGTCTAATTGTCCTGACTATATTGTCGGTTCTTAAAAGCTCTCTAGACCAATCCCTAAATATTTGGCTGAAGCCTTTTTTGAAGCTTTTTTGTAGCTATTTCGACAGTTTCTCCTACAGTATAGCAGTATCATCAGCAAAGGTTGCTAGAGTGATTTCGTCACTTTCTGGTAGATCACTAGTAAACAGGAAATATAGTACTGGACCTAGAACACAGCCTTGAAGTACACCAGTCTTAATTTCTCCTAATGTTGAGTACGGTGTTTTTTGTTTAATTCTAAAAAATCGCTGTAGCATATACGACTCTAGTGAATACGGCAGTTGCTTTTTTAATTTATGAATCAATCCTTTGTGCCATACTTTGTCGAAAGCTTATGAAGAAATACTGTGGGGCTTACTTTTTATACCCTATCCCATTTGGGTATATTAGTTTTGATACATAGTATATTAGTATAGGTATTAGTTTGTAACACAGAGAAATAATTTAGCTACATATACCTCAAAGTATATGCATCGACTCAGAATCGCTGAGTCGATTAAGCCATGTCTGTCCGTCCATCCGTCCTTAAATTTTGAGATAGGATAATGAAATTTGGTATATAGGATTTTTACAAGTGTACAAATTTTTAAAATCCGCCCACTGCCACGATCCTTTTAAGAAAAAGTTTTTGGCCGAACCGTAAGGAATTTTGAAAATGCTTCTGAATAAGGTATTTACACAATCTTAATATCTTTATTTTGTCTGTATAAAGTTTTTTGCCACATCCACTTTTTGGGGGCGTTTTCAGTAAAAACCTTTTTCCAGTCAAGTTTTAAATTTTTCGAAAAAAATTTCGTCTATAGATAGTTTTAACCCACACCCACTTTTGGGGGCTTTTTTAATAACAACCAAATTTTTATACACTACCCCATAACGTATGCAGGAGAAAAACCGTTTTTGTAGAACCGTAAAAGTGTTTTATTAGAAGCCTGAACAGTTTATTGTCACAACGTCACTTTCTATATTTAATCCACATCGTGTTTTAAGCCATGTCCACTTTTTGGGGAATTTAGTTTTACAGATATGATGGATAGGATAGGGTATTCAACATTCGGCACAGCGGATTGTAGAATTCTCATGTTTTCTCTTCCATAGCACTCTCAATTTTATCAGTGATTCTATGCACTCGGTGAATTGTTGAGTATTTATTCCTAAACCCAAATTGATAGTTCGGTATACTAGTGTTTTTTCTGCAATAATATTTTGCAGGCGTTTTACAAGCATCTTTTCAAATAGCTTGTACAACATTGGTAGTATCGAGTTATGAGGTTACTTCGCTAGATGGTTAACCTGGTTTTGGAATCATTGTAACTTCCGCGACCTTCCATTTGTTTGGCACATATCTTAATCTAAATACAGCTTTTATGATCTGCGCTCGATGTTTCAGTTTTTTTTTTTTTTTTTGTTGAGAATTATTTTAGAATTTCTATATAAATAAAAATTAAAAAAATAAGTCAAATCGGTCAAGTAGTTTATCGATTTTAGATAAATCAAAAAAAATAGAACGTGGTCATTTTTTCCCTTGCTTAGGCCCAGCCGTTCTCCGATTTTAGATAAATAAAAAATTGATTTTTATTTATATACATAGATGAAAGTATAGCATAGCATATGAGTTTCCCAATTTTCGTTTAAAATGAAACACAAAAAATTATATTTATTGAGGTACATCTTTATTTAAAATGTTTGCTTGGTTCATGCCATTTAATGTTTAATGATAATTTCCTTCAAGTGTTCCAGACGACTAACTCTTAAATGGTCCATTCTGTGGGTTCCAATTCCCACATGAATAACACAAGTTATGATGGCTTCCAAAGCTTTAATCGTTTCAGGTTTATCGACGTAAAAATAAACTTAGGAATGGTGCCTGATAAAAAGTTTTTGGTGGGCGTTTTTCTCAATAAATCTATTAATTCATTAGCAGTATGGCATTTAACGCCATCCTGTTGAAACCACAACCCCAATATCATAAATTTTCGACAACAAAAATTGATCATTGCTCTGTAGCAATCTCCATTGACAGGAGCACCGTTGAACAAAAAATGGGGTGTATAACAATTTTTAACTGATTTCGGAAAATCAGAAAATCCTTGTACCTAAATGTACATTCTTAAGGTATATTAAATAAAAATCTAATGGTGCGTTTCCACCCAACCGAAACCCGTCATTTCTTAACTTAATTCAACATTTATTCCGACCAAAAAACGCATTCCATTCCATTTTTTGTTTTCGGTTTTGACTATATTATGTAATCTAGGGAAATAATTTTCTATAGTTATAAATGAGAGGCAGTCATGTTTTTCGGAGAAAATAGTAATTTTGTAGTAGCTAAAACACCCATCCATTTTAATGACTTCACCATAATATATTCACGAAGAAATAGCAAATGAATATTTCAAAATATCTATTGTTTTTCTTTAAAAAAAAAAGGAATTTTCACCAATTTTATCTACTCCTATGAATTCTTTATCCTCAATTAAGAAACCCGATTTTATTCAGTTTGTCTACTTTTCGATCCTTTCATTTCACAATGTCAAGTACTAAGCTTTAAATTACACAAACATATGAGACCGACCGAACTTTGTTTTATTTCTTTGAATTTCAGGTTTATAGATTTTGGCTGTGAATCAACGCACAACCTTCCACTCGACGTAAACACATTACTACTACAACACTGTAGCTGCCTTTAAGGTGGACGAAATATAGACAATGGCAATGCTTAAGTCTCTCTTATAGAACCCTTTTCGAAATTCAATTTAGTTTGGCCAAAAATTTCCTGAAAGAGGCGTTTGAGTGGTCGGACTATGCAATTTTTAACACTTTGTACAGGAGGGATGCTAGATCGACTCATCATACGTTATTTATGACTAAAGTATATCTATATTACAAACAAAATATGTATCAAAACTAATATCCACCTAAAAGATTCACAGAAAATTAAATTTAAAATGATAATCAGTAAAACCAAATAGTTTTTCATCAGTCCGAAGTTTTCCAATTGTATTTTTATATATTTTATTCACACTGTACATCTGGGTTACAAAGAGTGGGACCATTTCCAATACATGAGGAGTAAGCCATCAAATGGGGAATCATGTTCTGTTCCATAACACCACTAAACAGATGCGAATGTGGTCCACTAGCGAAAATACCAACATCATCACCAGCGTGTGTACCCGACAAAGCTTGAATGTTACTGGGATACATGAATGCTAAAAAAAGACGAAAAATAATTCAAAAAGTCTTTTAAATACTAAACCGAACTTGAACTTACTGCTAGTAACCTTTCCAGTTAAATCGAGTCGTTTTCCGGTCTCATCGCGGTAAGTATTCATACCAATGGCATAATTCAACGTCATGTATGGCACTCCATCGGACCCAACATCATTTTTATTAATGTTAAGAATGTCATTACCACGTCCTGGATACCCGGCAATCGTCATGGTGTGAGCATGATCAGACGAAATAACAATCAATGTATCTTCTTCACTAGTTATGCTTCTAGCTAATCCAATGGCTTTATCCAATTCTAGCGCTTCATCCAAAGCCAGGCCAGCTACAGTACCATGGTGTCCATGATCGATACGGCCACCTTCAATGAATAAATAGTAACCATTTGGATTGTTCTGCGCAACTCTGATGGCTGCCTCAGTCATCTCCTGCAGAGTTGGCTGTTCGGTCATGTTACTCAACAAGTGAAAGTCCATGTTACTGGAATGAAACAGGCCAAATAATCGATCTGTTTCTGAGAAGTTGGTACTAAGGAGTCCATTACGGTTTTCTACAAAAACTCCGCTTGGATTATTCGTTTTCCATTGTTCAATTAGGTTCTTGCCATCGCTTCGCTCTCCCGCAGTACCTGAAATGTCGGTAACACTTGACGGCAAGAATTTGCCACTTCCTCCTCCCAGAATAACGTTAAAATTTGAGCCAGGTTGCGTTGTAATCAACTGAGTTGCAATATCGGTGCATTGAGATGGATCGGCTCCGTATGTAGTCATATCGGTATCAGATTCCCACATACGGTTGGCAACATGCGCATAACTTCCCGAAGGACTTGCGTGAGTGACAGTAGTAGTGGTTACTATTCCTGTCGACTTTCCAGCTCGTTGTGCCCATGTTGCCAATGACTCGACATGATTTGAGACATTGTTACTGGAAGCGCAATCATTGTAAGTCACATGGGCGTTCACTCCTAAAGTCATGATATTTGCCTTAACACCACATGAGTATGCCGTAGAAGTGCATGCAGAATCGGCCACCTGTCCATTTGTGCAATATGTCTATGGAAATAAAAAGAAATTGCAATAACGAATCGTTGCTATTTATCAATTCAAACTCACCTTACTCAATCCGGAAAATGGAAAACTTTCGAATGTTAGGGTTTCCTCTTCTCCAGTTTTTCCAAGACGTTGTCCCTTAAGAATTCTTGCCGAAGTAAGAGTAGAGATTGACATACCATCTCCCAGAAAAAATATGATATTCTTTGCCATTTTAGTGTTTAATTTCGCGTTCATTTTTTGTTTTATTGAGTTCTGAGCCTTATTGAACCAAAAGCTGGAATCCATCTCCTCTGGTGGGGTATACTTACCTTCTGCCATGCTGTTAGTGATTGATCTATCCTTTAGAATCGAAGAAGGATGGTAAATATCCTCTGTATACAAATAATTATTATTATTTCTTAAGTAATAATGATTGAAAAAAAACTCTTACGCAATGAGGACGCCACAAGGCTTAAGAGCAACAGCATTAAAAACATCTCGAATTACACGTTATTCTATCTGGATACACCGAATACCTACTGCCACATTTTTCATAATGGGTATATATACTATTTTGCGAACATTTTATCTGAAATGTTACTAGCTCTGAGGCACTTTATACCGCTAATAAAATAATTATAATAAAATATTATCTGCACTCAAACATCTTTGTAATCTATGATCTTATTCTGCACACGTGAACTTTTATCACTTACTGCAAAACTAACACAATTATGGACAGTTATATTTATATGAAGTCGTAGAAAAAACGTATCTGCACATGGGGTATCCAGTAAAACAATAATTTTGTGATAGTTGCTGTTTCAATTTATCTCAGGATGTGTATTTTATAATCTCCCTAACATGACTTTGCTTTTTTATTTTCTCGAAGGATCTTCGAAAAGCGAAACCGATTTTTATAAAACTGCAACATTAATTTTCTTCAATGTTTTTTAATGCTTAAGAACATTTTTTTTTTTTTTGTTTTCCAACTTTATTCATAAAACACAGAATTATTAAAGTACTGGAACTGGACTGAAATTTATTCCAATTGTTCGATCTCAATCATATAAACACCAGGAGCACGTTTTCATAAATTCTTTGACAATTTCGAGTATATTTTTTCTAAGCTGCTCTAACATCGTTGGCTTGTTGACATAAACCAACTATCGTTACCTATTTTTTCCTGCTTACACAATTGCCGAACTTCACTCTTAAGACAACAATAGTTTTACCAGCTAAGTGGTATGTGCAAAATATTTTTTAACCTCATATCACTGATGTCAACTTCTGGAAAAAATATTAGTTCAAAATGAGACGATGTGAACTCCATTGGCCGTAGCATGGCGATAATTTTCATTGACGAAAAACTATGGTCAAATCCAGCAAGTCTAACCATACCCCTCTTAAAGCTCATTATGCTAAAGATTTTGTAAAATGTTGGAGCATTAGCATTATGGGTCTTGGTTAAAGCTTTTGTGGAGTTATGAGTTCAATGTGAACCAGCGGTACAATGAACTGTCGCGCAAGGGTTTGGGTTCGATTCCTTTCCGTAGCAACACGAAAAATTTGTTTTTAAAAAAACACCACCCTCTTGCGATGATCAGAAAAATAATTTGACGAGTATCAGTTGTCATGAAAATCTGTTGGAGTCGTGATAAAACTGTTGGTCCTGCTGTCGCGTAGTGCCGGAAAACCAAGCACATTTGGGTAGTTGTGGGAAAAAAAACTACACTCTGGGTCCTAACGACCCTATTGTACGAAAAATGCTTATGTTTTGGTATTGAATGTATCATGAGCTTATAAGAGCGTAGTTAATGCTTGTCGCGTGAGAATCACTATTTACCCGCTATACCCTCGTGTGCATTAAAGCTTATAACAAATATTAATCTTGGCACCGTAATTGAAAATGGAACCCCAGTAAAAGGTTTACTCCTGATAACAGTCATAAACATTAATAATCGTGCTGATTGTCATAAACGTTTCGGTATATCATTTTAATAACACGTTGTTGTTGTTTTATTTAAATGATACAGCCGTACGACTTGATATGCTTTCACTATATAAGATTAGAAGTGTCTGCTGTCTTCACAGTCTGTAGACGGAGATTTAAGGTGAAAATAGTTCTTAAGTATGGCTACTAAATCCTTTGTGCTTTGCCTTTTCTTCGTCGCTTTGGCGGCTTCACTGCGAACAGGTAATATAAGCATATTCAGAAGTAATACCAAGGATTTTACAAGCTTTGAATGTATCTTCAGATGACACGTATCACACCGCTGATGCATTACTTGGTAATCGCATCACCAAGGAACGTATTGCCGAAGGAAAGTACACTCCGCCGGAAGAAATGGATACGAGCTTTTGGATCAAGAAGGCTCATGCTGGCGTTACTGAAAGGGCTAACATCATCGCCAACAAAAACAAGGCGAAAAATATTATTTTGTTCTTGGGCGATGGTATGTCAGTTCCAACTCTCACCGCTTCTAGAATCTACAAAGGACAACTTCAAGGCAAGACTGGAGAAGAGGAAACTCTAAGTTTTGAGCATTTTCCTTTTTCGGGTTTGAGTAAGGTAATCGTAGAAAGCATCCACATAACTATCGATAATGGCATAGTGTTATTTATTGCTTTTAGACTTATTGTGCAAATGGTCAAGTTCCCGATTCGGCCTGTACCGCAACAGCATACCTGTGCGGTGTGAAAACAAACATGTTGACAGTGGGAGTCAATGCGCATGTCAACTTCAACAATTGTTCGGCCAGTAGTGATCCAGCTAATCAAGTGGAATCACTTGCAAAATGGGCTCAGGATGCTGGTAAAGCCACAGGCATCGTAACAACTACAACCGTAACTCATGCCAGTCCTTCTGGGGCGTATGCACATGTTGCCAATAGAATGTGGGAAAGCGATAGCGACATCTTAAATTATGGAGCAGATCCTGCGAATTGTGTTGATATTGCTACTCAATTGATCACGCAAATTCCTGGAAAAAATTTTAACGTTATTTTGGGAGGCGGGCGTGGAAAGTTTATTCCGAAATCAGCAAAAGACATTTCGGGAGTAAATGGCGAGCGACTAGATGGCAAAAACTTAATTCGCCAATGGCAGGCGAACAATCCTTGGGGTGTTTACGTAGACAACAGAAATGCTTTGTTGAGCACTGACTACTCACAAACGGACCATTTATTGGGCCTCTTCGGATATACCAACTTAGATTACTACTTAGAAATGAACGCAGCACAGCAACCCACTTTGACGGAAATGACTGAGGCAGCTATTCGGGTTGTAGAGAAGAACACAAATGGCTTCTTCTTGTTTATTGAGGGTGGTCGTATAGATCATGGTCATCATGCTACTGCGGCTAAATTGGCTTTGGCGGAGACACTTGAGTTCGAAAAAGCTGTTGCTAGAGCTCTAGCTTTAACCAACAGCAGTGAAACTTTAATAGTTATTACATCTGATCATGCTCACACAATGTCCATTAATGGATATCCAGGTCGAGGCAATGATATTACCAAGCTGAACGAGTACGACGTGGATTCATTTGGCATGAAATATTCAACATTAAGCTATGCAGTGGGTCCACAGCAGTATTTGGACGCTAACGGCAACCGAATTGATATTGAGGGAATGCACAGTGATGGTATGTAAAAGAGAAACACTTTTTTTAATTCTACAGACATTACAATTTTTCTTTTCTATTTTTTGCAGCCTTTGCTTATCCAAGTTATATCAAAGCATCGATGGGAACTCATGCAGGTGATGATGTTGGCATTTTTGCAAGTGGACCCCAGTCACACATGTTTAGTGGAATCATGGAACAAAACCTAATTCCTCACCTTATGGCCTATGCTTCGTGTGTGGGAAAGGGCCGTACGATATGCAAACCAGTGTTGTGTCACAAATAGTAAGCATCAGTGCCTCCAATTGTAAACTGAAATACGAATAAATTTTCTATCCTTCAACAACAACAAATGATATGACTTTTAATAGCGACAATTTATTTTTCTTACTGTTTTTTTGTTTACTATGATTAAAACAAAAGGTTAATTTTCTTCACACTAAGGTACATATAGTACTTCTCAAGAGTGTGGTGAAAGAACTCCCAATATGAACTCAACGGTGGAGTCTACAGAGTACTAAAAAAACTTGAAACTGTCCTCGCACGGTACAGGCAAGACTTTACTGGGATTTCAGGAAATACGTACTACATTTCTTACAGCTTTCAGCTGTAAGCCAATCTAACCCACCGCTCTTTAGGAGAAATTTACGAGTACATTTAATATTTCTTTGGTGCCCAGCAATTATTTACCAAGCCTAGTGCTATGCAATGGAAATTCATTGTTCTAAGCTAAATTAAAAAAAAACATGAGAAGGCTACAATCTGCTGATCAGCTCAGCAATTTATTTAAATGGCTATCCAACCACATCCCAAATAGTGGGTGTGGTTAAAATGTTTTATATACGAAGCGCAGATAGCAACGTCAAAGTATATTGTTTAAATTGTTTTTTGAGGTTTTAACAAAAATTGTTATTTACGAAAACTCTTCCAAAAACGTGAGTGGCAAAAACGTTATATTGATGAATATATATATAAGAATATTGATGAATATATTAACTCTCAGTTTGCATGCGCAATCTCTAAGCTGCGCCTGCATGCAATTTAACTTATTGTGGGCACTTTTGTGAAAAACTTTGCTTATTAAAAATATTCACAATCACTTTGATATTTAACTTTTTAACTTTCTCTTACAAAGAGAAAGATATTGTTTTCGTGAAAATTTTCGACCTCGAGATTTTGATTGATTCTAATGGCGTTTTCCATTGGGAAAAAAATAATTTTTTTTATCTGAAGACCGATTTTGACAGTTGTTGGTGTCTTCCATTGGGTGAAAAAATTGATTTTTTTTGATCAGAGATCAATTTTGCAAATCTGAATTTTTCGGCATATTTACCAAACCCAATACAAATGATAGCTGTCAGTTTGACAAGAGTGATTTTCATTTTGATTTTTTACTTCGGTTGTGAAAAACAAGAGTGCTTTGGGTTTAGATTTTAATAATGGATATAGACACAGAAAAGAAAGTTATACGTGAACTGTTAAATGCATCTAGTTCGTCTTCGTCTTCGGAAAAATATGAAGATAATTTCTGTATTTTCAAATGTTTGTTATGTTTTTAATGTTGGCAGCTACACCGACGCTAACTTCACAGACACGAAATTACACCAATACAATGACAAAAAAAAATAAATTTGAATCGTGTTCCATTGAGACTCAAAAAGATCAAATTTCAGATCAAAATCTAGATTTCCCAATGGAAAACGCCATAACATTACGATGATAGCGGAACCGAAAAAAGTGGTTTTTGGAATTCCGTCCGTCGGTTCGTCGGTCCGTCTGTCCGTAATGGTCTCCCCAGCCTAAACGGCTTGACCGATTTTCTTCAAATTTCGTATCGATAACGTTAATAACATAACATAAAAATTACACATAACCTCAGTTTTCTCGAAAACGGCTGCAACGATTTTGATTAAACTTTATGTATACCAGTGGCGAGGCGTCCATATAACTCGATTCCTACCGAGTTACCTTTTGAAATTCTACTTTTCAACAATGTACCAATAAAACAAGCAACATGAATCTTAATATCCCCATATAAACACAATATTTGTGTTTCCCACACCTGCACAGCACACGCAAGCCACAAATTCTATCAACAACCCCTCAACCTGCTGCAAGTCATCCGCTTTCATATCGTTCTACTGCTTTACGCACACGCATACACACATCATTGCATGGTTATTCTCTATCCCATACTCCACATATTTCATAGCCCATAAGAAAGACAACTGCAAAGCGCTAGCAAAACAAAGCAAAGTGTAACCCGACAAACGCCGTGTTATAAAATATCTGGCTAGCTAGAACAAATTGGTTTTCTTTCCTTGTTTTCCCTTTATCGTTCACCGTGTTTGACTCCTCTCTGTTTAACACACGCTTTCTTATGCAAAAAAATAACCCGATGTTCAACGACTTATTGGTGAATTTTGTCTTTTCTTTTAGATTATTTCTGTTGGAAAAAATTAGTTATGAAGCAGATTGCGATGCGTAACTTAAAGAAAATTTTGAGTGTAATTATTGATGTGCAATAAAAAAGAAATTTAAAACAGTGAAAAGTGTGAAAAGTTTAAATTGTGGTATTTTCAGTTGAATTTAGATAATTTCAAATAGCTAATTATTAAGAGATAATGGCATTATTAACTGTAAATTGTTGTTTGGTAGATTTGCTTTTGGAGGAAGAAAATGCTCTTTGTAAGTTGAATTTTCTTAAAAAAAAAAAGTTATAGAGATAGGGCGCTCTACTCCTTCTATGAAAATAGATTATAAGCGCAAGGATGGTTTTGTTTCGCATTTTAATGCATCCATGTACCAAAAATATACTTGGTTGACTGGCAGTTGTAAGCTTAACAAAATGTTTTGCTTTCCTTGTCTTCTTTTTTCAAATTCCCCTAGTGTTTGGAGCCGTACTGGCTACGCTGACATAAACAATTTAGTTAATTCCGCAAATAAACATGTCAAAACGGAAAAACATATTCGAAGCTGTTTATCTTTGCACGAATTCGGCACTAATCGCATTGAAACCTCCTTAGGTAATTCCTTTGAAGCTCACAACAAAAAAGTTGATAGAAACCGTAAGTTAATGGAACGTTTTATAGATACAGTAGTTCTTTTAGGCAAACAGGAACAAGCATTTCGGGGTCACAACGAAAAGCAAGATTCTATTAATCGTGGTAATTATGTTGAAACAATTTTATACTTATCTAAGTATGACACATTAATAGACTCCCATTTAGAACAGTGTTCAAGTGCACATCGAGTTTTTTCGGGTCTTTCAAATGACATACAAAACGATTTGATACATAGTATCGCTGCAGTGATTAAAGATGAAATTAAAGTTGAAATAAGTGAAACGCGATTTGTGTCCATTATGATCGATGAAACACCAGACGTGAGCCATAGGGAACAACTAAGTGCCGTATTGCGATACTTATCGGAGGAAGGAATAGAGGAAAGGTTTCATGGTTTTTTTGACGTGAGTGAGAGTCGAAATGCAGAAGAGCTCTCAAAACACATTTTTAATATACTTGATGTATACGGTTGCAAGGAAAAGTTAATAGGGCAATCTTACGATGGTGCCGCGGTTATGTCCGGGGAAGTAGGTGGAGTTAAAAAAAAGGTTTTTTTTTGTTTTAAATTTGGTGTTATCCCGATCACTTGAAAATATACCCGAGTTAAAAGTTTTTTTTGGCAATATAAATACTGTAGTGCGCTTTTTCAATAAATCAACTAAACGTTCAAATCTTTTGAAACAAAAAGCAAACCGACGCATGCCGGGAGTATCAGAAACTCGCTGGCATTACCATTCACGAATAATTAACGTTATTTGTAACTGTAGATTAGATATAATTGAAACTTTTAACCAAATATTAGGCAATCCAAAAGAATGGGATAATGACGCACTTTCAATGGCCGAAAGTTTATTGCTTAAATTAGAAGGGAAAGAGTTTTGTTTTATATTGAACACGCTTTCCGAGATTTTTGCTAAAACCGATGTATTGTTTAATTTAATACAAAATAAACAAACGGATGTTGAAGTTGCTAAGCGAGAAATCGAGTGTTTTGAGTCTTGGCTTTGTACTGACTTTCTAAACAAATTTGATTCCATTTTTGAAAGCATAAACGATTGTGCTGAACCTCCACGAAAACGCAGATTACTCGATATTGATTTAAAAACTCACTATAAGCGCCTTCTTGCAGAAATAAAGGACAATATTATATCCCAACTTCAGAAAAGATATAAATCTTTCACGAATTTAATTTTTTTGGATCTACTTAATAAATCAAAATACAGTAATTTTGCACTATCAAGCCCAGATGATAAAATATCTTCTCTGATTAATTTTTTTCCTGGAATTTTCGATTTCACAGCTTTGAAAAATGAACTAAAAGTTCTCTATACTACATCTTCACTTCAACAACTTGACGTTCTAGCACTTTATAACCATTTGAGAAGCGAAATATTGCGTGAAACATTTTCCCAAATTTTAAAATTAACTGCACTATTTTTAACACTACCGCTTACTGTTGCCTCCGTGGAGAGATCTTTTTCCCCTCTGAAAAGAATTCATACATATTTAAGAAATTCTCAAAAAGAAAACAGGATCTCTGATTTAGCACTTTTATCAATAGAAAAGCGACTCCTTTTAAAAATGAAAAGTAGACCTAACTTTTATGAAAAAGTTCTTGCAGAATATGTTAAAAAAGATCGGAGAATAGACTTAGAGTACAAATAAAAAAATCAGTTTAGCAAAACTTTTCACAATTTTTTCAAACTTTTGCTGTTTTTAAATTCCTACTTATCATTATTATTTCCTATTTTTAACTTTTTTTGTATATATTATAAGTGGATTTTTTTATTATTGTATTTATTTATTTATTTAATTTAACAAAAAGTAATTTGTGAAGTTCCTTTTTTTACCATCAATTTTCTTAAAGGTATTGCATTTGCATCTGCCAAAAAAGGTTTCTTTCGAAGCCACTTTTATTATACTTCAGGTTCATTGTAAATTTTGGCTTTAATGACTTGAAGTATACGAAATAGGCTTGAATTGCTTTACTTATATGCGATTTGCAATACACAATATAATATCAGAAAGCGTTTGCAGGTGCATATTTTTGCCGACTTACCATATAACATTTTCCACGCCACGCCACTGATGTATACTATAAACATATTTGTTCCAACAAAACTGCATACCCATTTTTTTCGAGAAAATCCATATAACGGATTTTTTCATTCAGGCCATATAAAGAAAATTGTTAATTTCTCGCATTACTATGTCAAATTGAATATAATTTAAAATATATACTCCTATTATAGTTTTAAACAATTCCACATAATTAGTTGTAGCCCAACTATCACTAAACGGAATTTTCAGTTTTGGCCAATAAAGAAAAATAATTATTATTCACATAGACACCGATTCCTTCAAATTTCGGAGTAAACGTTCGTATAATAACATTTCGACATTATTTATATCATTTTAAGCATTACTAATCAAAATGCGTACTATTTGATCTAACGCCTAACTCGCTGTGAAACTCGTTTCTTTGTTACTTACGTTTAATTATATTTGAGAGCCTTAAGGCTGTGGTGAGGACTGTACTAGAACTGCTTTTATTTAAATATCCGTATGGTTATTTATAGCCAATTTAAGATTGATTTTAGCTGATCTTGCAATATGCAATCTGCAAGATTCAGTGGAAGTATAAACATATTTTTGTTAAGTTAGTGAAGTGTGATATGAAATCCATTTGCGATATGTCAGTTCCTTAATTGTCATGTGATTTTATTTCTTAACAGGTATTTATTGTCATAAAGATTTATCTTGCGACATTTATTTATTTTATGGAAGTACCTATAAACATATTTTGATAATTATTGAAATGTGATATGAATTATGAATTATAAATATTCTTATTTCTGTTTGAGACGTGTCAATTTATAAATCACAAATGCCATGTGATTAGGTTTCTTAACTTGTATGTGTAAAGTGTTTTTTTATTTATTCATTTAACTACAGATACATTATTGATCACAGTTAATTTGAAATATTTCTAGTTAAATCTATCTATCTATAAAATTAAATAACATATTACAGTTTATTAATTTGGTCCTTAGCTCAAGTGAGGACAAATTAAAATCAAATTTATTTATATACAGATGAAAATGCTTGCATAATAACGACAATGGTTCATTATTCAAATAATTTCTAATAGAGTTACTTATTTTTAACAAATTATAGTTACGAATTTCGTAAATTGGGACATTGATATGTAACACAGTTAGAAGTTTGAAAACATATAATCCATTTGTTGACGACCTTCTATCAGCAAGTGTGTTTAGACCAATTAACATAAGACGTTGACGATATGGTGATAAATGTACACGATTATTCCAATTCAGATGACGCAGCGCGAACAGCAAAAATTGTTTTTGGACAGATTCAATACATGAAATATGACAGGCGTAATATGGGCACCATACTTGACATCCAACACAGACCAACATAAAGGCTTTTAGTAACATAAGGGTCATTAAGTTCTCTAGACCAACGCTTAAATATAGCTAAGCGGGAAGAGGCTATATTTATAGTTGAGTTGATATGCAACTTAAAGTCCAGTTTAGGGTCAAAAATTACTCCGAGGCCTAGAAAATATTGCACTCTTTCTAGAAATGCGCCACTAATCAAATAGTCAGTGGTTGTTTGCGTGGTTGAATAGAGAGTTTATAAACCAACATTTCATCATCCTATCTCAAACTGCAAAGTGGAAACAGAATGACGGACTGATGGACAGAAATAACTCGTTCAAAAGCAATGCAAGAAAGATAGTACTTCACGTAGTACGAATATCATTTGTTTTTTAGGATGTTAATGACTGATCCATGTATATTGTCCATCGGTTTTGGCTGTTGGAAATCTGCGACCGTGGCTTGGGTTAAAACATTATAGAGATCAGCTGTTCTTCCTTGTCAGGATGGCAGGAAATTTTTCCGTCCTTTCGTCTGTCAAAACTCGCTTGTCGACAAGAAACAGTTGGAACGATTTTCTTCATATTTCGTATTGTTTTTATAGCTTCAATTTCACAATTCCTTTGCAAATCGGGTATCCCTTAACCTCTCGATTAATACCATACGATCAGCACCTAATGTCGAAAAACAATGGCAACGATGTTACAAAGCCATTAGATAAAGACAACCCGCAACTGATGTGCTAGGTTGCTTGTGCCCACCAGCAATAAACCCTTGGTTTGATGAGAAATGACGACAGGTGATTGCAGCCGAGAAAGGGGCTAACAAGTATAACGAGAGCTACCATTGAAGAAGGAGGGCGAACGCCGGATTTTCAGAAAGACAAAAAAGAGCGACTCCATTCGCAATTGATGTAAGCAAGTTTTACCTAAGAGTAAAACGTCAAAGCGAACAGAATCCTGTCGAGATGAACGAGGAAATATCGTAGTAAAGACACAGTCGATGCTGAGAATATGGAAATACCACTTCGCAGACTGTTAAACGGCGACGACGAACAATATCCGCTGTCAGGCAGAACAAAGAATTCAATATTGGCAACAATAGCGAAAACTACCAACCACCCGACCTAAGTGACTTAAACTTAAGCCCATACGACAGCATTTATAGAGACGAACTATACAGATCCATGTCTAATTTTGGTATACCGCTCAAACTCGTCCGTCTGTGCAGGATGACAATGGATTATTCTCGCTGATTCATCAGGGCTGGAAACGACCTCACCGATACATTCGATACCAAAAAATGATTTAGGCAAAGCGACGCACTGTCATGTGACTTCTTTAATCCCATTCTTTAGGGGATTGTTCAGAAACTCCCGAACCAAGACCAGAGGAATAATCTGTGATATTAATAATTGCAACTATATATTTTCATACGCCGACGCCGATTGCGACTATATTTATTGGTCGCACTAAACGTGGTGTCATATCCACGTTTGCTAGTAAAGAAAAGAAAGCGGAAAAAACAGGAAGTACAAAACACACATGAATGCTTGTGAGAAAGCTCGACCCTGGGTAATAACGAGTCTGTTGCGCAAAATATTCGTATTTGTATGTTGGTTGAGGCCCAGGTTCATTCCAGACTGTAGCGCAACTTAAGTATGTATATATGTATACCTACCACTTTAGTCCATTTTTTGTGTTTAAGCTATTCTATTATTTAACATAAAGTAAATATATCAAAATCGGATATAACAATTTTGATTAACGCAAATATTAAGATACTCATTTACCCATTTTTTCCGAAAAAATTACAAACAACGGAGTTTTGCATTTAGCCCAAATGAGTTAAAATTAATTTCTCGAAACTAACATCAAATTCTCGCATTCTTAGTACTTGATTTATGAAAGCCAAAGTTACGTACGACGCAGTCATGTTTGCGAATTTTTTTATACACTCTCGTAAAAGTGAAATGTTGTTGAAAAAAAATTAGATAGTGGAGACAAAGTCACGTTAGAACCACCGCTACACTATCACGTTGTATCAATAAAAAATAAAATTTTTAAAATGCATTTATATATTTTAGTATTTTAACATTTTAGCTTAATATTTTGCAAGCTAATATTCTATTCACACAGTACATCTGGATTACAAAGCGTAGGGCCATTTCCAACACATGAGGAATAAGCCATCAGATGGGGAATCATGTTCTGTTCCATAACACCACTAAACAAATGCGAATGTGGTCCACTAGAGAAAATGCCAACATCATCACCAGCATGTGTACCCTCTTTCCCTTGCACATTACTTGGATACAAGAATGCTTAAAAAAAATTATTAAAATAGTGACAGTATTTTTTTTTTACAAAATAGTAACTTACTACTGGTAACCTTTCCAGTTAAATCTAGACGTTTACCAGTTTCATCGCGGTATGTATTAATGCCAATGGCATAATTTAACGTCATGTATGGCACGCCATCGGACCCAACATCATTTTTATTGATGTTCAGTATGTCATTGCCACGCCCTGGATACCCGGCAATAGTCATAGTGTGAGCATGATCAGACGAAACAACAATCAATGTATCTTCTTCACTAGTTATGCTTCTAGCTAATCCAATGGCTTTATCCAATTCTAGCGCTTCATCCAAAGCCAGGCCAGCTATAGTACCATGGTGTCCATGATCGATACGGCCACCTTCAATGAATAAATAGTAACCATTTGGATTGTTCTGCGCAACTCTGATGGCTGCCTCAGTCATCTCCTGCAGAGTTGGCTGTTCGGTCATGTTACTCAACAAGTGAAAGTCCATGTTACTGGAATGAAACAGGCCAAATAATCGATCTGTTTCTGAGAAGTTGGTACTAAGGAGTCCATTACGGTTTTCTACAAAAACTCCGCTTGGATTATTCGTTTTCCATTGTTCAATTAGGTTCTTGCCATCGCTTCGCTCACCCGCAGTACCTGAAATGTCGGTAACACTTGACGGCAAGAATTTGCCACTTCCTCCTCCCAGAATAACGTTAAAATTTGAGCCAGGTTGCGTTGTAATCAACTGAGTGGCAATGTCGGAACATTTTGAAGGATCCGCTCCTAATGAAGTCATATCAGTATCAGATTCCCACTTCCTGTTTGCCACATGTGCATAACTTCCCGAAGGACTTGCGTGAGTGACAGTAGTAGTGGTTACTATTCCTGTCGACTTTCCAGCTCTTTGTGCCCATGTTGCCAATGACTCGACATGATTTGAGACATTGTTACTGGAAGCACAATCATTGTAAGTCACATGGGCGTTCACTCCCAAAGTCATGATATTTGCCTTAACACCACATGAGTATGCCGTAGAGGTGCATGCAGAATCGGCCACCTGTCCATTTGTGCAATATGTCTATGGAAATAAAAAGAAATTGCAATAACGAATCGTTGCTATTTATCAATTCAAACTCACCTTACTCAATCCGGAAAATGGAAAACTTTCGAATGTTAGGGTTTCTTCTTCTCCAGTTTTTCCGAGACGCTGCCCCTTAAGAATTCTGGCCGAAGTAAGAGTAGAGATCGACATACCATCTCCCAGAAAAAATATGATATTCTTTGCCACTTTAGTGTTTATTTTCGCGTTCATTTTTTGTTTAATTGAGTTCTGAGCCTTATTGAACCAAAAGCTGGTATCCATCTCCTCTGGTGGAGTATACTTACCTTCGGCCATGCTGTTAGTGATTGATCTGTCTTTCAAAACCGAAGAAGGATGGTAAATATCCTCTGTTTGAAATGAATGAATATTTTCGAATTAGTATGAGTATGTACTTCAAAAATTATACATTTTCTTACGCAAAGAGGAAGCAACAACGCTTAAGAGAACCAGCACCAAAAACATTTTGAATGATGAAGTGCTATTCTGTCTGGGTATGTCGAATATCTGATAAAACAATTTTCTTGTCGGGTTTTTATACTCTTATATTAGTTATTATCTCCAATTTAAGACTCAGAGTTTTGTATGTTGATCATAAAATATTTAATCCTGATAAACAAATAGAGGTAATGATGATAATATACCTAGAGCATTATCTGCTTAGAAGCAGTTTCGTCTATTATTACAATATTCTGCATTATATTGCACACATCTTTTCTCTTGTGAAGCGTATCTATAACTCTCAAGGAGCGCCCTGATATAAAGCTTGAAGCTATTTAATGACTGCGATTATTAGTTGTCCCCAAGACTAAGGGTAAGAGAATTGATAACTGCGTTCATATAGAATCTATATAAGGATATGTCATTCACAGATTTTTACATATTGTCATTCCCGTATGCAAAAATTAATAAAGAAAAGTGTCTATACCCCTACATGATTTTTCTTCAACCTGTCATGAGTTGTTTTTGATTTCTGTAAAATTATAGTGAATGCCTTACACGTTTACGTTACGTTACGTTTTACACTTTGGTAAAACTTGCGAACATCGTTCCTGGAGTGGCACCTCTCTATATCCTCGATCACGCGCTTTTATTGCTCTTTTTTATTCCTTCTGAAAAGCCGGTGGTCTTCCCTTCTTCTTTGCTTATAGAGCACAGCTCTCGTCTTCACCTGCAGCTTAGCCTTGTAGGCCTCGTTCTCGGCTGCGAGCATCTGTCGGCATTCCTCATCAAACCAGGGGTAAAGGGATACGCGTTTCGCGAAGGCCTTGGCGGTCCGAGTTATCAATTTGGTTAACTATTTGTTGATCTGAGGACAGCCATATCCCCTTATGGCAGTTATGTCTGCTTTGTAGCAGTTTAGGGCTTCCGCTAGTTGTTCGCCTGCACCTCTTCTGTTTGAGATTCCTAGATAACCAGTTGCCCGAATATGTCGAAGCAGCTAATCTATAGGTTCGCCTGGGACGGCAGTCCGGGTATTCATTCCGTGTCATTCCTTCTTGTTATCAACACTCGCACTTATCGTTTAGAAAGTCAAATCCGATTGTACCTGATGGTTACCACATGGAGGTAAAAAATAAGCACATTTGATGTGTAGTCAGAGTTACAACCACTGGACATTGCCAAGTTAAAGCCAATCAGAATCTACCCTCGTTCTACAACACCCAACCATCATGGTTTTCGTAGTAATAGGTGATTTAATTACATATCTCACTGAAAAGAGGAACCAATCCACAGATTAACAGGGTCCCTTTTGTCGAAAATGCGTCAAAACCTAAACAAATTTCCATGCTCGACCTTCTTTTTAACGAAGTTACTCAATACGCAGCTAAATATCTAGGTTTCCTTAACCGATGCTAAAAATATTTCACCCCTTATCGGTATCTCCTCATAAACAATATCGCGCGTGCTTATTATAAAAATAATTGCGTTTGAAACATTTCACAAACATCTCAGAAATTTATGCAAGAGAATCTACTTTATCGGAGATAATGGGCAGTCAATCCAGACAGATATTCATCTATATAGTATAGTTGCAGAACACCTTCCAGATGCAAAATAAGTTGCTGTAATTCACTTTAGACTAAAGCCAGACTTAATTAATATGGTATAGATTACAATATTTTTAAGCCAGCCAGTGCCTAGTGGATATCCCATCTTATATTTTCCCATTAATTTGTTGAGAAAACACTGGCTAGGATCCATACTTTCCAATAAGAACATTATACTATCTAGCTGGATAAGAACATAATAAAGGGTGTGTTTAAGAGGTATAGAACTTCGAAATGAAATAAAACACAAATAAATCGTTTAAATTTCCATCAATTTGGCTTTATTTTAAGGATAATTTTATGCCATTAATGTTTAAATATGATGTCGGGCATGTAGGCGCAGCGGCTGGTTCGAATAAAGCCAAGTCTAGAGGTCCAATTTTCAACCTTTTTTCGAGCATTTGGGGCCGTACGAATGTTGGCTTCCAAGTCCTCTAACGTTTCTGGTTTGTTGGCGTTGACGAGCGACTTCATATCCCCAAAGAAAATAATCCAATGGTGACAAATCACACGATCTTGGTGGTCAATTGACAAGTCCATTCCGTGAAATTATGCACTCATCGAATGTTTTTAAATCGATTTGGACGTGCGCTGTGTGGCATGTATTGTATTATTGTATTCGTATTTATTGAAAAATAAATTTTCTGTACAATAAGAAATACTTTCTTTTTGACTGCCCAGTTTACAAAGATTATTTTGAACACATTATAAATGGAATTAACAATTAAGATATAATATATAAAATTAACAGAAAAGAACAATTTTAAAGAAGAATTTTAAAGAAGAATTTAAAAGAAGAACAAATAAAAGTAAAATAAAAGTACATAGTAATTGAAAATGATGACTACAAATTTTACATTAAGCGGGGAAACATCAATGAATCGTACAAAGGTGGGAAAAGACTAGAGATAAAAAACTTCTGTGCTTGACATTGGCTCTTATACTAAGGGGAAGTTCATTATAAAGGCGAATGGCATGAATGAAAAATTACCTACGTGATATCGTGCAAGTGTAAACATTTGGTCGGATAGCATGTGAACGAAGGGACTGTGAAAAGGCTACTTTATTAAACAAGTAAAAAGGCTGTTTTTTATTTATGATTTTATAAACCATGGCGCAAGCTCTAAAATTTAAAAATTGGTCAAGACTGCATCCTAGTAGTTGTCGAGAGTAGTTGGAGACATGATCGTATCTACGCAGATTGTATACGAATCTTGCTATTGAATTAAAAACAATATTCAATTTACGCATTGATTTAGCATCAGTGCAACCGAACAATTCACAACCATACATTAATAAAGGTATGACAATAGCCTTTATCAATTTGAGTTTTACATTGGTTGGCAAGCTATCTCTGCATATTGACAGACCGCGTAAAGCACCATAAATTTTAGATACCACTGAATGCCAAGGTTTTTAATTTTGGAAACTATTTCGACTTCGACACCATTTAATAAAACAGGAGGCATGTGGGACAAGTGTTTATATATAATTATCGATTTAGTTTTTGAAGGATTCAATAAAAGTCCATTATTAACAGACCAGTTGGTCAACGATTTGAGGTCCTCATTCATTCTTTCCACTGCATCATCCATCAAACCAATGGGGAAATGTAGATTTGCACATCGTCAGCATAAATATGAGAATGAAAGTAACGTAAAACAAGTGGAAGATCATTAATAAACAAAGAGAATAACAAAGGACCAATTATTGAGCCTTGAGGCACACCACAGTTAACAGGTTACGCAGATGATGAGGACTGATTGTGAAAGACAGATTGGGCTCTTTTCGTTAAGTATGGCATAATTTGCGGAAAGGTGAGAAAAATTGAAGTGAGACACAAGTTTACTATAAGGAATATCAGGACAAAAGAATCGAAAGCTTTTGAAAAGTCAACTAAAGTTACTTCATCTCGGTCGATAGCCTCCCGAATATCATCGGTCACTTTTATCATGGCAGTAACGCAGCTGCATAGGTGTTAACAATTTTTTGGAATAAACATATACTTTGATTTGATCACATATAGTTGATTCGAACGCCTTAGATAGAGAAGGAAGGATGGCGATGGGACGATATTCGTTTTTATTTTTGGGGATCGGAATAATTTTTGAGTGTTTCCACTGTTGTGGGTAGGACGAAGACATTATGATGGAATTGAAAATGAACGTTATATACTTAAGGATATACGGTAGGATTATTTTTATGAACTTAGGATGAATGTAGTCCATGCCCATGCTTTCAGACTTTATAGACCAACAGTAAACGAATCAACAATATCAAACAAAAATGCGTCGTCAGATGTTTTTATAAAAATATTTGTGGACAAAGAACGAGACACAACAGGTACAAGCGACACTCTAGTGAACGTTCTGTTAAGTTCCTCAACGTCAATATCATTATCAGTCTTTATGTTGTTTTTATTGCACACCCCTATTTTTTTAATCTGATTCCACATAAAAGATGAAGAACGCTTAGAATTAAATTTGTCTGTGTAATATAGTAACTTAGCCCTTTTAATCATTGAATTTACATTGTTTCTTAACCTTTTGAATTCAATAAAGATTTCAGGGATTTGAAATCTTCTCCATCGACGATACACGTGATCTCTTGCACGCATAGAGCTTTTGATTGCATTAGAAATCCAAGGACAAGAACCATGTTTTGCAACAAATGTTTTCTTTGTTACATATTTACCAAACAGATGTGTCGTAAATTTATTGAAAATCTCTACTTGATCATTAAAATCAGGGGTAAACAAAATACGGTCCCATTCTAGAGAAAAACCATTCATTTAGAAGAAGTAGGTAATTCTCTTGAAATCGTAGAATTGTATAATTTGTGAAGTATTGGCAAATTGTGTTGGTATATCTAGGGTTACAAATAAAAGATCATGGTGGGAAAAAACAGATAAAGACAGTTGGGAATAATATATATTTTTATCATTAAGAAGGACGACATCTATCAACGAAGGGGTTTTATTAGGCATGTAGTGGGTCGCATAAGACATATTTGAAAGAGACATATTAAAAGAAGAAACAGTATCAATCAAATTCGAACATGACACATTATTAGTTAGTTAGTTAGTTAGATTGGCTGTTCGTACAAGACGAAACACAATTAGCGCTGAGGTGCGCCGTTTTGATGCCAAAAACTCGTGCGGTTAAATGTTATGTCTTGTTGTTAGTTGGCGTGTACTAAATCCAACCAGTGGCATTAAGGAAGGCGATCAGTTCTTTGATGTGTTTATCAGAGAGGTCGCGGATATTGTCAAAGAAAGGTTTGCCTAGGGTTCGTTGTCTTGCTCTTGACAGAGCCGGGCATTTGCACAGAAAGTGAGTTAGAGTTTCCTTCTCCCCCACCTCCTTGCAACTGCGACAGTTGGTGTTGTTGGGTATTCTAACAGCATGGTCACCGATGGGCCAGTGTCCAGTGGTAATTGCTATCACCCTGGAGACTTCCTTACGGGATCTGCTTAAGAGGCCCCGTGTTTTAGTCTTGTTGTAGCGAGGCCACATATCTCTTGAAATGGCGCACCCACTGAGGTTACGCCACCTATGTTCTGCTGTTTTAAGAGAGTGTGTGTTGATATTATTCATGATAGTTTTTAAAGGAGTGAGAATGCCGATTGCACGTGAGCTGGGAAGGGACGAGCCCAACCTGTCTAGGGCATCAGCCTGTTCATTTCCATTTATTTCACTGTGGCCTGGAACCCATATGAGAGTGATACTGTATCGACTCCCAATGGAGGCCAGTTCGTTTTGGCATCGAAGTACTAGTTTTGATGACGTCGATACCGAAATAATCGCCTTAATAGCGGCTTGACTGTCGACAAAAATAGCGATATTTTGCTTGGGAGTACTATCGTGTTTAATCGCGTGACATGCCTCCCTAATAGCCAACAATTCCGCTTGGAATACGTTGGAGGAATCAGGAAGGCGAAACAATTTTTTTATTTTTAGTGTGTCCGAGTAGACACCGGCGCCCACTCCGCAGTCCATTTTTGGAGCCGTCGGTGTAAATAAGTGTGTCAAAATCTTTTTCAACCAATGCGTTTTTCCAATCCTCTCTAGTTGGAAGGCCAGCGGTGAAGTGATTGTGGAAGTTCAGTTTGGGTATCATGTAGTCGGTATGATGGTCAGCTAGACCTGCTGGCAATGAATCTAGGATATTGCTGTGCCCATAGGGCTTATTGAACCAGCAGCCAGATTCTTTGAGCCTGACTGCACTACACATTGCAATATCTTTGATATGGATATCTAGAGGGAGAAGGTGGAGAAGAACCGTTAAGACATCAGTGGGACAAGATCTCATGGTCCCAGTTGTGCCGATACAAGCGGTTCTTTGTACCCTCTTAAGTTTGTCAATGATATACCCTTTACTCACAGAAGGCCACCAGACTAGTGCCCCATAGGTCCCATCTTTTGCCGAATGTTTTTCTACAGGCATAGAAAGCTAAACATGCTTTCTTGACCCTTTGTTCTATGTTGGTTTTCCAATTAAGCTTAGTATCTAGGATAGTCCCTAGATATTTGGCATTGGATGAGAGTGAGAGCGCTTGTCCATTAAGTCGGGGGAGGTTAAAGGCTGGTATTTTGGTCTTCGTGGTGAAAAGCATCATTTCCGTTTTGCTCGGATTAAAACCCAGGCCACAGCTTGTAGCCCAAGTGCTCACAGAACCCAGAGCGTACTCCATGATTTCGCTAATCACTGGGAGAAGCTTTCCTGACACTAGGATCACCACGTCGTCCGCGTATGCCACTGCCTTAATCCTATCCCGATCAAGTCGGACTAACAGTTTGTTCATAACAATAAGCCACAGCAGAGGAGATATCACACCGCCCTGTGGTGTACCTCTGTAAGCATATCGCGTTAAGCTGCTGTTGCCAAGTGTTGATTGAATGATTCTAGACCTTAGCATGGATATAATCCATTGGCTAAAATGCTCCTCTACACCAGTTACGGTTAGGGCTTCTAGTATGCTGTCAGTTTGTACATTATTGAAATCCCCTTCTATATCAAGGAAAGTGGCTAGGGTGTACTCTTTGTAGTAGAGGGACTTTTCGATGGTCCCAATCACCTCATGCAGGTCGGTTTCAGTCGATCTGCCTTTGAGATATGCGTGTTGTGACGTGGATAGCGGTGATTCATTAAGAATGCTTCGCACATGGATGTCAAGGATCCGCTCCAGGGTCTTTAATATAAAGGAAGCAAGGCTGATGGGCCTAAAATCTTTTGACACATTATTAAGTAAATTTATATTTATATCACCACAAAGAATTACTTTAGGGGCATGTAGCGGATGTAGCGGACTCACTTCACCCCAAATGCGGCAATTTTGCTTGTTGACGTAGCCATTCAACCAAAAATGAGCCTCATCAATGAACAACATTTTGCGATGGAAATCAGCATCGAGATCAATCTCATTTTCGGCCCATGCACCAAAATCACGAGGGATTGCATGGTCTCGCGGCTTTAATTCTTGCACAAGCTGGATCTTGTAAGATCGTAAGCCAACATCTTTGCGCAAAATCTTCCATAACATTGATGGACAAAGCTCCAATTGCTGTGCACGGTGGCGAATCGATTCATTCGGGTCCTCTTCAACACTTTGCTCTACAGCTGCAATTGTTTCTTCTCAGCGGACTGTTCGACGTCTCTGCGTTAGCCGGATTAAATGCTCTGATGGACGATTATGTCGACCATAAAATGGACGGAGCGTGCGGTAAACCACGCGAACTGAATGAACATAAATAACATTAAAGTTGCCCGATTTGACCACAAGATGTCAGTTCTCTATTAGAAAAACCAACCTATAAAAAAAACATATGAGAAGGCTACAATCCGCTGTGCGGATCGTTGAATACCCTATCCCATCCTATCCATAAACTAAAATCACTAAAAAAAGGTGGCATGACTAAAAACACGATGTGAATAAAATAGAAAAAAATGATATAGTGACAACAAATTCTTCAGACTGCTTACAAAACACTTTATTGTTCTACAAAAGACAAGGTTTTCTCCTGCATATTTTATGGGGTAGTGTATTAAAATGGTTTTTATATAAAAACGCCCCCAAAAAGTGGACGTGGGTTAAAATAATATAAACGCGAAATGTTCATATTAATAATGTTAATGATTCTGCATCAAACATTTTTTCGAACAATTTAAAACTTGACCGAAAAAAGCTTTTTATTGAAAATGCCCCCAAAAAGTGGGCGGGGCAAAAAACTTTATATAGACGAAATATAGATATTAAGATTGTCTAAATATGTTGTTCAGAAACTTTTTTTAAAATTCCTTACGGCATGGCCAAAAACTGAGTCGATCCATATACTTTGAGGTATATGTAGCTAAATTATTTCTCTATGTTGCAAACTAAGTATCAAAACTAATATACCCCTATGGGATAGGGTATAAACACCCTTTACTATCCAGGTGGTCACCATAGGCTGTCACACACTGTTATCGTGTTGCTCCAACGCATCGATAATCTTGCTCGTAATCGAAGATTCTGCTGTATGGAGCATTGGTGTCCACCTTTCCTAAATTAGGTAAATCGCTGTGCGGATCGAAGCTTTATCGTTTACAATTAATCTCCAAAGACCTTTGAAGCAAACCACACTAATAAATTTCCGAACAATTATGCCTTGAAACGACCTAGGATTTATTCTTTTCGGTTTTTATTCGCCACCTGTTATATGCGTTTTCCTTCATTACTTCTAATGATGTCCCTTCTTCCTGTTTTGATGTTAAAATCATCAGGTAAGATTTTAACATCGTCTGTTGTGAAGGAATTTGTAGATTATAGTCGATTTCTGTTATAAGTATTTCACTATTTCGAACAGTTTTCATAGTCGTCAGAAATAAAATCTGTCGTTTTCTACCTTGGCTCTTGGTTGCTTCATAACAATGTATATCTCACTGAGCAAGTAGTTACCCCAAAACATAAACTCCACCTAAATGACCAGGCCCTTGCTTTGACCCTAGTGGAATTGACTAGATACTCCTGTGCAATTCATTCCGAAAAGGCATTGTAGAAATGCTACAATTCTTTCATTCTATTCAACACCTCCGCTTATATGTTTTGGCAAGTCATATCCGGTGTTTGAATTGCTAAACCGTTATGTTTAAAAAAATCTTCAAATCATCTAGATAGCTACGTTTTTTAAAAGCGTGATATTAAATGGATAACGTGATAAGCAAACCGTAGTATCACTTGTCGCGTGAGAATCACTATTTACCCTCCTGCTTTATTTGAGTTATAAAAAAAAATAATTAGCCAAGACATTATTATGACTTGTATGGGGTAGTAATGGTAACAATCAAAAACCTAAATAGATTTTTCAATTGTGATCCACACTCCGGTATGCCGTTTGTTGTGGTATTTAAGTGCTACGAACATGACATGTTTCGCTATATAAGATTAGGGGCGGCTAAGGTCTTTACAGTTTATCAAAGTATCTCTTGAAGTGATATCTACTAGCTCATAACTATGGCTGCTATATTATTTTTGTTTTGTATTTTCTTCGTGGCCGTGGCGACTTCATTGCAAACAGGTAATGTATTCATATTCACAGGCAATACCAAGGATTGCACGATCTTTGTATGTTTCTGCAGATGACACGTATCACTCCGCTGATGCATTACTTGGTAATCGCATCACCAAGGAACGTATTGCCGAAGGAAAATACACTCCGCCGGAAGAAATGGATACGAGCTTTTGGATCAAGAAGGCTCATGCTGGTGTTATTGAAAGGGCTAACATTGTCGCCAACAAAAATAAGGCGAAAAATATAATTTTGTTCTTGGGCGATGGTATGTCAGTCCCAACTCTCACCGCTTCTAGAATCTACAAGGGACAACTTCAAGGAAAGACTGGAGAAGAGGAAACTCTTAGTTTCGAGCATTTTCCCTTTTCGGGTTTGAGTAAGGTGATCGTAGAAAACATCCACATAATTATCGATAATGACATAGTGTTATTTATTGGTTTTAGACTTATTGTACAAATGGTCAAGTTCCCGATTCGGCCTGTACCGCAACAGCATACCTGTGCGGAGTGAAAACAAACATGTTGTCAGTGGGAGTCAATGCGCATGTCAACTACAACAATTGTTCGGCCAGTAGTGATCCAGCTAATCAAGTGGAATCACTTGCAAAATGGGCCCAGGATGATGGTAAAGCCACAGGCATCGTAACAACTACAACCGTAACTCATGCCAGTCCTTCTGGGGCGTATGCACATGTTGCCAATAGAATGTGGGAAAGCGATAGCGACATCTTAAATCAAGGAGCAGATCCTGCGAATTGTGTTGATATTGCTACTCAATTGATCACGCAAATTCCTGGAAAAAATTTCAATGTCATTTTGGGAGGCGGGCGTGGAAAGTTTATTCCGAAATCAGCAAAAGACATTTCGGGAGTAAATGGCGAGCGACTAGATGGCAAAAACTTAATTCGCCAATGGCAGGCGAACAATCCTTGGGGTGTTTACGTAGACAACAGAAATGCTTTGTTGAGCACTGACTACTCACAAACGGAACATTTATTGGGCCTCTTCGGATATAACAGCTTAGATTTCTACTTAGAAATGAACGCAGCACAGCAACCCACTTTGACGGAAATGACTGAGGCAGCTATTCGGGTTGTAGAGAAGAACACAAATGGCTTCTTCTTGTTTATTGAAGGTGGTCGTATAGATCATGGTCATCATGCTACTACGGCTAAATTGGCTTTAGCAGAGACACTTGAGTTTGAAAAAGCTGTTGCTAGAGCTCTAGCTTTGACCAACAGCAGTGAAACGTTAATCGTTGTTACAGCTGATCATGCTCACACCATGTCTATAAATGGATACCCAGGTCGAGGCAATGACATTACCAAGCTGAACGAGTATGACGTGGATTCATTTGGTATGAAATATTCAACATTAAGTTATGCAGTGGGTCCACAGCAGTATTTGGACGCTAACGGGAAGCGAATTGATATAGAGGGAATGCACAATGATGGTATGTTAAAAATAAATACTTTTAAAATTGCGGCCAGACATTGAAATATTGTTTTGCAGCCTTTGTTTATCCTAGTTATATTAAATCGTCATCGGGAACTCACGCAGGTGATGATGTTGGCATTTTCGCTAGCGGACCCAACTCGCACATGTTTAGCGGCATAATGGAGCAGAGCTTAATTCCTCACATTATGGCCTATGCCTCATGTGTCGGTAAGGGTCGTACAGTATGTAATCCGGTATTATGTGATAAATAGTAAGTAGAACTATTTCAACAAACGAGTTATCATTTAAATACGAATAAACTGTACTTTCTTCAAGAGCAATATATAATCTTTTGATACTGTTGTAATTTTTAACTTTCTCATAAAAAAGGAAGTATAGGAATAATTCTATGTCATTTTCATCTCGAGTGTAGGTAATATCCTCTCAATATGTTATGCTCAGTGGCGCGATGGTTAATGCGATGAACTGTTGTTCTCAATGCGTCATCTGTATAGAATTCATAATCTTTGGTAGTATCAATTATTATCAAGAAAAGCTTTTTTCCACTCAGCCGTTCGGATTCGGCTTAAAACAGGAAGTCCCGACATCGTGCAGTTAACTAGGCTCTGGCTACTTACGTGTCTGTTGTGCCAAACAAATTATTTAAAAAATATGCTAAATAATTAAGTAAATCGTGAAACATCAACAATTATAAATACTTAATAAAATTATTTAAGTCGTTTGCATTTTCTTACATTGGTTAGTGTTAATGACTTTCAATTTATCTTATTTGAGAAAAAATGTACTTTCCTGAATACATCCATACCTATCACATGATATATTGAGGCGAATATAAATTAGTGATGTGTCAACTCGAGTTACAATTCAACCGAATTAACTCGCGTTGGATTTTACTCTAACCCGAGTTGGCGAAACCGATTAAACGAAACGAATAATAAAACATATGAGAAGGCTGTGCGGATCGTTGAATACCCTATCCTATCTGTAAAACTAAAATCCCCAAAAAGTGGACACGGCTAAAAACAAGATGTGGATAAAGTAGAGAAAATGACATGGTGACAACAAATTCTTCAGACAGTTTGTAAAACACTTTAACAGTTCTACAAAAGACAAGGGCCTTCATTCCGTAAAGTGATTATCGTTTGACGAAACCATTTTTACGGTACATCTTGCATCAGGTAAGACCAATAGTCGTTTTTGCTATCGGCGATATCACTTTATTTGCTTCACTTAATACAATAATCGTTAAATCACGACGCCCCAAAAAGTGGGCGTTGGTTAAAATGGTCTATAGACGGAATGTTCATATTAATATTACAAATTATTCTGTATCGAATTTTTTTCGAAAAATTCAAAATTTGACCGAAAATAGATTTTTGTACTGAAAAAGCTCCAAAAAGTGGGCGTGGCAAAAAACTTTATATAGACGTAATATAGATAATAAGATTGTCTAAATATGTTGTTCAGAAACTTTTTCAAAATTCCTTGCGGATTAGCGAAAAACTTAGTTTTTCTTAAAAGGGGGCGTGGCAGTGGGCGGATTCCAAAAATGTTTACACTTGTTCTGCTGGGAGCAATAAAGAGCACGTGTACCATTTCGGAAGTAGAAGTGACGGAGCAGGGCATTGTTTTTTCACTACGCGGTTCGGGCGAATGCTATCATTCACCTTATACACTTCCTGAAAAACAGCCCCTACTGCCTCCACTTTCTCCTGGGGATCTTCAATAACATAGAAATCGTCGTCGAAGACGGCTTCCCCCGCATCGATTCCTTCTGTCAAAAGTATGTTTGTATTGTCAGTTGTTCGTTTGAGCTTAATACACGGAAGGTCGTTATGGCCTTTTCTCCTAAAGATTTTATTAATTTGTGGAAACATACTCGGGTCGCTGGAATTTACGGCCGGAATTCTGTTATTCCAAAAGTTCTCCTTGGTCGATTGGTTGATGTTTTTGATCGACGCCTTCATTGTACTAATCTCCGGGTCCCGTGGGTTTGTCAGTCGTCTGTAGAATAGTTTTAGTCTTGTCAGAAGTCCGCTTTTTTGTTTGTGTAGTGCGTCAATGGTCGCGTTTCTATACGTAGACGTTATGTCACGTTCTTTGTATTTTGGTATCGTCCTGTTCATTGTTCTTTGAATAGTTTCATCCATTTGTTGTATTTAGGAATTCAACCAAACATATAAAATATTGGACAATTTATAGAAGGGCATGGCACGGAATCGGCATCAACGTGTGTTTTATTAATGTTAGTTGCCGCGTCATGGTCATGGTATGTGCATGATCGGACGTAATCACAGTCAATGTGACTTTTCGCTCGTTCTACTTCTCATCTATATTGCATTCCTATTCTCTGTTAAAAGAATGAGAATAGCTTCCGGGTGGATTTTCGCGGGTTACTGTAGTAGACTGTAGTAGTCTATTCCTATTCCGGTAAATTTTCCAGCTCGTTGTGCCCTGCTAGCAAGATACTATACTATTGGTGTTATTGCTAGATTGAAGCGCATTCATTGTATTTCGCAAGGTTATTTAGTCCTTAAGTCTTCATATTAGCCTTAACGCCACATGAGTAAGAAGGGGATAAGCTAGCAAAATTAGTCACTTATTCATGTACGCAATAGGTCTGTTAAGAATAATATCTATTTCATTATATTTCATTAATATTTACTACCTTACGTTAGCCGTAAGCTCTCAAAATTAGGAGTTTCTTCTTTTCCAAAGAGCTGTACTTTCAGAATTCTTTCAGTGAAAATTGCCCTTCAGTGAAAAAGTATAATGTTTCTTGCCAAGTTGTTGCTAAATTTTATAATGTTCTTTACCTCACATAAGCTGTTTCCGATTGTTCTTCCAACAATATACGATACATATAGGGGATATTCTCTATTTAAAATATATGAAAATCAATTGCTGTTCTTTAGTCTCGCTAAAAGTCGAGAACGGCTAGACCGATTTGGCTAATGTTGGTCTTCAATTATTTGTGGAAGTCCAGAGAAGGTTTAAAAGGTGAACATATACGAAAGTTGTTAACTTTCTTTGAGATTATTTTTATGTAGATTGATAAATCTCAAGTTTCGTCACAAATTAAATTTCTGAACGTAACCGTAATATTTGAAATTTGACAACCAACTTTATGTGTTATGTGCTTTTTTTGTTGATCTTTTGTGATAGTGAAACTTTGCTGCTAAATGCTCGAGAACTTTTCTCACTTTAATTAATTACAATTTACGATGCCGAGGAAAAGACGACCTTACTTAGGTCAGTAAAATGTCCACATTTGGTCCCACCACCAGATCCTTTACGCTCTTTAGTTTCTGGGGTTGGAAATAATTCAAAGCACTTGTTGGCTAACATTCAGAAATATAACAGCTGTTTCCAGATGACATCGTTTTGCACTACACATATACAGGACAATTTCATGCCCACTTTCAAGGTATTATACCATAATATCTATATATATATATAAATGAATTGCTCTTCGTTAGTCTCGCTAAAACTCGAGACTTCATTGCTTTTGGCGAGCATCAGATCGCGAAATGATGTAGCTCTAGCGTTGGCTTTACCTGGAATAGTTGCGACTCTGCTAGAAGGCGGGCGAACTACATATTCTGCCTTGATATTACCATTAAACATGCAAATCAACAAAACACCAATTTGCAACATCGCCAAAAATAGCGCAATGGCCAAGATCCTACAGGTATGCAAATTAATTGTTTGGGGTGAATGCACAATGGCCCATAAGAGGTCGCTGGAGGCACTGGACAGAACGTTGAAAGATCTTCGTGACAACCAAAATATTTTTGGTGGGGCCATGATTCTGTTATCAGGTGATTTTCGTCAGACTTCCAGTTATATAACGCATGCCTAAAATCATCGAATTTGTGGCGGTACGTAAAACAATCCAATTAAAAACTAATATGCGAGTATTTTTGCAACAAGATAAAACTGCAAAATGTGTTTGCGAAGCTGTTGTTAGACATTGGAAATAATAAGGTCGCAGTGGATACCCCGACCGGATTCATCACATTACCCACAGATTTCTGTCACATCACAGACGCAAAAAAGGAGCATGTTTTCCCAGATATAGCGCAACAGTTCAATAACCATAGGTGGCTGGGTGAACGAGCAATATTGGCGGCGAAAAATAAAGATGTCGAGTATCTCAATGCGACCATTAACAATTTTCTTCAGTGACAGTTGGTTTCCTTCAAATCAACTATCCCACGGAGTTTTTAAATTCACTGGAATGCCTGGATTACCACCTCACAATTTGCAGTTAAAAGTAGGATCAGTTGTCATCAGGCTACGTAACATTAATCAACCTCTGATGTGTAATGGAACAATACTTGCTGTTAAAAAGGTGATGAATAACGTCATTGAGGCAACAATCATAAAATGAAAATACAAAGGAGAGGATGTCTTGATCCAGCGTATACCGATGATTCTAACGGATTTACCATTCGATTTTTTTTATTAATTATGGATTCCTTTTGTTTGTTTTAAGTTTATTTAATACAACAGTTTAGGTATTTTATTTCTCGAATGAGGCAGTACAAAGTCTAGTTTAAATTAAATATTTTTCCTTTACTTATTTGAGCAGATATCAACATGATATCAATGAATATCAACATGACATCAATGAATATCAACATGATATCAATGAATATGAACATGATATCAATAAATATCAACATGATATCAATGAATATCAACATGATATGCAAAGAGAGAGTCGCTAGTCTCAGAAACACCAAAAGAAAAAACATCTCGGATTGTGCTATGCTTACGAATGGGTTATCTTAAATTCAACACTGACACCCCTTATTTCCGCTATAAAGTAAACAAACATAATTTGTTTGAACATACTGATTTTTAATACAATGCCGCCAAACCATGTTCAGCACGCTTAATGCCTTAATCTTAACTCTTTATTTGCAAAATTTTTAATATGTATGTAGATTGAATTTAGTTTATAGACAGAGTTTATTTTGGGAATACAAAATTATGTATATGTATATATTATTAGTCGAACCACCTTCGTGGTTAGTGTGGGCATATGCATTTGACAAAGAAAAAGTTTTTTATTGTCGAACCATAAAAGATTTAGATAAACTGCCTGAAGAAGATGTGATGACAATGTCATTTATATATTTCATCTCTATTCAGTTTTAAGCCACACCCCCTTTTGGGGACATTTTTTAGACTGGGGTTGGTTAGGATATTAAACGATTCACACAGCGGATTATGTAGGCTTCTCATATGTTTCAACGTAGTTTTAAATATTTAGCTACCTTGAGTCGAACAAGTTTTGTTGGTGGTCCAATAGACTGGTTTTTGGAATGGAACTTCTAGTTTGTTATCGAATGTTTAGTGTTGTTAGTGGGATGACAAGCAAAACATAAGAGCTCTTTGTTGTGCTCTCATATGTCATACATATTATGATGTTATTGTTTTAACCTCCCATTTGTTCGACGGAGATCTTCGTATTACATGTTGTTAACCGAAATGACCGATGCGTAACAAGCTCGGACAAAAGGTGGGGGGGGGGTTTATTAGCTGTCTCATCTCGATTCCAAATTAGGGATATTACATTAGAATATCGAATGGTCGACGTTGAACAAGTGTATGTGTGTATTATCTAATGGTGAAGTTCGAAAGTTTGGTTGTGGGCTGGTTATTGAAATTATTCAATTAATTTAATATGATATCATATTTAATAGAAAAGATAGGAAAAAATAAGAAAAGAAAGAACTGCGTTGTAGTTTGTAGATGAACTGATGAAGAATGTGAAGTAAGAAACACATTGTCATACAGTGATGCCAAACGACGATTGCTGGTTAGCGCATTCAACTCAACCGTAATAGCTTCGATAGTGCTTTATAGAAGCGAAATTGTTAATTGGTTGGGTAGTTAAACCAAAGCACAACCCCCAACCTGGAGATATTAAATTAAAAAAAAACAAGTTTTCAAGTCCATAATGATAGACCATTTATATAAGATCTTAGCGGTTAGAGTGAAGGATTGCATTCTTAATCCAAAGAAACAACAGTTGGCAGGAGTAATTCTTCGTTTAATTTCTGACAAGATGTTTTTGTCAGAGTCCCTTAATTACTCAGAGTCGTATCTGTGTATGTTGACGTTCTGTCCAATTTGTCAATTGTCTAAATTCTCTCAAGAATTATATTAAAGAAGTCCACAACAATGCGTCACCTTTTATAAATCTTTTTTGTTGCCGAATGCGTTGGCGACATTGATCGAGCAGCGAGAATTTTCCATCATCATCTTAAATAAACTGACAAGCTTAGGAGGCATACCAAAACTCGACATAGCTCTGTTTAGTTCTTCGATATTTGTCAGCAACAATCTGTTATGCAGACTTTTGTGAGCTTGTTTTTATGTCAGTTCTTCTTGAGTGGATTCTAAAATGAAGCATAATTCACTTCTTAGAATTGTCAAAAAGTTTTTTTTGCTATAAATGGAACGGTTTCAGAAGAGTAATCTAGATTCAGACACCACCGAAAATTAATTGATTAATAAAACTTTTTGTGGCGTTGCTTTCGAAGACTCACCACGATTCCCACTCAAATAAATAGGTATGTGCAAAACACCATGCAAACAAGTTTAATACGTTAGTATGTTTTGTTCCACCCTGTTTTGGTGATGTCAGACTCGAATGTCAGAGTTCAGCCGAAAAGTATTGTTGAAGTTTGGATTTTTGAAGTGCCACAAGAAATAAAGACAGAAATCTTGATAACAAACCAAACACGCATAATACTGCAAATACAAAATAATAATAAAGCAGGCTATATTCAAAACGGTCAATAGATATTTTAGTGTACACATATTGTTATTATCAATGCGTCCTTGTTGCACTTTAAGCAGCTTTAAAATTTATAAATAGCGATAAAGTTGAACCCCTTTGTAAAGCCGTCGCGAACACGTATTGTGTGGTTACTGCATTGAATTTTTTGTTTTTGTTTTGACTTTGCTGTAACTTGGACGATTTGGTTGCCAGAAATCCAATAGTATCTAGTTAATTAACTTTTATTGATCACGAATCCAATCGAAGTGCAGACAAAATGTCGTCCAACTTTAAGTACACAATGCTGAAAACTGTTAAACCCTACATTAAATATGTCCCTCAACTGTCAAAGCCAGTACTACGGGTTCTCATCCAGGTTTCTGTGCACTACATTGAAAGTCGCAAGTGTTCACCAGAAGTGCTGGATCTGGCTCTAACCAAGTTAACACATTCGGGTTGTGAAATACCTGAAAACTTTTGTGAACTCTTCGCAGCTATTTTACAAATAATGCAAATATTCCTGAGGACCCCAAAAGGAAGTGTCAAGGATGATGAGCTCCGTCAGTGTCTTAGGGAACTTAAGTAAGTACTGCAGTACATAATGTAGATGCCGATTCCAACAATTGCGATTGCAGGTTCACAGAAGAATGCATTGACGATATCAGCAAAGTACTTCACAATCACCGAGATTCATTGACGAAAAACTATTACGAAGTTAAATGTCTTCGGTCGCCTCCGAAAAGATTGCAGTGGAGAATTAATATCTCCTTGGGAGATTGGTATGCTAAAATACCACAAACAAAGTCCAACTTGGACACATAATCTTTTCTTTTTTTTTCAGTGGAATTATTCAATTATCTCAACCTACTATCATTATACATTTTCAAACCCAAAATGGCGAGTACAGAACATTGGAATTTCCCGTAGCCATGTTCCATCGTTTGCGCTACAATATCGCACTACTCCTGAAAGAAATGCAGTCCCTAGAAAGTCGCGCTCTCATGAAGAAGTACACGTAAATCTGCGTGTATACTTTTTGAATCTCCTGCTACTGTTTTTCTAATTCCTACTGTAATGTAACCTGTTAACCCAAAAAAAAATGTGCTGAATTCGATGTTATATACTGCATTGGTCGGAGGATGGCTTCTGTTCCTCGTCCACATGTTATTGTTGAATTGTTTAATTATGATATTGTATTCGAGTAGTAAGGCTGTATGTAGTGTTTAGCTCTAAATGTGTTTTATGTGCCAGTCTTAAACAGAGTTTTCAAAGTTGATAAAGACATTGTACACGTAACAACATTATACAAAAGTATTTGCCCATGAAATTGGATGGTTTATTTTTAAATTTATTATTATTACCTAATTATATTATATATAATTGTATATTAAATAAAAAGTCGAGTGAGAAATTATATGCAACATTTATTAATTATTATCTCTTTCATATACAGTGTTATGGAGCTGTCTTTTTAAAAACTGATGCAAGGTTAACTATCAAGAATCTGTCTATCCCACAGACACTTTACAGCTCTGCTAGTAATCATCACTCTACTCTTTCCACGCCACTAATAGGGAGTTTGGTCAAAATTTCGGAGTCAAAAAGACGAGGCTCCTGTATAAGAGTCGGTTGGTTTGTTACCCAGAAAGCCGCAAACGTAAGAGTATGCGAAGCAGTTTTTCCCAACTTTTCGAAAATGGAACCATAGTGCATATGCGGCAATTATTGGCACTTGGAAACCGTCTGGACAATAGGTAGAAAAGCGAAGCATTTAGCAGGAACTTTCGAACAGAATATCTGATCCTGTATGTGAGGAACGTGAATGAGTGAACAGTAATGCCCCAGCCAAAAAATCATGGAATCCTATCCTACAAATTCGAGGCGACAAAGGAATAAAACTAAATATCCGATTTAATCAATAAGCGATCGAATATGCAATGGCGCTGCACGAGATGAGCGTAAATAAATATTTGCTGACATTAATATTAGGCAGGTCATCTAGATTATCAAAAATGTATTTTCCTAGATGGAAATTTCTTTTATTGGAGAGAGCTGAACAAGTGCAGAGAAGGTGATGGATGTATATATATGCTATATATTTATCCTTTTTTGCAAGCTACTTGCTATTTGTCTCAAGCGGCCAGCAATTGATTTAATTTATATGCTAAATATGTACAGGGAAAGGTGACCTCACTTGTTGACGCCTAGAGGGAATCCGCAGCATATCAATATGTATTTGACATAAGACAGTACCAAATCAAATTGGTAATCTGACAATGTTAGCCATAATAAAAAGCCTACATACCATGCAGCTAATAAATTGATGGAGGTTGTAAAAAGTTGTCATCATTAACTGACCTATACAAGGCTTAGTCGCTTAGTTCGGTTTAGTTTTGGTTTACGAATCAAATTATAGACATGTTTTGGGGGCATTCTGCAGTTATCCATTCGATTAAAATACATATCGCCACATTTGGATTCATTGGGTATTTTTCGTAATATTCTCTACTCTCCTTTTTACGAAATACTACTGATATGATAACAAACATCATTCTTCTTTGTATGAGGTCTTTTATTCCCAACAGAATAAAGAGTATAAGACCAAAGGCAAAAGGGTGGTATGACTTGAGCTGCAAAGAAGCTATCAGGTTGAGAGAGACAAACATTCGGTTCTACAAGACCATCCCAACAAAGGAAAACCGAACAAAGTTCAAACAAGCCAGAAATGACTGTAATGACCATTTAAAGCATGTCGAATTCCTATATGACTAAAAGTTGAGGCAAACAATTCTACAGTGTTCCAGAGGTAGTAAAAACGTTCGTTCATTTGTCAAAAATATAAAAAATTCGGCCTCATCATCAGTCAACGCTCATTTACAATGACATTCCAGCTGAAAGCTCTTTAGACAAAACCACTGCGTAAACTTTTCTACTATCCTACTCATCAGGACTCTTTCCGAGTAGATGGAAAACAGCATTTATCCAGCCTGTACCAAACAAAGGTGAATATTCTTCTCTCTCCAACCGACCAATTGTACTTACGTGCACATGGAAACGCTGATAAATCGTCAGCTTATGAAATATCTCGAAACACGAAAACTTCTCAATGACCGGCAGTATGGTTTTCGTAGCAACAGGTCTACTGGTAATTTGATGACATATCTCACCGAAAAGGAGAACCAATCAATCCACTATAATTGTTAGACTTGATATGTAAAAGGCATTTGACAGGGTTTGGCATCAAGCTCTTTTTTCGAAAATGCGTGCATTTGGAATCGATGAAAAACTTCTCCTATGGATAAGAAATTATCTTTCGAAACGTTCAAGTTGTTTTGGACGGCTTCAAGTCTGCAACTCAACAAATAAATGCTGTTGTCCCTCAACGCTCAGTTTTGTCTCCGACTCTCTTTATATATGATCTCCTTTCTGCAACTTTTAATCTAATTTATTCCTTAAGCTTCTCATATTCGTTTTCAGGACCTCGTCCCTCATCTTCGAACGTGGACTCAAAACGTGAAAATATGTTAAGCTCTTTAAATTCCGACCTTGACAGCATTATCAAATGGGGTAAATCCAACAGAGTGGAATTCAATGCTTCCAAAAAACAATGCTGTCTTCTGTTATTAAAGCGAAATGTGTGTTAGTAACGACTTACGTTGGAACGACCACATATTCGAAGTCGCTAAAAACGCAGCGAAATGTCTAGGTTTCCTTAATCGATGTAAGAAAATTTCACCCCCTCTGATCTGGCCACAATATATAAAGCGTTTATACGCCCTAAACTGGAATTCAACGCCCACGTCTGGTCAGGTGCACCGAAAACAACATTGCACCTACTGGATAGGATTCAAACGCGTGCTAAAAAACTTATAGGAGACATAAGAATAGCGAACTCCTTAGTTTCGCTGTTGTTCCTTTCCATTATAACTTACAGACATTTAAAACCAAAGTGCATCGGTATCTATTTTCTTCTTATCCTAAATTTCCTTAACGCCCGCACTGTGTTAAAACAAATAAAGAATATTCATAACGCGCAAATTATAAAAAAAAAATGACGCCTTGTACCAAGGATTTCAAAAGTATCTATTCTTTCCGTTTAATAGATCAAGCTAATACAATCTTTTCTCTTGATTAATTAAGTAATCTCGAATGTTCATAAGGAACAAACCGTTCGTATTCTTCCTGAATAACGTTGACACTTTAACATTCTTTAAAGGAATATGTACCTCTAACAATACTTTAGATGGCTCTCGATGTTTAAATTGTGTCATTGTGTCGATGTGGATATTAGACTTTCATGCTATGTTTTAGATGCATGTAAATATGAGTGGTAAACTAAATTGTGGGACGATAAAGCAACAACATATCGCACAGCTTATAATGCCTATCAATACATAGTCTCTCCAAAGAAGGTCGTCTAAGACTCTCATTCTTCAGCGTTCATTCTTTGTGATGGCTTGTTGATTGTTTCAATTTATTGTCTTCAGCATTTCATACATTTTGTAAATAACAATACTGAAAATGCACACACGCATTTTTTTTTAAATATTTCAATCCAACAATGATGGCTTTAAATGAATATAATTTATTTTCTAATATGTTACGTTTCAATAATAAATAATTGCATACTAAGCCAAATAGTGTGTTATGCCATCTATGTCACGCAATCTCTGTGCAGCTTGTTCAGGAGTAAGATCACGCTGTGCTTGGCACAAGAGCTCAAAACCAACCATAAACTTTCGAATAGTTGCAGAACGAAGCAACGGGGGATAGTAAATTGCATGCAAAGTCCAATGGGTAGTGTCATTGGAAATCATGTCACCAGTAGGGGCACCATGCCATCCCATTGAATAAGGAAATGAGCACCCAAACAAGTTATCGTATTTCGTTGTCAGCTCTTTTATGGTCAACGCTAAATTATCGATTTGAATTGCTGTCAAATCGTTGATGCGTTTATTTCTATTTCGTGAAATCAACATTGTTTCGAATGGCCACGAAGCCCAATATGGCACTACAACTAACCAATCTGGGTTTTCAACAACGATTCTTTCCTTTTTGGCAAATTCTCGTTCAACATAGTCATCAAGGAAGGCACGTTTATGTTGCTGATAATAATTCCTTAAGTTATTGTCCTTTAGGAGCGGTTCCGATGGAAAGAAGGAACACGCCCAAATCTGACAATGAGGATGCGGATTGGAACATCCCATTGCAGATCCTTTGTTCTCAAAAATCTGAACCCATGTGTACCTCTGCTGAAGCTCATCAAATTGTTTGATCCACTCTTTTATCACAGCAGAAATTTCCTTTATCCCCATTAACGGAAGAGTTGTGTTGGACTTCGGATGAAAGCACATGACTCTACAGGTGCCTCGTGCTGATGCAACCTGAAATATTGGGTCACTGCTCTTAGGCGGTTCTGGAGTATCTTCAAGAAGAGCTGGGAAATCATTTGTGAAAACAAAAGTCGACTCATAGTTTGGATTTAGCTAACAATGAATGATAAATAATTGTTATGTGAAGGTATTTATGTCAACACTTTGGACGACAAGATACATACCGAACCATTGGAACGAATTACACCTGGACAAAGGGGATTAGTTGGATCGAATTCGGGCAACTCATTCTTTTCTGGCGATTCTTGTTGTCCTGACCATGGACGCTTCATACGGTGTGGACATACCAAGACCCATAGACCAGTTAAGGGATTCAAACGCCTGTGAGGATGTTCTTAAATGAAACATTGATATATCTGCATTTTAGTAATATGTAACTAAAACAATGGTACAAACACAATAGGTACCAGTTGCAACAAATTTTTCTGTGGACATATCGAAGTAGTACGCAATTCGCTGCTCAACTTGTAACTGATTATTTAATATAATGTATAAGATATCAAATATTACTAATTATTAAGTCAACTCAACACTCAATGGAATGAGAATCGAGTAAACAAAACCGCAGTGATAAGAGAAATCACTTGTTAAGGTCATAAATCTGTCACTTTTGACATTTTAAAACACAGCAACATTTACGTAAATGCGAGGAATTGCTCTAACATTGTTAAGATGTGATGTCCCATAATATTATTAAGGTGCTAATGTTGCTGTCAATGTGTTTCTACTTCTAGCAATACGCTCTGCAGAGATGCACAAACCAACGTCATTTTCAACTAGTAAGCAACCGTTATCGAAATAGTAAGTACAGTTATCGAATGCGTCGAAAAAAAAACATGGGCTATTATCGATTGTCGATTGTGAAGTTTGTTATTAGCCGTATCTTACACCCTAAGCCTATATATAGAAAATGTGCTTTCAATTGTTGTAGAAAAAGTTTTCGAAAGTGCTAAAAATGGCTGCCGGTACCACATCCGGTAATCATACGCTGCAAAATAGGTGGGAAATCAATGTTTTCTGAAATAGTTTGATGTGAAAATATTTGTATCTATACCAACCGATACCAACCACATGCAGCAAGTCGATAATCGATCAACACTCGCAATATAAGCCAGTAAAATAAAATTCTTTCAATAAATGCTATTTCACATTAATAAGACATAATTTGTCGAAAAATTTGTTGGCGATTTTCATCGATAAAATAAATATTATCAGGCTTATTCATAAACTCATTATAAGAAGTGCATACAGTTATGAATTCCACATGGATTCCGACTCTTATAAACGCAATAACTTTATTCATAGAACTTATATTTTTAGCTTTAGCTGTGCCCTCATTCCGTAAAGTGATTATCGTTTGACGATAACATTTCGACTGTAAATCTTGCATTGGTATATCTTACATTGCATAAGATTAATAGTCGTTTTTGCTGTCGGCGATATCACTTTATTTGCTCCACGTAAAACAAAAATCGACGATTATTGAGCGATTGCTCATGAGGTCTCGACTACCGTTTGAGTGATAATCGTTTTCAAAGTTACGGAATGACCCCACTGGTTTTTAGTTGTGTGTCTCTTAATTTAGGCGACATTTAAACAATGGTGTCTAAATTATAGATACCGATTGTGCACTAAAGTAATACTTTTAGGTGTCCTAAAGTTAGGCATTTTATGGATACGGCTGTTTGTAGCTAAAATACAGCGGTTTTAACTTCTGCTTCAAAAAATGGCGGAAATGATTAAAATCTCCAATTAAAATATCATACTCCACAACCCTCTCAGAAAATAAGTAAATAACCCTGAAAACAACAAAAGTGTTGGTCATATTGTGTCAATATACCTTATCCCATGGGGGTATATTAGTTTTGACATTAAGTTTGTAACATAGAGAAATAATTTCGATACACATACCTCAAAGTATATGGCCAACGAAGCAGAACAAGTGTAAACATTTTTTAAATACGCCCACTGCCACGCCCCCTTTTAGAAAAAGTTTTAAGCCAAACCGTAAGGAATTTCAAAAAAGTGTCTGAGCAGCATATTTAGACAATCCTAATATCTATATTTCGCACATACAAAGTTTTTTTTGGGTGCGTTTTTAGTAAAAAAAACGCCTTTTGTCCAAATTTTAACACTTTTTGATGCAAATACTTCCGCAATGGTAATATAAAAATGTTGTCCATAGATCATTAGCCTCTCATATGTTTTTATAATGGAATACAGTTTTTCAAATTATTCCCACAGCATCTTATTAGGAGCATATCACAATCTATTTAGTCCACAGCTCATCAATCGAATAGAACTTTCTTATTCATGCGGGGGTATATGTTTAGAAAGGGCATTAGTTATTCGATATAATAAAATTTCAATGTTTATAATGATTGATAGTAATATGTTGGAAAATCCGCTTATGCATTTTCATTGTGCTTATGTGGCGGTAAAGTCCTGGATGAACCAGTTCACTTGAATATTCGCACAGAAGATTTATTGAAGAATGTTTCGCTCAAAATGACCCAGGATTTCTTCGTCCGCTTTTGTATGAGCTTCGGCGCCGGTTTTATATCTTAGCCTGTTCAAAACGGCTTACCCATAGTCTACTATGTAACACCCAGGCTACACCCAGTTTGTTGATGATATAAGTCCTTCTAAGACATCTTTGTCGATGTTCTGATGTCCCTCAAATGAAAACATTGTTTTTCAATGACAACGCCTAATACGTCAAAAGCTACCTTCCTTGATGCTTCAGTAATCAACTTGTCTCGATACCACTGAAGTTTTAGAGACTGAGCCTGACTCTTGAGTCCTAACTCGACAGCTACCCTCTTCTATATAAAGGTTATAGATGATATTTCGTCGAACATAACAAAGAATTCGAAATAATTGACTTATATAATTTCTGATGATACATGAGAAGCCGATGAACCGGCTCCTGCATTTGGTTCCTGAGGTGGTATGGACGTGTACCAATTCTTCAAACAGCATAAGTTGCTTAGGAGAAGACAAATGCTGATATCATTTACCAGCACTCAGCACTCATAAGAGTACTACTACTGAAAGCTGCTGGCTTTCCATCACAATTTTCTTAAAAAGTAGCAGACCAAGACGGAATTAGATCACAAGTAAAGACTGAGTTCAAAGTGAATTACAAATGATCAAGTCATTACATGTGCAATACGGTATGAGCCGAAAACAAAGTTGTGGCGTGATTGATTTCAAAGTTTCCTAGGAATTGCCGATACATTAAAAAATGTTGTTTGATGAAGGTCTAACTAGATAATAGTTTATGTTCGACATGCGTTGTTTATTTTTTTTAGTGGTAAAGATCGGCGATGAAAATCATCATATCTAAATATATTGGAATCGTATTTTCCAATGCGAAAATGAAATATGAAAATATTTATTAGTAAAATAAACAAACAAGAAACACTTGCTGAGACATCTGCTATAAATGGATTGAACAATGTCTATCCAAGTATTTAATCTGATTGCAATCTTGAAGAGTGCAATTGCTTGTTGCAAAAAAATTAAACAAACAAAGAATTCCAATTTAATTGATTTCCGCCAACACTTAATAGTAAGCGATAAGAAAATAGAGAAAAGAAATAATCAAGGTAAAGAAAAATAACACTCTTTATAGCTTAATCAACTTTATTTCTTCTTCATTTATAAATAAAAACATCACCGAAAATATGTTTCTTTTGATATAAACAGATATGATACGCATTTCTTCAAACTTTGGGATTTTAATGTGTCCCTTAAGCGAAATGTAGTTAAGAAATATTACAATTAAGTGATAAAGCTCATTGATTTACATACGTCTCTATATATGATTAAACCACGTGCTCGTTAAAATTAAGGATAAATATATTTTGATTTTAATAATATAAAATTCAAGCAACTCTTTTTATAAGTCAAGTTGAATTGCAGTTGATAAAACAAAACAAATATTTTATATAAAATAAAAATATATTATATAAAGATAACAAAAATATAACAATACTTATATGTGCTTTAAAATAATAATCCCTCACCAATAATTAAATACCAAAAGCATTATAACAATAATCTTGTTCCCATCAGCAAAATTAAATAAAAAAACTACAACAATATAAATAAATAATTATTTTTATATATGTCAATGAGCAATCGAAAAAAAATCTCTTGCCTTTGGACCCACATTGATAGAATTTTTGATACCAGAAGCTACAAATTGTTCAATTTTAATTATTGAATAAGTGAGAGGCTTAGGCCAATATAACGATTAATCAAAGCAACGAAGGAATTTAGTTTACTTTAACTTTAAAACACATAAATATATATAATACATATGGTGCAAAATGTGTTGTTTAAACATTTCATCGGGTTTCTTAAAACATTTTAAAATATTAAATTTCATTTAGGAAAATAACCGCAGTTAATGAGATTTTAAATATATAGGGATAAAGTGTAGTCATCGTCATTGTCTATATATTATTAATACACTATTAAGACACTTTCGAATTTCCTAAAGAAAACCTTAAAAATAACCATCAACTGTATGATCCTCAAACCGAGCTTCTCTATTTAATTGTGTGTGCCAAGTTATGGGACCTTCAGTTTAACAACGATTCCAAACGACAAATTTAGAAACATCTCAATTAAGTTTTATGCATCTGGATGTTAGTCAGTCTTTTGGAAGTCAAGGCTATAAAACAAATTATGCATTTTTACTTCCGCAACTTAAAGCATGGATACAGCGTCAACTAACCATTAGAACACAGAAACATGAAATTTGGTCGTATCTTAAGAAATTTTGGGCAGCAATTTTTGAAATTGTGGGCCTCTTAATTTTTGTTCAACTTGTATGGAAACCCCAACGAAGATTCAAAATATTATCTTGCTTTAAAATGTATGGCACTAAAATATGCGACGTACAGCCGCAAATGATCCGAAACACTTTACAACATTTTTATTTATTATTATCTCTATTCAAATGTGTATCCCAATAGTGTCCCCATAATAACTTAAAATACATATCAAATTGACTAATAGGAATGCTATAGATTAGGAAAGTTTTGATCATTAAGAAGATTATCGAAAAAAAAACACCCTACCATATTTTTAAAAAAATGTTGCAAAATAGGTTTCAAATAAATTTCTTCACTTGAGCAACTGAAGATATGTACCAACACCAACTGAATGTGAAATGCTCTAAGCAGTTTACGTAGTTCTAATTTGTCACGTTTAAAAGTCTGTTCATTGAAGGGTCTTTTAATGACAAGACATCAGTAAGACCAGAGTACAAATCGATTTTTATCCAACGAGGAATTATAATGAGAAAAAAAAATAAAATGTTAAATTAAGAGGCTATAATGCTATTGAATTGAATAGACGTGAAAATAATAATTATTGCAGCAAATAAATAAAAAAAATAAAATAAAAAAAATAATTATACAAAGCAATTTGATAATATACCATTTCCATTTTATATTAAGCTACTGCATGTACATTTTCTTGATGCAAATGTTCAGCCAAATACATACTAAAAGATCAAGATATAACATAACATTTACCAGCATATTTAGGGCAATGTGATTTTTTTTCATTAACACATTCATAAAATAGATGTACAGTTCGGTTTACTTGATTAGTCGCACGTAGGTACTTATAAAATATCCCTCAATCTTTTTTTTTTATTTTAAAATAAAAAAAACAAACCAGATCGATGAAATTAATTTAAAAAGTAAGAAGTAAAAACAATTCAGTTTTTGCTCATTCAGAATGAGCAAATCTAGAAAGCAGGCATTTTCTTGGAGATACATTTTACAAAACAAAAGTAAATTTCTGTTGATCACTCCAAATAAGTGTTCCAAAGTGTTTGTTTTGCTGTGTAACAAAAAAGGTAAAACATATTAAGTCGACTTAAGTTGTTTTAGCTGTTTTAAGTTATTTGAATTATAATCTCCTTTCTCTATTTTTAAAGCCAATAAAGGTAAACAAAAATTAAAAAATGGGGAAGTTATAACAGTTTTCTTTATTTTTAACGTTTTTTTTAGCAGTTAGTCGTTGAATTGGAAAAATATCTTCTCTGACTTATGGTAAAACCACTAAGTCAAAAAAAAGACTAAATTTGTTTACCCAATCCTTCAATTCATTACAAATAATTATTTTTATTATATTTTAAAATAAAGTTGCTATATTTTTCCGAAAGAATTTTCTGTTTCCGATCGCTAACTTTCTTCGAAGCACCATTTGAAATTTAAAAGATGCTCTCCTGAAAAGGGTACACAATTTACATAACATGTTTTACCTTTTAGTCCCAGATATATTAACTACTATCTCCGATATGTGCCTAAATAAAATAAAAACTATTTACATTTAAAACATTGATGTGCGTCTAATCTAGTGAACTGAACAGTACATTATAGAAACAGGGACCTCTTCAGGTGCAGCAGTCTTGTCTTATATAAATAATAAATATTTTGAAACTGAGCATACAAATTAAATACAACCACTGATTAATGGTAATAAAAAAAAACAAAAGTAAAATAATTGTATATATATATAAAAATTTAATTAACAACAAAATTTTAACGAAAAAGAGCTATTTTTCTTAAGTAAGTTATCTTTTAGAATACAACACAATTAGTTTAGTTTTTGATTGCACAATAAAACAAACATTAAACACAACGTTTCTTCGATAAAAATGTTCCCATCCATTCTTTTTTTTTCATATTTTTAAAACATATTAGAATAATAAAAAGTAGAGCTAATATACAACAGCTACATTTAACGAATATGAATACTAAATTGGCAAATCCGGGAATTCTTATAACGGCATACTTGCCCTACAATCTTAATCCTAACAGTAGATTCTAAAAGTTAAACAAATATATATATGTATAAGTATATATCATAAGCATGTGGATACAAATTTGAATGTTTTTAGTTGAATCGTGTTTCTACAGATGACCGTTCATCGAGTCCATATTGCTGCGTAAGTAAACTGGTGAAGCCAACGATTTTCCGCCCACTAAATCTTGTAAGCCCTCTCCGTCGTAACTAAGGAAAGGTGAGATCTCGCATTCATCGCCATGAACTATACCGCCAGCAGCTTCTATATACTTCTTATGTAATCGGTAGAGGTCATTTCTAGCTGTGGATGGACAGTCCTTTCCAGCACTATCGGCATTCTTTAGAGCGCTAAACTCCTCATCGCGAGGCACTTCCATTGCAACGAATTTTTGAGCAAATTCAAAGACATCAAACACGAACTTTTCAATTTTGATTCCATTTGGCTTTTCCGGTGTTATACGTTTTCCGGAATTGTCAACAAATGGAATTTTTTTCTTAGCCACATGCAGTTTCAACTCAGTTTCGAAGGTGTTGCCCACTTTATTTAAGAAAGCAGCCGTAAAGAAGTGATTGCAAATATTTCCAGCACTAAATGTGAGTCGTCCATCAGAATTTCGCATTTCAGCTGTTTTCGCCGAGATTTCACTATACTCTACAACTTGATATTTTCCGTCAACCATGCACACCACACCGACTGCTTCATTTGGATGCGATTTCTCTACAACCTTTGCTGCACAGTCAGCGTTTTCCTTTACACAAAAACCGACAAATATTGGATCCGCAACTTTAATTAGGATATTATCCACGCTGTGAGCATGCAAGTACAGGATGCCCCTTGAGTTCATGTCCTTCAAAATTCCTCGGTTCTTCATAGCGCGATAGATGCCTCCATTGCCGTCTGGAGCACGAGCAACACGATGCTTCTGGTCAAGAATTATTTTTCCGTCATATTCGAAGCATGGCAGTGATCCTTGCTCGAAGAGAATAACATTTTCCCTCTTTAAACCAAAGTAGTTGTTGGCCACAAAGTAATCGAGAGTGGCTGCAATTGTGTGTTCTGATGTCATAATATACCAGGTAATTCGGCCTCGTTGACCAGTATATTCAAAAGCCAATTGCTCTAGTTTCAATATACGTTCGGCTTGAATGCGGAACAAGGTTTTATGTGACTGAAGTCCGACATCGTACATTCCCTTGGGGTGTGCAAATCCCAGTCGTGTTCCTGTAGAAAGAAGAACGGTTTTAACATAAATAAAATGTTTATACTGTATTCTAAAACTATTATTGATTAATAATAAAAATAAATTTAGTTATGTTCATCCAAAGAGTGAAACTCAATTACAAGTTGCAAAATTGTGTGGCTTTATAATTACGTCGAGATTAACTTATTCGGTCAGAAGATAGATAAGAATATACAAAATAAAGGAAATTAGGAAGACAGCATTTATTACGTCTCTATCAATTCAACTATTTAAATTGGCCACATTAGGGGGGAATATTATCCAATCGATTTTTAAAACCGAAACCCATTTCAAAATGTCAATCATAATGTTTCCAAAAAATGACATTCTCCCAAATCGCTTTGCGTTAGTCGATCGGTGCTTTTTTAACATATCGACAGTTTGGTTGATCTAATTGAACGTACGGACTAGGAAGTGCACGGCAACAGAGAAACTCAAAACTATCTTTAAAAATAAGTTGCAAAAATGAATAATGACGATACAGTGCCACTTATAGGTATGTTAGCTATCTCAAATTGTATGTTATATGTTTTATTATTCATTTGACTCAGACCTTAAAAACAAACAAAAATCAAATCTTAAGTGTAAGTGAAACTTCCTAAAATGTAGATTTTATTCTTTATTTGTCCAAACAGTTAAATGGTCTTAATTAACTGAGGATATCAACATTTGAAGCTGCTTATTATCCCAATCCCGCTTTTCAGAGCTGTAGCATAGGGACCATTTTGAAAGCGGATAAGGAAATCTTTGAAAAATCGTTGGTTTTATTTGCGTTGGCAGTTATGAGAATTGTCCTATTCGTTGCTATGTCAGTGGGATCAGAATCGTATCTGTCTATATCAATATAATATGCGGACACAATGTTATAATTAAATTAATGCAATTGACACATGCAGCATCTGGCAGTGTATTTTTTTTTTGTGTAAAAAAAAAAAAATAATCCTATGACCTACTTTACAACTCAGTGCCGAGTTATTCAAAATATTATTTTGGAACTAAAAAGAACGACGGAAAGTTAAGACATAACAGCGACAATCATGAGCGATTTGTTATTTTTTGTAAAGCCAAGCGCATGTTCAGGAACTACAGCGAAGTATGCAGAAATAGCACCGTATACGCTGTTACGAAAAAGTAACTCAGGGGAATGAGAATCGATTCAGTGCAATGCTATTATGAAAGCGAGTAATGACAGCTTCCAAATGATCTTTGTATATGATTATTAAAGGATTACCTAATATCATTATAACGGTTCAGTGCTTATCTAGAATAAACGATCAGGAATCTTTAACTTAACTGCATCATTACTGACCACCACCTATGCACGGTCTTCGTATTATTTTATTATTTTTAATCCCCCTCTGGCGATCACCGGTCTAACGAATTTGCATGTAGGTCTTCTCAATTATGTCGCCAGACTCAACTTTGATATTAAATTAGTTTAGGTGTGATTAAAGTATATAGTCGCTTTTTACAAACAAACAAACATGATAAAACAGGTACAGATATCAAATGCAAATGTTTAAATAAAATGGGCCTCACGTCACGTCTTTATTGTGAATATTTTTGATAACAAACGGGTGACAGATCGACTTTGGGCTCTTCATTGATCATAAGTGATTAACCAGTACAGACATTCAAGTTCACTTCTTGAAATTACTGGTGGGAGTATTTGCAAACCGGCCGTACACAACAAATACATTGGATTGTCATCAAATCCATCGCGTATGTGTGGGTAATTTTTGACAACGTGCCTTTAAACATTTATGAAATACATATAACTTTCCATGTCACAATATTTTTTTTGTATAAAGTGCACGCCAACTAAACACATGTGTAAAATGTGAAAGACACGATGTCAGCAAGTAACTTATCTCAAGTTGCGTTTAGAAACACTACCATCTATTTCTGCTTGAATTTTTTTTTATACAAAATTGTTGATAAGAATGTTTCGAAAGAAACATGAAAACAATTTCACCTTATCATTAATTAAAATTCTATGAACACCATTCGTTAAGTGGTACATCCTTTTTCGCAGCACTGGGTGTAATCATTTTTAAATGATGGTATATGGATAAAAACATTTTGCTTGTTGGTCATCCACTTGAAAATCCCTTATCAGCAATGCCCGTTTAAATATATTCCATTATCAATGTTAGGGCCAATACATACAAAGAATTTATATTTTTTTTCAGCAGAAAAATATCTACATTCTTTGTTTGATAGTTAGTAAATGGTTCTAAAAAAAACTAGTTTCATGTATTTTAAATAACTATATAATATAAATTACAACCTGTTAATGAAGTCTCAATGCCAAGCTATTTTTTATTAAAGACATACCAATCTAAAACTTGTTTTAATTGGACTCAGCAAAGACAAATCCGACTCCTAGAAGTTGATTGATGGATTTTTTGTTCCTATTACAAACACACTTTGTAATTGTAATAAATGTAACTATTAGCACCTTAAAAAAAGTTTACCCTATCATTGGATAGGTAATTTATCCCAAAAAAAAAATATGATGAGATGCTATCCATGACCCAGATTAAATAATCTATTGGTTAGGTCAAGTATCCGTGTAGGTTGAATTCAACTCTCCACTATCAGACCAGGTGTATAATGTCAACTTAATAAATTTCAGGTAGCAATGTCAAGGTAAGCCAACAAAAAGCGTTGCTGATCAATATTTTTTTTAATACTGACCTTGGAGACGCAAATAACGAGAAATGTTTAACATGAATGGCCTTGTGTAGAGAAAGAATGCAATGGCTTATAATTGACTGGGTAGCGCAATGGGAATCGTTTTTTTGAAGATGAATTGGGAGGAACTTATAAAAACAGAGTTTATATTAAGCAAATGTATTACTTGAGCAATGCATCAATAACCGATTTTAGTATTTATAAATGCAATACATATCGAATAAAAATCAAGATGTAAGTAATCAAGGAAGTATACAATACATCTTACATAAATTTATAGTAATAAAATAGATCCGTAATGGGACATTTAATTGTGCTACTAAGTCCCTTTAAAGTGTCAATTAACGGACAACTATATCGTATAGACACCTAAGAAACGTTTACTTCATGTGAAGAAAACTGGGAAGTTAATTATTAACCAACCACGCTCCAATTACTCAAGGCAGTACCAATAGATTTCTGCAATAGAAAAACCCGTTTTAGATCGAACAAAAATCCAGCAACATTTAATCGCATTAGTTAAAGCAACGCCTTGCATTGCGACATGATCAAAAACAATTTGAATGGCGGTATGCAAACAACCAAAACTGATATCAAAAAAGTTACCGCAATAACTACCTGTTCTTGTACATACAAATACACACAGAAACGTTCAGTGGTACTTATATTATTTCTTTTTCTCATTTTAAAGTTGATTTTATGCCCCAAATGGAATTTAGAAAAGAAACAAATCCGTTAAGTGCAATTGCGTGATCAGCGTACTTATGATATTCATACGAATGATCGACGAAAGCGAATTGTTATAGTAAAGCCTTTTCGTACACTTTAAAGGTATCCCATCGTTATTTTAATTCTCTGCTATCCATACGATAAAATCTCATTTGAAATAAGTTAAGTGTGAAGTAACAAAGGTGTCACTTCATCGGTTAAGTAACCAATTAAGGTTCATCGACCGATGTGCATTATGTTTTATGTAGTAAATTGTAAACATATAGCTTACCTTGTCCGCCGGCCATCAGAATTACACCGACATGACCTTTACTAATCTGCTTGTATCCCTCGTTGCGATATTCATTTAGGACATCTTTCGAAGTGCGTGCAATGCTGACTAACTTGGTCTCTGGAATCGGCTGAATGCGGTCATCTAATTTAATTCCATTTTCACTAAGTGACGCAGTGCAACGGTCGAAATATTGTTTCAGTTCGTTAAGCTGCAACTCTTCTAAATCGGCTACCAACTGCTGCTGTTCCTGCTGTGATATTTCGCTCCAGAATTTAAGCAAATGCTCCTGACCAACATTGGTTAGACGCTCAAGTAAATCATCAAACACTGGCATGATTTAAATTTATTTAAGAATTTTCCTTATCTGATTTTAATCTTGTTGACTTTTTTTAGGAAATCATATAACGAGCAGGCGTTTAGACAAATACCCACAACTTCAACGCACGAATTTCAAGCTCTGTGATACACTTTAGCAAACAACCGAACGCTGGCGACTCCAAATCTCAACTAACAGAAACGATACAACTACTATGCTAAGAAATGAGTTCCACTGTAGAGACATGTTTATACAAACTTGCATACTTTGTTGATGTCTTGACACCACTGCTCGTCGTCCCTGAGCAAGTGAAAGTGGTCTTTTGTCGATTTTGCCTATGGTCGCTGTATAGTTTCGGAATATATAGAGGTAACGATAATAAAACAGCGGTACTGCTTGATTCCTGGTCGACCAAGAAAATCCATTGGAATATAAATCGCACTAAATGCGACACAACAAATAGCCTTTACCTTTAAGAACTTTTCGGGTCTGCACGTATTCACAGACACATTACTAACTTTTTATGGAATTGCGTATATTGTCTTATGATAACGCAATTAATTCCGTACTGATTTATTTACTCTTTTATTTTCACTACACAATTTGCTATTTTATCATACACGTCAAATATTTTTTGTCGAGTTTTCGATCGAACTGACTCACACCCCCACAATTGCGAAACGTCAACAAAACATGCCGTGTTGCCAAGCATTGCCATATCTTCGCAGTTATTTCCACGCGGGATTTTAGTAGTGACTAATTTTAAACATATCTGTATATATATTTTTTGTTATTTGCTTCACCCAGTTTTAGGTGTGGTGAGAAAGTGAGAGCTGTCAAAAAAATGACAGTGTTTGATACAATCAACAAAAGGATTCTTCATTTTATTCAAAATATACGTTGAAATGTATATAATTTTGTAATTAATTTATTTGAGTTCGTACAAATAATCTTAGAAGGTTTTATAGGGAAACCCCTAAAGTTTGATTACTTCTATTAACTCGTGTCAGTCATAACACTACAAACTTTGATGTTTTTCGTTTTATTTTGCTAGTGCGTACCGGTACATTTCTCGTTGAAAATCAATTCATTCTTGATATTGAAGATTTTAAATTGCGTTTTCCATTGGTAAATCTGGATTTTGATCTAAAATTTGATCTTTTTTGGTGCCAATGGAACACGATTTCAGATTAATTTGCTTGTCTCTGAATTGTGGAAATTTCTTGTCTGTGAAGTTATTGTCGGTGTAGATAATAATAAATCAAAACTAAAATCACTCTAGTCAAACTGACAGCTATCATTTGTATTAGTGCTAGTGCAAGGAGGGGTTAATCGGCCGAAAAATCTAGATTTGCAAAATTACTCTGAGATAAAAAAAAAACAATTTTTTTGTCCAAAGGAACACAACAACTGTCATAATCGGTCTTTTGAAAGATCTAGATCAAAACATATGAGAAGGCTACAATCCACTGTGCAGATCGTTTAATACCCTATCACATCCTTAAAATTTGTATCCCCAAATTGTGGGCTTTATGGTAATGAAATATAGAAAATGACGTTGTCACAAGACATTATTGTTCGGACAGTTTATCAAAATCTTTCTTTGTCGAACAAGAAAAACGTTTTCCATTGCATACACCATTGGGTTAGGTATATACGAATGATGGTTGTTGTAAGAAAACCCATTTTTCAAAATTCCTTCAAAAACTACGTTTTTTTGAAAGGGGGCGTGGTAGTGGGCGGATTTCAATAATGTTTACACTTGTTCTGCTGAGAGCAACAAAGAGCACGTGTACCAAATTTCATCATTCTAGCTCAAAATTTAAGGCCCAAAAACTGGTGACGTACTGACAGACGGACGGACAGACATGGCTATATGGACTCATCTATCAATTATGACTCGTTTCATATACTTTAAGGTATATCTAGCTAAATTATTTCTCTAATATACCCCTATGGGATAGGGTATAAAAAAGATTGATTTGTTTACCTATGGAAAACACCAAATGTTCCAATTTTCTTTACACAAAAGTATCCGAACGGTATATAGAAAACATCAATAGCATAATATTGGTAATACCTACTTGAGAATTCATAAACTCTGAAAATAAATAGGTTAACTGTCAAACAAAGGTAATATTGTATGTATGTTTATAGTTGTATGTAGTTGTGTAAGTGCTTCGTGAGTGGATTTTGAAATTTATTTCAGAATTAAATTTCTTTAAATTGGCAGGAAAACAAACGTGCCTATTAAGATTAATTATATTACTGCTCTAAATTTTAATTTGGTGGATAGACGTATTTCATTTATCTTGTCATGATAGCCACCAGTACTCTTTTAGCAGAAATGGGAAGGCCATTAATACGATAAATCACCGTTTAACAAGTGATTAAATTTGTTCTACAAATGGATTTTTTTCTTGATCCGTTTTGGCTATCGGCGATATCACTTTATTTGCTTTACCCGGAGTTAATATTTAGGACTATTAACCTTAATTCTCATGGTATTTATATATGTTACTGTATCTAGTACACGGGAGTTCTTACTAGTTTGCTGACGATACCAAAAGTGTCGAGTTACGTGAAGCAAATTATTGACGATCTCTCCCACGACTACCGTTTTAGTGATAATCTTTATCATAGTTACGGAATGAGCCCCCTGGATAATTATCCAGTCTTACACCCTTATAGTGTTTTCGATTGGGATTTTCAGATTTGCTCTCAGATTTCAGATTTTACCCACCCCAATTAAACATAAAAGAAGTTTATCTGGTTTTGTGTATATGTTAGCGTGCCATTTGACAGCTAATGGTGTATCGTTAGGCCGCAGTTATAGCTGTCATTGAAAACCATCATTTGAAAATTTCTTTTACTCATTGCGGCTTTTTTATAAATTCAACAACTGGCGAGTTGGCGTCAAAACAAAGCTTACGAATTTAAGAACATGGTATTTTATTTCTAAATATAGTTTTCGCAGAAAATCACTTTTAAGTTTTCACTGATCAGAAAAAAACACAAATCAAACTAAAAAATGCAAACTTTAAACTGTCATAAGCCAGATGTCAAATGTTGCTGAGTTGGTGCATGTAGGTGAAAATCTCACTTGGAATCGAGATTCATCCAAAGTGTTCTTGATCAAAAAAGAGTGCTTTTTGTATCCCAATCGAAAACGCTATTAGTCTGGATAGAAAATAAGGTAATAACTGAATAACTGAAAAATAGGTTTGGTATTTTTCAGTAGTTATTACCTTATTATTATACCCTATCCCATAGGGGTATATTAGTTTTGACATTAGGTTTGTAACATAGAGAAATAATTTAGCTACATATACCTCAAAGTATATGGATCGTTCAGAATCGCTAGCTGAGTCGATTAAGCCATGTCCGTCCGTCTGTACGTCACCGATTTTGAGGCCTTAAATTTTGAGTTTGGCTAGTGCCTTCAGAACAAGTGTGATAATTTTCAAAATCCGCACACTGCCACGCTCCCTTTTGAGAAAAACTCAGTTATTGGCCAAACCGTAAGGAATTTTAAAAAAGTTTCTGAACATTTAGACAATCTTAATGTCTATATTACGTCTACCTATATAAAGTTTTTTGCCACGCCCACTTTTTGGGGAAGTTTTCAATAAAAAAACAGTTTTCGGTCAAATTTTAAATTTTTCGAAAAAATGTTTGATGCAGAATCATTAACAATATTAATGTGAACGTTTCGTCAAATTTTTGTACACTACCCATAACATATGCAGGAACCGTAAAAGTGTTTTATAAGCAGTCTGAAGAATTTGTTGTCACCATATCATTTTTTCTATTTTATCCACATCGTGTTTTTAGCCATGCCCAATTTTTTGGTGATTTTAGTTTTACAGATAGGATGGGATAGGCTATTCAACGATCCGCACAGCGGATTGTAGCCTTCTCATATGTTTGTATATTATTGCAAAAATATATATATATATATATATGCAAAAAGACGCATCTATTGATCAATTTACTCATTAGTATTTTAAATTATTTAAATGGAAATTAAATTATTTTTTGACAGAAAAAGAACGCTGTTTTACTTAACCATCGAGTTTTAGCTGGAGCAGCGAAAGAAATTTTTTTAGGGATCTGTTAGTGGTACACGGCTTTTGGACGTCCTCACACGAGATCAATTCAACTGGCATAAAACCGGTTTTGTTTTGGCGAGGGGGTGGAGGTCTGCTTTAAGAAACGAGTTTAATGGAATTTGAATTGTAGAACAAGATTGAAAACTAATGTCGGTTTTGAATTCACCTAGTGTGTGTTCATATAATCTTGACGTTGGTAGCTTATTGCTACCTCTCTTCTTCTCTCCACAGTATATTAAAGAATGCATTTATCCCATACTGATAACTTGGCCTAGGTAATTTAATTTTAAAATACACATATATGGGCATTTTTATGAAATGTTACTATTGATGGTCTTTTGAGCTTATCTAAATGATGACATTTCCATTTCGAATTCCGCAACTCAGCTAGCTATTAATATTACTCTTATGATCTTTTGAAAAATAGAAACATCTCCAACGTTTCAGTTCATAAGCATCCAAGAGTCACCCAACAGATGCATTCAGCAGATACCCCGACAAATCACCCAAAGCATGTTAATATAACATTGTATTCAGTGTTTAAGACACCTCGAATATTTGCATATAAAGGAAACTTAGTATTAAGTGGCGCGCATATTTTGAAACCTACCTCAACTCAACCAACCAACTAGGGTGCAACTCAAGGCATTATATGGTCCACACACCACACATCCCAGCATGTCCAGTGTAGTGATTGTATGGTGTTGACTGTGTGATTGTTCATGCAGAAAAATGTTTGATATTCATATTCATAACATCTGAAAGTCGTCGTAAACGTGGTAAACCTACGAGGTGGATCATCTGTCAAAATTTGTAAGGGAAATGTTTTACAACACATCGGTATATATGCAGTTATATAATTTCCAATCTCAACACTGAATTTTAGACCATTGTGTGATAACTCAGAAACTATAAATAAATATTTATCCTAAAACTTAATAAAAAGCGTCAACAAAAGCAATACCGTTAATACAAGTTGATAAACCACAATACAAAAAAGTATCTCACACTCCCCCATTAACAAAAGACAAAAAATCTTAAAACATTCACCCACCCAACCTGTTTAAGCTTGCAGCTAAAGGTACGAAACCGATACTAATGACCTTCAACAGCAATTAATACGATGTTGGTAGGAGAATAAATACATACATCAACCTAACCGAACGGAATCAAAGCTGCTGGAAATAGCGTGGGCTAGATTCAGTCACCGTTGGCATTTGGCTTGATAGGTGGTTTGTGGCTAAGTTGTTGGCCTACAGAAGAGTAAGTGAACCACTGGGCGAACCAAGGAACACGTTTGACTCACCTTTTTTTTTCTAGAAGCTTGACATTTGGTGGTAAGCTAATAGAGATAGCTTTGTGAGAAGAATATATAATAAAAGAATATTTTAAAAAATTGGCGAATTCTTGTAAGAAGGCAGCGTGGCCGAGCGGTCTAAGGCGCTGGTTTTAGGCACCAGTCCGAAAGGGCGTGGGTTCGAATCCCACCGCTGTCACAACTTTTTAACATGTTATACTTTTAATTACCTACCGTCAGGGAAAACTGCTTACATCATACTTGGAGCATATAAGCAAGTAATTATATAATTTTGTTGTTGTTATACATAGGTATCATGCAATAAATAGGTGTGTTTTGTATTCGAAACAAATAATTAAAAGGGCAGCGTGGCCGAGCGGTCTAAGGCGCTGGTTTTAGGCACCAGTCCGAAAGGGCGTGGGTTCGAATCCCACCGCTGTCAATTTTCTTTTTTTATAGTATATAACGATTATTCCTAAAGTGATTGTTAAAACCTCTTTCTTATGAAACGCGATTCTTAAGAGGTAACTAGTTTCGATATAAGCAATTTGTAGTCGTAGTTGTAGACTGGGTCGTTCGTAATTTTCTCTTTCACTGCGACGAAAGATCAAATACTAATCTTTCTTGATTTTCATAGTTTCAATTAAAATATTTATAAGCAATATGAGGAACTATGATTATGAGAACTTCTATTCTGTTATTGTTAGAAATTGAAAATTTAGTTAGGACCATTTGGAACAAAACTAATTATGAGGAATTGTTGCAAATAGTAATAGAAACATGTGAAGTAAAGCTTATTCAATTGAGAGAAATATATTGCTAATATGGCCTAATTTCAAAAATCCGTTATATTGATTTTCGGGAGAGATAAATAATAATAACATTTCAAAGACCAAACAAAAACATGCCCCATAATTGTGACCAAAATAACTGTTAATAAGAAGTTTGATGAAGATCAGTCTAGTCTAGTAGTACATACAGTGAAATCTCTCTTTGCGGACACCTCCTTTAGGCGGACACATTTTTTTGTACGGAAATTGCTCCATATTATTTTCATTGCTTTCAGTTTCTCTTGGACGGACAAGGACAGGAATTTCACGTATAAATGACACAATATTTTCTCTACAATGCCAGAGCAGGTTTGACATTGCATCACGCTGATAATTTTGGCAACGGTATTTATACCTTATCCCATAGGGGTATATTAGTTTTGATACATAGTTTGTATCATAGAGAAATAATTTAGCTAGATATACCTTAGAGTATATGTCCGTATGTTACCAGTTCTTGGGCCTTAAATTTTGAGCTAGAAGGATGAAATTTTGTACACGTGATCTTTGTTGCTCCCAGCAGAACAAGTGTAAACATTTTTGAAATCCGCCCACTACCACGCCCCCTTTTTACAAAAACGTATTTTTTGGCCAAACCGTAAAGAATTAAAAAAAATGTCTGAGAATCGTAATATCTATATTTCGTCGATATAAAGTTTTTTGATGCACAATCATTGGTAGTATTAATATGACCATTTCGTCAATAGACCATTTTAACCCACGCCCACTTTTTAGGGGCGTTTTCCTACAAAAACCATTTGTACGCCCTACCACAAGGCATATGCAATAGAAAAACGTTTGTTTTTTGTCGAGACATAAAAGATTTTTATAAACCTTCTGAACAATATGTTGTGACAACGTCATTTTTAATACTTTACGGATATAAAGACCACATTTTGGAGATATTAATTTTAAGGATGGGATGGGATAGGGTATTAAACGATCCGCACAGCGGATTGTAGCCTTCTCATATGTTTTTTTTTTAAGTTAAGTAGCGAGCATCAAATTCTTTTCACGTAATTAAAAAATACATGCGTTCCAGCTGACAGCCAGAAACAGCAGTAAACAGGTATTAATTGTTTTGGAGAATGTTCGAATTTGGAGGACAGTGAATTCGATCCAGAAGATGAATTGCCTCTGGCAAATTTAAAAGAAATTTCAAAACTCCTTTATGAATGAAGATTAGATGTAGAACCTGAAAGTTTTGTATTGATAAATGAAAATGTATAATATGTGGAAGATGACTTTGAGATGATGCCAAAAAATATTGCAGTTCCTGTTGCAACGAGTCTGGCAGTGAATCTGAGGAAGATAATCAGAACCTGATGGGAACATCTATTAATTCCTACCAAGAAACAAACACTTCAATTGAAAATTTAAAAATGTTTGCGGCCAAGAAAAAAAAACGGTGAAGCTGTTCAACTTTTGGTTGACCTACAGGCCAGATTCTAAAATTAATCTGTCTTTTCTAATTCTTCTCTTAATTTTTAAAATTAGTGTTTTTGTTTGATTTCCCTTAAGCGGACAAACATTTCTTCACCATGGCTGTCCGCCCAAGGGAGATTTCATTGTATATGTAAATAATGTTAGAATCAAAATCTCGAGGTCGAAAATTATATTCATCTCTTTGTAAGTAAGAGAAAAGTAAACACTTCAATGATGTATTAAGGTTATATAATTACTAGCGGACCCGACAGACGTTGTCCTGCATACGCAAAAATGCATGCAAGTTTATCCAGCCGTTTGGTTGCAGTATAGATAAATAACTTAGATACCGACGGCAGCACCATCTACCGGGCTGATTTGTGATTCTAAACCATCCAGGGCGCCACCCAAACGCATACAAAAAAATTCATTCTAATCGGTCAAGCCGTTTAGGAGGAGTTTAGTGGCATACACATACAGTAGAATTATTTATATTAAGAAATTTGAAAGCGATTTAATAAAACAAAAGTTTGAATCAAATTAAAAATGTCTCAACAGATTAAAGAAAAACAATTAACAGGTTTTCTTGAGTAAGTTAACTAGATAAAGATCTACGTCAACAAGGTACGTTGAAAAGTCGAGTTGCAAACGGAGGCCTCTGTGCACATCATTAAAAGAACTTACAAATGCTGGCCCTTATCAGACCGATGATTACCTGGTTCAAAGTTGCCCCATCTCAAATGAAAAAGATACGGGTGTTTGAGAGGATGTGTTTGAGATGCTGCCTTGGACTACACAGAACAACAATATCTGACCACACAAAATATTATTCCCATCAGGTCCTATAAAACAGACTAAACAATTTTCTGGTTTCACGCGGCAAGAACGATGGCCTCGAGCAATAAATACTCTCATCTTTGGGGCCTTCTACCCCAATGATGAATATTTTGAAAGTGCGCGTTTAAGCGGCTACATTCCGCCTGAAGTTTTCCTATATTTCGATAGTTGAGGGCTGATACAGGATAGATCGGCAGTTCCGCTAATCTACCACGTCTTCCGAAGAACTGTTGACAGGCGGCTCCTATGCGGCCGAGACGTCGTCGCTCAAGGCGGAGGAGTTCGCATGCGGTTCAGCAGGAGTGTGTCCAATTTGGACCGTCAAAGTAGGTTGATGGTTCGGTTAGTTAAAGATAGTTGATTTATAAATTGTATGGCCGACTTACAGTTTTAGGGTTAAGGTTAATGATAGGGTAAACAGTCGTGGTGGCAAAAAAAAACATCCAAACAAATAAAAAACAAAAAAACGAAAAAATTGCTTGCTGTTACTGTTTTAGTTTTTAAGTTATTTTGAGGTAGTAAATGGGGGTAAGAAGAAAGGAATCGGTACCTCCTTTCTTCTTACACCCATTTCCTTCACGTTTTAAATGAATGTAAGCTATAATGAGAAGGAAAAACTGAGTTTCGCAGAGTCTTGTACATTCTTGTTGTTCGGCTTATGTACGAATTTCTATAATTCAAAGTACGTTCGGCTTGAGGGTGAAGGAATTTGGATTCGGCTGAATTGTTGAGCGGGGGAAATGCATCTGGCTATTCCATTTGAGCATTAGTTACTGATTGATTCTATTAATGCGATAGTATATAATTGGTGTTAGAATAAAAAAATAAATGTAATAAATATATAAAATAAAGTTTGTTATGGAAGACTTGCAATGAAAATTTGAAGATGAAACTGTTTCGAGAAACTCCACATTTCGTTGCCCCTCACTCGCGGTGGAGGCTCGTTAGCTTTGCGCCTCCACCGCGAGTGAGGGGTGATAATTCCGCCCACGAAATATGTCGTATAGTACAGCATTTCCAAAACAGCAAAACTCTATATAAAGTGTAGAAACTTTTTAATGACTCTCCAAAATGAAATACATTGATAATTGGTGTCGAAAACGATTTTGAGAACGATTTCACTATTAAAGAATATTGAATCGATTAAATTCGACCTGAAAAAAATTTTCCTCAAATCATAAATTAAATAATAAACGAACTGAAGAGATAACGAATCTAAAATCTTCGATACAAATAAAAATAAATAGTAAAACAACAAAACAAATGCTTAATTTCTTAAACGAAGAAACAAAAAGTTGATTTTCCCCTTTATAGATGGTATTTCCCATATAATTAAAGATATTTCGTGTTTGGACCAATTTAGGAAAACTATATTTTTTTAATTAAGAACGCCTAATCAGATTCTTGTTGATTATATTTTTAGCATTTATAATGTTAGTAACGAAAATATAATAATTCTTACCTCAAAATAAACTCAGTAAGGAGCACTTTATTTTAAAATCAAACTCATCTATGTATGTTGCAATGAAAAATTTTAATTAGTCATATTGTAGATACAACAATAAAATGCATTCGGAATTATTTCTAGTAAAATTCTATTTTATAAACCTTATTATTACGTAAAAAACACAACAAATTTCCGACTTGTACAAAATTGATTAAAGCATAATTGTGGTGTAAGTTTGACTGAGCCAATTAATTTAAATTTTGTTTTATTATTATTAACTAAATTATTACTTCCCGACTTCGAGAACTCAGTAGCAATTAGCAATTAGTCTAATATATATTTTATCTATCGTTTTGATTTTAACAGGTTAAGAACTCATAGTATTTTTAGTTGAATTATGTTGTATGGGCGTAAAATTGTCTGTCTTTAACAAATAAGACATGCAATGGCTAGGCACCTCGCTAGGCACCAATGCTTAGGGCCACAGAGACTCCGGTGCTACCTACCAAAAAATTATCAGAATGGCTGGAGGCATTCTAGTTTTTTAACGTCTCTGAGGTAAGGCGAATATATAATATGTCTTATGGTAGTTTAATCGATTGATTTCTTGTTTTGAATTGTTATTTAAACTGTATTTCTGTTTGCCTTGTCTATCTCTAGCTGAGCAAAAGCCTAAAGACATGACGGCGGATAAGAATCATCTATACGACTTTGATGGGAGTACATCATGCAAACATGGGAAAGTTATTCACATGACTTACTTGTGCCCTTAGAGAAAGAGGAGCTTTTAGCTAAAGTATGCTATGCCTAAGCTTACTGAAGGGGCTTTTTAGTTTAGGCCCGTGTACAGCCTCTACTGCAGCGCCAGTCAAGAAAGAAAAATAGGTTGAAAGAAGAACGTTTTATATCCTACAAAATCACAAAATCTGAGTTCACGAATACGCCGATTGTTAAAAATATTTACATATTGTAACTGAATTTCACCTAATCAACCAAAAAATGCAAAACGAACCATTTGGCCATGAAAAGCAATTGATGAAGACATATTTATATATGTTAATGTTTTTTTGATATGTGTCCCTGTTTTTTTAGTTGACGAAGCGCACACTTAGCAGCAGTACACTTTGCGATTCGATAATTACGACCGATTCCTCGAAACGTTCCTTTGCAAAATACCTCCACTGTTACTCTGACACGCCTTCCATCTGCTAGTTTTTCTGGTTTTCTGTAAAAGTAGAATGCATTATGCAAATGGTAAATCCATTAAAAATTCAATTATATTTCCTAGCTTACCCAAACTTGGCAGTCTCTGGTTCCAATTCTAGCAGCTCCCGAATTGGTGACTTTGGCACAGAATTACTGAATTGTTCAATTTCGGGCTTCATCATATTACTGTAAATTCTCCATACAGTATCTAGGGACATGTTAGAATCAAGAAATATTGCGCCTGCGATTGATTCGAACACATCGCCCAGAGCTTTCGGTACTTCCACATCCTCAGCATCGTCGCATTCTTCTTCTGATAGCAAGTAGTACTAAATGCCATAAACAAGTAAATTAATAACGCATTGAAAACCGAACAAAAAGTAAATATCTACCTCTTCGCTAATGCTGTGACCATTTTCATGCTGGATTCGAACAAATCGATCTATTACTTCATTCAATCCTGGTGACAGATGTCTAAAGTATTTATGAAAACCGTGACGCACAGCCAAAGAAGCAAAAATCGTATTGTTAACTAATGCTGATCGCAAATCTGTTAACGCACCAGGTGAATGCTGACGTGGATCTTCATACAAGTGGCGAGTAATTAGATAATCCAACACGGCATCGCCTAAGAACTCAAGGCGCTGGTAACAATCGGTTAAACGATTTGGCGAGTAACTAGCATGTGTCATGGCTTGCAGAAGATAAGAGCGATCGTTAAAACTGTAACCGATTGCAGTTTCGAATACCGAATAACCGTCAAGCAGTGATTCAAGCTGTGCCCGAGGATTTGGGGCATATTCCAGAAGTGGAGATTTCGGTGCTGACCATGATCCATATACTATTATCTCACTATTGTCTTTTGTTGGGCGGGTGCTTCCAGGAACTCGAGTTTCTTTTGAATCATACTCCTTTTTAATTATGGGCAAAACTCGTATTCCCAGCCATGCCATGAAAAGAAGGGCCCCTCTAGGACCACATTCGATTAAATATGCCCCAATCAGAGCTTCAACGCAATCCGCAACCGATTTATCTAATGGATTACATTTATTTTAATTATACTGTTTCAATAGCAATTTTGTATTTACCTGGTATGCTATGCTGGGTTACCAGATTGTAGGGTATCAACGAAGTGAAATCAAAATCAGCTCCCTCACCACTGTCTGGTGTGAGACACTCAGTCCGATCGTATCGTGGAAAATCAATGTCATTCTGTACATCCTTTGGGTTGATAAATGTGTAAATTAAATTGCTTTATTGAGAATTATACTCAACCTACGTATTGCTGTCCTAATTTCTCTGCCTTTTTTCGCACAAGCTCACATAGTTCTTCGCTACTGAGCTGTTTTATGTTTGGTAAATCAGCCAACTTCCAATGATGTGGTGGTATCTGTAAGACATTTGATTTAGAATTTAAAAAAAAATAAATATACCCTTCAGTTTACTCTCGCTTTAATAAGAGTTTTCTCCAGCTCTCTAGGTACATAATAACACGGTGGCAGCCAATTATCATGAGGTTCAAACTTCGTTGCTATCATGCACTCGCCAAGCATTTTCTTTCTTCCTAACCGATATAGGTTAAGATTAGCTACTTGCTTTGAACGCAAATGACTTAGTTTGCCTTCGTGTACATTTTCATATGTAATGTAGAGATACGTGGTAATAGCATACTTAAGGAATGAGTCACCGATCGTTTCCAGTCTTTCGAGATTTATACCATCATTTGCGTTGGACATTGTTAGACCTTGCAAAATAATGCTTGGGCTTGGGCCTGGATGGCCTAATAAGTTGGGTTGATGGTCAAAGCTAAAGTCTGCTTCTTTGGCATCAGTATGCTGCATATGTACTGCCACATTACAAGACTGGGTTTTCAATTTTCTCTCGCGATCAAAGTTCACTAACACTTCTTTCTTTCCGCCGACAATTGATGAATAGCTATCATTGAAACTATCAAAAATATCGCCATCACCATCAATGTTATACTTTTCAACCATATCGCCTTGTAAGAACATCTTATTTAGATTTTCCACATCTGTAATGGTTAACTGTAAGTCTTGCAGGTCCCTCTGTCCAATGAGAAGATATTCGAGCAATGCATTCTCTTTTATATATGGGAACAATTTTCTGATATTCTGAAAACTATTGGAATATCTATCTTCGGGTACAGGTTGTTTTTTAGGCAAGGACAATACTTGATTGCATCGAACCAACATACCCGACGAATGAATCTCCTTTTTTAGTTTTTCCGTGGACAGTAAAAATGCTTCCTCTGATGTTTTTAGCTCCGATTCGATGTTTGTGTCAACACCATCGAAGTTATAACCCACCTGTAGGTTTTTGGTAACTTGATAGTTACGTTCATTCGCAATTGTATCTTGAATAATTGACAACTGCTTCTGACGCTTTAATTTCTCATCCTCTGTTTCTATTGCCTCGGCCACATTGTCAGATGTGAATTCAATACGCAGTGGACCGTCATTCTCTTCTGTACTACTTGACAATACTTCATCATCGTAATCGTAGTTTGAATTGAATGAATCATCCGATCCATACATAAAGCTCGAGTTCTTTTTACCGTCTAGTTTGCTTGACATTGAGTCTTCGACATCCCAAAATGTTGGTGATCCGTAGCGAGTCGGTTTATCAGACTTAATAATATCTGTTGTTTGGAAAATAAAGAAATTTTAAAAGTGAACGCCTAGGTATGTGCATAAATCTTACCATAATCGGTTTTGCAAAAGCTCACATTTGGAGGAAGGAATTCCGAGCAAAATTCATCATCTTCCATATCAGTATCTTCTTCGCTCATGCTATTGGCCATATCGTTAGACCAGGTTCCGATTTCGATAAACGTGTCCGCCTACAAATCAATTGAAAACCGATGCGAGTTAAGTTACAATACATGTTTGATCTACATAAAAGATAAAACTTAACTGACGCTCCACTAAATTCCGAATCGGTAGAGCCTCAGTTGGTTTCTTTTTTAACTTACCTTTAACTTTTCTTCACCTTCAAGGACGATTTCATTTGCCGATTTTTTTTCCACCTTGACTACTTCTGGTTCTTCTAACATAACCTTGCTCTCTTCTTTCGACACCAGTTTTTCTATCTCTACATCAACTGCTATGGGTGGTATTAATTGGATCTCTGGTTTAGTTTCCTCTTTTGGTATTGATTCAGCCTTCGTCTCCTTATTCTTTTTCAAAACCTCAGCAAGACTCCAACCAAAGTCGAGAATTGGCCATTCAAAGTCATCTTTATTTATTTCCATGCAACCTAGGCCAATGTCATAGGAAACCTTTTTCCGAATTTCATCTGCTAGCAGAAGCCCATTGACACGATACAGTATACATGGCAAACAAACAGCCGTTCTCCACAGTGAAGCAGGAAACGGATGAATCGTACACAGCTCTGGTACTAAGATTTGTTTCTGTTCCAAGTTTTCCCGTTTTGCACGTTTGGTTTCCTCAGAACTTGTTGGCAAGGCTACTCCCTTTCGATTTACATACCGTGGAGTGAGGAAGTTAAGCCTTGCGCTAGTGTGATCTACATCCAACAGGGGCTGTTTCACATTTTGAATTGTGATTCCATACTTTACAAGATAGTAGTGCTTGAATGTGTTGTAGTTTTCTCCGGGAAAACAACTCAAGGGCGTGAGATGAGGACAAATCTCCGCAACATAAAAGTATTGCGGTTGATCTTGGTTCCTATACCAGGGCATAACCACAGCATCTTTGAATTTGTTAGCGTCAAATTCTTGATTTTGCCGCACTTCATCGGGTACTATTTGAGGCATCATATTGCAACTTTTCGCTATTTCTTCCAAAAAGTCCCAATCGATCACAATGCTGTTCTTCCTTTTTATCGTAGGCACAATGAAGACGCAATTTTCCGTTGAATCAACATCGAAAAGCATAAGAAACTTTTGCAATCGCAATACGTTACTGAATGTGTAGTTTACAAACGTATTTATGCGAGCTACTTGATCTTCTGTGAGAACTATTCGTTTCTTAGATAAGTCTATGGATACTTTCACCTCTCCAGAGCGTGTAAATATTGGAAAAGCACTGACCTTTGGAATTTTTTTTAGAGTCAGTATTCCAAATCCTTGGAGAGCCTCCTCAGGCGGGTATATTTTTCGACCGCGCGTATTTTGCTCTTCGGGAATTGGACACTGAAGAGTTAGGTTTATATAGTACAAATATGAGACCGCTCCAGCAGTCGGCCTACAGTTTGAAAACTCGGAAGCAATCTGTGAATACACAAATGTAGTAAATGGATTGATTTCGATGTGAGAAATAGTCTCTTACGCGTTTGTAGTAATACTGCCTTCGTTTTGTTGTTCCAGGTCGTGGTTCTGCATTTTCGGTGACAATTTGTTCGTCAAGATGTTCCAATTCGAAATCCTCCCAATCCAACTCAAATGCCTTAAAGCCTTCTTTACCAATTGGCTGCAGCGTATTATCAAGCTCACCACAGAGATGCAACTCTCTGCATGCTTGCAATGCCACCATTCGTCTTGCAAGAATCTTGGTTGGCATTGGGAGGCCCTTTCAAATACAAAAAAAAAAATTACCAACAGTGAAATGATGAGTTTCAGCATACTTACAACTATATCGTATTTCAACGGTGAATTAATCGGAAGACGTAGTGTGTACTGATACATTTCTACCCCGCAGCGTTTCGTCTTAGCACATCTCGACAATGGAGTGAGCTTGGTGAATGTATCGCTCGGTAATTTAGCACAGTATTTATTTATAAGTGCAATGGATGTCGACAAATCTACCATTGCTCCTGTGAGTAACTCTGGCAAAGGTTTGTACGCAGCTATACAATTTGTATACTTATCAGCTTCTTGATGTTCTTTTTCTCCAGGTTCAGTGTTTGCGCATTTTTGCAGAAGCATCTAGGTAAGAAATTATTACGCTTAGCGAATGAACTAAATATCTTTAAGAAATTATATAAAATACTAGCTGCCCGGCCCGGCTTCGCCCGGGTACTGTTTCGTTTTAGAGTCCGTAATAGTATTTTAGTGTTAGTAGTATTTATTTGCTCAAAGCTGACCTGAGAGATTTTCTCAATATTTTTTTCCGTAAGAACCTTGTACAGAGTATTAGAAAACTACAAAAAAATCAGCCAAATCGGTCAAGCCGTTTTCATGTTATGTCGTGACAACGGAAAACGGGTTTCATTTTTATATATGTAGATATTAATAATGAATAGAATATATATATCGCGTTTTTAATAAAGATGAATAAACTTCAAGAAAATGTAGTTTTAATTGCAAAATACTTTTTGAATCAATAATATGCAATGCTTCCATTATATTCATTAACATGATTATTTAAAAATATCAAATCTATGATTCTCTATCGTTCTATAAAAATCTATCGTTCTCAAAATCATAATTCACAATTTTATGATTTAAAATGTATAACAGTTTTAATGTTATACAAATTACCACACCGAAATAATTGGCATAGTAATATGTTGACAGCACTAAAAATTTGCGATCGTCAAGTTTTCTTCTGACTGACCGAAAGCTTGCTGTAGTGTCAACGGAAAATTCCACCGAAGTTGCGTTCCTTCTCAAATTTCATATCGGAGAGTAAAGACGCTGAAACAATAAGTGTTCTAGCAAAAGAATTCCAATTGGAATTAGTTTTCATGTTTGTTGTACAGATATTATTTGTCGCGGAAGTATTTAAGTGTGCGAGTAACGTAAATGTAAACGTAAATTCAAATAATAAGAAAATTAAGTACCTAAGTAAACGCCAAGTTGCTAAATTACAAAAGGACCTAATTGGACATGCATAATCCACAAAAAGTATTTGGAAAACACGTGGCAACTGTGCAATCGCAAAGCTTCGTTGGTGAAGGGACCCAGAATCCAGAAACGGATTGGAAAATTCGGGTGGACATATATTGCAACGTCCACTGCCAATTTTTCCAATAAAGTACCAGCTCAAGTGTGTGGTATATCTGTGGAAGCATGGGCGAGACATCGCTTGCCGTCGCGCATGCACATGGATGTACAAAAAGAGGGATGAAAATCAGAAAAACCAACATATGTGTATATACGTATATACTTACGGATATACCTACCTATGTATTTACTTAAGAACAAACTAAATTAAAATTATATAAAAAAAAATTCTGATTCTGATATCACAGTTAAAATTCATATGTGAACACATATGTAAAGCATACAAAAAAACATATGAGAAGGCTGCAATCCGCTGTGCGAATCGTTGAATACCCTATTCCATCCCATCCTTAATATTAATATCCTCAAAATTTACGCTTTATGGCAATGAACACAGAAATGACATTGTCGGTATTGTTCAGACAGTTTATCAAAACCTTTTGTGGTTCGACAAAAAACAACGTATTTCTATTGCTAATGCCTTGGGATGGGGTATAAAAATGTTTTTTTGTATGAAAACGCCCCCAAAAAGTGGGCGTAGGTGAAAATGGTCTGTAGACAAAATGTTAACTATATCATTACGGAAGTATTTGAATCAAACGTTTTTTCGAACTTTTTAATATTTGAACAAAAATCGTTTTTTACGAAAAACACCCCCAAAATGTGGTATATTAGGACTGTCTAAATATGCTGCTCAGACACTTTTGAAAATCCCTACGGTTTGGCTTAAAACTACGTTTTTTCTAAAAAGGTGGCGTGGCAGTTGGCGGATTTCAACACTTGTTCTGCTTCGTCGGCCAGAGTCGGCCAAATTTCAACACTATAGCTCAAAATTTAAGGCCCATAAATCGGTGACACACAGACGGACAGACAGACATGGCTTAATCGACTCAGCTAGCGATTCTGAATCGATCCATATACTTTGAGGTATATGTATCGAAATTATTTCTTTATGTTACAAACTTAATGTCAAAACTAATATACCCCTATGGGATAGGCTATAAATATGTTACCATGAGAAAACAGTGTTGCCACACTGACTTAAAGCTAAAGTGCGTTTACTACTAATTAGGACTATAAATTATTTTAGTGCCTTATAACTATACTGAACGATTATTTTAATTAGAGTTCATTTTTGTTACAAACTAAATATTTTCTTTAAAAACTACTTTACCTTATGATGTAATATATCCAATTCAACGCTAAAATACAATACTTATTATAAATTATCTACTTAAATTGAAATTACCCAAATTATTTATATATATATTCTTTGCTGAACTAAAATTATTACCTTTATCAATTACCTAGTATTATTCTAATTACAATATCTTTACTTATCAATATTATCTACTTAAAGCTTAATTAACTAATTATCTTATAAATTTGCATACCTAAATTACCTTAATCAATTATATTTAACTCAATCAAAGCTAATTTCTATTGAATAATAAGAACCTTGATTTAAACTAAAATTTGTAATAAATTGACTAAATATTTGATTTAAACTAAAATTTCTAACTAATTATACTTTTATTTACTTTATTGAATTATAACTACATATATCTTACAATAAATATCTTACCTAATAAATATCAAAGGGGAGGGCTTCTCAAGGTGTTACAAGATCAATAACACCAACTTAGCTGGTAATTAATTTCATTCGTTAACTTAATTCCAACATTTTCCTTTTTTTTGTACGTTCTTAAAACGTACACCTCCGGTATGCGAGGAATACTTTAAAATCCATCCATTTTACCTTTTGTTTTTGTTTATTTTAAATTCTTTCTTTGGCACAATTCATATTTTGTATGCAGAGGGTAGCAAGTAGCAAGATCGAGTTATTGCCGTGCAACCGCAAGCGTGCCAACCGCTGCTTCGTTTACCGTACCTCTACGGCACAAAACACCCTTTAATGCTACAGTGCCTAGTACCTCGACTGGAGATGGGGTAACAAAACCCTGTGGAAGGTCGTTGATGGCAGCGAACGAAAGAGGGGGAGGAGTATCCTCTCACTAAAGAACTCACTCTCAGCCGACAGCGGAGGAATTCCCTAGATGGAATCAATGGTCTCGCCTAGAGCTCCAGTTAGATCGAACTGGTAAGTGTAATCCCTATATGAGCTTCTTCGACAAATTTGAACGCCAGTCTATAGGGATTTCCAATACTGAGCCAGGGAGTTGGTGGCGGAGGAGCCCTCAATCGGTCAACGGCAGCACTCATATCTCAAAATGGGTTACTGACACAAAACTATTAGTTATGAGAGAGACGGATAATAAAACTCCTCATATGGCAACAAGACCCGGAACGTCAATGGACTATGAGATGGACTCTACATCCCGGGTGATACTCACAAACTTGAATCTGTCCTCACGCGGTACAAGGCAGATATAACCGCAATCCAGGAGATACAATGGAGAGGATCAGGTCTAATGAAAAAAAAAAGTTGCGAAAGATTACATGTATATGGATGCGGATTCGTTGTGGGAAATCGGAAAGTCGGAGAGGAAAAGATCTTTGGCGGTTTAGTTGGTAAGCACAGAATCCACGAAACGACAACAGACAACCGACTAACCGATTTTGCAGCAGCTCGTAATACGGTGAAAAGTAGCACTAGGTTCCCAAGGATAAGGATCCACACAGCAACCTGACGCTCCCCAGACGAACCGCTAGCCTCACCGTGCACACATTCCGAGGGTCAAACGTCGACTCTGGCCATTTTCTTGTCGCGGCTAAATTCAAAGCTTGACTGTCCAACGAGAAGAAGCTGCAAACTGCCCAGAAGAATAAATTCGACGTTGGACGCCTTAGCACACCTAGAGTAGCCAGAGCCTACTGCGAGCGATACAAGATTCTATTCAACGTCTGTTGTAGTACCAATTGGATCTGTCGACTTTCCCCATATTCGTTCGCCTAATTGAACCATTCAAAGCTGACTCAAAGCTTAGAAGGTTTCTGGCATCAATACTAGCCAGCTCACCTAGATTATCAAAGAAGTAATTTCCCAGAAGAGCAGAGAAGGTGAGGAATACTTTTCTTTTTCCAAGCAGCTTCTACAAAAGTCATTGCTAAAGAGGCCTAGTCTTTTTGCGTGTAGGCCTATATGACAGTGTCCTGCAAGGACACCGATTATGGTGCTGATGTTTGATCTGTTCAGCATTGTCTAGCAGATAGAACACTTTTGGTTATAGTTTGGCCAGAGTTGCCTGGGTAGTGGAGTGGTCGGTGTTTTCTGTGATGTTAAGGTGATTCAGAATCGTTGTACTAATTGCCGCGCAATTCCTTACGGGATTCGTATCATTGCCTATAATAATTTTGTTTGCGTTTCTCATATTTCCGTTTTTTTTGCTACCCCATTTTTCGGTTCATTTCGGTGGCATTCTCATTTGGTTTATAACTATTCATCGGTATTATGCTACCAATTAATTTCATAAACTGCCACTCCGCGAAGAACATTTAATCTCACAAATTTTCAATTAATTAGACTACTATTTAGTTGAAGAACTCAGTTGCAAGATCAATTCTAACATTATTGGTATATTATTGCAAATTTTGCGCTTGTAGCAGAGTCCTTCAGTTGAATTTATGAGCTTGAGGACCGCTGATAGAAAGTTTAAACAATCCCTCCGCAGCCAACAAATTAATTTGATCTAATTTTAGAATTATTTCAAATTTAATTCCAAAATTGTTGATTAAAATACTCACTCACTTTTTCAATTTCACGATACTGGGCTAGCCGGTCAACCATTTCGTTGGTAGCATTTTCCATCTCTTGGATCGAATTCTCACTTTTTGCCCCCTCAGGTTCATCAACCTCTTCTACTACACACTTGTATTCAATGTCGGCGTCTTTTACCGGTGATTCCAAGTCATCTGCTCCTGATTCCCCATTAGTTAGAGGTTTTTTGCTCTCTTGTGCAGTAATATCCAAGCCTATGGAATCAGTTATATCGGATATGGGAATTAATTCATAACTACTTTCGAAATCTGAAGTTTTCAGTTTCTTTTTGTGTGTACTATCCGTGGATTTCTTAGACTCAGTCGATTCATTTAGATCGTTTTCTTTTAAAGTAGACTCAACATCGTTTACAGACTGATAAGTAATATCAGAGATTCGAGCACTTTTATCCGCTTTGTTGCCAAAATTGCTGCCAACGCTTGCAGCTAGTGACCGAGCAATAACTTCTGGATTTAGTATTTTCACAGACGCTCCTGAGGAATGCTCAATAATAATGGGCTTTGGTTGAATTACACTGTTTATTATGTCATTATGAAGGAGCACATCTTTATTGACATACTTCTCAGCACTTTCAGCTGATTCTGTGCATATGACGCGGTGCGATTTATCACTGAGTGACTCTGAAGCACAGATATATCGTTCTTTTCGAAAATTCGGCGCAACCAATATTATGTGGTAAGCTTGGGAAGCTCGTGCCCTCCCTTTGCACTGTACATAACTTCTATAAGTGGTTGGTGGATTCCATCGTATAACTAAATTGCATTTTGGCAAATCAATGCCCTCCTCTAGGACTGAGGTTCCAATCAGTAAATTGCAGTCATGAATTCGAAATCTTTTCAAAACATCTTCTTGTCGCCGATGTTCCAGCTCTGCTTCCTTGGGCTCTGCAATCGGATCTGCAACTCGATCTGTCGTGAACTGGCACTTTAAAAACTTAAGTCGACTATCATGGCGACTCATTTCAGCAAGCAAATCGAAAAGAACTCTTGCGGTGTACTTGCTGTTGCAAAAAATAATTCCACACAATGCGTCAGGGTCGCCAAAAGCGTCTCGATTGTGTCTACGCGCAAACGGTCGCTTTTTATGCCGATTGTTTTGATTCCGTCGATTTTTTAATGAATTCACTAGCTGATTAGGACCATTTTTCTGATTGTTTTCGTGGCCACTTGCGTAATTATTTTGATAGCTTGAATGTGTTGGTTTTAAAATAGGATCGAGATTTTCTATAATATCCTTCGATACGGATTTACTCAAATTTTCGACGACCTGAAAGGTGTTTTCTAGACTTTGTTTCAGTTTGTGGAAGTTAAGTTTTTCGATCTCTTTTGTAATGTTGCCTAGTTGTTCGTTTTCACTAATGGTCTCATCTGGTTTAAAAAGTTTAAGAATCTCTAATAGTCTTAGGACTTTTGGACTCGAGTATTTCTCCACTCTTTCTTTTTCAGAGCTAATTTTATTAAACGCCTGTTCGCATAGTGTATGAATCTCGAAAAGAGCGGTAATGACGAGACATAGCAATAAGTAATGCCTTTCGTAGGGCGTCTTAACCTTTTGCTTTTCTATTTGATGGATTAAACTTAGAGCTACACGGTCAGCACACCAGGGACCCATCTCATAGAGGGATTCTAAATATATATTTAAAAATTGAGTCGGTTCAGTTTTCGGATCCGGAATACCTGAAAAAGTCAATACGTCAATAAAAACACAAGCTCATGTCTAAAATGGTTCCAATATTCAGGAAGAAAATATTACTGTTTTTTTAACGGGTTGCCAATTTTATTAGTTTTGTTGAAATTAATTCTTTGATCAATTGAAAAGATTACGATGTATGCGAAATAAGTGAAAAATTTAATTTGAAATAGGATCTCATTTGCAAGCCTTAGCATTGAATATAATACCTTAGCCTTGGAGCACATATATTGTTTAGATGCATCAAAAAGCATACCTTTGAGTTCTTCCATAAATTCATCGCTATATATCTCCGAAGGATCATATCTGTGATCGTTTAAGAACGCTTTTCGTGTGCAGACAATCTCTTCCAAAATTGTGGTAAGCTCGTCTCTGCTTGGTGGGGCGCATTGTAAAATGAATTCTGTCGGCTTTGTGCAATACCTGTGGTGCAGAACATGTTTAGATTGACATGGAAATTGTATTTGCATTGAAATTTACCTTAATACCGTAACAATATCACTTGCTGTTTCAGCCTTACAACAAACTCTTTTCTCTAGAATCTCAAGCATAGCATTTAAATCTTCTGGAGCACAACCAGCACTATGCAAAGGCCCCGCCAATGCAAGCACTTTTGGTTTGTTATCAAATTTGCTGTAAAACTCTTTGAAAAGGGAAAACATTTCAGTTTGTTCCTGAATTTCATGACAATCTTCAAGTATTATTAGATTCACATTATTCAGTTTGATGTCGCCATTTCTGAGAGCGATAAGGCATGTCTTTGGTCGTAGAATCAAGACTTGTGCTTCCCCGAATTCTACAATTGGTTCCCCCTTTTCCTCGCCTTTTGCCTCATTGTACACTTTAAGATCAGTCAGATGATATATCAAGTTGTATGCCGATTCGCCCGATAATCGGGTGAGATAAAGGCTTAATTTATTTGCATCCTGCCGCAATTCCCGTGCCTTTTCTTGGAGCAATTTTAAAGCTATAAATTCCTTGGAAGACTTGTGTCCCAGACATAGCATCGTATTTTGTTCCGATGCCGATGCAAGGAGTTCCACCTGATAGTCTCTGGGCGTAAATGATGTTGTGTGTACATTATCACACCAATGGAATGCCATTGTCACCTTTTTATTACAAGATGTTTATTATTTAACTTTATATTTAGAAAACATTACAATTTTGACGTGTTTTAAATTAAATCACAAAAATGGCAAATGGGTTCGCTTGTGTTTTATGAAAAATTCATTTTAGTTTGAAAACGTTGAACTGTCAGATATATGTCAATTTCGGGTGTGTTTAAAAATTAGTGATCAGAACCGCATGGTTCAGCCGTAGAAGTTTGCCTCAGCGTTAACTACATATAAGGAATCGAGACCGGGTTGAAAATTTTGCTTGTTTTTGGCCAATTAATTCTATACGACTTTGAAAGCGGAACAAAAAAACATAAATGAGAATCACTTTTGCTTGCGAGAGTGGAGGTTTTGTCACTAATCTTAAATCAGCTTTACATGGGGTGTTTATTTTTTATTAAAAAGACATGAGTGTTTATGCAGCCTTTATTCAAGATCGCACAAATTCTTATTCCTAGATAAAACATTACCAAAAAGTACAGGAGTCGTTAAAACTTTATGGGTATGATGCATAGAAAATGACTAGAGGTATTCATGATACTTTTAAAAGTCGCCGTAAACGTTTTAAAAATGGTAATCTCCCGATGTAGTAAATGAACTATCGAAATTTGTGTGGTAAATCTATTACAACAATATATAAAATTTAGCACACGAATTCGGTATATAAACTGAGATGGTAAACTTTTGAAACGGTAGTATGACTATTACGATCAGTCGCATCAACATATCAAAAAAGGAACGCTCAATTGAGGATATTATTGAAAACCAAAAGAGAATAAAGGGAAAATTCTATTACGAAACGTTCGTTTTAAGCATACAATTTTTCACACATTGTAAACTTACGACGTTGCATGAATACCATTCTTGTTGCAATATATTGCTCAGACCGTTTATCAAAATATTTTATGGTTCTACAAAAAAAATTAAACAAAGTTTTTCATTGCATATTCTTCTGGTATACATTACATACATTATTTTCAGGGTATTTGCATCAAAACTATAATGCCAGTAAAAGATGTTTTTTTTTTAATAAAACGGCCCCAAAAAGTGGGCTAAAAACTTTATATGGATGAAATATAGACAATGTTATCGTCACTTAAAAAAAAACTGAGTTTTTGCAAAAAAAAAAAAAAGCCAAAACCTTCATCGACAACGGAAGTTTTCCCAAACATTTTCAGCTTTCGAAAATAAGTAGGTTACGCCGTCGTTACGCAGACTTCATTCGTTGAAGGTTGTTGAATTGAACCCGCACCTTTTTATATATTTTACACGTCCCATAGAACTAGCCAGGCCAGGTAATAGCTATCAAAACAAATTAATTTTTGTTTGTTTAAGTATCAAAATTAAGCAACAAAATTAATTACAAAATCATTTTGTTTAATTGTCATTAATGTTTGAATGTAATTTAAAAATTATATACATACAACTTTATAAATAGAGTGCATTATTTTTCTTTTTTAAATAGTTGATGTTCAGTATGAAAGCGTCGAGTAGTTTTCGAAAACTTTTTGAGGAAAAATCCGTTTTCTGTTGAGTGTGAAAAGACTCAGTATATGATCAAAATCCGATAACACCAATCGAAAAGAATAGCATCTATATAATTAGAACTAAAATAAAAATAAAAACACCTGCACGAGAATTCTTGGCGAACAGAACTAATATATTGTTCTGTTCGAATTAATGACATGATATAACCATGATACAAATAGTTGTGTCATGCGAATTGCATGAGGACCGCCTAAAATCAGAACAAAACAAAAGTTTCTCCATTTATATTTGCAGCAGTAGCATGTCATCAAATGAACCCCATCTAATTTACTTTACTGGTATTGAATGTTTATTAGTTTATTTAAACTTTGTAAAACATTCTGATTATTTCGTATTTCTAGATATATAAGCATTTGCACAAATACGTTGTTATTGAGATAATATGTCAAACTCGTCCCCTTCTGTGAATATTAGTTGCTGGAGTCAATTGGACGACGACGACGACAATGATCTTCTTCTTTTGGAAGACGATTTAAATTTAAATACATCCTCATTACGATCGGATGAGAGGTACGTGGGTTTCGATAATAATGTCGGCGATACTTGGCTTTATCCATCAAATTTTCCTGAGCGGTCATACCAGTACAATATCGTCCAAAAAGCATTGTTTCACAATACCCTGGTCGTATTGCCAACTGGCTTGGGCAAAACATTTATTGCTGCAGTGGTCATGTACAATATTTACCGTTGGTATCCGATGGGTAAGGTTATCTTTATGGCCCCAACACGACCACTCGTAGCTCAGCAAATTGATGCATGCTGTGAAATTATGGGAATACCGAAGGAAGATTCCGTAGAGATTACAGGAAAATTAAATAAAGCAACGCGTGCTCAGTTGTGGCAATCCAAACGAGTATTTTTCGCTACTCCACAGTCAGTGCAGTCGGACATATCTGATGGTGAACTTAACTTTCCATTTGATTCTGTCAAGCTGATAGTGGTAGATGAAGCACACAGGGCCAAAGGTCGTTACGCTTACACTGAAGTAGTCAGCACAATATGGAGAAAGAATAAGTACTTTCGAATACTTGCTCTTTCCGCAACACCTGGTCGTCGCAAAGAAGACGTTGAAGAAGTCATCCGCAATCTTTTTATATCAAAGTTGGAGGTCCGCACAGACGATTCAATTGACGTGGTCAGCTATGTGCAAAAAAGGGAGATAAAAACAGTTGTGGTTCAGCTTGGCCCAAAGCTCAGTGAAATACGCGATGAGCTCCTTGCGATTACTGATCCTCACATACGAAATTTAATAGACAATCGCCTAATATCCGGCCGACCAGGTAGTATCAGTCGAAATTGGCTAGTAATGGAGCAAAAAAGATTTCGTGAAAGTGTGGCTAACAGCCGGGTGCCACAGCAAAAGGAGTTGAATTCAGATTTTAGCATTTGCATCAGTATATATCATGCAATCGAATTGTTGGAGCGTCATGGATTGAGGGTGTTTTTGAATAACTTTGATGAAACTCAAGATAATGGACCTAAATTTGTGGTCATACTGCGACCCGATCTACGCCGCCTTATCGAACGTGTTCGTCAAGAGATTGGACCAAATCCATTTGCATATAGTGATCAATCTATGGTAAACGGCGAAATAGCTCCGATACCTAAAAGCCTTGATTTTGGTCATCCAAAATTTGAAATTGCCAGGGATCACGTATTAACGCATTTTGAGGTATAATGGATGCTTTGAGTTTTTGATTGATTTTACATATTTTTGTTTGATTCCTAGCATAATAAAGACGGTCGAGTAATCATCTTTTGCGAGTATAGAGAATCAGTCATGTTAATGCATCGTTTACTCCTTCAGCATAGACCGCTGATTCGCCCAAGAGTTTTTGTAGGTAAGTTTCGAATGGTCAAGTTGACATATATCCATCTTATGCCAGTCAATTTAATGCAAAAAATTATTTTCAGGCCAAGGCGGAACCGGCTCAATTCGTGCAGTAACCCAGCAGCAACAAATAAAGGTTATGAATGATTTTCGCAGTGGAGAAAGTAATGCCTTAATCGCTACTTCAGTCGCCGAAGAAGGAATAGACGTGGGCGAAGTAGACTTAATCGTATGTTTCGATATAAACACAACCAATCCAACAAGATTCATACAAAGAATTGGACGAACTGGTCGTAAAAAGGCAGGCAAAGTAATACTACTTGCAACAGAAGGAAAAGAGCACAATATATTAAAGGACGTTCTCTCAGAGCAAAGCAAATTAAACAAAAGCCTTTCTCGTGGCGGGGGATTTTCTGCGGTATTTTACAAAGAATCTCCTAGAATGGTTCCAACGGAGTTTAACCCAAAATGCCAAAAATCGTTTATTCAACCAACAATAGGCAAAGAATCAAAGTAAAAACTTAAATGTGTGCCGCCTAGAGGTAAACAAGTGGCAAAAATCAGACAGAAGCATGATTTAAGACATTTTTTTAAGCAAAAGGTTGTCTTAGACGATGACGAAAAAGGTGTTTTTGAGGACTTTTTTAAACCAGTTGATACGATAGCAGCTATAAGTGATTCACCGCTAAAGTCAAATTCAACAAAATCTAACGTACTGGAAGAAGATCAAGCGATAATGGATTTCTCTCCACCCAAAGAACTTGATATTAGTGACAAAACTGTTAAGAAGATTGCAAAGTATATAAGGAATAGTCAAAGAGGACAAATTGTCGATATCCTAAAATCTATAAATTCGAATAAGTTCAACAAAGAAAGTTTAGAATTTTTACTAGATTATAGCCCTGACCTCTTGAGCAATGTTTGGACGTGTATGCAGGTTCTTTGGAAAAGAGGTATTAATGAGAATAACTTGCCAACAAAAGGAATAACGGCTGAGGATCGACAAGCAGTGCGTTTATACTTTCAGTTGTTAAATACTTTTGGCGGAAAGGAAAATATTGCTGCCGCTGTAAAGAACCGCAATGAAACAGATAAAACTTTTTATTTTTCAAACTTGATAGAAAAATACAATTTTGTTTTTGAAAGTGCACATCATTGCGATGGAGGGCGCACCAATATTGAATACCTAATAGAAAAGTGTCCATTGTCCTCGGATCAATGCTCCAGGACAAGCTTTACTCATTCAGCCGTATATGACGATGAAGTTGATGACGTGGACCATACCGTACATAGCTTTAATGATAGTAATCAAATAATGGATTCAAAATACATGAGTCAGTGGGCCACAAGTAATAATGATGTATCCTACGTTTCTGAATCGCCTCAACAGTACACTGCAAGGAAAGATCCACCCAGTGACAGTGATGATGATGTTGTGTTTGTGGCACAACAATCAACACCCATACGCACTGGACCTCTGAAGCAATCATTACTTAATTTTAAAGGAACACCAATATCAGGAAAGCTATCCGAAAGGCTTTTCAATAAATTAAAAGGGAAAAGCATTAGCGGTGCAACAACAGAAAGTTCTTTTAAACAGTCGACTGCATTAAAAACACCACAACCTTCAAATGAGATAACTGTTGATCTTTTTGATGATCACTTCGACGATATTTTAGCAGCAAATAGTTCCATCTTCGAAAAGATAGAACAGAGTAATACTGTCGCTAAATTTGTAAAAGGAGTTGAAACATCGCCACAACCTCTATCCATTCCCACTTGTGCGCAAGAAGCAAAAAAAATATCTCGTCTGGGCTCAAATGATTCAACGCCAGATAATATACATTCTTTATCCAAAGGTGATTCGACACCAGCAAATGTGTATCCCTTAGTTGATCATTTAAAAGAGACACAAGGCGATAAAATGAATATTAGTTCGAAAGCAAATGGTATCATACTAAGGGACATTTGTGACATCCGGAAATCTGATTCGATTATTAAAGACGATCCTTACAATGTAGTTACAGAAGATGTCCAATTAAATCGTGATAAAAGTACGGTTCACCCTGAATTGGCAGACATCGACTTTAATGCATTCTCTGAAACATTTAGTGAAGAAATTATTAACCACACGAATGTATCTCCCAATGATAATCGGTGTTTGCAAAGATCCTCTCCAGATATATTTGACGAAGATTCTATGTTTGATGTAAATGTTAAAGAGAAATCTCCTTGCAAACGAATCATTTCCCCGCAGGCACAAATATCTCCATGTCTTTTAACAAAGAAACCGCTTACTTGGAAAGAAGTTCGGCTCAAATATTTTAAACCATCGCAAATAGCAGCACAAAATCCAGTAAAAAAGCCGGAGGATGATAGTTTTTTAATTTTACCATCAAAATCGCGAACAAAGCGAAAAATTATTGATACCGATTCAGATAGCAGCGACAATGATCCAGTTCCGATTCGAAGATGCCGAAATAGGATTCCAGATACTCAAGTGGTAAGAGAAAATAAGATGTCAAATCACCTCAACCATGAACGAGTTAATTTTGTGATCAAGTAATAGCACTTGGTGGTCACTAAATTTACGAAATTCATTGGTTCAGAAATGTGGTGACTCGACCTCATTTGATTGTTCTTATATCATGTTTTTAAAATCATAGGAAGTTCCCAGAGTTGTAATACAAAAAGCTCGAAGACAGGCGAATGAGTTTATTGATGATCAAGCCCAACTAAGTGGGTCTGCGACAGAAGATGAACTTGAAGAGACAATTGGTTGTTATATGATGGACTCGGTGTTGGTTCATGATGACGAAGTAGAGAACGACAGCTCAGTTAATATGACTCAGATGTATCTACAATCATTAAGGTAATTGCCTCTGAAATATGTATGGTATCCATTTAAATAAATTGCTCACTTTTTTAGAAGTCCCAGTGTACATGCCAGAGGAGCCTTTAAAATTCCACCACGACGGCAATATAACGATGCCTCGAAAATATTTTCGCAGAGAATTCCCGAAGAAGACGATGGCTCTTATATGAAAGATTCGTTTGTAATCAGCGATGAAGGGTCAGATGATGATCAATCAATGTGCCCGCTGGAACGGGCCGAGGCAATTTTAAAAGAGAAGCGTCGAGCTAAGCGTAAAGCTAAATTGATAAGTGGTTATGATCAAAAGCATCCCCCAAAGAAAAAACGAATTTTACGAATTCACAACAGCTCCGAGGAAGATGATGGCTTTGCTTAATTAATATGTTTATGATGCCTGCAGAGCATACTTTGTGTAAATTAGTTGTGAAGAGTACAATTAGTCATATGTTTCATTTCAAGTATATTTTTTTTTTGTTTCGTTAATTAATGTATTTAGACCGAAATTATTAAAATTAATCCAATAAGCCATAATAGAGACATGAGTTAAAAAGTGTTTAGTGGGTTATCCACCGCCTAATATGTCCGCTTGCGCAGCTATGTCAAATAAGCTAGAAAAAAGTTGAAATTAGAAGAAGTAAGAGGAGCACTTTAGGTCGCTCTGTAAGAAGGGGAACAAAATACTATGGGCTCGGCGTTTATGGTGGTAAGAACAAGAACTTACAACTTTATATCATCGCAGAAATGCTTTAATTTGCTCAAACAATCAAAAATTGGCTTATCGTGCTCAGAAGGAATTACAAACTAAGTGAAATGTAAAATAGATTATTATATTCATCAGAGTGTATACCAGCAATATAAAAGCTAGCTTTCTTCTCGCAACCATTCATTTACACGAGTGTACTTATACAAAGGCCGGATCTCCTGTTTCCTCCTGTTTGAAATAAGCTTTTCTTGACAATTGATACTACTCGGATCATCGCGAAAGTAGGATTACTAATTAACAGGAGCAGTGTTTTATACGTAAATAAAAAAATGTTAGACGCCGCCCGATACACTTTCAGTCATGTATAAGATATATCGCCGTTCTAGACTTAAATTTTAGTACCATTTGGAGTACAAACGAAAAGTATGGACATGATACACTCAGCGGAAAATCCAAAAGAATAATGATTGTTATTTAATTAAGAACTAGTTAGGCCAACTACTTCTATACTAGGTAGAAGTAGTTGGCCTAGCTATAAAAACGCTTAAAAAACAACAAGGCCGCAGGTTCTGATGGCTTACCAACGGATCTTTTTAAATATGGTGGTGATGTTTTGGTAGGGAGCATGCACCGAATCATCAACCAAGTATGGGTGGAAGAAAACATGCCCGATGACTGGACTATCAGCTCCATATACCCCACCTACAAAAAAGGCGATCCTATGTCTTGCAAGAACTATCGAGGCATGTCCCTGCTTAATGTCGCATACAAGATCCTATCCAACGTACTGTGTGTCTAAAACCGTTCTGCAACACACTAATCGGCACGTACCAGTATGGCTTCCAGACCGGAGGAACGACAACAGATCAAATTTTCACACTGAGGCAAATCCTGGAAAAGACCAACGAATTTCAAGTCGAAACTCACCACCTATTCATCGACTTCAAAGCCGCGTATGATAGCATACATCTTCAAGAGCTCTATATGGCGATGGCCGAATAATCCCAGCAAAACTGATTCAGCTGTGTCGCGTGACGCTGAAAAACACGCGCTGCAACGTTCAATTTGGAAGTTGCTCCTCCGAACTATTCCAAACATACACCGGATTTCAACAAGGAGACGCGCTATCATGTGACTTCTTCAATCTCGTACTGGAGCAGATAGTGCGCAAGGCAGGTGTTAACACGGAATGCACAATTTTCAACAGGTCCGTCCAGCTGCTGGGCTATGCGGACGATGTTGCATCATCGGACCGATTTTTGGTCCTGTGCACGAGGAGGGCGAATGGAGGAGAAGATACAACCGCGAACTCTATGAGCTGTACCAAGATATGGATGTAGTCCAAAAAGCCAAAACACGTTGACTACATTAGCTCGGCCACATCGAGCGAATGGAAAATAATGCTCCAGCTAAGAGGATCTTCGAATCCCAGCCCCCAGGTTCGAGAAGGCAAGGAAGACCGAACCTCCGTTTCAAAGACCAAGCCATCGCGGATGCCAGAGCGGTTGGTCTATACAACTGGAAGCAGCAAGCCAGGGATTGTAGATGACGGAAGGCTGCAGTGTCTCAGCAGAGACTCTTCACGGGTCGGGAGCCCGATAAATAAGTAAGTATCTCACCCGCTTTGGATCGGCACAAGAAAGCTCAGAGCGAACGGAAGCAATCCAGATATCTCCTGGTCGACATATTTACAGACATCCTCTTTTGTTTCGTCAGAAATTACCCCTGCGATTCCTTCTTTATTCGACTCATTCCACTCTTATATATTGTATATCAATACATGTTTCAGATTTGCGGTTCTAGTTTGCTAAAAGTTGAGAAATACCATCTGCGGAACTCAGTCATTACCTAGAAATAGCTCTATCAATGACATAGGATTGTGTCAATTAAATGCATTTCTGTACTTAACACTTCTTCAAATGCACTTTAATTTGTTTTTCTCATTACATTCGCAAACATATTAGGGTTTTAACATAAATCAAATATTTATAAAAGCAGTTACTTAATTAAAATACAAAAAGCCTGAAAATAAGCGTATTTCATGCTTTCATTTCCAGTTCCGGCCTTACAAATGAATGTATTAAAATAGATGACCGATCAGTTTATCCTTTAGCAGCCTTCGCTTTGCTTTTAATCTTTTTCACGCGTTTTAACCCGTCCATATTGCTCCTCATAAATTGAGCGTACATTGACATCATTTTAGGAACCTCTTCCTGTTTGACTACGGTGGAAATCTGGAAGGAAAGTCAGTTTTGTATAGTTATTCTCCAATGAGATTTAGTTTAGTAAGTGCAAGGAAGTACATTTTCATAGAGGTCAAATATCTTAACTATGTCTAATGCTATAACTAGAGTAGATAGAGCAATCTTCTTATAAGTGTATTGCATAGAGGCAATATAATCGCCTCCTTAGACGAATGTTAAGTTAATTCAACCTAAAACGTACCTTTTTTGATTTGGTTTGGGCTCGAATTAAGCACTTGTACTCATCTGGTTCGGGCAGTGGTGGCTTTCCTTCACGAGGCACTGGTTTATTATGTCCATCGACTGCAATTTAGAGAAATATTTTAATGAAATTATGTTTTTTAAGTGTGACTGATTCCATAGAATCCGTGGCAGACATACATCGTTTAAACGTCACCGTGAATGAAGAATCATTTTTTGCTGCAACCGCAAACTTTTCGAGGCGAATAATAAACTGCAAGAAATATATACAAATAATATTAAATAAATTGCATTTGCGATTGTTATTTTAATACAAGCACTTTAGTTATTTAACAAATTTTGCAGAATCTTACCGACGAATTGTCTAATAACACCATGTTTGATGTTAGTTCTGTTTTTCTTTTGAATGTTGGCACACCGATAACAAACGTGTCAAAAAAAGAGAGAACGACTGCGGCGAATTCGAATAAAATTCAGCTGATAAACCGCGTTTACACGGAATGTTTATAATCGGAAGAAGAATATATAGATGGACAGTTTTTTTTACGTTTCTGAAGGAAAACAATCATTTTGAATAGATAAATGTTTCTATAAACGCATAAATAAGCAACTTGCAAAATAAGTGTTGGCACTGTTTGACATTTATCTGATTATTAAATGATTTCCCTCATTTTGGTAATTCACTTGATTTGACCTGGTAAAATGCGTTCTTATTGTTGGAGGAGGACAAAACAAGTTAGGCGTATTCATACAACGTCGGAAATATCGGAACAATATCGGAAATAAACTGAGATGGTAAACGTTGCTAACTTTTGAAACGCTATTTTAACATTTAATCAGTCAAAGGTATTAGGGTCGTTCATGAAACGTCATCGTGAACATAAAATTGTTCGCAGTTTGTAAACCTACGAACAGCTTACGACGTTGCATGAGTATCCTTATTATAAATTCTATCAACAAATAGTAAGGGTATTCATGCAACGTCGTAATTTTATTACGTGAGAAAGATTGTAATTTTACGACGACGTTTCATGAACGACCCTAAAACTGCACCACTAAATAATACGGTAACTTACTGAATTCAATCTCATTTTAGTAATTTATTTATTGATAGAATTTTGTTCCTATTGTTCCCTTTCCGTTCTCGATATTTTTTTTTCAGTTTAGCGCATACGTTTGATGTGTGAAAGCGACTGATTAAATTTCAAAATAGCATTTCAAAAGTTTACAACGTTTACCATCTCAGTTTACGCACCCAATTCCTGTGAGAAAATTCTGATATTGTTGGAAAAGATTTCCCATACAAATTTTGACAGTTCATTTATCACGTCGTAATTTTATCACGTCGTAATTTTATCACGTTTATAACGTTTACGACGACTTTCCGACGTTGCATGAATATCCCTAGTATCGATGAACATATTCGCCATTAGATGCGTTCATTTCGAATTTCACCTCTTTTTTCGGTAATCGAAATCGAGCACATGGTATTTTGACAGAAGGTATTTGTTGACAAATGTGTTTAGCGGCAGCGACAATTCCATTAAAAACAACAATTTTGTTTAGTTAATCTTAATATTTCCAATTTATTACGATACAATATTTTTTAACTGAAGTAACATTTAACAATGCCGAGACAGAAAAAAAACTATTCCCGAAATAAGGGCAAACAGTTTACAAAGTCCAATTTTAAAAAGAATATATCGACAAAAGCTACAGCTAAATCAACAAATTCGCGTAACAAAAACATTCGTTTCATTCAAAGAAGCAAAGAGGCTGAAGAATATCAACGGCGACAGAAAATAATTGAAGATAAATACAAAACGCAAGTGAATCTGCCCGTAGAGGAAGCTGACAGCGAAGAAGATAATCAAATTGAGGAGGAAAACGCTTTCGAAAGTCTGCTTTCGACATTTAGTAAAAATGGTAAGTGGAGCTATTCATGTCTAATAGGAGTTCAAAACACAGAAAATACTGCACGTGTATGCATTTTTATATTTTTTACCAGGAGAAACAAATCGAATAATCGAAAGTTCATCTGAAGAAGAGGATAACGCAGATGACGACGCTGGCAGCATTGAAGATGACGAGAACGAAAGTGAATATGTTTCTGATGAAGCAGCTGATTATAATGATGATGAAGAAGGAGAAGAGGAGGATTTTGAATTAGATGAAGAGGAGGGTTCAACTGATGATAATGAGAACCTTGAGTTAGAAGAAGAGGAGTCAGATTATGAAGAAGAAGAAGAAGAAGAAATTAGCAATGAAAATGAGCAATTAAAATCTGATCAATATCCGGTGACCGATTTATTTGCCGCACATTTTGATAATGAGCTATGCCAAGAGCATATAGATAATCTTCTAACAAAGCCTTGTCCAGTGAAAAAAAGCGAACTATCCTGGGTATCATTGGGCAAACTGCAAGTTGAAATATCAAAATCTGGCCAAGATAACACTAAGCAAAATGAGCCCCCAGAAAAAAAGAAGAAAATTCTTATTGACGAAGAACATTATGCCGCTGAAGGTATCGAACCAAAGTTGATTTCACCGCATGAACTAGGACGAATTGGAATTAAGGATCAATTAATCAAAAATATACATAAAGCTAATAAAGCGTCTAATTCTGAGAACCCACTTACGCCTTTACAAACTGAAATTCTTTCTATTATTTCGAACTATCAGGATTTATCTGTTCCACAGAGATCTTTGGAGAATGCTGAAGAAATTCGTTTCATTTACAGTTTACATGCGTTGAACCACATCCTTAAAACACGTGCTAAAGTACTACACCACAATGCTAAACTCAAAGCTGCAGCGGAAAATACAAAATCATCGGTGATCATACCAGACACGTACCGAGATCAGGGATTAGTCCGACCAAAAGTGCTTATAATATTACCATTCAGAGATGCAGCCTTCAGAGTGGTAAACTATTTCGTTGACCTCTTGTATGGTAATAAATCAGGTATGCATTTTTAGATCTTTTGGATCCCTGAAATAATTTAAGGATTTACTTTCTTTTAGACGAATCAAAAACGAATGGAACCGTTATTAATTATAAGCGATTTATGGACGAATACACTGGAGATACCTTATATTTTCCAAAAACAAATCCCAAACCTGAGGATTACGAGAAGACATTTGCTGGCAACACTGATGATAATTTTCGAATTGGAATATCTTTAACAAAAAAGTGTATCAAACTGTACACTGAATTTTATTCCTCGGATATACTCATTGCTTCTCCACTTGGCCTAAGAATGGTGGTTGGAGCTGCTGGTGATGCTGATCGAGACTATGATTTTCTGACATCTATTGAAGTACTTATTCTCGATCAAGCTGAATTGTTTTTAGCACAGAATTGGGACCATCTGCTACATGTACTAGATCATATGCATTTGCAGCCACAATCTACACGGGATACTGACTTTTCAAGAGTTCGACCATGGTGTCTAAATGGACTTAGCCGATTCTACCGTCAAACCTTTCTGTGCACATCGCACGAACTTCCTGAATTTAGATCTTTGTTTAATAGCAAATGCTCCAACTATCAGGGCAAAATTCGTGTAGTTAATCCAATTGTTAATGGTACCATTCGTAACGTCTTTGTACAGATACCTCAAATATTTCATAAAATAGATGTTGATTCTATTGAGTGTTCATTTGAAAGGCGATTTAAGTACTTTGTTAGCGAAATTCTTCCGCAGTTCAAAGGCCCATCAATGGCACATTGTATGATATACGTTCCGAGTTACTTTGATTATGTTCGAATAAGAAATTACTTTAAATCGGAAACAATCAATTTTGTGCAGATTTGTGAATATACTAAGGATGCGAAAATTGCGCGTGCACGTGATATGTTCTTTCATAGTGCTGCTCATTTTCTACTCTACTCTGAGCGAGCTCATTTCTTTAGGCGTACTCGTATTAAGGGCATTCGTCACTTAATATTGTATCAACCACCATGCTGGCCCAACTTATACCCCGAATTGATAAACCTTATGCAAGACAGCTATCAAAACCGACGTGATGGATTGGAAACCTCCATGAGTGTGACCGTTTTGTATACGAAATACGATATGCTGCAAATTTCGGCTATAATTGGTTCCGAGCGAGCGGGAAAATTATTGAGAGGCAATAAGATGACGCACGTTTTTATGGCTGGTGAATAGATTTAATTTAATTATGTAGTTGCTGTTTTTGTAAATATAGACAATTATTTAATCATTTATTTTGTTTAATTCTTACAAATTATAAGAACCCTTTTAAAGTTAGAAGAAAAGTTTGTCCACAAAGGGCAAGTAAAAACAAACATTGTGGATCCATTTAACGGCGTTGAAATAAAGAAAACATAACTGCTAGTGTTGAATGGACGAATATTCATTACGGGGACTGCTAGCTGCAGTTGGAACAAATAAATGTTAACTACAATGCGGCGAAAAATTAAATATGTCCCAAGGAAGTCGATTTATAACCCGGTACAATAGACTGGGGTCGAACTACCACATCAGTTATCCAGTGTGTGAAATGCATACGTTATCGAATGAACATTTAAAATTGTACCAATTGTATTAGCAAAATTCTGCTACATTTATATTTGATGGCTAACCAATGTCAAATGTATTGTTTTATGCGATTTTTTTTTAGAAAATATATTGGTGTATCTGGCTATTTTTCACCTTCCTAGTCAGAAGATAGGAACTGTGAGTCCATTGAATGAAATCGTTTAAGAGACAAAAACAATCCATTAACATTATAAAACAAATGAAATTTTAATTTTCTTGAAACATATTTTATAACTTAATTGTTGAGATTGAAAAAAAAGCATTCTTGTTTATTAAAAAGAATATGAAAATAACAAAATGAAAATTTATTACATTTTCTCTCACAAAAATGCATCCACTCGACACCACAAACCCTACCGTATGAAAATATGCTGGATCACAAAGACAGAATACCAAAATTCGATACTCGATACTCGAATCTTGTTTGCGATCATACGAAATCAACATTTTTCAGTCACGTATGACTCGATAACTGATGTGGTAATTCGACCTCAGACTTTCCCATTCTAATTAACTGTATTCTTTTGCCTAGGTATTTACAATATATTTAGTATATGCAATTGCATTTAAGTACCCAAGCCAGGGTCCTCATTCCGTAAAGTGATTATCGTTTGGTGATAACATTTCGACGTTACATCCTGCATCACGTAAGATCAATAGTCGTTTTTTGCTGTCGGTGATTCACTTTATTTGCTTCACTTAAAACAAAAATCGTCAAATCACAGACGATTATTTAGCGATTGCTCATGAGGTCTCGGCTACCGTCTAGTCGTTTTAAATGTTACGGAATGACCACCCAGGGTAATGGGTTATTAGAGCAAATAAATATTTCCGGGACTACTGTTTTCTATGGGCCCCATTTATTTGTTCCTGTTTATTCCATATCTTCAGCTTCAAAAAATAAATAAATAAACCATCTAGTTTCGTTTCGCTTTATTTGTTTGTTTTTTTTTTTGGTTTTACAACTACGTTTTACACTATTTTATTATACGTTTTTATAAATCATAGCATAACGCTGATGAATATTTTTATTATTTCTTATACAACTTTTTACATTTTTTAACACACTGTTGTTGTTACTAATTGCTATTGTACCATACTATTATATATATATAATATGATAGTTTCTACATATGCTTAGGATAAATTTTAACATCCAATAATAAAACAATGCCGATCGGATTAGTCAACTGTTAGCCTCATGTGCAGTAATGCTTTTATGTTTGTATATCGTATATAATGATTTCGAATGGTAATTAACAAGTGAAGTATAATACTCGATGCTTGGAGGAATAATAAGTACGGACACATACACATACTCCTATGTTAATTCGTTTTATTCAAAACATGCTGTTATCAGTCATTTAACTATTATTTAACTGTTTGTAACTTTTATATAGTTCGCCTTTAGCGAATCGAATACTTATTTTATATTTATCGTATATACAAAATTTGAAAATGATATAAACCAATTATCATTAGTAAAACATTTTTTTGTTGAGTTCGTTTTTGTCTATGACATTAAGACAAACAGCCCTGTGATTTCCAAATAATACTCGATCTTAAAAAATAACGTAAATTGGTCCGTACTAATCTGCATCAAATTTTCTCCGATTATTGTATTCGAAATTGAAAGGGAAGAATCCACTGGATTCTACACCCAGAGTTGAGTCGTCTTCAGAATAATCTTCGTCGTCATAGTTGCTTGGTTTTTCGTTAATTGGAGGAGCAGTAGCGCTGTGGGTTTCTTGTGATGAAGTTAACAGAGATTCTAGAAGTGTGGCTTTGTTTACATCTTGTTGCTTTGTGATTGAATTGTATATATTGTGATGATTTGTTGTACTAGTGGAAGTTTCGGTTTTTATGGCATTTCCTTGTTTGGGAGTTCTGTTTCCGGGTACTCTATGGATATTCTGATGTGTGATATCTTTATTTAAAATGTACTGGCTGTGATGCTTTTGATAATGGTATTCATGTAAATTTTTATAAAATTGTTCAGCCGATATTTCCGTAAAGTTAAAGAGTTGTATAGCCATTTGTTCAGGAATAACTATTTTGTCTGAAAAAAGGAGGAAAAAAACAAATATATTGAACATTAAATATTAAACTTGAATGTTCATATTAAACTTATTTAATAGCATTGCATAATTGTTGCTTTATTGCAATGAAGTAACATTAAAATTTATATCAAAAATATATCTATATAAAATAAATGACCAAGGCACTCATTCCGTAAAGTGATTATCGTTTGACGATTACATTTCGACGGTACATCTTGCATCACGTAAAGTCAATATCGCTGTCGGCGATATCACTTTATTTGCTTTACTTTAAACAATAATCGTCAAATCACAGACCATTATTGAGCGATTGCTCATGAGGTCTCGACTACCGTCTGAGTGATAATCGTTTTCAAAGTTACGGAATGACCACCCAGTCCTTTGAAAATTATATACCAATTTTCTTTACGCGTCTAATCAAGTCATTTTATACAAATCAGAAAATTACTTTAATGAGATTAAGTATTAGATTTTTTATGAAGTTACAATATAAAAAATTAATTGTTTATAATTTCACACCATGTTTTACAATATAATAAAAAAATCGATACTGCATAATGGTCACTACATTCAATAACTCAAGTAACGTTAATTTAAAAAGACAAAATAAAATGCATTGAAATATCTGGCATTAAGGGCCCATGCAGGACCCCAAACCTAGCTCCGTTAAATTTTGTTTTATCCCGTATTTACTTCTAGTCTACTTAAACGCCGACTCTGAACGGCAAATTTGATATAACAGTTTTATACTCTTTGATGTTTACTGACTTCCGCTAGGGCAGTGAAAACAACTTAGGTGTTGTTTTTACCGAGATTTGAATCCGCGCTTAGTAGTCCCACGTACATGATAGCAATAAATGGTTTACTGATGAACTCAGAACCCCTAAATATAATAAGATAAGCGCAGTTTTCGAAAGGCGAGTAAATACAATAGGCCAGTAGATTGGATTACTTACAGAAATATCAGTAATACATACAAAAATAAACTATATCTAACAAAAAGGAATAATATATGTAATAAAATTCAATGCTATCAAAATCAAAAAGACTATGGAAAACCATAAAAAAATTACAAAGCGAAGTTCGATTTGGTGATAAATTAGAATCCGAAAATTCCATAACCGCTAATAATTTCAATGAGCATTTTATAAAAAGCCTTATCAATAGTAATGAATATAATCTGCAAAACATTGAACTACCCGAGACACAAAATGTTTAAAAATTCAGTATAAATCAGTAAATATTATTTTGTACGGGAACAGATCTAATAAGTAAGAAGGAAGAAAGACATAGTGGCAACAAAATCATTGAAGTTTTTTTTGGACTTTCAAAGAGCATTTGAAACAGTGGAAACAGTGGTGTTAATGGTATTGAACTTAATTGGTTTAAATCATATTTATTTGAAAGAACTCAAAACCATCTGTTTCGGTGTACAACCGGGCACTATATTAGAACCACTATTGTTCCTTATATATATTAATGATAGATGCAGCATTTTGAAGATGTCGAAAATATCTCTGTTTGCAGATGATGTTCTCATGTTCGTGATTCTTAAAAATATGTGTTAACTTATAGACTATTAAGGAAGATTTACTTCACTTGTGTACATAGTTACATGGAAATAGACTTAAAATTAATGATAAAAAATGACGAATGATGATTTTATAAATTAATCAATTGAAAGTGAAACACTTGAACAATTAAATGAAATAAAATATTTAGGAGTGATACTGGACAGTAAATTATCTTTTAATAGCCATATGGTTTATATAGTAAAAAGTGTCGAACAAAATTGGATTCCTAAAACGGATACGAAAAAAACATAACCATAATATGTGCAGTTAATATTAACAATTCAAATATTAAACCCCATTTTGAATTTTGTTCAAAAATTCTATTTATAGGTAATAATGAGCACATAAATAAACTGCAAGTATTACAAAACAAAGCGATGAGAACCATTCTCATATGCAATTTTGCTTCATACTCGTATCATGAAACGGCAGCAATCAATTTACTCTTCTGAGCATTTTCTCTTTTCAAACGTCAAATTGACCTCACTCGGTTCGAGTTCCCAGGAAACTCGGTATTATTATTCGTGAGCTCATAGAAATCTAATCGTGTTCTGAACGAAAAAAGCTCTGAAGAGTCTGAGCTAAAAAAGAAGCACTAACATTTTTTTTGACAATTGAAGTTATACTCTGAACTATAAAAGAAAAACGACTTCAGTTGTATTATATATATTTATATGCTTATTAAAATATATATAAAGTCTAATTAAAAAAAATATATTTAATGATTATCATGGATCAACCGGCTCAATCGGTGACATTATTTTGTTTGAGCTTTGATTTAAAAAGGGCCAATTTTTCAATTGTCAGTTAAACAGTCTGTTTGCTGTCTAATGAATAAATATATCTATTCTTTATCTTCTAGCTATGTAGGTGTTGGTTTTTCAATCATTGAATAAATTCTAGATTGTAACTGAACGATTTTGTCAAACTCTATTGGGTCTAACTTCACGAAACTGAAATAAAAAGAGAGAGATATAGTGACAATCTTATATGTTAGAGCTAGCAGACTAGTTTTCTTACTGTTGACAGTTCATAAACAGTCAGTTAAAGTTTACCCAGCTCACTGAGGAGCAGATAATTTCATTCACCAGATAACTGTTATATACCTAGAGTGTGCTATACGCCTATTAAAAAATGTATTTTTGTGTTATATGACTGTTAAGTATTATCTGTCTCGACTACCGTCTGAGTGATAATCGTTTTCAAAGTTACGGAATGACCACCCAGTCCTTTGAAAATTATATACCAATTTTCTTTACGCGTCTAATCAAGTCATTTTATACAAATCAGAAAATTACTATAATGAGATTAAGTACCTATTAGATTTTTTATGAAGTTACAATATAAAAAATTAATTGTTTATAATTAAACACCATGTTTTACAATATAATAAAAAAATCGATACTGCATAATGGTCACTACATTCAATAACTCAAGTAACGTTAATTTAAAAAGACAACATAAAATGCATTGAAATATCTGGCATTAAGGGCCCATGCAGGACCCCAAACCTAGCTCCGTTAATTTTTGTGTGCGAAGTTTTATCCCGTATTTACTTCTAGTCTACTTAAACGCAGACTCTGAACGGCAAATTTGATATAACAGTTTTATACTCTTTGATGTTTACTGACTTCCGCTAGGGCAGTGAAAACAACTTAGGTGTTGTTTTTACCGAGATTTGAATCCGCGCTTAGTAGTCCCACGTACATGATAGCAATAAATGGTTTACTGATGAACTCAGAACCCCTAAATATAATAAGATATCAGTTTTCGAAAGGCGAGTAAATACAATAGGCCAGTAGATTGGATTACTTACAGAAATATCAGTAATACATACAAAAATAAACTATATCTAACAAAAAGGAATAATATATGTAATAAAATTCAATGCTATCAAAATCAAAAAGACTATGGAAAACCATAAAAAAAATTACAAAGCGAAGTTCGATTTGGTGATAAATTAGAATCCGAAAATTCCATAACCGCTAATAATTTCAATGAGCATTTTATAAAAAGCCTTATCAATAGTAATGAATATAATCTGCAAAACATTGAACTACCCGAGACACAAAATGTTTAAAAATTCAGTATAAATCAGTAAATATTATTTTGTACGGGAACAGATCTAATAAGTAAGAAGGAAGAAAGACATAGTGGCAACAAAATCATTGAAGTTTTTTTTGGACTTTCAAAGAGCATTTGAAACAGTGGAAACAGTGGTGTTAATGGTATTGAACTTAATTGGTTTAAATCATATTTATTTGAAAGAACTCAAAAACCATCTGTTTCGGTGTACAACCGGGCACTATATTAGACCCACTATTGTTCCTTATATATATTAATGATAGATGCAGCATTTTGAAGATGTCGAAAATATCTCTGTTTGCAGATGATGTTCTCATGTTCGTGATTCTTAAAAATATGTGTTAACTTATAGACTATTAAGGAAGATTTACTTCACTTGTGTACATAGTTACATGGAAATAGACTTAAAATTAATGATAAAAAAAAACGAAATGCATTATGATTAATATAGTAATGATTTTATAAATTAATCAATTGAAAGTGAAACACTTGAACTATTAAATGAAATAAAATATTTAGGAATGATACTGTACAGTAAATTATCTTTTAATAGCCATATGGTTTATATAGTAAAAAGTGTCGAACAAAATTGGATTCCTAAAACGGATACGAAAAAAAACATAACCATAATATGTGCAGTTAATATTAATAATTCAAATATTAAACCCCATTTTGAATTTTGTTCAACAATTCTATTTATAGGTAATAATGAGCACATAAATAAACTGCAAGTATTACAAAACAAAGCGATGAGAACCATTCTCATATGCAATTTTACTTCATACTCGTGTCTCGTATCATGAAACGGCAGCAATCAATTTAAGGCCTGCTCAGAATGCATATCTGTAGCTGGTATCTGTAGCTGAGTAAAAGTTAAAAACAAGGCAACCCGTAAGCGCTTTCACAATGTGTATCTCCCGTGAATCTGTAGCTTGAAGTTGAATGGGGTTCAACTTCACGCTTCAGATTCACGTTTGACGTTTCACTCAGCTACAGATACCAGCTACAGATATGCATTCTGAGCAGGCCTTTACTCTTCTGAGCATCTTCTCTTTTCAAACGTCAAATTGACCTCACTCGGTTCGAGTTCCCAGGATACTCGGTATTATTATTCGTGAGCTCATAGAAATCTAATCGTGTTCTGAACGAAAAAAAGCTCTGAAGAGTCTGAGCTAAAAAAGAAGCACAAACATTTTTTTTTGACAATTGAAGTTATACTCTGAACTATAAAAGGAAAACGACTTCAGTTGTATTTTATATATTTATATGCTTATTAAAATATATATAAAGTCTAATTAAAAAAATATATATTTAATGATTATCATGATTAAGGATCAACCGCCTCAATCTGTGACATTATTTTGTTTGAGCTTTGATTTAATAAGGGCCAATTTTTCAATTGTCAGTTAAACAGTCTGTTTGCTGTCTAATGAATAAATATATCTATAGTCTTTATCTTCTAGCTATGTAGGTGTTGGTTTTTCAATCATTGAATAACTTCTAGATTGTAACTGAACGATTTTGTCAAACTCTATTGGGTCTAACTTCACGAAACTGAAATAAAAAGAGAGAGATATAGTGACAATCTTATATGTTAGAGCTAGCAGACTAGTTTTCTCACTGTTGACAGTTCATAAACAGTCAGTTAAAGTTTACCCAGCTCACTGAGGAGCAGATAATTTCATTCACCAGATAACTGTTATATACCTAGAGTGTGCTATACGCCTATTAAACGAGTGGTGGGTGCACGACTGGGTCGTACGCAACTTTCTCTTTCACAGCGAGTTAGGCATTAGATCAAATAGTACGCATTTTGATTAATGATATAAATAATGTCGAAATGAGTTTATACAAACGTTTACTCCGATATATGAAGAAATCGATGTCAATGTGAATAATGATTTTCCGTTATTGGCCAAAACTGAAAAATCCGTTTAGTGATAGTTGGGCTAAAACTAATTATGTGGAATTGCTTCAAGCTGTAATAGTAGTATATATATTGAATTTCATTCAATTTGACATAATAGTTTGCGAGAAATTATCAATTTTCCTTATATGGCCTATATGACAAAATCCGTTATATGGATTTTCTCGAAAAAACTGGGTATGCAGTTTTGTTGAAGCTAATATGGTTATAGTATATATAAAGTTTAATCAAAATCGTTAGAGCCGTTTTTGAGAAAATTGAGGTTATGTGTAATTTTTATGGCAGGTACCATTATTAAAATGGCTAAAAGCAAACAAAAAAAAATGGCCTAGAATTATGACTAAAACTAGCTTGTATACGAAGTTTGAAGAACATCGGTCAAGCCGTCTAGGCTGGGGAGACCATCACGGACAGACGGACCGACGGACCGACGGACCGACGGACCGACGGACGGAATTCCAAAAAACACTTTTTTAGGCTCCGCTATCATCGTAATGTTAGAATCAATCAAAATCTCGAGGTCGAAAATTTTCACGAAAACAATATCTTTCTCTTTGTAAGAGAAAGTTAAAAATGACTGTTAAGTATTATCTGATTGCTTATCTGGTGATTGAAAAATCGGCCCTAAAGCATCTTCATAAAAAGAACCTAAATGGTTTAGGCGGCCAACAAATAGTGTCAACAGACTGCTGACCAAACAAATCACGACTATACGGAAATCTCATTGCCCGTGTTTCAGGTTTTAGTTTTACCAAGTTAACTTTTCCGATGCACTGTTCTCATTGGTCAATCGGCCATTTTAGTCACGTGACATTGGAGGTAAAATGACTGGCGAAACCAGTTGAAAACGTACGCATGGACTGGACACTCAGATATGAGTGAAACAGCTGATTTTGCGTCGATCTGCCATGAAGATGTTTTTGATGTTAGTAGCATTAAACAATATTATGGGTTTATTTAGGTTATTTTTTATTTCTTTGATAAAGAATAATTATTCTGAATAGATAAAAGTAAAGAAAATTCTATGTATATTGAAAAACAAAATTCCAAAATAAGGGTTGGCATAGTTTTGCGTCTACCTTGCCATTCATTAAGATTTTGCCTTCCACATCACCTCATTTTGCAGTTGGTATCTAACATCCGGAATATGGCCATTGTATTAATAACCAAATTCCTATCCATCTATTGATCTTATATATTGTTTCTAGATTTTTTTGCAATACAAAATATTGTTTAGTTTAAGTAACTTACTTACTCAGTTAGTCAAACACACACCATGAATTGAATAAAAATAATAAAATATTTATATACGTTTCATTAGCAATTACTGTGCAGTTTGTTGTTATTAAGTTAGGCGTGTTCCTAATAGGTGGCGCCACCATGTTATATTTTGCTTGAAAGCTTTATAAGTACGGGATGTTCCCCTGGGTGGTTCCACAATCTAAAATTTATTTAATTGCTTCGATTTGGAATGTTTCGTACGTACAAATAATAATATGGTTGATCAATTACAAAACATCGATTTTCATAAGATATTTTTTATAACTCTTGTGGAACATACTAAACTATAATGTATTCTTTCCAAAAATGTGTATCAAAATTTAATATCTATCAATTGTGTGGTAGTTACTTTTTCAAGTGGCAAGAGGCATCCTGATCCATGATAGGCATTTTTAAAAAGATGATTTTAGGAATTACTAATAACATGTATCACCTAGGTATTTATATTATTAAATGCAAAAAAATATTTTGCTAAAAATGGGTTTATATATTTTTTGTTTTTTTTTTTTAATCTATTAAATGGAATATTTATTTGCTTTAAACGTGTTTAAAGTTAAAGTTATAGCTAAATTTATTTTTTATTCTATTTTCGATGTTTCAAATTGTTGTGCAACCAGCAGAATGTGCATTAAATTAGCAGTATGTAGGTATAATACGCCATTCTCTTTTTTTTTTAAATATTAATTCACTACAATGTTTTATTCGAGTATTACAACTTTTGTACCTATCATACCTAAATTCAAATTCAATTTATATAGTAACAAAAAATAACACACATAGATTCAGTTCCATTTGTTAAAAACAAAAACGATCTTATTAATTGCTAACAATGATTTATATCTCACTTTGTCCAGTCATATTCAAGTAGCAATATACAAATAAGACTTACCGCAATTAGCCGCTTTTGTGACAAACGGTCGAATACTAGGATCCCAAATAAAAACATAATATAGAGACAACATAATTGCAGCCAATGACACACAAAACACATATACGGCCACCGTGAGTATCCTTATTGCCTTTCGGTTATTCTGAGGTTGCTGATAAAATCTACTAATTGTCTCAGTAGGAGGAAGTTTGATTTTTTCTTCAAGTGATCCTAGTTTCGAAATCATTTTTAATTTATTACAAAAATTTGAACCTTATGAAATGATATGTTCTGTTTGCTACAAGATGGTTAATTCAATGCATCGAGTTTGATTAAAAAAAAATATTCAAGAAATATCCGTCGCGTTCTGCACTCCGAATGCAACTGCACTGATGAATTGAGATTCGTTGGGTTCAAGATTCAACTTTAAATAGCTTTTCAGTGGAATGCAGTGAGCAGAATAGGGCGCGACACACTCAAAGGAGCTCTATTTTAAACGCATCGGATGTGTGTATATTCACACTCCCTCTTTAACAAAAAAAAAAACGTCCTGCCATTGCAAATCGATATTTCTACAATGGTGTGCAAAAAGGATTCAGGTTAGCGACCGAAATGTGGGTCACTAGGACATCATGCAATTTAGAGATTTTTGTTTGTGTGTATAAAAAGCTTTCAAGGTAGAAGCGCCCGAGTTCTTCGTGTCAAACTTTTTGTAAACTCAACCACATTGAACCCATTTTGCAGATAGATACTCGTGTGTGTGAAAAACTTTATAGAGCTCTGGATTATGCATTTGAGTCTTATGTGTATTAATATGTGAATATTAATATTTGAAATCCTTCAATGGTTTGACTTCAAATTGATGACCCCTTTGGAAAGCCGTAGCCAGAAAAACCCTTTTATTTGCAGCCCATTTAAAATAATAATAATAACAGTGTACTATAACTTACTTATTTATGAAAAGGGAAGAATAAATAATATACTTTTCTATTCCTAATATTTATTTGTAAATATTTATCTATTGCATTCTAAGTTTTTATCAATGCCTACCAATAGAGTGCTCTTATTACCATTATGGATCACTTTACTTGGCAGTCGATTCAAGTTCAAAGTGTTTGCATCTGACCTGAGCCGAATCATCATTTTGTACTGCTGATGTTTGAAGATTATTGGCATGAATGTTAACCAGGCGATTAAACATTTTTAGCTGAACATTCGCCAGCTTGACAATTATTGTTATATATATTTTAATAATTTACAAAACTACTGAATAATGAAACTTTCTCCTATTATTTAAATTGTTTAGTTTTTTTTATGAAACAAATTTACGGCTAGGGATTCTAAAAGGACAACAAGAGAAGGTAAAAGCTATAAAGATGCCTCCACTGTAACATAACTAATTAACGCAGATTTAAAAATCAAAAACTATCAAGCAAAGCGATACTCATGGCTAAGTTTTATAACAAAATACAAAAACACTGCTGCTTCAGTATCAGGCTTAGAAATGTTAACCCCTCTAAGTTTCCTATCGATATAGTTATAACTATTATGAGAACATAATAATTTTTTCTTCTTTCTATCATCAAAATTTGTTTCGTCCAAAGTCGTTTTAGCCGAATATCTGAAGTTTTGATAAACTTTAATTAACAACAAACTACATATTTGCAAATAGTTATTCCACTTTTGATTTTAAGGTTGTTTGAATGATATAAAATAATTGTATTTGCGACAAACGATGCCGCAGTCATCGAGCTCAATGGATGTCGAAATGTAGTTAAAAAGTTCGTCTACCTCGGAGTCAACGAATGACACCTTAGTGGAGATACGACGAAGAATGACTCTAAAAAACCGGTGCTATTAAGCAAAACAAATGGGGTCAAAACTTTTAACCTGAAAGTCCAAATGTTTACCGGACCCAAATCCCGCAATTTCCGTCTTTATGGCAAAGAGTGCTAAATAATAAACATGAACAAATATATGGGACATTCGAAAGAACAATTCTTGGTCCTGTATTCGAGAAGGCTAATGGAGGAGAAGATACAACCGCGAAGTTTATGAGAAATATCAAGATGTGAATGTAGATAGTACAAAAGGAAAAAACACCTAGACTACATTGAAGAGGGTGGAGGTCTGTATTGTCTCAGACAGAGATCCTCAACGGATCGGGAGACTGTAAAGTAAATAAAATAAGTTAATCACTAAGGCATAACTGACAATTAATTTCGATGTATTGAAAAAAAAAAAGAAGTTTTTGTTAAGCAAGCATTAAGTAGATTCATGTTCCTACTATCCGAATTAATTTTGATCATGTTAATCGAATTGACTGTGTTCATATATCTATTTTTACTATACACATACCACTTAGCCTTCTTGTATTCGAAGAATTTCTTTGTGTGTTAGTTCAATAAACGCTATTTTGAATACATTTTTATACTTATACCGATATTCCAAAAACAAAGCTTGATATTTAAGACAAAAGTTTGATTAAAGTACGCCATGAAGTAAAATAGCAGAGTACATAGACTTTGTTTGTCAATAATGCACGAATTGCTATTCCATAGAATTCGAAAATGTGTGTAGATACATGTTCTCGAAATGATTTCATCATTCATTCATCAGGGAAATACGATTACTACGATGGCAGATATGTACACGGAGCACAATCAAGTTCAAATATTTTCCTCTTTGTAAATCGATTTTTGTTAACACAAATCCAATTTACAGGGAAATTCATTCTTGACCGCCAGTTTGAATGTTTCATCGAAGCCCTAGAAGTGCATTTTCAGAATACTGCATCAGCCTCAAAACAAATTGAATAAAAAAAAACGAAAAATAAAGTATGACGATTCATATTACCCTTGCTCCAATTTATTTTCAAGATTTCGTGCGTTCGAAGTCTATAATGATTGATATTATATGCAGAGAGAAGTGCATGAAAATTGAACTTATTTATTTGTTTGAATTGAATACTATATTAAAATTTTTGATGTTTATTTTTGTAGTGTTTTAAAAATTCACAAAATATTACATCGACTTGTAACTCGATTAAGTGTTACTATAAAAGTAAATAATGTGTACGCGAAAATTTTACAAGAAAGTAGTTTTTGAATATAATAATAAGTTAGTATGTTAAAAAAAACGTAAGAGTTGTCTTTTACACAGTCGCTGTACCATATAACCTTTATATTGAAAAGATAACATTTTATTAACAGTCAGATGATTTTAAGTTTTAAGCTATGCAGTTAGTTAATGTGTTGGTAAAATGTAGTAACTGAATTAAGAAAAAAAACTTTTTGTATCTGTTAGACGGAAGAAACCGTCAATTAAAAGACTTGATCAAAAAATATGACCAAAATACCAACATTAAAAACTTCATATTCATATCAAAATTGCGGGCATAACTTTGAAGAGTTTTGCTATTATGTATCATAATTTTAGATTTAATCCAAATCACAAGTTCAATACTGTATTTTAATAATACTACTCCTTCCCATCCCAATATCCCATCCCTAAAATTAGTATCCCCAAATGTGGGCTTTAGGCGATGAAATATAGAAAATGCATTTTTACAACATATTGTTCAGACAGCTTATCAAAATATTTTATGGTTCGACAAATAACAACGTTTTTCTATTGCATGTGCCTTAGGGTAGGGTATACAAATGGTTTTTGTAGGAAAACGACCTCAAAAAGTGGGCGTGGGATAAAATGGTCTAAGGACGAAATGTTTATATTAATTTTTATAACGTTTCAAAATGTTTCATCAAAATTTTTCGAATAATAAAAAATTTGACAAAAAAAGATTTTTTTTTACTAAAAACGCTCACAAAAAGTAGGCTCGGCAAAAAACTTTATATGGATCTTTATATTCTTAACCTTTTGAATAAAAAAAGGTTTTTATAAATTTTATTCTATCGTTAAAATAAAACTCCTCACAAAGTCTGTGTGGTTAAAATATAAAAAAACGCCCTCAAAACGCACGTTGTGGCTAAAAACTTTATATGGATTAAACACAGAAAGTATATTGCTCTAAATATCTTGTAAATACAGATTTTAAAATTCCCTTTAGTTTGACCAAGACGAAGTTTCTTTTATGAAAGTGTGCGTAACAGTAAACAACATTTTTCACTTGTACTTTTAGGAATAAAAAAGAGATCATGTACCTAATAGCATTATCTTATGTAGCTCAAAAATTATGTTAATCTAATATATAAAAACATTTTTCTAGAAAATTTATCGTTGTAACATTGTTTCAAAAGGATCTATAGACAAAATGTAGGTATATCATAATAAATATTTTCTAAATATTTATTTTTCGACCTCGAAATTTTGATTATTCTAATATTACGATTATAGAAGAATCCAAAAAAGAGTGTTTTTTTTTTGGAATTCCGTCCATCCGTCTGTTCGTAATGGTCTCTCCAGCTTAAACGGCTTTACCTAATTTCTTCAAACTTCGTATATACAATTCTTTTGGTCATAGTTCTAGGTCATTTTTGTTCTCTAAGCCTTTTTACTAACGGTACCTTCCATACAAATAACGTACATTTTCTTAGAAACGTTTCTAATGATTTTGATTAAACTTAATATATTTTATGGAATATAGTAGTTCCAGCAAAACTACATTCCAAGTTTTTTTTTTCGAGAAAATCTATATAACCGGTTTTTGGATTAATGCAACGTAAGGAAAACTGTAAATTTTCCGCAAACTTTTTGTTCAAATTGAATGAAATTTTATAAATACATATTAGATTCCACATAATTAGTTTTGGCCCAATTATTCCTGAACGGAGTTTTCTATTTTGGCTAATAACATAAATCATTATAATTCACATAGAAAATAATGTCATTCAAATTCCAGATTAAAAGTTCGTACGATCATAGTTCCTCATAATGCTTTTCTTGTAAGCTTTATCATCAGCAAACCAATATAAATGTAAGGTTTTTATTTGGCAACAATGACAATCCATTAATTTCCGCATGCTTGGTAGTTGATATTGCGCCAATCTCTCAGTGAAAAAAAAGTTGCGACTCAGTCGGGCACAAAGCACTTGTTTGTTTTAACTTTCTCAACAACTATTTTGGATACAAAATTGTTGGATAACACTTTTTATTGCCTTTATTGTCTCAGATTTCGATTCTGATTTGAATCATATATGTACTTAGCAATATATGACTATCTAAATTATTAAACATAATACCAAAACTAATATTTCTGCCTTAAATGTGTTAAAAACTCCAGAACAAAATTGTTTTTAATGTCAATAATGAACCAAATAAAACTGCATCTAAATCTATATTGATAAAAACATTTAAAAAAAATTGTCGAGTGAAATTTAAATTTTGAAATTTGTTTCGGACGTCTACCGTGACTTTGGAATCGAATTCCCAGCTATACTTCAACCGGTAAATTTTACATTTTAGTCAAAAATCGAATTATATCGAAATCTTTAAAATTTCACAAACTACATTGTATAGGTAGTTCAATAAAATTGTATACGTTAAAATAGTTATTTTTGAAGATTATCGTATCGCATCGATGATTTATTATGTCTATATGACAAGTCTTAATTGAAATCGGTTTATTTTTGCTTAAGAGACATTTTTGAGATTTTTTTTCTTTAAAACGTGCGAAAATTTGTTCATCCGCTTTTTATACTGTTCATATTTTTGACCATAAAGCAGGACTGAGAAGATCAGTAGTTATGGAAGTAGAGATTGCATGACATACCAATTATCATCAGAGCCATTTGGGTAGTTTTTAAGAAATCGGTAGAGCTGTTTTCAAAATAATCATGTATTAAGAAAACCGCTACCTGATGGGTCATTTTGAACTATTTAGAACTCCAATTAAAAAAAACCTCTCTGCAGAATAAAATCAGCCAGTGTAATTGGCTCCTAGTGCAATAACAGAGTGCAGCGTATATGTGGACACTTAATTATCAGTCCTTTGTAACTTGGGAAGTAAAATATGCCCAAAAGCAACATTTTTAACTTTCTCATACAAGATATCTCCCGCGATTCCGTCCGTCGTCACAGTGAAAGAAAAAGGAACCATTCCTGCACCCAACAATCGTTATTATTATTATTTCCACGCTCATTGCAGGTAACATAGAAAAATAAAAAAAAAACATTAAATTATTATTAATTTTTTTGGCTTTGTTTTAGTGAAATGCTTAAATATAAGTTCTTCGAAAATTTTGTCTTTATTCTTTATATGATGGTGATATTTACAACGTGTTGTAAACTGATTTGTAGAATACGTTACACTGGTGAGCTCAACCAAAAGTTCATAATCATTTTTTTTTAAATTTATATTTTTACACCCAAAAAATAGGTGTGATTTACAAATTTTTAAAGCCTATATGTGTCAACGGCAACACTAATACCACATTAAGATAGTTGTTCGTGGTCTATGATCAAGAAGAGATCGTTTGCTTTGTCATCATAAAATGTTGTATTGTATTAAGTATTCTACACTTCTTTCTTTTAATAAATTAAATTCAGTTAAAATTGAAGTTCGTGTATTTGTTTATAAGCTACTTCACAAATGTAAAATATAATGTCATAACATATTATTTAGACTTCTTTTTTCAATTTCTTAAAACATATCCGATCAAAATGTTTGTCTAAAAATGTTGTGTCCATTTTTGTTGACTTCAAAATATTTTTTTAAAAGCTATGCTAGAAGGAATCTATTTATATTATTTGTTTGCATACAAACAAAAATTTAATCAAATGTATTATATTACACCCTTGTGATAGAGTCAAATATCAAATTCGCCTTAAAAGAAACTAAAAATCCCAAGCACAAAAAAAAAGCGATATGTGATATTGATTTTGTTGCCTTAAACGCACGGAAACTAGTAATAAATGACATTATAGTAATAAGTTTACAAACTACATAAGAAAAAAATAAATACAAAGAACCAAATATATATATTTTCAGTTTAAAATTACCTAATTCATTTTAATTATATATTAATATATTTTACTACACATTCAAAGTATTAATGAAAATTTTAACTATTTTGACAATATTTTAATTATATTCAATAATATGTTTTTTTGTTTGTTTTGAAAACTGGCGGCATTTTTGAATCCCAAAAAAATAGATAATAAAATGATAGTGCTACACCCACGCCCGATAGACCACACAGGTATACTATTAAAAGAACAAATTTCATGAATCTTTGCGAGTGACGTCGTCGTGGTAGTATAATTTCTTCCGGTTCAGGTGCAGAAGCCAGTTCACTTTCCACGGTTTCAATTATTTGAACAAATTTTAAACTTTGTTGTGACATTTTTCATTTCGAACAAAACGCCGAACAAAACGAAAGTACTCGGGTTTCTCCTCTATACTACAGCGATTAACAGCGAATCAAAGTTAATACTGGCAGATGTCACAATTCAATCTGAATTCTTTAATTGCGAATCCAATTAATTACGATGTAGAGTTCACTTACTGTTCTGTTTGTTCAGCGAAAATTAATCCTTCCACCTCGTGATAGGTATACGTATGCATATTGTACACCTATATGCCATTCACGTTATGCACACCTAAAGAACTTACCGTCCATCAAGGATTCTATCCTCCATACGGATGATGTGGCTTAATCGCTGGTAATGGGGGCATTTTTGAGTCCCACAAAAATATGTGATAAAATGCTAATGTCATTCCCATTCCACTTAGTCCGGTCAAATATAATCCTAACGTAATGAGCCGAAATGTTTGTGATTCGAAAAAACTTGGATTCTTCGGCGGGATAACTTCTTCTTGATTATTATTATCGTCAGCCATTCTGATAAACTAATCGCAAAATTACAGAATTTAATTTCTTTATCACTATTACGTTCTAGGTATACAGAGCAATGCTGTATGTGTTTCGGTTCTATGTTTCGACTAAACTAGTTTTTACTCTAAGTTGAAATTGAAGACCGTCTGTTTTTTCTATAATTGAATACCACAAAATTAGTAAGGGGAGACAAAGAACACAAAAACGAATTAAGAGTACATTCAAGGTAGTTTAGTGGTTTCTGTTTTGCCAACTTAAAATGCACGCAATGACATTCAATTAGCTGTCTTGTTTGTTGTGGTTTTAACAATAAACAATCGTTTTTTACTTGTATTAAAGATTACAGGCATTGAGTGGGTATTGAACATCGATTTTACTGTTTCCAGTACACTATATTGAAGGGAATGGCATAAAATGTATGTTGGTTATTTTGTAAGGAAAATTCATATTTAATAATTTCTCGTGTAAAAAAACTTAAAATGTCTACCAACAATTAAAAAAACCCTTTAATTCCATCACCGTATGTAGCAGTTGGTCATGTAAATTAAGCTCCGATTAGATTATACAACCTACTGCAATATGTGTGCAAACAAATGTAATTGTTTTTAAACCAAATAGCATACCTGCAATAGCCTCGGAAAGGACTGATATTATTGTCGACGTCCCTGCTAAACGAAAAAAAGGAAAACGACTTTCGTATCTGCACCTCTAATGTGAGAACATTATACAGGAGAGGTGTAGGCAAACAACTAGCGGAAGCCCTAAACTGCAACAAAGCTGACATTATGCGCCATCCATGAAATACGATGGGATGGGCCGGGCAAAAAGAGAATGAAAAACCGTGACATCTACTATGGACCGTGTTATAGTCAGCAGAAACAGCGACTATTCGGATGCGGGTTTGTTATAAGTGACAGACTTAAGCAAGAGTTTTATATGTTTCCAAGACATTAGCGAGTGCATTGTAACAATCAACATAAGCTTATATGCACTTACGCTCCGACGGAGAAAAAAGGAAAACTAAGGATTGCTTCTATGAGCTCCTTGACAAAATCTATGAGCGATTAGCAAATTACGATTTTAAAATCATGCTGGGAGATTTGAAGGCAAAGGAACGAAGAGAAGACATCTTTAGCAGTATTGTCGGAAAATATAGCCTGCACGACAACACGTCTGGAACAATGACAACGATGCCAACAAGCCATTAGATCAGCCGTAACTGATTGGCTAGGTTTCTCGCGGCCACCAGCAAAAAACCCCTGGTTTGATGAGGAATGCCGACAGATGATCGCAGCCAAGAAAGAGCCCTACAAGGCTAAGCTGCAGATGAAGACGAGAGCTGCCATTGAAATAGGGAAGAGCACCGGCTTTTCAGAAAGAAGAAAAAAACGAGTGGTGGGTGCACGACTGGGTCGTACGCAACTTTCTCTTTCACAGCAAGTTGGGCGTTAGATCAAATCATAAGCATTTTGATTATTGATGCTAAAATGATATAAATAATGTCGAAATGTAATTATACGAATGTTTACTCCGAATTTTGAAGGAATCGATGTCAATGTGAATAATAATGATTTTCCGTTATCGGCCAAAACTGAAAATTCCGTTTAGTGATATTTGGGCCAAAACTAATTATATGGAATTGTTTCAAGCTGTAATAGTAGTATATATATTAAATTTCATTCAATTTGACTTAGTAGTTTGCGAGAAATTAACAATTTTCTTTATATGGCCTAAATGGCAAAATCCGTTATATGGATTTTCTCGAAAAAACTGGGTATGCAGTTTTGTTGGAACTAATATACTTATAGTGTATATAAAGTTTAATCAAAATCGTTAGAGCCGTTTTTGAGAAAATTGAGGTTATGTGTAATTTTTATATGGCAGGTACCGTTATTAACATGGCTAAAAGCAAACAAAAAAAATGGCCTAGAATTATGACCAAAACAAACTTGGATACGAAGTTTGAAGAAAATCGGTAAAGCCGTTTAGGCTGGGGAGACCATTACGGACCGACGGACCGACGGACCGACGGACGGAATTCCAAAAACCACTTTTTTAGGCTCCGCTATCATCGTAATGTTAGAATCAATCAAAATCTCGAGGTCAAAAATTTTCACGAAAACAATATCTTTCTCTTTGTAAGAGAAAGTTAAAAAGCAAGAAAACTGCGCGATCGAGGATATAGAGAGATGCTACTCCAGGAACGAGGTTCGCAAGTTTTATCAAAGTGTGAAACGTCAAAGCCAAAGATACAAGGCTCGAACAGAATTCTGTCGAGATGAACAAAGATATATCGTAGTTGAGACACAGTCAATGCTGAGGATATGGAAGAACCAGTTCTGCAGACTGTTAAACGACGATGACGAACAACATTCCGCTGTCAGGCAACACGAACCATTCAATATTGGCAACGACAGCGAAAACTGCCAATCACCCGACCTAATTGAAGTGAGGATAGCAATATCTAAACTTAAGCTTAATAAGGCCGCCGGAAATGACGGCCTTCCCAATGAGCTTTATAAAGCTGGCAGAGGTGACTTGGTAAGTAACATTCACCATAACTCATAATCCAAATTTGGTCGGATGAAAGTATGCCTGAAGAATGAAACCTCAGCATCGTTTGCCCGATCCACAAAAAAAGAGACCATCTGAACTGTGGCATCTACAGAGGCATAACGCTCCTCAACATCGCCTGCAAGATCCTATCTGTCGTAGTATGTGAACGCCTGAAACCGTTTACCAACAACCTGATCGGCCCTTATCAGTTTAGGCACACTTCGGTAGATCCTGGAAAAATCTCAAGAAGTCCGAATCGATAACCACCACCTATTATCGATTTCAAAGCCGCATATGACAGAATTTATAGAGACGAACTATACAGAGTCATGCCTAGTTTTAGTATACCGCCTAAACTCGTCCGTTTGTGTAGTATGACGATGGAGAATTCTCGCTGCCCCCTCAGGGTCGGACACGATCTCACCGTGTCTTCTATAATTTGAATCTTCAGAGGATTGTGCAAAACTCCCGAGCCAATACCAGAGGCAAAATTTTCCAAAATCGGTGCAACTACCAGCATACCGACGATATTAACATCATTGGGAGGACTCAACGTGATGTCATAGCCACGTTTGCTAGTATAGAGAAGGAAGCGGCAAAATGGGTTTGGCAGTAAATGAGGGTAAAACTAAGTATATACCGTAAACACGAATGGACACACAACATCGACGAACTGGGCAGAACGTCACCATTGACAGATATAAATTTGAGGTAGTATGGGACTTTGTCTACCTTGGCTCCACTATTACCTCTGACAACAACATCTGGTCAGAAATTAAACGAAGAATTACTCTTGCCAACCGCCGTTTCTATGGGCTAAGAAGGCAATTTAGTAGTAAAGCCCTCACTCGAACTACTAAGGAGATCCAATATAGAGACCCTGATCATCCCAGTCCTGCTCTACGGCGCTGAAACATGGTCGATTCGAGAGAAACATTCTTCGAAAAATCTTCGCGTTGACGGGCTATGGAGGCGAAGATTCAACCGCGAACTGTACGAGCTGTACAGCGACATACCCCTGGTAAAAAAAAACACCGCATTGGACGTTTAAGATGCATGGACATGTAGAACGAATGGACACCAATACTCCGGCGCGCAGAGTTTTCGATTTCCAGCCAGACCTCAGACGCAATAAAGCAAGACCTCGCCTTAAGTGGCGCCCACAAGTAGAAACCGACCGCAACCAACTTGGAGTTCGCAACTGGAGGCAGTTAGCTAAGGACCGGGCTAATTAAAGAGGCATGTTGGTTGATGCCCAGGTTCATCCCAGACTGTAGTGCCACTTAAGTAAGTAAGTAAGCATATCTAAACCATTTGCGTTAAAAATGTTTTATAGGTATGTTTTCGAATATGCGCTCAAATATGCCACACGTTTGGCCCCTTGAACAGAGATAGTTGCTACGGATGTCCTTTAGCTGTCTAATAAATTGGAACTGGCTCTCCAGGTTGAAAGTTGTGCTTTGAGTTCGATCTTCGAAAACGTTATTATTACGAAGTAACCAAGATCCTCGGAAACGATCGTGCTGTTGACGACCACGCTAAATAAAAAGAGCAACTACGTTCGTATCTTCACCTGGAATGTGAGAACAGTTCGGCTCCTTTCTATTACGAGCTCCCACATACTAACTAGTGGAAGATGCTACAGATGCTACAATGCAATATTTCTGCCATCTAGGAAATACGAAGTAAGTGGCATATGAGAGGAATGTGGATATAAACAGCCACTATTTGGATGCGCATTTGTTATAAGCGATAGACTTAGGCAAGGAGGCTTATGCTTCAACGACATTACTGGCGCATTGTTACGATTCAGATCAAATTCAACTTCACCTTATATGACAAAATATAAATATTGATATACAGTGGGAGGAGTTAAAAATAAATGTACACTTGTTCTGCTCGAAATCACAGTCTATATACTGAATTTCATTCTTCTAGCTCAAAATTTAGCGCCAAAAAATTGATGATACACAGATGGACGGACGACCGGAAAGACAGACATGACAGATCTTACCCGTAATCTCTCGATTACTACCAAACCACCTGTATATAACGTCGCAGAATAATGGCGACGATGTCTACAAGCTATAAGATCGCCCGCAACTGATGTGCTAGGTCTCTCCCGATCACCAGCGAGAAACCAAGCGACGGAAAGTGCCGGTAGATGATTGCAGCCAAAAAATTAAGCCTACAAAGCAAAAGAGGGAAGAACATCGGCTTTTCAGAAAAGAGTAGGAAAAGCGTTATCGAAGACATACCCCTGTATTAGTGAACGCTGAAAAGTTAATCGCTGAAAATACTTTTGCAATGTTAATGTTAAACGCCAAAGAAACAAAGATGAACAAGAAAGGAATATGAAAGAACCACGTTTGCAGACTGTTAAACGCCGCATCAGAAAGAACGAACCATTCATTATAGGCAACTACAAGCTACCCGACATAAATGATGTCCAAAAATACCAAAATAGTGTTCCAACACTAGAACGAATTTTAATTTTCAAATACCAATTTGAATGTAGTCGGACTACATACGAATTTGTAAAAATCTCAACTTCGAATTTTCGCGACATCACATCTAAACTATGGTACGTATACTGGGGAAGTATTAACACGTCTAAAGAAATTATTCCGAACTTGCTTAAAATTTCCTTCGGTAAACTATATTTTTTCCAATTTTATTAGGTTGGACCAAAAAGTCGTTTTTCTAAAGGTAAGTGGATTAGGGTATTATAACACTTATTTTTGTACGTGGGTAGTTATTTTTGTAGTGGGAAAAAGAATAAATATCTTAGATTGATGACCCATACATGGCTTCAAACCTAGCTTCTCCCTACATGTATTAATGTGTGAAGTTATTTTTTTGAAGAAAATATAGTTAAGTGATTTCAAAATAAATATTGCAACAATAAATCTAGAGCTTTTTTTAATGTTGCGTTCCTTAATTAAAAAAAAAACATTATTTTAGAAATCTTATCTTGGTTGGTTCAATGACAATTATATAAAATAAAATATATTAAATTCGTATAATTATATATATATACTATATATTATACGTAATATGTATTGTATATATATATACATAATATGTATATTTATTACTTACCTTTTTTATTTAAAGCACATGTTTTTATCCCTGAACAAAAGCTATGATTGTATAAGGTCTATTTCATAGTTAAGACTGTAAAATACATCGCTCTTGTTATTTCACAAATAGTTAAATGGATTTACAATGTGTAGCTAGAACTTCCGCTCTTTGCTTAGATTTGCACTTATCACTGACATGGAGCTCCTAATCGTTTCGTTGATGTCGAATGTCGACAGATAACTCTAACATATTCACTGAATATAATTAATATATTGTACGATTGTAACAACGGGTAAAATTAAAATAATAACGTAAGATTATCTAACGGCAAGATTTTCCAAATTGTTTATCCGAAGCAGTTGTTCGAAGGGATTATAAGTCCCGCATTGCTATTCCATGTTGTTCCATACTTAGGAATAAGTATATACACAATTCATATATTTAGGTAAAAAATATAGTTTTACGTATACAAATTTAAATAAAAAGAGTCATGTTAATAAATTTCATGACCCGGAATTTTCGCAACTGGTGGCTTTCTCGAGTCCCAAACAAAAAAGTGGTAAACTGACAACATAACACCTAAACCACTGACCAAGAAGATGTAAAAAATCACGGGTATTAATCGAGCTATTTTCCCATCTCTAGATTTAGTGGGAAGTGATGATGCGCTTTCTATATCACTGTTGCTTGAATTTGACGACATGATTTGTGTTTATTTCGGTTGACTTATAAAGAATCTAGAAGGGAACCAGCGGATGTATTTTATTTGATTTTTAACGTAAAAATATGTTAACGAAACTTTCACTAACAAGCCACGCTTTCCTGACTGCTCGGCATACACTAAACCTTCTTGTGGTTAGGTGGTTTTAATGTAAATATGGATTTGGTGAAATCAATTTTATTTTTTTCTTGTTGTAGCCACATAATTTGTACAACATGTAAAAGGAAATGATGTAAATGGGTTTTGTTTGTTTCTCTCTTTCGTTTTAAGTATTAGTTAAGTTTGATTATAAAACAATAAGAAAAGTCAGAAAGAAATGATAAGAAATAACCAGCAGGGGGTAGTTAATAATTATGTACTTACACCGATTTTATTTGTCATATTACCGGTATAGGCTTTAATTTTTTTGTTCTCGTACTGTTCTTTATTGATATTTTTTTCAAAAGAAAATCGAACAAATTTATTGATTGCTTTATATACTTTTTTTATATACTGTTGTCCCTCTTCTTGCGATGAACAAATCATCCGTATAGTTAACTGTTCAGTTAAGTTTATCATAATTCATAAGTCAGGCGCCCGTATTTGGAAGTAAACTGGGCGTCGCGTCATCGTGCAAGTGCACTTACCTACATGAATAGTTGTAAGAAGAAGCTAATTCGTGGGTCCTTACGTTACTATCACGAATTTGTATTTGTTGGCCTATATATCTACTTCGAGTGAAAGTTTGGTCTGGAATCTCGGATAAAATTATCATACAGGATCCGATACCATTGAAAACACAAATGTGGAGCTAGTTACATTAGATTACATGACATCTATACTGCCCATCAAACTTGAATAGATTGGTAAACTCGCACTCATACTAAAAGTTTCTTGCACACCTTTATACCCACATATTTGACTTGATTCAGCAAATTGAAAAAAAAAAAAGATAATGAAAAAGACTGGAGTCTGGAGCTCAGTAAAGCTAGACTGTAATATCCGAATCAAAGTACATACATACCTATTTATTGAGGCGTACCATGTTTATGATATCTGTGGCTAAACTTTAAAAATTATTGATTGTGTGAATGTATTGACTTCTTTAATCTTAAGAGTACACAACCTTTCATTATTACACATAACATTTTTTTTCTCCATCGACGTTTCCTAGTGTAGATTCAGTGAGGGGTTTTTAATCCAATACGTAATGCGCCTTCATATCAGTTCAAAATCAATATAAATGTGGGTGGGTGCATGACTGGGTCGTACGTAATTGCTCCCTTCATACACGACTTTACAAATTACTAAAATATAAAAATAAATATATAAATATATAAAAATATATGCGATTTCCGATTTTTATATTTTGGGACAAATGCAAACCTTCGTTAGGATGGCATTCCTATGACACAAAAGTATTATTTGTTTATTTATTTTTTTTTTAGTCTGACATTATTTTAACAATTTATAGGCAATATAAATTTATTAAAAAAAACTCTTAAAGTAAGAGGAAAAATATATTATAACGAAATTTATAATAATATAAGAAGTATTAATAATACATATCAATTTATTAAATAGTAACAGTTTATAAAATATAACTTCCACTTTGTGTTGAAGAAAAAATGTAATCAATAAGAGAAAAACTTGTGCTTTTAATAATTACATTCGTAGGAATTGCATATTCAATAAAAACTTCGAATGCACCTTGTTAACGTCTCATTCCTTCCATAGCTTGTTGCATGATTGGGTCCATATAATATGCCAAGCTCACTTAACGATATACCCGGAATTGATGTCTTTTATAAACGTTATGTTCTGAATATTTCTTCTCGTTTCCAAAGACTATAAGATTATCGGACTTATTTCTTCATATCTGGGCATTTCTACTGTCCCATTAATGTGAAGGCAATGTCTTGAAAAATACTTTTGTATCCGTTCGATCCGATTTATATGCACCTGCTATGTTAATGACCATACAATAGAAAAGTTCTTGCTGTTGCCTTGAATAGTACACTGCCTATATGCTTATTGAAACTTCGAATCAAACGAGACGCCCAAGTCTTTAATTTCTTCAACTCTTTTTAATATGTGTGTACCAATGGAGTACCCATTAAATAAAAACCTTACATTTCTTTTTTAATATAAATTTACATTTTTAATATATACTTAAGTTAATATAGAAATACTTAAGAAGAAATTTTGAAGAACATCGTCGTAAGCGTTTTACGTTGAAGATTTTTAAAATTTGGCCAAATCTCGAGTTTGATTTTTTTCATAAAACCAATACCTGCTCTATAAGAGCAAGTAAAAATAACACATTCCATATCTATTTGCAGAATTATTGAAATACATACAAACAAAACATACACGGTAATGCATATTAAAATAATTCTATTTAAAAAGTCACGTGCAACTGACTTTTGTTGGAAGTCGTTATTTCTATTGGAATTGTGGAAGATGTATTTTATTCCATTTCTACAAGGGTATAAAAATGACTGCAATATTTAATTGCTTCCATTGAATCTGAAACGCCCAAACAGTTCACATACAAATTAAGAAACTCGTCAGGCCAAGAGAGCTCAAGAATGAGTGAAAAAGAAGAACAACCTAAAGCGGAACAAGCTCAAAAAAATCAAAATTCTGATTTTTTCGAGTCGAAACTATTTCGACTTATAACACTTGTAATTTATTTGGGTGGTGTGGGAGGACTTGGATTCACGCTTGCCTTGTATTATTTGTTTATATGGGAATCCAAAATGCCAGTTATCCCTGTTATACAAAAAAAGCATTAAACAAGATTCTAATAACTTAAAGTGCAGAATGAAATTTAATACAGAATAGTGCAGATAAATACAAAAATCAAGTTTAATATAAAAACAACTGAATACTGTATTTAAGTGACTTTTTAGTAATAAAATCATTACTTAATACAAATATAAAGGATAGAATTCCATTTTAATGTGCAAACACTAAAAAATGAAAACATTTTAATAATATAATTTAAGATCAGACTAACAATAATTATTGCATAGATATACATAAATAATATATATGAATTATAAAATAGTGATTTGATTAATATGCTTAACTTTTCAAATAATATTTACACACCAATTAAAGCTATACAATTAGATCTACAGTATTATTATAATGTAATGTATATTATAGTATTATTACAACTTAATTTTAAATATATATTAAAACATTGACTTTTATAATATCTTATATTCATTTAATATTTCGTCATTATTGGGATTAAAAAAAAGTGTGTGGGCACTACTAAATCTTACGTACCCGTTGGCACTTGATTTTGTTTAAGTTACGTGGCGCTACAATCTGGAATAAAACTGGGCTTCAACTTAACTTAAAACTACTCGATATTCGTTATATGCGGGGTATACCGTTAATATTGATGATATAACTAAACATTCACAAATTCTGTGCGACTATGATTATAAGAACATCCCATCATTGAAGGCTTTTAGAAAAGTAGTATTCGATTTTGGCCAAACCTAAACATTCCGTTTGGAGACATTTTGGCTAAAACTAAGTACATATATTGAAATCTTGCACTATTATTAAATACTCTCTATGTTACTCAATTTTATTTAACTATACAATATAGTGGATGAGATATGGATGATTTTCTAATTTTTTCAAATTTTATGACACACAGTTAACCTGTTATTAAGACTGTAAATATATTAAAAGTTGTTGATCTAGTTTCAAGTTATAATAAACTTATTCCATGTATAGGTACTAGTAAAACCTAATATTTATAAATATAGTTATATTATCATTTTTATAACTTACAGTATCGAATTCGCATCTAAGTCAATCAATTTGATCCGATCTTTACTGGAAATCTCAAATAAATTTCTGGCATTGTTGAGTCAAAGAACAGTAAATAATACAATGACAAAATCATCCCCGTGCTACTTACACCACCGAGGTATAAAATTAGCGTAATCCACCTAAAGAGCTTTGAGTCGAGAAAAGTGTTTGGAGATTCTGAGACTTCGTCTTCGGGAGACTTACTTGACTTAGGTTCGAACATTTTAGAATGACAACGTTTGAGTATAAACTGAGAACAAACAAGAAATTCAATGCAGTTTTATATAGTTTGTTGAAATAATTAAAATTGGCATGTGACATTGACATCATGTACATACTAGATTTACATTTATTAATGGTTATGACATGGCAACGTGCGAATAGGATTTACATGTGCTGATGAGCCTAATATGCTTTTACATATTGTAGCAAGAATAGTATTAAAGTTCATTGGATTGGTGTATGCTTAATTGACATAAAAGATATTGCAGATATTGTGTTCTGTCATAAACGGTTGCTGATTCGTCGTGTCAAACTTTTGTGAGCAGCACATTCAATAATATTTTTTTTATATTCCTCATCCTCGGCATTATTTTTTTGACCACATTTTTTTTACCATTTTCAATGGAATATACCTGTTGCATTCGAGGGAAGAATTCTATGTTAATTTTGGTAGTATACTTAATTACCTACTTCCAGAAAGGATATCACGACTAAAATACAATGAGAGCTACACTAGAGAAGGGGCTGGAAATCTGTCAGTTTAACTGCTAAAAATGGTTTAAAATGGACACGTTAAAATGTTAAACAGATAATTTGGCTCTGATGTATTATCTCAAACTACATGTTTCTTCCCAAGCAGAGAATTGTGGGAGAGGAACAAATTTGACACCGAATCCATAATTATATCCATATAAATTACTCGTAGGCGAGATTCGGGGTGTTTTCCTAAAAGCTAAAGAAATTAAATTAAATCTATGCGTTTTAAGCGTTGCCGCTAAGAGCTAAAGATTCTTGGCGTTCAACAGAATTTTATGCTCCTTGGATACAGAGGCATACAGGGTAATAAAACTGCTCATGAGCAGTTAAGAAAAGTTCTGCACCATCATGGAACGGTAGATCAATTACGGCTTGAGTATGCTTACTTGACATTACTTACATAAAAGACATAAATTGAAAATGGATATTTAAGAAGATGATGATGACTTACATTAGGTCGCGGCAATGTAGGACACATGTGTATACTTATTATGTCATTACCTAGGCCTTAATCAATTAAGAAAAATATATAAAAGAAAATACCCTTTCCATCTTTCCTATCTTTTCAGGTTTACAACAACAGACGGATGGCTAGAAAGAGCTAAATGTGCATCAAAGATAAACATTGAACAAAAAAAAAATCGAACAAAATCTACCTATTCAACCCACCAACCTTACCTTAACTAACCTAACCCTATCATAGTAGAGCTGCAATCAAGGTTTGACCTCTGAATATGCCTGTCGAAATGGTCCAGTCCTTTGCTAACTGATTTAGTTACGCAATCGAGTTTAGTTGAAGTTTATATAGTTGAGGTGTTCTTCACTTGCAATTTGGTTGGGAATCGAAGACTATGCGGGCCAAAGGTTCATTCATCTTAATCATCCAATGCTGGTATCTGGTATCGTATCGGCTCCAGTCCCCAAGAAGCCCTTGACCATGGCTGGTATTGAGGATTGTTACACCTCGGCTCGTGGCTCCACTGGTACTTTGGGTAACTTCGCCAAAGCCACCTATGATGCTATTGCCAAGATTTGGTTGGGAATCGAAGACTATGCGGGCCAAGGTTCATTCATCTTAATCATTCAATGCGAAGTTTTTGTACCAGTTGTATATCGCTAAACAGCGACACAGCACAATTTCTCTCTGGAATATTATTATTAGAAGTCACTAAATCATTTTTTGGTATCGATTATTTCGGTTAGATGGAACTTTGATGGAACTGTCCATCGTCATACTTCACATACAAACGAGTTTGATTGGATATCAGTTATGATATATTTTGTTTATAATTTTTCAGGATCTGTCGAAGTATGATCAGTTGTGGACTTTATTGACTCAAAACCACATTGGGGACCAATAAGGTTGTTGGTAAAAGTCTTCAGTGGTTCACATATTAAGGCAGACTTATGCCCCTGCACTTGGTGCATTTCTAAGGATATTATTTTTGTGGAAACTTGGTGAGGCAACATTTATCCCGATGAATTTTGATGAAGAGTTGGTGTGTGCTCCTTACCAAATTATTTTTCCACGAGTGATAGCACTATAGTATCTATCACTTTTCAAGAACTGATGTACATATAACAAAACTATAGGTCCGCAGGTACGAGTACTTTTGTGTGAACAAAAAGGAAAACTGTCAAATCTACAATATCGAGTGAGAATTTACAAATTTTAAAGAAAAGTACCCATATGTTTCCCCGAAGAAATATAAAAAAATGTCAAAGTCATGCTGATTGATGTGTGTTGGGTTAGATTGGATTACATCACTGTGTTTTGGGCTGCGGAAGAGAAAACATGATCCGTACACCACGAAAAATCACAAAAACTAAATATAGCTGAGTCCATTAAGCCCTGTCTGTCCGTCCGTACGTGACCAGTTTTTGGGCCCTAAATTTTTTAGCTAGGATGATGGAATTTGGTATAAGTACTCTTTGTTGTTCCCAGTAGAACAAGTGTAAAATTTGTTTTAATCCGCCCGCACTGCCATGCCCCCTTCCAAGAAAAACATTTTTGGCCAAACCGTAAGGAACTTTGAAAACGTGTCTGAACAACATATTTAGAGAATCTCAATATCTATATTTTGTCCGTATTATGTTTTATTCTACGCCCACTTAAAGAAACCTAAAAAAACGTTTTTAGATAGGTACAATTTAAAAATATTCGAAATATAACTTCCAATGCATAATATGAACATTTCGTTGTTAAATAATTTAAACCCCCATAGCACATGAGGGAGAAAAACGTAATTTTTTTGTGGAACCATAAAAGATTTTGAGAAACTGTCTAAACAATATGTTGTGACAACGTCATTTTCTATATTCCATCGCCATAAATTCAACTTTTAATTTTTCATAACACAAAAGTACCCGAACGGACCTAATGTGAATAAAACACAGAATTCTTTTGTTTGGTTCTGTCATCCTTTGACAGTTTTCATTTTCTCACCAGCCAAAATTCTGCGTAAAGGAAATTAAAAAAATATACAATTTTTTTTATAATTCTCTTAGTACGTGACCAGCTTTGTGAAGTTGCGCATACAAGTTTATTTATAAATATAATCTTGCACCTGAGTACGAGTACGAACCTTATATTATGTAACATCGATGGTACTAGAAGAACAGCGAATAATTAAAAAAAGAAGTAATGACCTCTATTAAATGTTGTTTACTTTTAGGGATACGAATCCTGAAAGTTGTTTTCAGAACCGTGATTGTTTGTAGTAAACTACTACTAGGTGGCACCACCATCGTTAAGAAAACTCTTCTGCTTTTAGAATTCACTTATTCAGTCTCTAGATGTCAAATTGACAATTGAACTCAGCTGTTTGTCACTGTTTTGTTTTATATCATTTTTTATATTTTTATATCATTGACTTTGCGAACAATAATTCATCTTATTAGTATTAAATATGTCGATTTTAATAAGATTTAGTGCCAATCGTTCCGCTTTCAATTCACTTTCCTTAAGAAAAACTATTTTATCATGCAGAAATTTGTCTTTGGACCAACCAAATTTAAATGATACAAATAAACCAAAATTGTCTCAACACTACGATATAATTATTGCCGGCGGAGGCCTTGTTGGAACAGCTCTCGCATGTGGAATATGTAATATTTTGATATATTGTACAGTATTTGAACATGTAGATTATTTTCTCTAATAAATGTTTTAGCAAAGAATAAGGTTCTCTCCGAGAAAAGTGTACTGCTACTTGAGGGTGCACCGCCATTTAAAGGCTTTGTCGGAGGTCAGTATGGGAATAGAGTATCTGCTATAAATAATGGTTCAATTGAGTTGTTTAAATCGATCGGAGCCTGGGAGAAGATATCGTCTACTCGTTACAAACCAGTTAAACAAATGCAGGTAAGAGTGGAAGCATTTTTGTTGCGTAACTTGGTAAACGTCTGAAATAATAATTTAAAGGTATGGGATGCTAGTTCCGACGCAATGATTACGTTCAACCACGAGGATTTTTCAGAAAATGTGGCCTGTATTATTGAGAATGATTTGATGCTCGATGCTATATACAATGAATTGAAATCCGCAGAAAATGTTACCATACTGAACCAGTCAATGATTGAAAATGTTGAACTTCGGATGAATGGTAATGCAAAAAACACTGTCGCCTTAAAAAATGGGAACTCCATGAGTTGTGATTTACTGGTATGTTAATTTTATTACAATATAATAATTAAAATTAAGCATTTTTTAAGTGACTATTACCATATTTCACTAAGTTCCATTTTATAGTCTCGGGCCATTAAATGTTCCCAGTCACTATTATCTAATATATATAATCAATTGACTAGATTAATACTATTGTCCTATTGTTCGAATATTCCTACTACTAGCTTCTTAATAAGTTTAAATGAAAACTCATTTCGTTGAGTTAAAGGAGTAACAACGATTCTAACTTTATGGGGTGCAGCTCCTGACAATTTCTATCATTTATCAATTGAATGTTTGAAATTACATTAAAATTAGATAAATACCCACATTAAAATCCTCACAACTACAATCCAAAATCCTTTAATAAATTCTTGAGTTTGTGGCCTACCGCGATAGGATATTGTTAAAGATCAGGAATTGACGGCTTTATGATTTTGCAGTTGCGTTTATTTTCGTGTGAAAAAATTCCAATAGTCATATAAATATATTTTAAATTTACGTTTTAAGTTGACAACTGATAATAGCGTTGGTTTGTGGTCTTTAAATCGTAAATACATACTTAAATACTATTTGAATCTAGATACTTGAACAGTGTTCCGTTTTTTCCATATGTAGTTTACTCATTATCGTATTCCGCTATAGAAATAGTTTGCATGATGCTATTCTTGAAATAAAAGTTGGAGATACAAATATTCTTTCGTACCACAATTCACGTCCAAAACGTTAAACCACAATTTTAAAAACGTCAAATTTTGAACAAAGGCATCCCTCACGTAGTGTTTTGCCTATAAAACGTTCGAAGATATAATCATAAACATTTCCGAGTATGTTTGGATAAAAGAACAAATTATTTTGTTGTTTTATGTAAAACTCTTTTTCTCACCAGCAGAAATTCTGCGTGCAAACAAGTTCTCCCAATCCAATCACACATTGTATTCCCTCAAGCCGACAATCCACAACCAGCGATGCTGTTTCATTTGCGAAATTAAAAATAGTTATTATACCTATAAGTTACTTAGTAATGTTCTGCACCATTTAATTACTTACTTAAGTGGCGCTACAGTCTGGAATGAACCTGGGACTCAACCAACATGCCTTTCAAATTAGCCTGGTCCTTAGCTAAGCGGCTTACTGGCTAGGAATCGAAGACTCTGCGAGCCGAAGTATTGGTGTCCCTTCGCTCTACATGTCCTAGCTATCTAAAACGTCCACAGACGGACGACTTTGAGCGGTATATCAAAATTAGGCATAACTCTGTATAGTCTCTATAAATGCTGTCGTATGTGGCTTTAAAATCGAAGAATATGTGGTTGATCTGGGGACCGCCATGTCAACTTATGAATATGGAAGTGAGGAAACTGTGTGCTGCCTATAGTGGCATTTCGTTCCACAGCGAAGTAAATTAGCCTAAGTCCGTTGCCAGACGTGTTGTTGTGTAGGCTGTGCTTCCTACCTTCTCTTCCAATTTGTTCAATCGTATTTCTGTAGTCGCTCATATGTTTTGTCAAGTACCTCGTAGAAGCAGTCTTTCACTATATCATCTTTTTCCTCCGTCGGAGAGTGAGTGCATATACGGATGTTGGCGAATTTGGCCTTAATGCGAATTGTTACAATGCGTTCGCTAATATATTGAAAACATAAGACTTCTTGCCTAAGTCTGGAACTTACAACAAATCCACATCCGCTGTTTCCACTCACTGTAACACTGTCCGTAGTAGATATCACAGTTTTTCATCCTCATTTTACCAGGTCCAGCCATCGTATATCATGGATAGCAGTTATATCCGCTTTGTAGCAGCTTAGGGCTTACGCTAGTTGTTTGCCTGCACCTCTCCTGTTTAATGTTCTTACATTGCAGGTGCAGATACGAAGGATGCAGTTCGTTTTTTCGTTTAGCATGGTCGTCAACAATAAAAACAGTCCTTTCCTAGGCTAACAATATTTTTTTCCGTGGGTGGGTTCTTAACACAAAGCACAACCCCCAACCTGGAGGCCAATTCCAATTTATTAGGCATTTGATTAATATACTTTTAAAAAGGTTGTATGCATCTATTCAATACCTCCACCGTCAAAGCTTTATTTATTGATAGAAAATTAGCAACCATTTTTACTTTTATAACGCTTTTACAATGGGATGGTATTATTAAGCATTTTTTTTTTCTTCTGCACTGCCACAATCCTATTAACTGTGCTTGTTTGCAATATATTGCAATTTTGATTTGAATTTGACTTAGATTTGCGATCTATTGTTTTATCAAATTATTGGAAAAAAAATTTTTCTTTGGACTCCCTCTTAATCCCCTATTGTTGTTTCATGTTATTAAAATAAAAATATTTTTCTTTGAACTCCCTCTTAATCCCCTCTTTTCCAAAATAATTACTTTATGGTTAACGTCATTGCAATACATATATTTCCTAATGCCACACATAATTGTTTCAGTTTATGTTTAAACAAAAGCTATGTCTAATACTGGTACTTTAAAAGTAAAATTGAGTTCTTCGTTCAAAGGCTGTTTTTATACGTTCCAATTCTTCTGTGATGGCATTAAATTGCTTTTCGACACCATCCGATAATTTGTCCAATTTATTTGACAAATCTTTTAGTTGACCTTTAACAGCGTGTACATCTTGCCTAATATCTGCCAAAGTACTAACGGTTGGTTTTGCAATGTCTGCATTTTGCAAATTCTGTAGCTGATTTGGAACGTTTGTTGCGGATCTTGGTCGCAGTATGGTGGGGGGTGTAACCGGTTTTTGGCATCTCTCTAACTCGTGGCTTAATAGAGTTTTGTTGAAAAAGCAACAATTGTTTTCATATTTCTGCTGTCTTACACTCTGGTTTCTATCTCTGCGCTCAGCAACTAATTTATAAATATTTATTTTTAATTCCTCTGGTAACTGCTTGTCTCGGGGATCATTAGGTCGCATATTAAACTGTAACTGATTTCTAGATGTGCGAAGTAGCGCGCTTCGTTTGCATAATGCTAGCAAACGTTCTGGTGAGTTGCGAAGCAGTCGAGAAAAGAATAAACTTTCTAGTCTCGACACCAATTCTGCCTGCCGAATTAGTCTATCCAAACTTGCCGATACTTGGAGACCCTATTTAAAATAAATTATCAAATCATTTATTAAAATGTTGTCAAAATGCGAGTATATTACTTACTTGTATATCATTGACGGCGAGGCCAACCATTAGATTGGTTAGGATCACAGTTACTAACAGGACAAACGAAAGAAAAAGAATATGTGCGGTGACAGGATATTTAATAGGTATATCGCCATAAAAAATATCTTCAAACTCTAATTCTCCAGACATCATTGTTATCGATTTCAACAGAGACCTATAAGCCAAGATTGTTGTGAAAGCTAACAACTGAATTAATTTCTAAATATTAAACTCACCATGCTATGTTCATAAAAGCGGGGTAGTCCGTAAAAAGGACACAAAAACTTAATCCAAAGGCAATTAGCAGGCAACAATACGCAAGAAGAAACTTTCCAAAATTAACAGCAACTGTAGGAAAAAGCTCATTGTAATGTTACATCCTGTAGAGTTTATAACATATACTCACCCTTTGTAAACATTTGAACATATAGTCCAAATATGGGAAACCTTCCGACCAACATCATTAATTCCAGCCATACTAGAAACACAACTACCGCAGCCACGTGATGCTGCCAATCTGGTACCGTTAATAAGTCGCTAGCGACTAAAAGTGACGGCGTCTTAACATATTATTAAAAGAGATACAGCAAAATTGTCTTCATTTCTCATATTTACCACGCACAAAAATACTCCAAATATGATAGTCCATTGTAACCAATTCTCCCAATACTTTGCATAACCCGTTAAGCCATGGGCCATCTTTAAGAATTAATTGTTGTATTAAATTGGAAGAATTATCTGTATTGCATATATTTACTTGAAAAAGCTCCTTCCCTAAGAGCAGTAAATTTAACACTACCACAAAATATCCAATCGTTGAGATGTAACTTGGTGCTCGGCATACAGTGTCCTTTTTACAATTCTTTACGTACACACCAATTACGTACAAGGTAAACATTAATACATACACCGAGTGGTAGGATAGGCTCATTAGGAAGAATTTTCGTATGCGCCTCCATTTTAAGAACAAAAAAGTTTCACAAAGCGGATGCATTAGAACCCGTTTCTGTCCAACTTCAATGAATGACATGAGTAGTTCAGTTTCCCCTCTTTCCAATGTTGGTGAAGGAACCAAGAGTCGAAAGTCTAGTTTTATTTCGCAGTCCACATCACCTATTTCGTGATCGTTTACTTTGATTGAAGAATCCAACTTAGCAATAAGCTTGGGTATTACATCTGGGGTACGGCGCACAATAAAAGATAAAGCTGAAACATTTCCATCAGTCCTAGCAGTAATATCGGCGCCGTTTTCTATAACAAAAAGTATTACACTGGGTTTTACAAAAAAATTAAATTAAATAATTAAACTAAAGAATATCGCCCGAATCGCCTTAAATGTGTAATTTAATTGACCCAAATCTGATTTAAGACTGGTGATAAACAGTCATAGGTTGATCGACTCAGTTTCTTTTGATTCCATTCATATTACCTTGCAATATGTCTTTCTATATAATAATTCTATATTAGGTATAGAATATATCCATAAATATGTTTTATGAGTGATCAACGTTAATTTTTATTGAGTAATAAAATAACATCAACATGGTAAACGTTGAAAACTTGCTGAACGATGTTGCAAATGACCATCAAAATATCGAAATTTTACAATTTTTTGAAACATTTTTTTGTCACATTCACAAAAAATATCAAAAAAAAACAGAAATAAATTACATTAAAATTTTTAACCAGTGGATCATTTTAGTGGGGTTAATAAAGACTTCAAACTTATAACCTCCTCTTGGAGCTCGTTAATGGCCGTATTCCGGATTTGAGATTACAACTGAAAAATAAGGTAAGATTACGTAGAATCACAGATAGCAGTGGCAGTGTAGTTTACGTGAGGTAATCTACTCAATTAACTACGCGTAGTAAATCGGATAAACTACATGCCTGATTTGTTTCATTACATTTTTTTCGTATGCAACCTACATATAAAACGTTAAATTTTAAATTTCATGAGCATATCCATTACATGTCGTTGGAATGGGATTCACGTTTTTTTATTTCTTTATCTTTTATTTTGATTTTTCTCACAAATCACACATCACGGATGAGTTCAGAATATTCGGTGCTTTTTATTTAATTATTTCGGGGCAAAATAAATTATTCTGTGAAACAGGCAAAGTGAGGCAACCCCAACTACATTTTGACATATACCACTACGTGTACTACACTTTACTACGATAACTACGTTAACTACCTCAGTTACGTAGCAGGGGTAACTAATGGCTGAAACACAATCACGCTTTGGAGCTTCGCTTTACCAACGTTACGCCCAACTGCTTTTCGCACGCTTTGACATATTTATTTTCTCAGCAGTTTCAACTTCTGCTACAAAAATGGGGGAAATGATTAAAATCTTTGCTAAAAATATCGTATTCCACAACCTTCTCAGAAAATATTCCAGAAACCAACAACAAATATTTTGACAATTCGCACTTTTTCCAACCTTTGCTTTGCCCATGGCGCTTTACAGCAACGTTTCGTTAAGATTTTACGTTTTTCATTTTGAGGTGGAAACTCAACGCCAGGCAAAGCTAAATTCTGATAGGGAACATTGATTTCATATGGTTGAACTAGGTGCGTCAGCCAACGCAACGCACCAAAGCGTGATTGTGTTTCAGCCATAATGTAGTTATTAAAAAAAAGTAATTTCTACCATCTCTGCGTAGAAAAGAACGAAAAATCCAACTAAATAGTAATGTAAATGTCAAACTATGCCAACCCTTATTTTGTAATATAATTTTTATATATATATAATATAGATTTTTATTAACTTTTATCCATTCAGAATAATCATTCTTATCAGGAAAGTATACAATTTCCGTGTTCCTGGTTTTAGTTTTACCAAGTAAACTTTGCACTGTTCTCATTATGAGTTTATTTAGGTTATTTCTTACTTTTTTGATAAACAATAATTATTATGGATAGATAAAAGTAAATAAAAATCTATAAATAAGGAAAAATTAAATTGCAAAATAAGGGTTGGCATAGTTTGACATTTACATTACTATTAAGTTGGATTCATTAAAATTTTGCGTTCCATATCACTTCACCTCATTTTGGAATTGTAATCTAAAATCCGGAACACGGCCATTAACTTATGGCGTTTTCCATTGTTAAAAAAAATCTTTGTTTATCTAACAGACCGATTTTGACAGTTGCTGTGTTCCATTGGACAAAAAAAAAATGATTTTTTTTATCTCAGATCAATTTTGCAAATCTGGATTTTTTGGCAGATTTACCCCTCCTTGCACATAGAAATACAAATGATAGCTGTCAGTTTGACCAAAGTGCGTTTCGTTTTGATGTATTATTATTTCGGTTGTGAAAAACTTAAGCAGTTCAATGTGAAATATCAATTAAATGAACTGTAACAGTTCAATGTGAAATATAAATTAAATGAAAAACAATCAACCTGTTTGACATGAAACTTGACAGCTACACCGACACTAACTTCACAGACAAAAAATTACAATAATACAGAGACAAAAAAATTCAATCTGAAATCGTGTTCCATTGGCACTAAAAAAGGTCAAAAGATCAAAATCCAGATTCACCAATAGAAAACGCCATAAGTAGTTGTTTCGGGAATAACAAAATACTAGTATGCAAGTGGGAACTCTTCTCTGAATTTCCCTACAAAATGACAGTTTGTTTTGTGTTATGTTTTTACTTTTTTACCTTGCTTTGCTTTTGCTATTAGAATGCAAACTATTAATAATTTACTTCACACTGCCCTTATCTCAGGGTTTGTTAGGCTGCGGTCATAGCTATCCTTGAAAACCATCATTCGAAATTTTCTTTTACTCATTGCGGCTTTTTTATAAATTCAACCATTGGCGAGTTGGTGTCAAAACAAACATATTTTAATTTTGAATTGTAGTTATCGCAGAAAATCACTTTTTATTTTTCACTGATCATGATTAATTTTTGTGAAGTAATGTTTGTCAAATAAAACAAATTTTTGGCGCAACAGGCTCGTTAGTACCCAGGGCCTAGTTTTCTCACAACCAGATCAACACGAGAGGAGGGCCAGTGAAAAATCATTTAGGTGTTGCTACGGCTGGTAATCGAACCCAGACCTTCTACGCGGCAGTTCATCTCACTAACCATCGCGCCACTAAGCCAGTGAAGTAAAGTTTGTCGTTCCACCGAAATAAAAATTTCCAACGATTAGCAGCTATGGAGGTAAAATTTCAATTCCATGATGTGTTTTGTTCCAATGAAGTTGTAGCTGGTATCTTGCATCGCTGTCAAAAGAGAGATACATTTCTTGCATAAAGTTGCCCTCTATTCAACTTCAAGCTACAGATTCACGAAGATACACATTGTGTAAGCGCCTTGTGGTTGACTTGTTTTTAACTTTTCACTAAAATAATTTTGGATAATCATGTTCTAAAATTCATAGGCTTTATTTAACACCAACTCGCCAATGATTCGCTTTATAAAAGAGCCACAAAAAGTAAAATAAAATTTTCATTCAGCCTTTTTTATGTTATGTTATTTTATTGTTATACGTCAACAAGTGGAATTTAGTTACTACGTAACACCGTTATATATCGATATTTCGCGAATAAATTTTTGCTATTACAGTTGGGTTTGTATTTTTTTATAAAATTATCTATTATTCACTTTGCATAAATAAACAACATTTGCTTAGTAATTCTTTCTAAATCGAAAACGAAAAGTGATCTGATAAAAAGTATTTCTAACCCAATCGAAAATGGTATAAAATGCAACGGCACCATTATGTCACCCATCCATATAGCATAAAAAAACACACACTTCACTGACATAGTAACCGTTGCGGTTTGACATTTCGTTTGAAGTTTGATGCCAACATTTTTTTTTTCAAATTTCGATGCTCTGTCGAAAATAAAATAAAATATTAAAAACAAACATAAAATGGAAACATATCGAGTAATAAATCGTGAATTATCGATAAACAATCAAGAACTACGCAATGCTCTAAATAAATTAAAACATGAAGTGACTTATTTAAATCGACAGTTGTTAGAACAACGAGAGCAATTTATTCGTCTGAAGGAATCAATTGCAAATGCAATAGAAAAGAAATATATTGAAACAATGGCTCTCATCTACCCAGACAGGATAAAAGAAACGAACTCATCTAGCCGAATGGATATTGGAGCACATCGTCGATCGTGTAATAATGTTACTTCTGCAGATACATTAAAAAATCGAATGCTCTCTCCACCAGCAAGGTCTCCTCAAAAGGATCTAATGATTGATGTTAACTTAAAAACTCCGGTACCAAAAATAATCATACACAGAGATAAGAGAATAAGCACATCTCCTGAAAATAGCCGAAGGAATCTGTCTAACCTAAGCATTTCGCAGAATACATCAAGTAACCATTCGAAGAATGTCTCAAGCAAATTTCTTCAAAATAACTCGTCGAATGTTTTGTCTAGCCCCAAACATAACAAAAGCTCATTAATGTGTTCTCCCAAAGACAAGTCAAGTTTATCTCCTAAAAATAGTTCACCAAATGCTTCAACACGAAACCAGTGGCTGGACACAACTAGTAACTATTCCAAGAATATATGGGATGTATCGTCTCAAAGAAATCCTGACAATGTTTCACACAATAGTACATCTCAAAGCACAATCGAACATCACTCGCAGAGCATTCTTAGTAATATTTCACATAACACATCAAGCTGTATTTTCCCGAACACACATCATAGCCATTCGCAAAACACATCAGGTAAAGTAGAAATGAAAATAAATAAAATCAAACTAAAACTTGTATTATAGACTTGCAGCTCTCCAAGGAATGGTCTGAAGAAAAAAACAATTCTGCAAGATTAGAATTGAGCTTGAGCTTAACGAATAGTTTGCATACCATAAATGAAGAAGATAGTAGCGAATGTGATACACGCAACTGTACAATAACAGATTCCACCATTCATAATTTGCTAGATGCTCCGTGTAGCACTCCATATAACGCTAATAAAACAGTGACCAATAACTCAACTATAACAAAAGAAATGCGCGTTTTAGTGCATAAACTTAGCGTAAACAAAATTGAAAAATTAAGGTCGAACCGTTTAAGCAATCATTCAATACAATTTAATTCTAAAGAGCACAGCAATTCGGATTTATCAATATCTAAGGATGGAGGCTCCATGCTTAAAGATTCTGATTTCAGCATTACCAGAAGGGTTAGAATACCTTTAAGAAAAATAAACACTTTCGAGAGGCGCACATCCGAATTTAATTCAAAAGAGTACAATAGTCCGAATTTTTCAAGCGATCAGGACTCTTTGCTTACAGATCCAGACTATAAGATTTCAAACAAAGTGAGAAAACCTTCCAAAAAAAATGCAAAAAAGAGTAAAAATGTAGTTAAAAAAACAACATCCACTAAAAAAACACAAATTTGCTCAAAAGAAAACAATGAAAGTGAATCAGATTTCACATGCTCAGATGATGAGAACGCAATATGTCGAAGACCAAAAAGAAGAATTGCAGGATCGTTGAAAGAACCCAGTCTTCGACAAAAACTAAGACAACCGTGACGTTCCAAAAATAATGCAGGCCTTTGTTTTTAATTTTGTATTATTTATTAGTTGCAGTATTTCATAAGTCATTATACCACGTGACTATGTAATAACATTTAATCCATTTGTATCATCTATCTTAATAAATTCTTTTTAAAATAAGATGGATATCTAATTTGTGTATAATTTTGTAAATTTTAAAAGAACTTTTACACAGGATTTCTTAACATCTTATGTCAAGCTGACTCATGAACGTTCTCGAAAGGATGGAAGAAAATGAAGAATTTCATCGCAAAATAATCTTCAGGGATGAAGCGCATTTTGAATTAAACGGCACCCTCTGTGTTTCATGGAATAGCACCCTCTGTGCTTCATGGAATAGCACTTCATCCGCAAAAAGTCACTGTTTGGTGCGGTTTTCATACCGGTAGCGTCATTGGGCCGCTTTTTTTCTTCGATAAAAATGACCATCACGTGACGGTAAAATGTACATGTAGAACGTTATTTCTTTGAGCAATTGCATGACATCAGTGATATGTGGTTACAACAAGATGGTGCCACACAGCGGGTGCAACAATCGAGTTAATAAAGCCTCAGTTCGGTGTTCAATTCCATTCATGAATGTTTTGATAGAAAGTCAAGCCAATATATATTTCTTTTGAGATATTTCAAGTAGTTTGCATTTTATTTAAAAAATAAGTAAGTCAAGTTCTTAATATAAGACCCATTAGAACAAAATATTTAAAAAACACCGTAACTTTGAAAACGAATATCACTCAGACGGTTGTCGAGACCTCGCTCAATAATCGTCTTTGATTTGACGATTATTGTTTTAAGTGAAGCAAATAAAGTGATTTCGCTACTATTGATCTTACGTGATGCAAGATGTACCGTCAAAATGTTATCGTCAAACGATAATCACTTTACGGAATGAGGGCCCTGCCTTGAAAGACCACGAATACCAACAAAATGGGTGAATAGCTTTAAGAAGAAAGGAGGGCCAACTGTTAAACCGACATAAAGTAGATATAGGATATGATATTAAATTGTGTTATGAGATAATGGGTGGTCTATGGCAGAAATTTACAAAGCGTTGAATCAGCATCTCTAAATACATATCTCAATCGCTCTACGCATACGCATACTCAACCAGTTTAAGGACGGGTGAGGATAAATCATATATAACCCATTGTGATGCCAAAAAGATAAATGGATTCTTCTGTTTTAATGACTATTATTATCCATTTCGTTTTACGGAATTGTGGAATTATTCTTTTGTAAATGTTGTATACAGCGTTTACTTATACATAATTGAGTTGAAGTAGATTTTCCTTTCCCCATTTGAGGTAGGTCTCAAGTTGAGTGCTTCTTTTGGAACCCATCGCTTAATAATCCATTATTTTCTAGGTAATCAACAATATCGTTGTTAATTCTTTTCTCCATTATCTTCGAAACAATGGATCTGTAGTTTTCGGGTATGCATTTTCTTCCTCCCTTGGTAATCGGTTAGATTTGAACAATTTTACAGCACCTGTTGATTTTAAGAAAATGATCTGCAAAGAACGGGTGCAAGATCAGTTGCGAATTTTGTAAGTAAAATAGGTGGAAGTCCGTCAGGTCCAATGGCTTTCTCACAATCCAAATTCTTCAGGATGCGACTTATTTTTTGCGGTCAAAATTTGACTTAAATTTCGATGAGGGTACGTGTTCTATCTTTTCTGGTTCATATTATATCATTACATAATACTACTGATTACTTTTGCCATTGCCAAAAACATATGCAAGAAAAAGATAGTCCTAATTTGCCCTTACCATCTTAAGATCGATAGAGTTGACCGCAAACTTAGCTACCAAATGTCAGTAGGAGTGTTACCACTGACATAATAACGGCTCTCATTATTGGTAAGGAACTTAGGTCTTGCCGGGCATAATACATGGAATGGTATTCATAGCTTTCTTTGCTTTTTCATTTGCATTGAGACCACGCCTTTCTGTATAGGTATTTTGTGTTCAAATTCCGGCATTTTCCTTTTATTTTAAGAAGGACTAGTGCTTTTTTTGCGCGAATTTCCAGCTTTGTTGGCCCAATTACAGATTGAGGGTATTTTGCATTTGGTCGCAATGTCTAGTTGCATTTGTTGTTCTTATGCTCAATTGAAAGCGTACGTGAGGAAGTTATTGAAAGGCAGCGAGGGTGAATTTTTTGTTCTTAAGGAATAATTCTATTGCGCTGACTACACATATTACAAACCATAATTAATATTAAATTCAAAATGTATTATAAATCTTACCGATAAATGTGTAAACACAATTGCTGAACTCATTAAGAGCAGCTATATGTAGAGGTGTATATCCATAGTTATCGGCTTTATTTACATCAGCACCAGCTTTTAGAAGTGCAACGCAACAGTCAAGGCATCTCGACTGCTTAACAATCGCAGCGTGTAAAGCGGTACGACCATCTCTGTAATGAGCGTTGACATTAGCGCCAAATTTTATAAGCATCTCTACGGTTTCTACTGATTGTGATAAACAAGCTAGATGTAAGGGTGTTTGATATCCCGCATTCCTGCAGTTTACATCAGCGCCATTCTCTAACAGGAGACGCACACAGTCCACATAGTCGTTCTCAGCAGCTACAATAATTTTTTTTTTGAAATCTAAATTCATTTCTAATGTATATAGTTGTATATTTACCTAAATGAAGTGCTGTTAGTTTTCCTTCACCAAACTGTGGACGTACATCAGCACCATGCGCTAGTAAAAGTTCCACACATTTTTTATTTCCTAGGGCGCATGCCGTATGTAATGGAGTTTCAGTATATACCTGCGGTGTATTTGGATTAGCACCGTATTTTAAAAGGGTCTCTACACATTCAATAGCATTTCTATCGATTGCAAAGTGTAGAGCAGATCGCTTTTCGATACCAATATTTATGTGTGCTCTTCTCCGTAGCAGTAATAAAATGCAATCTACACTGCCAGCGCTAAAATGGCTGGAATGTAGAAAATACTTAATCTTAAATGAATATATAGAATTACCTTGCTGCGCAATGTAACGGTGTAGCCTCTTTTTTTAAGTCCCAACAATTCGGATCCGCTCCTCTGTCTAACAACAGTTTTCCTATCTGTGAGTTACCATTTGAACAGACAAAATGCAACGGTGTTCTGCCCTTTAAATCTTGACTGTTGGGATTCGCCAAGAAGGTGTTGAATAGAGTAATGATATTTTCCACTATGCCAAATAAAGCTGAGTAAAGGAGGGCTAAATTCACATCACTTGAGCCGGAAATAAGTTCTACAATTAGTTAATTCGAAATTGATCATTATTTTAACCATTACAGAACTGGAAATTTACCGTAAAATTGTCCAGATTTTACCATTTCTAGAATGCTACTAGAATTCGGTGATTGACGATTGAGAGTCTCTTCAATCTCTTTACTATCCCAAATGACATGACAACGTTGTTGCCATGAATGGATTTCATGGGTTTCGTTACTGAAAATATCACTGTCACCCTCACTGGATATACTTCGTTTGTCGTAAAATGCATCCGGATCTCTTTCTGAATTCCAATTCAAATCATTTTCCTACAAATGATATGAGTCTTACATATTTTTTTTTTTGTTTAATTTTAAAAATTACCAATAAGTTTGTAAAATAAGCATCTGCATATTCAAAAGCTATCGCGTATAAGAATATAATGAAACCTACCATCTAAAGCACTTTAATGAGACGTCTTGTTGCATTATGAATTTATTATCAAAATTGTCTGTAAAAACATCCGTTATTTTTCCTTTTATGCAAGCTCATGCACTGTATACCTTTCAAATTCAATGAATATTTTTTTCGAAATATGGATAGTCTACTTCTAATCATATTAACAAGGATAGCATAAATTTCCGTATGAAATTGAGACAAAGCTCTTATTATATCCTGACTTTTGATCGGAACAGAAGAGAATGTTTTTTTCGTTTTTTTTTAAATCGTACCGAAAATCGGTTTTACGGAAAACGCCCCCAAAAAGTGGGTAAACGCTTTATACGTACGCAATACAGATATTGAGATTGTCTAAATATGCCTTTCAGACACTTTTTCGAAATCCTTAACCGTTTGGACAAAAACAACAATTTACTGAAAAGTGGGCGTGGGTGGATTTTTAAAAATGTTTACACTTGTAAAATCAATTTAGCTCAAAATAAAAGCATTTAGAAGGTTGAATGAAAAATGGTATGTTGTTAGTGAACAAAAGAAAAAGAAAAGCACCCAATCGACTTCCTTGAGGTACACCACTGTTGACACTGGCTTCCAGATAGGTTAAATAACTTAAGCAAAGGGCTTACTAATGTAGTACTTTTTTTATAATACAAATAGGGGAAATACCACCATCCCAAAACTGCATTTATTTTCGAGTGTTTAAATTCCATTTATCATGTCCATTTCTGTTAATTAAATTGATCGATGGTTCTTTGTTCTAAAAAGATGGATATAAAATACTCCACATAAATACCTTGCATGTGGACATTTTATCTGTTGAATTAGCCCCACTGAATTCCATAAACGTTGGAATTCCAATTTCATTTCATGTAGAGTTTATAAAGTACCAACAAAAAATCGAACAATACGTTTGAATGTAGCTTGCTCAACAAAAAATTGTTGGCAGGGAGTTTGCCAGAGGAACTACAATTTGCTACAGGGTTAGTCGTAATTTTCATAACTGAACAACATAACCTAGAGAACGATTTTTATGTTTATATTTGGAGAGGTATTCAATCTTTAATAATTTAAAAGTAGAGCACGCACATATCTAGAAAAACATCTCAAGGCGCAATGCCTAATGCCATAGTAAACGATTCAATATCTATGCTGTTTTCTTTAAAGCAACACGAAAAAATATGCTAGGCAATTCGATGATCACTTTGGTAAAAATACCTTCATATGGCTTGCAACTTGACTTTTTTTTTTAATTTATTGCGCAATATAAGTTGAATTTCTCACTTTTGTGCGTATCTGATTATTTATAGATAATATTGCTGTATTTCGGGGTTTCTCTGTGTAATAATCAGGTTTAACTAATCATCTTCTCTTATCGGCTGGTTAAAACAATCCCATTTTTCTGCATTTCTGTTGTACTTAGTTTTACTTCATGACATTAATTAGCATTGCAGATTAAAATTGGATTTGCACTACATTACATTAGTCCTTATTATTGTGCAGTTCAAAATTCTTTTCTGATACAATATTTTTAAAAGATTCTTATTGTTTAATCGAAGGCAGTTCTCTAGCGTGATTTCATATACAAAAGCATGTCTTTAGTAAAAATCAAAAAAATATATTACAATGTTTATAGGTAACAAACCTTTTAACTGTAAAACGATAGGTACTATTCTAACAATTTTTTTGTTTTTAAAGTTTGTTTTACAAAAAGGCTGATATGATACATATTTCAAAACATATCTAAAAACCATATATAACCGAATATTACGAAAGATCACTTGTTTACTTACTATAATTGAGAATCGCACGTTGTCCATAGTTTCTTTAGGCAGGTTGATCTTCATCAATGTTCACTTTCTGATTCAACGTTTTATATCCTAAATATCTTATGTTCACGCAGTTTAAATTCCAAAGGGATACCTAAAATTCAATTTTTTTTTAATTGCAAAAAAAAAAACAAATCGAAATTTCATCTGACGACGTCAGTGATCTTTTCGCAAGTTATCAAATGATTTTACGTTTTCTCCTCAAAAGTGATATTCTTTTCGAATATTGAATGTTTAAGCCACAAATCACGAACCACAAGGAAATATAAACAAAAGCATTTTTCTATTATACATTTGTATATTTTGATATTAATAAATACATGTTTTCCACTCATTAGAAGCATTTATCACCCCTTTCCTTTAAAAATAATCATGATCTATTTCTGAATACTTGGGAGTGCTTTACGCTTCCTAGACAAAAGAAACGAACGTTCCTAGTGTGAAACTTCGTACGTAGATTTACAAGTTACTGCGACTTTGCTAATTTTCACTTCTTTCCGATTGAAATTTATTTGGCAGAACATGAAAGTGTGTTATAGTTGCATTTATGCAAAGATTAATATCATTGGAAATTCAAAAAAAAATCACATGGAACCCAATAATAATAAATTCAGTTAAAACGTCTTGACAATGTTTCTTTTAAGAATGAAAAAGTATATTTGAACTAGCGCCAAATATTAAAAAATAACATAAATAATAAATTAATTCGAACATTAAGTAATACTGTTGAGGCCGGGCGTTATAAAACGATTTAAATATCTACCCGTTCACGATCGAATGCAATGTTGGACTGATCGTACTGATGACGATCACTAAAAATGTGATAGGTATTGTCGGGATATAAAAAAATATCTAAACCAATTCGTGTGTATTCGCCACTCAATTCTGAATTGCTCTCCAAACTTTTAACTTTCCATGTGTGTCCAGATACCTTGACGCCTTAAAGAAACAAATAATTGTAAACAAACAAAAAAAAATCAAAGTGTATGTATAATATTTTGAAAAACCGACTCCTTCGATTGCTTGGAATAGATGAGCACAATGCATTTTCAGAGTGCCGTCGCTTTAGAGAAATCATCAATGAAATGGGAAATTCCGGTATGTGGCCTAATATTTACATTCTTCGATGAATATTTAAAATGTGAAATGTGGGTATGTATGTATACATTTTTATACGCATGTATTTAAAGAAGTATGCAAATATGTTTAATATAGCCATGCCATGACTGGTTTGGCGATGCATTCATTTAATTTAGCTTGATATAAAATAAGGATATTGATTTCAATTTAAGCTTATTAGTTGTTGGTACAGAACAAATGCGACCAACATTGCAGCTTAGAACACTTTAGTACTTTAAAATTAAATGCATGTATAAAGGAAGCTACAAATCTTACTACGACTATAATTTTCTGATAAATGATATGTGTAAATTATTTAAAATTATTTACAAATTGCAATGCTTGATTTTTGGAAATAAATCATCTATGAGTTTTCACAATTTGAATGTTCGATATTTCATTTAAATAGCAAACAAAAGAAATTCATACATTTCAAAAGCATTACAATACTTGCTTCTAATTTGTCGGTGACTATCAGCCTTATCGTGGTATCCGTTTGGAAGTATTAGTTTGCTTTCGATGTATCCGTCACGGATCAATCAAGGTTACAATAGCGTTCGATGGATTCCTCAAAAATTCTTCGTCGGACAACTTCTGAAGAAAGTAAATATATTACGTTCTCTTTTATGGTTCAATTTTCTACATAGCCAGTCCACGCAAACGGGACCGAAGATTTTTTCTCTCGAATCGACCAAGGATTTCTTCATCCGCTTGTGATACGGTCCATCCCTTACCGCCGTAGGACTGGGATGATCAGGGCGGTTGGCAAGAGTAATTCTTCGTTTAATTTTGGCGAGATGTTGTTGTCAGAGTTAATAGCGGAGCCGAGGTAGACAAAGTCCCGTACTACCTGAAAGTTATATCTATCAATGTTGACGTTCTATTCAATTCGTCGATGTTATGTATCCTTTCGTGTTGACAGCATATATTTAGTCTTACCCTCATTTACTGCTAAACCCATTTTTGCCGGTTCCTTCTTTATACTAGAAAACGTGGCTATGACATTACGTTGAGTCCTACCAATGATGTCAATTCCAATCAAATTGAAGAACTCACATGACAGCGCATCGCTTTGCCTAAATCCTTTTTGGTATCGAATGTGTCGGCGAGGGCGTTTCCGACTCCGATGGAGTGTTGGTATACCGACGAGTTTGGTCGGTATACCAACACTAGACATGGCTCTGTATAGTTCGTATCTATAAATGATGTCATTATCATATGCGGCTTTGAAATCGATAAATAAATGGTGAGTATATCGATTTGGACTTCTTTTTTCCAGGATCTGCCGAAGTGTGAAAATTTGATCAGTTTCACACTGATTTTCAGACGTTCACATATTAAGGCAGATAGGATCTTTTAGGCGATGTTGAGGAGACTTAAGACTTTCGGAGGGTCCCTCTTTTTTCTCCGTGACCTGCCGTTATAATAGCTCTAATAAAGTGATCATTTTTAGTTTTCGTTACACTTCATTCTCTTGATGCAATTTTTTATCAATATTTCTAAGCACTTTAGGTCAAGCACTTTCTTTTTAAAGGAAACCTAGGACTGCTTACCTTACCTTATCGACCTCAGCAACATCTATCTACATCTATCTGAAAAGATACACACATCTCACTATACTAAATACACTGTGATTGATATAATGCAATCTGAGAATATACTGTTTGGAATGTTGTTTGAGTGATTTCAACATCATTATTGTGGTTGAAATCTTTATATGAATGTAGAATATGCAATTGTTTAAAAATCATGTTAATATACTTTTATAAAATTCCTTAGGTATAGAGAAAAAACATATAGTTGTTTCAAAAAGTACGGCTGACTGTGGTAAATTTAAAAAAAAATGTGTACACTTATATTAGAGGCATAAACAAAAAGTAGATATACAAAATTTTACCATCTTAAAACTTTCGAATGGGCTATAATATATATAAATTTATAATAATAAATCTATAACCCTATATATTATCCAAAGGAATAGCGCATAGAAACCGTTTTCGAAAGAAAACTCTCCCAAATAGCGTGACCTTAAAGGACCTATAGACAAACAGCTTATTCATTAGAATTCGCTAAAACACCTTTAAACGTTTGTATAGATATATATACAGTGCATAAGTATTTATGCAGCCTTATTTAGGGTCGGACAAATTCTTATTCTTAAAAGATTTTTTCACCCATATTAGTTATACAGGGTTTGTGTCAAATAAAATAACAAAAATAGTTTAAGCTATTATAATTACCTTTTCCGCATATCAGCAGAGTTACCAATTGACATTTTTTATGGTTACGAATGCCGACCACTTTATTTCCTACACTTTTATAACATTTTGTTGACTTAATAAAAAAGAATTTGCATTTGAATAAATTAAGCAACAAAACGCAACTGCATAAATAACCTCTTTTACTTGTGGGCAAATTATATGCGGCTTAAAATTGTGTTATTGATAACCCTTCAACCATCAGACTTGTGTAGGTTATGCAGCATCTATTGGAATTATTTTAAGCATTATGAATAAGAGTTTTGCGTTTAAAGGCATTTTAAGGAGTACATGACATTATAAACTCCTTATATTATAATGATTTTATGAATAAGGCTAGAAATGTATATAACAATAATGTCAAAGTATTTTTATCGAAACAATTTTCGGTTGAAAGTCCAACGGGCGTACGGATGGACAGACATACATGACTCAGCTTGCGATTCTGAGTCGATAAATAACTTTACTATATGTATATCTAATCTATCTTAATTATTTCTCTATGTTACAAACTATATTTCGAAACTAATATAACCATGTGATAGAGTATTAAAATATGTATGTGTCCGAAGCATATGAAAAAAAATGAGCACACAATGGTTACATATCACGAAAAACAAGAAAAACAGTATTTTAATCCAACAATCTCTGGGACACATCTTAAGGAAATCTAATAGATACGGCTCGCTAAAGTATATATAACAGTATTCTCCAAGTGAAACGTTAAATCAAAATATATGGTTAAGACTAAGTTACTTAAGTATTCCAAGTACACGGGCGCTACGGGTGTAGCCACAATAACCTAATACAACCTACTTACTCTAGAAGTGGTACCTGACCCTCAGCCAAACAGGCAGTTAACACGATCCATGGCTGTCTCCAATTGTAATTTGTTCTTAAAAAGACAAACGAACTAGTTTAGTTAAATGAGTTCTCGTCATAATACAAACACTGCCGAATTGCTTTTCGCTTGTTGGGTTTTTGGCATGAACGTGGATAACGTAGAACGATACATGTTTAGTTGTATCATGGCATGATTTGAGTCATTTGAGATTTTATCAAAGTTTTCTGCAAACTGATTTACTTGTAGGTGTAGTGTTCAACATTTATACCTATAATCATATTTGTATGTTCATATAACCAAATGGAAACCATCATATATTTTTTAAAATGCTGGATCATTTGGCTAGCTGAAATGATTGACAGACATAATAAATATTTACCGTGGGTGTTGGATTTGATTGAACCATAAGGTGGCCACTGGCAATTCAAGTCTTATTGATTTGATAGTAGCATATGATAATATATTATACAAATTAAGTTTATGTGTGGTCGTAGGAAAAATAATATATACTTTTATAGATATAGTATAGGGGAGGTGGGGGTGGTGGTCAATATTAAGTGGGGAAGTGGCACTTATCCCAGTTTAACATGGCACGTAAGACCTTCCAGATAAAATAAATAAATCAGTAAATGCTTGCAAGAACTCACATGTTTTCTTAATTACTTAAATAAAAATATGCATTTGCGTAATGTAGTAAATCCACGAGTATAGAACATTTTTAATATCCGCAACTGAGTTACTTATCCCGTGAAGACGCGTGTTTTCAACAATATTGAGCTACATACTGATCGAAGATATTATTGTTTATTAGGGCTACTTTTCATTTTGTAATATGTCAGTGAATTTGAAATATCGAAACTTGAAAGACTACGAATAGAATTAAGTGAAATAAAAAAAAAACGTTCATAAGCAATGTCGCTTAAGACACCAAGGTCTCATATAACTGAGCAACCTCTACAATTTATAAATGCATCAGTTCGTGCTTAAAAGGTTTCAAAGGTTATCGTAAAAATGTATGTCACATCAATTTCTTTTGTGAAGTTCATATCAAAGATGAAATGGGAAAGGATATATACTATACCTACAGTGTAGCATTATACAATTGTCGAAAATTTTCGAATACAAAATTTTACAATAGAATATCGATAAATGCCGATTGTGATCCATTCTCGCAATCGAACCTATATTTTTGATTTTTTTGTAAATTTAAACCTGTAATGCTATAAAGAGATGTGCTCGAACTCTTCTTGATTGAATCATCGTCTCCATAAACGTGACCGAACAAATATTCGCCCAAAAACACCATGGATTTATTTACCCCCTTTTAATGTGGTCCATTCTTCGGCCAGACATATGATCACGGTCTTATATAGGATCACTATATTAGCTCGATTAAACGATTTTTTTGTACTAAATTGTCTTATAAAAACAGCGGCTGGCATGAGTAATTCTTCGTTATAATTCTGACGAGATGCCTTTATCAGAGTTAATAGCAGAGCCGAGGTATCTTACTATCTCAAAATTGTATCTGTTCTTTCAAATTCGTTTATGTTGCCCTTTCTTATTGATAACATTCACATGGTCTTACACTCATTTAATGATTGACCATTTTGACCATTTTTGTTGCTCCCATCTCTCATTGAAAAAGGAACATTCTCGATAGTCATCTTGCACAGAGTTTTTCGTCTCTATAATTGCGATCGCATGCTGCTTAGAAATTGATGAACAGGTGGTGGTGGGTATCGATTTGGACCCATTTTCCAGAATCTGCCAAAATGTGATTTGGTCAGTTGTGGTTTTCCGAAAACCTCACTGATATGGACCGGTGGAGTTATTGATGAATAAGATACGTATATATAGGCGTTCTCATATTACATCATATAGTAGTTTGGAGGATCTCCAGTTTTATTTTTACAATACACCTCCAACGTTAAAAATAAATTACGTGGTTTTATTTTATTTACAGATTGGCGCAGATGGTGCGAACTCAATTGTCCGAAAGCAAATGGGTGTCGACGTGTTTTCACTCAATTATGAACGTATGGGACTGGTAGCTACACTGGAGTTGGTCGACGTAAATTACATAACATTAAATTAATGATATCAATATTATATTTACTTGCCTTTAGCCAGGAGATAATTCTGTAGCTTGGCAAAGGTTTATTCCCACAGGTCCAGTCGCCTTTCTTCCGTTAAACGATACGATGAGTTCTTTGGTTTGGAGTACAACAACTACTGAAGCGAAGAACCTTGCATCCATGCCCTCAGAACAGTTTGTGGATGCACTTAATGAAGCCTTTGTAAGTTTTTATCACCGACGAAATAATATTTATTTAACGAGAGTCTTATAAAATAAGTGGAAGGATTATCCAAAAAGCGATATGGTCAAAAATGCATTAGAGGCCCTCAACTCTATAATGGGACGGGATAGCTTATCTAACCGACAATATCCACCCAAGGTTAAGAATGTTGTTGATGGTTCTCGTGCCTGTTTTCCGCTTGGCTTTCTTCATGCGTCATCGTATGTATCAACCGGCGTAGCGCTCATTGGGTAAGTTTGTTTATTCAATATCATTTGATGCGTATGTATAATAATTATCTTTATGATTTGTTAGTGACGCAGCACACAGAATACATCCTTTGGCAGGACAAGGAGTGAATTTAGGTTATAGTGATGTTAAGCATCTCATAAAGGTATTATCCGACGGCGTGTATGCAGGCGCTGAAATTGGAGATAAGTCCCATCTGCTTCAATACGAACAAAAGAGTCTTATTAAGAACGTCCCCTTAATGATTGGTGTACATGGACTTCAAAGAATGTATTCGACAACATTTAGTCCTGTAGTTTTGCTTCGCAGTTTAGGATTGCAGATTACGCAGAATATTCCAGGAATTAAGGTCAGTTTCCAATAAGGCGTTATAATTGATACTTGATTAATTTTTAAAATATTACTCTAGAATATTTTCTTGAAACGAGCGATGGCCTAATTGATGTAGAAATTGGTTTGTTTGAGTTTTTTTTTCTGATTCAATTTTATTATGTTATTATAAAACTCATAAAAAGGATATGGTTTCTATCAAATAAAATCTTTTTAATAACGTGTACTAAAATTATTAGTAGAATATTGTTTTTATTTAAATAACACCCCAAAGTCGTATTATGCACAAAATTATGAAACGTTTGAAAGCATTGTCAATTGGTTCGATGACTCCGATGCAGTTGCAATAAAAAATGCAATAGATGTCATGAAAATTTATATGGAAAATCTTTTCCAACAATATCCGATTTTTTCTTTACAGGAATTGAGAGCGTAAACTGAGATGTTACTTTTTTGTTGTATAAGGCATTGCTAAGACCATACCTATCGGCAACGTTTTGGTTTCGAAAACTTTAAGAAACATTTTATAGTCTATGCAAATAAAACTTTTCAAAATCAGAACTATTAAGGAATTACGGATTTTATGGTTTTGAAATTTTTATTTTAATTAAACAAATGAAGATGTTTATGTTTAGTTAACTGTGTTTTTTATTATTAAATGTTTATTTCGTTGTAAGTTATCATTTTATTAAATAATAAAAATAAAAAATTGAACTTCTTCTTAAAGGAAAATGTGTTTTTAAATCGAACCGAAATTAAGTTAAATTAATTTTAAGTCCATATTTTAAATGCATATTTTGTATTTGTAAGCGCATATTTTGAGATTATTAGTGCATGAAAATCCGAACTCTAGTCATGAGTTGTGCAAGCATATAAAAAATAATGGATGCTTTTCTTTCTCAATAATTACTTGTGGTTTTTCTGAACCCCAAATGCGACAATTTTGATGATTAATGAATACATCAAAACGAAAATGATCTTCTCAATGACGATGATTTTATTCAAAAAATCAGCATCCACTTGTTCCAATATCCATTCAACTAACTCTCTTCGCGCTGGCTGCATTGTCTAAAGGCTTCAGTTCTTGAGTCAATTGAACTTTGTAAGCAGGAAGATTCAAGTTTTTCGTGAGAATTCGCTGTAGAGAGCTTCTCGAAATGTCCAATTATTGACTACGGTGCCGAATTGATGTTCCTGGACTGTCAATACTCTCGCGAACTGCTTCGATGTTTTCTGTTGAACGTCCATTCTCCCTGAAATTTTCAATTATTCTCTTTACAATTGATGGTTTTAAATCACTTTGACGGTCATATTTTGTACGAAAATTGCATACTGTAGCTGACAAATGTATAATATTGGTATAATATTGCTCAACAATTAATATCAGTTTTTCTTCGTATAGCGCTCCATTTTTACTAACCCCAAAATGTCAGCTGTCATATGGCTTTCTTTTTACCGTTGGCAAGACACTACTATTAAAATTATGGGACTTCCTTTATTAGGCTTTAGGATCGTATTTGAATAAGGAAAGTTAAGTGAATTTCTATATGTTGGGCTTGCCTGGAATGTCTCTTAACTCTGAAAGGTAACTGACTTAGTGACTTTAGAAGATGCTGATTTTCAATGGAGGTTACATGTTGTCGAACCATTCAGAGGTAACATAACAATGTAGCGGAGGAGGTTTCTGACATTAATATTAGCCAGCTCACCTAGATTATCAAAGAAGTACTTCCCCAAATGAAGGTTCCTTTTTACTGAGAGAGCTGGACAAGAGCATAGGAGGTGAGTAATAATCAACTACTCTTCTTCGTCTAAGTAGCTACAGAAGTCATTGCTGAAGAGGCCTAGTCTTTTTGCGTGAAGGCCTATAGGACAGTGTCCTATAAGGACACCGATTATGGTGCTGATGTTTGATCTTTTCAGAATTACCAAGCTGATGGAGCGCTTCTGGTTAAAGTTAGGCCAGAGTTGCCAGGATATTTGACACGTTGTGCCGTTTATCCATCTGCGGTTTGCTTTTTTGATCGCATCCAGTTTGAACTGCAATTTACATGTAGCGATGGTCATGCCTATCATATCTAACTCATAGTACTTAGGCTGAGTACTATACTCTGTCCAACATAGATTGGCAGTACACGTCTTATGGGGAAGCTTTTTCAAAATCATTTGAAAGAAACCCCCATATAAAAAAGTGTTTGCACACCAGTGACTTCCAATTGGATCTGACGTACATCATATCCAACACGTCTCAATCAGCGCAGCTGTGGCTGCGCCTTTTCGAAATTCAACCCTTATTAAATTGATGTGCGTTCAGAGTTGCCACCAGTATCTGTTTGGTTAATTGCTCGGCTTGTTTTCTTTGGTTTCTATTAAAATGCTTTTGGTTAGAGCATTGGAAAAAGTTCTTAATGGTAAGTGTTATCATAGGGATCTTGTTTTGACCTTATTCGTTAAAATTCAGTTCAAAATTGTAAGCTATTTTCCTTAAGGAAAAGTTTATTTGCATAGCGCGCGGTCAGTATTTTTCTATTTTTCTAAATTTTGTTTTGAAGTTTTGTGCAAGAGTATAGTGAAAACTTCTGTCTTTTTATACTCTGTTTAACATAAATTGGCAGTACAGGGAAGATAGCGATGTTTGTCTCTCATTCGCACTCTTTTGTTTTCCGTAAGGTGCTATTCTAACAAAAGCTCTTACAGGTTTTCCGTAGTAAAAACTTCTGTCGTTTTATATAGTCAGACATGTTTCCCCAATTGTCACGGTCGATTGGCCAATGAGAACTGAGATTCATTTAAAATATCTTACTAACTCTTACACAGGCCATATGCTCGCTATTGCTAGTAAACTCGGACTTTCTGTTTAATCAGCTTAACAAATCCTGTTTTAGGAAATAACCTGAAAGGAAGTTCTAATTCTACGTATTTGAAGGAAAATTATAAAAAAATTGTTTAATGTCGCCGTTATTTACACAAGATACACATTTTTATTTATTTTACAACTTTAAACACAGAAAATAGAAAATATTTTGCAACTTTAAAAATAAAGAAATACCCATTTTAAAAAATAAGTTCCCTAGCAGTCAATTAGTACAAAAGTGACTACATTACCACTATACACTTTACTTAAAGGCCCACAACTTAATAGTGACCTATAGTGGTTTAGTTCATTGGCTAGGATGTTATATTTCTATATAAACTAATATTTGTTACAATTATATCAGTTTCTGTTATATAAGAAACGCAATAAATTGACAATATATCTCTTCCAGTATTTCTTGGTTTTAATCCTTAATTTCGGATGTTTGCGTTGCAACAATATTCTTTGCTTTTTCATTAATGTCGCTTGTCTGCTCCCAATAAAAATTTCAAGAAAAAAAATAATTCCTAGAAAAAAAGTGCAAGGTGTTGATTATGATCAAAGAAAAGATGTTATTTTGGTTTGGAAGCGGATAGAAAAGCTAGTAATTTTATAAATGCATTTTTCAGACATTAAAATCATTTTTTTTTGTAAAAATCAAAATGGTTCAGTTACGATTTAAGTTAACAGCATTTATTACCAGCAAGTCCATAACCGAACACTAATGCAATGAATGCTCCTTGAAGCATTCTTATGTTAATAGGCTGTATAACAAAATCCGAGTTTGCATTTATTTCTTTTTTGCTATCCTTATTCTGTTCAGTATTGCTATTTATATTCTCTTGTTGCTTATCCGTAGATCTATCATTTTTAACAACAACCAATCGAGAAAGGGCCTCGTACTCAGCATTGGTCATTTTATCGAGAATTCCACCTTCAAACAGTCGAATCAGTCTATCCAAATACAATGTTGTTTAACAAATAAACTAAATAGAACTAGGAGAGATTCTTACACCAAATTTAAACTATCAAGAAATGGACATCCAAGTTGGACGGCAACTGCTGAGTACCGAGTATAAAGCTTTTGGCTTAATTGGAATGTGTTTGATCCTAGTAAACAGATAATTAGAAAGATATTCACTAAACGGTTTAACCATCATTACCAAATTGTTTCATGTTAAAGTAAAGGGTTTCTCGACCTCCCATAACTACCTTGTTCTCCAAGCCATCTGCAATGAGCTTTATTCCAGATTCAACCGAATCAATCAAGTAACCTTCATAATACATCTGTTTTTTCATCAATGCATACAGGTTTCGAAATATTTCCGTTCCATTCTGTTAAGCACATTATATAAAATAAAAAAAAAGTATTATTTTTTATTATGTTTAGCCAAATAGAGAACAACCAATAAAATTAAGAGATATACTTGATACAGCACCAATGCCGGTGGAGTTTATCAACTCCAAATCGTTATTTACATTTAATTAAAATGGATAATTACGTTCGGCTTTTTTCATACCTGTAACATTTCAAGAGATGAACTGTCCTTTTCAACATACAAGCGATAGCCATCATAAAGAATTGCCCTCTGTAATGATTGTAAATTATTTATGGGAGGTTCATGAGCTGGCCGTGCAAACTGTGAAGTCAACTGGGCCGAGTAAACATCAGCAAGGACATACGTAGCAGAAATCCAAAATACAATCATAAGAAATTTTGCTCTATAACCATCAAAAGGTTCCGAACAGGCTTGAATAAACAAAAAAAAATAAAAATCAACCATGCAAAAGGTATTGAAATATTACATTGTTTTAAAAATAATTGAACAGTAAACCATATGCAACGATCCAGCAAACGTGTTGGTAATTTTATATCCCTCTCATTAAGGACTTCCCTCGCTGCAGCTCTTCTAGCCTGAATAACTGGTGTAATTTCATTCAAATATTCCGCATAAAAAACCATGCCGTTGAGTTTATTTTTCTGAAACGATAACTTGTGTGGTATAGCAATTATCATGTATAACAATGGCCCTGATAGTATAAGAGTGAGGATGAGATAGGGCCACACATCCTTTTTGAATGGTCTTAAAATTGCCAGTGCCTCGTTAAGTCTGCGTGGTGCATGAGTAAGAAAAGCTCCCGAATCGGATAAAGTAAAAAATGAAAACTCTGCAGCTTTTTTTCTCTCCCAGCTAAGACTAACATCGCCTAAAAGCAAATGAGCCTTCTAAAAAAATATATATATTGTTAAAAAAAAATGATTAGTAAACTTTATACACATCTAAATACCCGCTCTTGCAAAAGACCTATACCCCCGGTAAATGATGTATTACATTCATCATCCGACCTCAAAGAGCCTTGTGTTCTGCCAGGAGTATCAACGTAAACAAAGTTGAAATTCAAACTTGTAGCCAATAAGGTGAGTAAACGGTGATCTCGCCCTCCAGTCACATTGACTTCCTTGTAGTCAATGGTTGAATCTAATCCAAGATCAGTGTCATATTCCCAATCGTTATTTGTATTGTTAATTGAGTCATTTTGATAGTTCACCCAAAACCATGGTGGTGACTAAAAAGCTAAGGTTTAATTATTTTATATTGAGATGTAGATATTGTGTATACGTGAAAAACAGGAACACGGAGTACTCTTCCAGCTAAATTTGAATAAACACTTGATAATGATGGCAATAGGGGAGTACGATAGAGTCCAAGGCTTTCAGCATCATACCAATTTACCAGTTGCAGACTGCCAGCTTCTGTAGGTGTAACTCGACTATAGTAAATCCGAAACCTTGGTATTATGAAAATTAAAATGATAAGTGCGATTAAGTTATTTTTCTTAGAATGTAATTAACAATATATAAAGTTTATTCCAATTCAAAATATTCAACATATTATTTTTTAGCTGCTTTCATTACGCATTATATGTCAAAAACCGCAATGAACACATCATTTGCAACATTTTTTTGATTACTGAAATAATTGCTCTAAATATGTTAATAGGTGTGTTATACTTACGGATCCCTCCGAGATCTCTAAAAATTGAACACGGTTCCTCACTTGGTAAAACCTCACTCCCAAAAAATGCATTACGTGTGTTCCACTTACGGATCCCAAAGAGATTTTCCTCCGTGCCTCAATTTTTTTTATATATACATATAATAATTTGTCCACACTCAAGGGGTTATGAAACCCTTTAAACTTTTACCTGAGTGCCGGAGTTACAGAAGGGAAAAAATGAGAGTGATGGAAAATATGTTAGATGTAGTGGAGACTAACTCCATGGGTGGTTTCCGTACTAACTTTGAGGAGTCACTAGTTTTTTATTTTCGTTATACCTATTCGCAGAATTTTCATTTTGGTGTATACTTTGTATGTGAGTAACTACCAACAATATGTTGAGTTAAAACCATTACATATAATTTTTTTTTTAAAATCAACCCGGCATGGCACAAACAAAAATCAATTTTGTTACTTACTAAACTAAACATACATATATTATGCATCGTGTAATAGGCTCATTGCTGCTATTGTTGGTTAATCACGACATAGTGCGATTGTGTAAAACGGAAAATATTTATGACAGCTCAACGAAAGCTATACGAACGATACTCGTTCTCTGTAATCGAATTTTAACGAGAACGTAGTGATTTCAACGATATTCGTTTTATAAAATATGGGCCCAGTACGCTGAAGTCTCAGATCGTTCATATAATAATCATTTATTATGGGTGCATTTATACGGAATGCTGTAAACATTTTACATTTCGAGATGTTAAGCTCCCGCAAAGCCTTATGATTACACCATGCCGACAAACTATTTATATCAGACTGAAACCGGATACAGTCTATATTTTAAATCGTCCGCGAAAATTAAAACGCTGCAAAATTTAAAAATATCATGAACGTCATTAAAAAACAAAATAAAAAGCAATGTTTGTTAAATAATTATGTAACCATTTGGGCATCGTTGAATTAAAACCCAACGATTTTAGTTTTGCTAAAAGTAGGCTGTTGTGCACTCTAATACATAATTAGTATTAGTTAACAAAGATAAATTGGAAGCACTGGTTCTACCTCGCATGAAACCATGTTGTTTATTGGAAATTACTTCTTTTAACTACTACGAAAAGAGCTTCTCCTTAACAATATGATTTTCCAATATGATTTCCTAACTTAACTTATTTCCTAACTTAACTTACCGATGACTCAACGGACAAAACATACTGCATATACAAAAGTCTAATAAGAATTCATATTCTTTTCTGTAATTTCATCATGTTTATTTCAACTCTCCAGTTAATTTGGCAGTTCACCAATATATTTTCAGAATCGATTTTCGTGTTCCATTAGTATTCAGAATAACCCAATTATTGAGTATTTCTAATGGAAAACGTTATATTTTGAATTTGTTTGTTGTCCCTAAAAGAGGATTAATGTAAAAAAAAATCAAGTAGTATTATAGAGAATTTCTTCGACGATACACCATCTACCTCACCTAAAAAGATTCAAAATTTAATACCTGGTATTAACGGGCAATACTAGCTTCTTCATTCATATGTACATGCAAAGTGCGTGATGTCATTTTTATTTTAACCAAGGACTTAGTAGTAGTCCGTATGCTGAGTTCTCATTCTTATTTAAGTTTTCGAACAACGCGTCCTTATAAAGAACTATTGTTAAGTTCTTTATAACACAGTCCGATTTGGTCCAAAAATTGTTTGGGTTTTTTTTTTAAGGTTATTCTCCAGCGCTGCAAATTAGGACTGTGATGATCAGGGTCTTACACTAAATTTACTAAGTATATAGTTCAATCGAATATAGGCGATTGGGAGAAGTTATTCTTAAATATTCCAAAGTACCTATTGTCCACTGTGACATTTGCTTTGGTTTAACGATTGTGTTCTGCCATTTCTTGTTAACAGTAAATATTTGTGTTTAATATACAAATTTTTGGCGCAGCAGGCTCGTTAGTAACCAGCGCTTAGCTTTCTCACAACCATTCATGTGTGCGTGTGTATTTCTTGCACGATGGCGGGACCTCCTATTTAATGCCGATTCCGAGCGGCTTAGTTGGGATAAGTTATTCTTTTTAGCCATTATAATAACTGTACCTGCCATATAAAAAAAAATATACATGACCTCAATTTTCTCGAAAACTGCTCTAACAAAACTGCATACCCAGATTTTAGATTTAGGCCTAAACAAAATCAATATCTCGAAAACTATTTTGTCAAATTGAAAGAATTTAAATTTATTTACTACTATTACTATTTGCAATATTTCCAAGTAATTAGTTTTGGCCCAATTATTCCTTAACAGAATTCTCAGCTTTCGCCAATACCACCGATTCCTTCATATTGCAGAATAATCGTTCGTATAATATCATTTCGACATTATTTATGTCATTTTTAGCAATTTATGAAAATCATCAAATTCTCTCATTATTGGAATATGATCTATCCTCCAACTCGCTGTGAAAGAGAATGTTGCGTATGACCAAAGAGGTATAGAACTACATAGAGTACGCATTACACCTAAAAATGTTGTAGCCGTTTCTGTCGCGGGTGGTAAGTGCGAAGGGGAATTTTCGTCGTTCGTATGCATCGGCTATGCTGTTGCTTGATGCTGGCAAGGCAATGTGCACACCCGGGTATCAGTACCCCACATAGTAAATGTTCGTTGTATGAGATGCGCACTCTTGTAGTTGTATACTCTTTGGTATGACCCAGTCGTGCACCCACCACTCGTTATTTTTTTTTAAATGCGATAAATAGAATGTCCTTAAGCACTACACAAAACTAAATTTTGATGTTTATCTTACGCTTTTTCCCTCGGTCTAGTTATTACCACTGCTCGCATAGGTTCTTCTAACTGTACTTCATGATCCTTTGGAGGGTGTCTTGTACCCCAATAGAAAATATACAAGCTCAATCGATGGGCCAGTTTTCGTCTGTGAATAACTTTTGATAGCTCATATGGATCACCAAATATCAAACTAAAACTCTCAACGGAACCGCGAATATTGTCCTCAATACATTTAAAATAGTTCTCAGCATTGTAAAAAATGGTCGATTTATAGTAGCGCTTATGAATCAGATGAACGAACAAATCAATCTCGTCGTAATAGTATCTCTTATCAATAAGTATTTCTAACTGCGATGGATTCAACCCATTTATTGTTTCCGAAAGACCTATAATACAAAAAATAGAGCCACTGAATAACAAATCTATTTGTTGGGGAATTTCACCTGTCGCAACCTCTGGTGATTTCTTGTACCGAGCAATATGAAGCAAGCCACTGACTTTATAAAACAACACAGTTGAACAAATTGAAATGAAGACGATATTCATTTTAGTAAAAACAATTTTCGACTGCGATTTTGTGCGTTACCTTCCATTGGCATGCTCCTATTGTGCATCCAATTAATATGCCAATCAAACTACAATTGAAACTCAAAACCATTCATGTAGCATTTAAATGCTTGTTACATTTTATTAATTTTGACATGAAGCCAATTATTAGTCTATATAGTTCAAAATAACAATTATTGCGTTATATGTCTTTATGCGCAGAGTAATTAAATGAGTTATTCTAACATGTAATTTTATTTAGTAGTGTGCTTTTAGGTGTGCACTGTAGGTCCGGAATTGAGATCAAATAATTTATTTAACTTTTGTCAACTGGTCATAAATTAAAGTTTCGTGGAAAATTACTTTTTTTAATTTTTTTTTTGTCAACAAAATCTTGGTTTATAGACAATTATTCTACAAAAAATTCAACATAACCTGTATCTAAATATTTGTTTTGTTAACTATTAGTAGTATTTGAAATCATTATTAGTAGATATTTCATAATTTATATAAACACTTGCTCAGCAGCTAAACTCTCCATAAATGGTTTTACGACAGCACTTGTTGCAAAACAGAAAATCAGTCCAAACGTAATCGAAATCGGCAGTGCTGGCAATGCCTTTCGCCATATCGCCAGGAGTAACAGTGTTAGACATAGTCCTATGAGAATTGCAACAAAACAAGCGATAGTTGTTGTCCAATCGCCATAGCTAGATGCTTTCCCCACGAGAACCGAGTAGAAAATAAAGTCACCCAGTCCAAGCTTAATACCGCCTTCAAAATAAAAGTTGAAGGTTAATATGAATACGATTGGTAAATAGACTTACGCTCTTCTGCAAGTTCTGGATTTTCGCAGGGGACAGTAGCGGGGTGGGCTACTGTTCTGTATTCGGTGGAACGTGTTGAGCTTCCACCATTACTGGCCTGTACTTCGATTTGCCGTCGTGCCATCCTATTATCTATATTCGATGACCATTCTTCTGTAAAGCCAACATCTGCATCTCCTGAATAAATAGTTTATATATAATTTTTTTTATAACGAAATTATAGTATTATTTGTATGGTAAATGCCACATGCCAATCTTCTACCATAACCATGTTAGCAATGCACAAACGCATTTACAGACCCATTAGTGTATTCACCAATAAGCCTTATTAAATGTAAATTTACAAAGTTCATACAAAAAAAATAAGCAAATAATATGAGAAGCATAGCGTGTGTTCAACATTAAACAAAAAAATAAGAATGTGAAAAATTAGTAAATACCATTTAAGCCAGAACTTAAAAAAGTCACTAGAGGCGTACCTTCAGGACTTGTTGTTGTCTGTTCACTACTCGTATTACCTGACCGTCTGGTTGAGGAACCTGCTGATTCACTTCTGCTGTTGCTAACAGCAATGGCATTAGGCCGAGGACTAAAGCCTTCGTTTCCATGATGTGTACCCATGTATGAGTACAGTATAGTTGCTGAAATTTAAAAATAATTTACATGTTTGCTTTAAATAAAAAAAAAATCTGTATAAAGAGTTGGTCAAATACAGGGTGCGTTTCGGTTTATAAGTTTATAGGTTAAAGTTTTGAAGTGAGGGAAGAATCGTCTATAAACCGGATTGTACGTCTTTCAGTAATTTCAGTGTATATTTCGGAGCCAAATTCCAAACACGAGAACAGAATTTAAGACCTGGTCGCCCATGGCTTTTATACCGAAAAAGAAAAATATCTCTTAGCTCTGAAAAGGTAACTTAGTTTGGACACTGCTGGTTTGGCAATAGAGGTTACATGTTGTTGCCATGATACATCTGACCCAATTGTGATGCAGATGCATGTATTCTTCGTTTCGATTTGCGGAACTGTGGAATTGTTCCCTCTTGTAATTGTAAAGGGTGGCATAGGCAATTTCTTGTGGCTTAATTGGATCAATCAGACCTTCAGAATTCTTCTTAGGGGGGTAATTGAAGGAAAAGGTGTACATCAACAAACCACCCACAAGCTTGATGCTTAAGGTCCACAGTAGAAACGAAAAATGTGCTTAAATACTCGCGGATTTGCACCAAGGCCAGAGGCGCCCACTTGACCATACATTATAAAATTGTATTTTCTTTGAAAGATATTGACAAAATCATCGACCTGGAAACTAAAACGCACCCTGTACAATATTGATTTATCTCATTTGGTACGCCTTGTCGTAGTGGTGTGGTTTGGCCGTTTGCCATAATGCAACAAAAAAGGAGCCTAAGTGATATTTAAACTTGTTTTTGCAAAAAATCACTCAACTTCGAAACTCTTCGATAGCCCATAGTTTTAAGTATTTGTACTTCGACGTTTTGGTTTAACAGTCAATAAAATCCGATTTTTTTACGAATGGTCGCACATCCAGGTTAGAGGTTGGTTTTCGGGTAATTTGGCACAGGTAAAAAAGGATTACTTAGAATGAGCGTTCAATTCAACGCGGCGATACAAAGCGACGGTGAAACGCGGTGTTGTGTGAAATTACAGATTATATTCATTATTCGGCATTGACGCGCGGCGTATTAAGTTTGTATTTTTTTGTCAAATAAACGGAACTATTGATTGAATTCGTATGAAAATATCAATGTTTGTACGACATGGGTGATGAAAATTACAAAAACATTGTTTTAAAGGCTGAGATCTGGGAAACAATTGGAAAAGAGTTGACAGGAGCAGATGTTAAGCAATTAGCTGCTTGACATTTTATTGAAATTAAAATCTTAATTATCTTAATTATCTCTGTTTGACGTTCTTAACCGCTGCACTGCACAAAGACGCCACGTCAAAATAATCTAACAGCCGCGTAAAATTATCCTACCGCGGTGCTAAAAACGCTCTTAATTTGGCAGAGCTTTTACTTATCACAAAAATATGAAGACAAGGAATTGATTTTTTATATACTTACAAGAGTAAATAAGCGCGGGAAATATTTGCTCATTACGTTCCTGAGCAGTTTCAACAAGTATTCTCAATGGACCCTTCGGAGTCAAAACCGCAACCAAATCTGAATAGAATAAACATGATGCTGGTACTATATTTATTTTAAAGCTCTTATTGACTTACCCCAAATAGAAATCGCAGCTAGAACTGACCAAGCGGTCCATTCAGGTAAGTACTTTATAAAAACAAGAGCCATAAGTGCCGCTACAAAGATTAAATATGCTTGCTGCAAACGTAGTGGGCCTTGCCAATGAATTGAGACCATTCCTGCAAACCCAAAGTTCCACATTATCAGTATTGCGCTTGGGTAGTCCATGGGAATGTTGTAAGCTCGCAGAAGTTCTCTACAATATTCCATTGCATATAAATATAAATATGACAACATTTGAAATTGCTTACTCCAAATACAGGTAACTAAATATGAAAAGTAGCATAAAACTCGATAATATGAGCCAACCGTGAATGATTTTATAGCAACGTTTTTTGTACAAAACAATTAGCAAAACAGTCATGAATACAATGACCACCATTAGAATCAGCGAATTTGCGATTGCGTTCCAAAACTTTGTGCCCAAGTCTGGTGATGATTCGTGGAATGGAGTGTACAATCTGGTAAATAGTTATAAATTAGGTAAACAACATCAAACAAATTGTTAAGTGGTAACTCACAAATACACATCTGTTGTAGAATAGAAGCTGACTGCGTTAATGGTTGCAACTACAACGAGCATACAAAACGAGACCGGAACAAAGAGCTTAATAACATGCTGAGCTCCATACTTCAGTCCTTCTTCTTCCTCCTCGGGTGGCAAATCATTTGGGTTCGCACTCGAACTTGACGGATTATTGCCCCTATTCCGAAGACTTCTTTGACGTTGCTCTCGGACTTCAACTGGTGGAATTTCTCCTAATGCCTTTTATATGCACAAGGAGAAACAAACCATTATTGTTTACTTTTTTTAGTAAGAATATTAACATACCCCGTAGTTTCCCTCGGGTGTACCACGATCGCGTTTTTTCCTCGGATTCCGTTCCACTAAGCGGTCAGGGCGATCAGCACTATTGTGCCTCAGGCTAGATTCTCCAATATGGCCATCCATTAGTGGTGTCCTTTCAGTTGCTGGTCCGATTCTATCCAAGTTTTCGTTAGAGCTCTGTTCAGTTGAGGATGTGTGTTCAAGTAGACTATTATTCATGCGGACAGATTTTCATTGCAAAACCGAAAATATTAAAAAAAATTAAACAGCTAAAAGTTTTCCGACTTTAGTTGTTGACGCATAAAAATACTTCATTTTTAATGGAAGAGTTTAGTGAGCAATTTGCACTGTCCGGAGGCGCGTCTAGAGATTATTTTTTACCTGATCAGAGTATGTAAATGTAGTGGGTGCTTTTAAGTTGAATTCTATAGATTTCTAATACTACGTTCTAATTAGAGTTCAAATGAGCTCATTTTCAAATTCAAAAATGAATTGTTCTTACTAAGTATGCGCATTACGTTTGACAGCTGGATATATTTTCGAATTTTTGACAATGACATATATATTGTAAACACCCAATCAAAAAAGACAAAAGGTAATTACATTGGTGGTATTCATGCAACGTCGGAAAGTCGTGGTAAACGTTGTAAACGTGATAAAATTACGACGTGATAAATGAACTGTCAATATTTGTATGGAAAATCTTTTCCAACAATATCGGAATTTTCTCACAGGAATTGGGTGCGTAAACTGAGATGGTAAACGTTGTAAACTTTTGAAATGCTCTTTTGACATTTAATCAGTCACTTTCACACATCGAACGTATGCGCTAAACTGAAAAAATTATCGAGAACGGAAAGAGAACAATAGGAACAAAATTCTATCAATAAATAAATTACTAAAGTTGGATTTAATTCAGTAGGTTACCGTATTATTTAGTGGTGCAATTTTAGGGTCGTTCATGAAACGTCGTCGTAAGATTAAAATCTTTCTCACGTAATAAAATTACGACGTTGCATGAATACCCTTATTATTTCTAAGTCCGTGTGCCAATTGCATTAAAAAAGGGGTTAAATTTTATCCACCGGCTAATTTTTGACATTTCTGCTGGGGTAAACAAAATTTGGCTTTTTGCTGGTACAGTTGAATTAAATGGGATATTATTTTAATACTATTTTCAATAATTTCCCAAAATGAATTTGAACAAACTTTTTTATATATTTTCTTGTAATACAAACATACCGAATAGAATTCAGACAAATCATACAAAAAACCTTAATTATTTATTATTGACATTAAAACATAACTGTTGTGCAATTTGTGTTCATGATTAGAGATATCTATTTTACTTTCTTCAAGTTAAACATATTTTCGCATGCAAAATATACCGAATAAATGTAGTCATACCATTTTAGTAACCATCCTTTTTCTAAAACCCAATTTTAATTTATGTTACAATTTGTTTACATTTTCTGATATGAAATACATATTCTTTGCTTTTTTTAAAATCTGAATGATAAGCTATTTTCGCACACATGTGAACACTGGTGTGCTTTCCATCACTCTCACTCCTCAGTAGGCATACCAAATGTCAAAAATTAGCCACTGGATACATTTTAGCGAGCTGTTGAGCAGGTTAAAATTTTGAATTCTCTATTCACCACACTAATTTAAAAAAATTATCCGCTGGCTAATATTTTAACGCAATTACGGCACACGGCCTTTATCGTTTAAAATAGATTTACATAACTTTTTTTGTGGACTTGTGGTCAACTTAATCGGATTAATTGTTTTAAAACAGTCATTCTTGTCTTGCTAAAAAAAAAGGGTATGGCAAATATTATCAATATCGGTGTCAACACGATTTTGTTATATAATTTTCCAATATTTATAGTTTGCCACTTAAGTAATTTTTTTGGTTTTGTATGTTTAAGTAAATAAATAATTTTAATTTCGTTTTGGTAACGAAAAGCGAGAGACGCAATGACGCAAGGACTCATGAAATGCTGGTATGACACCACTTTTTTCTCTCATTAGCGCGATGGCTAGTGCGATGAGCTGCAGCGCAGAAGGTCTGGGTTCGATGCCCAGCCGTAGCAACACCAAAATGATTCTTCAGCTCGCCCTCCTCTCGTGATGATCTGGGTTCCATTAGGCAAAAAATTGATTTTTTTTTATCTCAGATCAATTTTGCAATTCTGGATAGCTGTCAGTTTAACTAGAGTGATTTCCGTATTGCCAGATTTGCCCCTCCTTGCACACTGACACTATAATACAAATGATAGTTTGAATAGAGTGATTCCCGCAATCATTTATTATTATTTCGGTTGTGAAAAACTATTATTAATTATTAAAACTGTAGCAGTTCTATGTGAAATATAAATTAAAACAAAAACAATCTATATAACTTGAAACATGACAGCTACACCGATACTAACTTAAATCTAAAATCGTGTTCCATTGGCGCCATTTCAAATTAAAAATCCAGATCCAATGGCAAACGCCAAAATAGAATGCAGTTAGGTATATCAACACTATTGAATAATCCATAAATTATACCCTGAATGATTACATTGGATGAACTCATCCAGAGGAATTTTTGCTCTCAAAAAAGTGACAGTTGGTCTCTCGCCTGCCGATAAACAGCTGCTGATATAAAAAATAAATACATTTATTTGATTGCACTTACTATTTGTTTATATAACGAAATGGCATTATTTCAAATGAAATGGCTTCGTAAATTTGTACGACGAAACACAAATCCAATATCCGAATCAAATGCCGAGCTATGGAAACGTCGGCTGAGTTGGGGTTATGCCCTGATTGCATGGCAGGCTTTTGGGCTTGTTTGCTATATGGTGTATTCTGGCAAAAGTGACTGGGCCAAATTCCATGGGCTTAAAACAGAAGAGGAACTTGCGATGTCACCAGGTAATATACCTTATAAAATTGTATCCTCAATACTGATTTCGTTTCTTGCAGCCCAACAATTTTCGAAAACCATGAACTTGGAAAAAGGTAAGATTATTCGAATCAAAGGCTTCAAAAAGATGGAAGAACTAGAATTTCACAACGAAAAATTAGACGAATAAATTAAATTTTCAATCATTGTTAAGATTTATTGTAAATTCAATATAAAAATATATAACGCTGATTATTTATATTCGAAGTAGATGTTAAAAAATGAGGCACTGCATTTCATTAAAAAAAAAAAGAATTACCCGGGCATAAACTTGTGATGGGTAGATAGAAAATGATTACAGTCCATTTATATAGTATAACAACAAAAATAAATAATGCGTGATGATGAATTAATACAAATTACAATCAAAATGATTTTATCCAAACCAAATAGGTAAAATAATAAAATAAAAACATTGACAGTCTATCGAAGAATATTCACAGAGACAGTAAAGCCTTTAACTTTCGATTCACAAGGCTTGCGAGAGTCAGAAAGCGAGAAATGCTGATTTGAGCGCCATACATTTTAGTGGTAATCCAACCGTTGTTTGCTTTCATTCGATTCATGAAATTCACTCAATATCCGATCTTCTTCAGCTCTACGATTCTTTTGCAGAATAAGGGCACGTCTATAGGACAAATTTGTATGTAATCCCATTTTGAAGTAATTTTATAAAGTACTCACCTATAGCGTTCATAGAAACCGACAATAGTTCCAAGCTCCTGCTTAAATAAACGCACAAGCATCCCGTCGAAACATTCTAGCTCTTGCAAGCTGAACATATTAAACTGAAGCATATGATCTTTAGAAGAATCAGCTAAAAGAATAAAACGTCAGCATTATACTTGCAACAAATGTTGATGAGTAAATAGTGAGACCTTCCGAGTACACAATGAGCCACTTGGGTATCTCTTCCAGGAGATACGGATTTGCTGGTACAAGTGCGTTATGAGGATTATATTGGGTAGGCTGTGGCTCAGGGTGAATTGCTTTTGGCGGCTCTGCAGATGTAGTGTACACATAATATGATGTAAGGCAAGGATGATTTAGCTGTGTTTGTCCGGTAAGTTGACTAGAAAAAGAAAATATATTCATAAAGTTTAAGTTGATTTGTTGCAACAACCCACTTCTCATAGTATACACCATGCACTTTTGAAACGACTCGACGCCAGCCGACCGGTAAACCTTCACGCTCTAATGGATGCGACCAATGTGTGGTGTGAGCATTGTGATCAATGTAGTACTTGCGCCCGTGTAATGTGTACTGAGTAGCCCATCCCGGCGGAAGTGGAAGTTCTTCATCGATCGACTGCTGGGATGGGACCCGCTGTATCATTTGGTGCGCTGATGGATTGTGCACTATATGATCTGTGAATTTAACCGCTTCGTAATTATTCAGTGATGGAAACACTGGAATTTTCGCCTGTACCAACGCCACATTCTGCCCCAGGTGCTGATACCCAATTGCCGCAGCCGCAGCATTTTCGTTTTGCATATTCGAATAAAGCGATTGCATTGAACTATTTGCGCCGTATCTGTAAGAAAGTGTTAATGGTAACAGTCGTAGATTCAAAATATGACAAACCTTGAGTTACTCTGTATATCATATGCGGAAAGAAGGTTTGAGTTAGTATTACTATAAATAGGCGACTCTGAACGCTGGATTAGTCCTCCAATTGCACCCCCATTGGATCCAGACGGTCCAACAGAATTCGCGGCAATGACACTGTTACTCACACCGGCGTTGTTACTTGTTTGATAATGATTTTCATATATTGGGAAGTTCTCCGAATTGTAGTTACCCGATGCTATGGCCAGACTCATCTGGGAATGTTGCTGGCGCTGTTGCGACATTGGTGGAGATTGCGGCCTAGGTGAAATGTTGTGACGATTTCGTATAACATTAGCGTACTTTTGTATACTCTGTATAGCAATCAAATCTTCACGATCGCCCTTGTAACGCGCGTCGTAAGTATGTGCATGGTTCTGATTGACGGAGTAATTGCGATGGAAATTGTCTATTCTACCACCACGGCCACTGCCAAGGCCTCCATTGTATGATGATGAGGAACTACTGTATGGGAGCTCAGATTGCTGACGCATCCGGTCAATTTGATCAATATTCACATAGTTGCTGTTACTATTGCTCAAGTTGTGACTTGAAAACGAGAGCGTAGCAGGCAAGTATTGTTGCTGCTGCCTTGATGGCAGCTGAGAGTGGGCACGACGTGCATGGTACACATCGTGTTGGTGTGAATCATGAATAGAGTATTCATTGTAGGAGCTGGATTCACAATTCGGTGACGAACTGGCACACCGACGAGTTAAGTTATGTGAAGATAGACTGGGTGTGAACTTTGTGAAGTACCCTAAGCCAGATGTTTTTACAATGTTCTTTGTGCTGCCGAATTTATCTTTGTCTGTTCTATGCGACAGCGTCTGACTATTACGACGATTCTTCCCTTTGTTCTTGTTTTCATCGAACGACCACACATTAATCACTACATTTACGATATATTTAATGTCATTTAATGTTGTTTTAAATACGTTTATTGAAATTACCTGGTATTTCGGGTGGTGTGTCCTTTTTTACATATTTACCAACAACGCCTTCTTTCAGGGATTTGTCCTTGCTCTTCCTAGAAAGCATTATTATTTGTTTACCACACACTCTTTAAAATGAGTAATAATAGACCCCCATTACTTATATAAAACTACTTATAGAAATAATCTCATTTTTAATTAATTAACAAATGCAATTCTATTAATAAAATTTTGTATATTCAGTGACAGCCGACACACCGTGATTGTGGGAAAATGTCATTGGGCCTAGCTACACTTGCGTAGAACAGTTTTGGGGAGAATTTGCATAGGTATGTCGTTCAATAGGCAAGAATCCACTCATTCTGAACACAATAGGCGTTTACGGATTTCTCCAAATTCGAATTTCGTCATTATTAAATAAAAGGATATTTATTTTGTCTACAGAACAAGTTCCTCTCCGTTGAGTATGTATCGAAAAATTGAAGGGCAGAAAAATCTCTGAGAGTAATTGGTTATTGGTGTGAGTTTTTGGTTCTTGAAACGATTTTAAAATAAATTCCATGAGTGAATTTCTTCTCTACGAATTATTGTAAGAGTGAATAAACGAAGGATTCAAAAAAAAAACAGTGACCTGGTCGAAAAACTCTCAATACTCCGATTTGAAAGAGTTTCGATATATTTTTATCAATCGAAAAGGAAAATAAATAGAATAAGGCTGTATGTCAATTGCGTTAATTGTTATAATCAGTCCACATGCAAATAGTTACCCCCTTAAGCTTAGTACGCAGCTCGCGCTAAATTTTATCTTTACTACTCTCCACTTGTTTTCTCCAATCCAAAGATAAATGCTCGCTAAATTCGAACACAGCGTATAGATGAGTCAGGGAAATTTCATGAATTCGCAGATGTCAGTAATATTAATATTTTCTTTGTTAATAAAGATGTCGTTTTCATCGAGAAATTCGTCCATAAAATATTCTTCTTCATTTTCTTCCATTTTGTTTTTATTTTTTATTAAAATTTCGCCGATTTAAATGCCTCGCACATTAATTTCGCGAGATAAATAAGTGGAGACCTTTCATCCGCTGAGTATAACCCTTTTCGTATAACACTTAATATTGTTATACCCTACCTACATTTTGTGTGTCCCATCTTTATGAAGTTAAGAATTTATTTCGCGAGCTGCGTACTGCACTGATAAATTTGCTCGCTAAATTTTATCTCTGTAGAGATTTTTGTATGGGAGATAAAATTTAGCGCGAGCTGCGTACTGGGCTTTATTAATAAACGCTGAGTAGCTAATCAGCGACTAACATTTGCGCGAGTATTTCTTATGGGTAAAACTATCAAGTAAGCCATTGATTAGCTAATCAGCGTTTATTAATACGGGGGTTAGTGTTTATGTGGGTAAATAGTTTTTAGGCTTATGCAGTGTCAACTGATATAGGGATTGTTTGTTCAGTAAATAAACTTAAATTGAGGCTAGGAAAGTTTATTTGAAGTTGTAAAATTAAGATATAAATTAAAAACAAAATTATATTCGTCATCTCATTTGTTGTGATAATCATAAGATTTCAAAATTCATAAGCGATAACATTATAATTTCGTATTCTTCCGGTGTATATCGCTCCATTACTTATTATTTACTAAATGTCAAAGCACAAACTAACATATGACGGATCTTGAAAAATTGATGCCATACTCACGTGATTCGTTTTGGCGATAGTAATATAAATATAAATTTAAAATTATATGTAAATCCAATTAAATTATCGGTTCCAACTAAGCGCCCAGTTATAGCTATCATTGAAAAATATCATTGGACATTTTCTTTTACTTCTTGTAGTTTTTTTTATAAAGTCAATCATTAGCGAGTTGGTGTCAAATGAAAGTTTATGATTTTTAGAACGTGATTATCCAAACATATATTAATTTTTAATTGTAGTTATCGCAGAAAATCACTTTTTATTTTTCACTGATCATGTTTGTAATGTTTGTCGTTCCACTGAAATGAAACGGAACTTTCCTACGATTCCTATTAGCATCTATGGAGATAAAATTTCAATTCCATCATGTTTTGTGATCCAATGAAGTTGTTCAATGATAGCTATAATAGCCCTAACTGGACTAAAATTTCCATGAATGTCGACTCGACTTTATTCTGAGTTCAATCTTACATGTAAACGTATTAAATCTTGTACAACTAGTGTCATTGTTATGCAAATTGTCATCTTGACATACGAAATCAACATTAGGTTATATTTTTCCTCCAAATATGTCGATTATTAATTTATTTCAAAGGTATGTTTCAAAAAAATAACAATAATTGTTAACAATTTTTTTAAATTTATTATTAAACTATCATTTCAGACTTTCCGTGCGGGAAGTTCTTAAAAACTGCCGTTGCATAAACGCAGCGGGCGCTCTTTACATTCATTCAACTCCTACACTTCTGGCAGAACCCCTGAAAAAGAGGAGAAAAATAGATCCACAAGTTCTTAAGCAGCGTGAAGACAGAAAGAAAAAGAAAATAGAAAAGATGATTAGACGCTTAGAAAGAAATGCCAGACAACTAAAACCAGTTGATGAATTGGAAGTTCCAATTGATTTAATTGACGAAAAAAGGTTAAAACCCATTAAAAGTATTTAAAAAAAATCACTTACAAAAAGATATTTATTATAGTCAGCGAATGAGGACAATTTCAATCACGCCAGAAGTCTTGGAGCAAAGAGTTTCACTAAATAAGCAATGGGCCAGATATAAACACGATCAAAAGGTTACAGACTTTCAAATCATAGATCGAGTTTTGCAATTCCAAATTAAGGCCCTTGAAGAATTACGTAAAGAATCTGAGGAGCTCTACCAGGAAGCAATTACACCCGATATGCATCTTGTTCCAATCAATATTAAGGGACCGGTGTCAACTCCACCAATTGATAATTATCAAAGTCCTGATGGAGAATATGTACATCTTACCAAAAACTGGGAATAAAGTTTAAAAAATTGTAAGTTTTATCTGTTGTTTTTGGGGAGAATTTTAAATAAAATTGTTTAAACTATTTGAAGAGATTTTAAAATTCGTTTCTGTGCATGTCTTTTATGATAGGATTAATGGTAATGGTTGCGTGTTGGCTTCAATCAATCAATTCAATTTTTAAGCTAAACATTTCTTTTATATTTTTACTAGCAAAATTGGTCAGCTTCTAAAGCCGCTCTTTAGGGTGTTTCTTATCGCTCCTACCTAGTAATTTTTTTATATGCAACTGGTTATACAAATTTGTGGGGCAACAGACATGTTAGTACCAAGGGCCTAGCTTTTGCCACAAACACTCATGTGTGCGTGTGTACTTCTTGTACCATGACGCACGTTTGTTAGAAGACAATTCCGCAAATTGAGTTAGAAAACGAAAATACAGCGATTCAATTAGATCAATCCATGCTTCTTTTAGGAATCACAATTGGTTCATGGGAACAAGATGCAAATTGACGAAATGGAAAATAAACGGGTAAATCAGAACTGCCAATATGAGCCTTAGTTAACTTGTTAGGGCTAAATGCTATTTTACACCAGGGCAGCAATATCTGCTGATATATAGAGCTCATACTACTGCTCCAATGCAGAGAACTTACTCTATCTAAAGACGACCAATTCCCTTAGACGTTTCATCTCATACTTGTCATCTCCAACCTTTAGCGTATAGAAGGTTTGTATGAGATTCATCTCCTTATAATATGTACTATAAAGGCAGGTCTTCAGAGGAGTTTAGAGAGATCATCCTATACTTGTTACATTTTAGCGATTTACAACATAGACTGCTGCAACTCCTAGACACACCGTTCATCTTACAAGGACACGAACGACGCAATACAAAAACTCTTTGTATGACAGGATAAATTGGAAGGAACTTCCAAAAGACGTATTTCCACTAACATAATATAATCTACATCAATTCAAAAACACAGTCAATGAATAACAAAATATATTTGACAATAAAGTATGCTTTAGGTTCATAAACTTTCAATTATCACTGGAAATGGTTTTCATGAGCAGCCTATGAAATGAGTGTTAATTTGGATTGACAGAAATTCTGGTGAAGTTAGAGCTCAGGTTTCACTCAGTTTTCTATGTAAGAGCACTCCAGTTATGTGACAATTAAAAAACCTTATAGGGTAACTTAAAAATTGTATATTTATGGGTCCTAAGTTATTTTTTTTGTTTACGGTATATAAGATTAAGAAGAATAAAATTTCCCACGATAAGCGTTCGAGTTGGTAAAGTACCTACTGGTTTATTCAATTGTAGTAAGGTCTCTATCGCATTCAAATGTGGGTATTGTAGTCGTAAGTAACTGAACTGAAGGGTCGAATATTACTTTGTACACCCCGAATACATACATGTTTGGCATATTTTTCTTCTTCAGCCAAACAATACCATATTGTTGATATACTTGTGAAGGGGATACGCTGACTTCGTCAGAAGTTTTCTTTTTTTAGTTCACATCAGAACCTTTGTCAAACAAAAAGCACCCTGACCACGAACTGAAACCGAGTGATATCTATATACATATTAGTGAAACTGAATATAACAAACAAAAGTATAATATGTATATAGAACAGAGATGCTTGCTGTCTTTCTTGATTTGATGTAAAGATATTAATCCATATTTTAGTCCAATAATATTGTGACTATAAGCCATAACCCTTAAGTCGATTTTTCATACTTTTCAGCAAATAAGTTTGTATCTCTTATTTTAGGCACAAATAGCAACAAACCGCACTTAAGCTGTTTTGCCTTATTGTACGTTATAATCAAGAGTTGAGTCAACCAAGAAAACGAACTATCGTTGCCATAACAACCTATGTCAAGTTAAGAAAATGAAATATGTAGTTTTTCGAGTTGGAGGAAAAACACCCTAAGTCATTCCGTAAAGTGATTATCGTTTGAGGATAACAGTTCGACGGTACATCTTGCATCACGTAAGATCCATATTCGTTTTTGTTGTTGGCGATATCACTTCATTTGTTTCACTTAAAACAATAATCGTCAATTCACAGAAGATTATTGAGCGATTGCTCATGAGGTCTCGACCACCGTCTGAGTGATAATCGTTTTTTTTTTTTTTTTTTTTTTCGTTTCATTAAATCGAATTCACAACGAAGTTTCACTTCAAAAGGAAAATCATACAAATATCGCCATTGTCCCTTTTGCAAGATCTCCAGTGTAAAGATATTCTCTTTTCACTATGTAAGCACATAGGTATAGGTATACATACCAATTTTCATCTTCATCTTGCAGCCTCTCTCGTATAATCCGTCCTTTTCAAAGTAAATTCCGCAATTTGTATTTACACCCACAAATATAAGAGACGTTCCCGATATTTAGCATCTCATTTTAAAAATGTCGTCATATGAAATACAGCGTCCTTCCTGAAGGCAACACTCTAATTCCAAAAATACATCTTCATTATCACTAATCACATACACATCTAAAACGTAATCAAATCTACCTGTTTGGATTCAAGCTTCAATTACAAACTCCAGACGTCAGGCAAACACCTTCAATAAAACACATTTATGACACCAAAATCAGCTGCCATTTCAACATTCAGAGGAAAATAAATATGTTGGCCACCTAACCAAATGTCACATCCATATATGTAGCAACTTTCGTTTGATTTCTTACAACAATGGATATTGCTTTCCTGGACTCACCAGGATATTATTATAGCATAGATTTCTTTGGGTTTGGATTGAATGTATTTAGAACAAGCCGTTCCCATCAGGCCGTTCAGCATCCGAAATCTTTTTCAAGTTAATATTGGTGGTGTTGGCGCAATCTTAATTCAGTCCGAGTGGCAACTTAAAAATAATTGAACTTACCTAATCAGCATAGCTTCGAATGCATGGCGATGGTATTAATGAAGAGAGTTTAGTTTATTTATATAGAGGGAGAAAAGCAGAGGCCCAAGAGTTACGGCACCGCTCTTTCAGTCGATAGAAAACTAGAAGTATTATTACCTACCACAACTTGCATTCTCAAACGAAGATAATAAAAAGACATAAGACATTAGCAGTTGAAAAGCATTGAACGATTTTTACAGAGGATATAGAGGTAAATCTTGTCGAAGGCTTGAGTAAAGTCGTAGGTACTTTATGGTGGCTCTGAGCTTCACAGAATATTACAATCCAGAAAAGAAAAATACAGCTTTTGGTGTTCCATGAAGAGATATGCTGTGCAACAATGTTCTGCCTATTATTTCCTGAGTCTGAGCTGGATAATCTGGAACACGTTTCTCTGCACATACCTTTGAGTAGAAACACATAGCCATAAGTATTTAATGTCAATGTCTACTCTATTTGTCTGCCACGGCCACTTTTCAGAAAAAAGTTGTTTTTGCCAAATGGTACAAAATTTTTAAAAAGTGTCTGAACAACATATTTAGACAATCCCAATACCTTAATTTTGGCCATACAACGTTTTTTGCACCGCCCACTATTTGAGGACGTTTTTATTTAAAAAAAACCTATGCTATAAAAACCATAACCATAAAAGATTTTGATCAACTGCGTGAACCGTATATTGACACAATGTCATTTTTAATTTCATCACCATAAAGTTTTCAGCCGCGCCCACTTTTTGGGGATATTAGTTTTAAAGATAGGATGGGACTGTAGCGTTCTATGTTTTTTTTTTTCAATTAACGATACGTTAATGCAAATTATTTATTTAAATAACGACAACAAATTGAGAAAACATTGAACGTAATTGCACTTCTCTACTTTGGACAAATACCTATGACTTTCCGAAACATGAACATTTTTGTTATTATTTCGTTATTTTTGTCATTTGATTCGTTAAACAACTAGTCAACTTTTGTTGTTTGTTTAATACCTGCCTAGGTAAGTAGGTACATACCTACCTACTTTGGACTGATTTAATATGTAGGTAGGTATGTAGCCAATTTTCACCATTTAAGGCATAATTACTAATAAGATAGGTAAATATCTAAAAATCAGACGTCATTCACAACTATGAATTTTAATTTACAGTAATAATCAATATCTCTGTCAATTGCCTTAGAAAATATCAAAACCAAAATCAATCGCCATGCAAGGAGTAGGTAGATAATCGATCGATACTCGATATTTTGAATACATTACATCCATATCCTTTATATACGTCATCTGAATTTTTGTTTGCGTGTGTGCTCCCACACTCCCACCTATATACCAAAACATACCATGCACTCGCGTATATATTGGATATAATCATATACCACTACATACCAAAATGTTTTCTCTGCACACGATATGCACCAGCATTTAAATTTAAATAGGTAGGTAGGTACGTGTATATTTCTGAGAATATATTTCCCACGGTAAACAGCTGCTTAGGAGAAGGTAACACAAAAGATACCGCTTTTGCTATTGTATTATTATTTTTCAACAATTCCACATAGGTTAGGTAGGTACTAAGATTGTGTACACATACATTTGAGATGAAATGAAATAAAATTTATGACTGTACCTACTTCAAGGTCGAATATAGCAATATATCTTTCTACGCATCTGTATCATTAGGCGCATTCTTTTCTGCCTCCCAAACAATTGTACTTACTCTGTCGGAAGAACGCTATTTCCATTGCATTTAAAATTTTCAACCAATACGTGCCTACTTTTCATCTACTACCACCCACTTGTGTACAAAAGCATGAGTGCTGTCTGTACTCTGTATCCAGATGTAAGTACTAAGTACATGGAAAATACAAAAAAAAAACATGTTGTCAATATAGCAAAGCAATAACTATATCTTCTGCGTCATCTGTAGCATTGCATTTGTTTATAAGTATGGGTTATGTATTGGTGCAATACATAGCGCATAGACACAGCTGGGCACAGCGCAGTATGGTGTCGGCACAACTCGCTGAAAGAAAATTAGTAGGTATGCTATTGAATAGCAGCATCTTTCGAAAGTTGGCGATTGAATTCAATGTAAAATATGATGTCAAACATCCGTTTTGAATAGGGAGGATTGTACTGAGGTTATTATAGAGAGATATTTATTCACCTGCAAATATGTATGTAAATATTTTGTAAAAAAACACTCAAAATTGCTCATGTATTGGATTTGTACCATGGGTGGAATATAAACAAAATGTTTATACCTAGGTACCTATCTACACCAAATTTCATTATCCTAGCTTAAATTATGGCTTATGCCATAGGGGCTTTCCGTAAGTGAAACACGATTCCTTACTTGACAAAGCGGAGATTTCTGGAATATGTTCAGATTACATTCTGTTGGAATCATCTCCTCATTGGTCTCACTTTCGGATTTAAGCTCGTTTTGTAAACTGTTGTTTGGCAAAAAATGGGGAGGGATTCCCAATATAGAAAATTCCTTAAAATAGTTTTCTTATTTCGTGTAAAAAGGCGAATGCAGTGCGTTGGACTACTTAGCCCACGGTCCCTGGTTCAAATTCCGAAAGTGACAACTCCTAAGTTAATTCACAGCTTAACCTATTGCGAAAGTCTGACAAACGGAGTCAGACGTTGTGCCTGAAGTTAGTGTCGGTGTAGCTGTCAAGTTTCAAGTCACACAGATTGTTTGTTTTTGATTTAATTTATATTTCACAGTTTTAATGATTATTAATGGTTTTTCACAAATAATAATAAATAAAAACGGAAATTATTCTAGATAAACTGACAGCTAGGTATCATTTGTATTATAGCTTTTTCGATTGGGATTTTCAGATTTCAGATTTTACCCGTCCTAATCTTATGTTCTGATTTTTGTGTGTAATAGTGTGCCATTTGACAGCTTATTGTTAATTTTTAGGCCGCAGTTATAGCTATCATTGAAAACCAACATTTGAATTTTTCTTTTACTCATTGCTGTTTTTTTTATACATTCAACCATTGGTGAGATGGTGTCATGAATTTTAGAACATGATTAGGTATCCAAAAATATTTTAATTTCTAATTATAATTTTCGCAAAAATCACTTTAGTTTTCACTGATCACAAAAAATAAATATTGACCAGTGATATAAACACTTCAAACTGACATAAGACAGATGTCAAATGTAAATCTCACATGGAATCGAGATTTTACAAAAGTGCTCTAGAGTAAAAAAAGAGTGTTTTTTGTATCGCAATCGAAAACGATATTAGGATGCAAGGGCTCAAGGAGGGGTAAATCTGCAGAAAAATCCAGATCTCCAAAATTGAACTGAGATAAAAACATATGAGAAGGCTACAATTCGCTGTGCGGATCGTTGAATACCCTCTCCCATCCTATCCTACCTTTAAAACAAATATCCCCAAAAAGTGGGCGTGGCTAACAACTTTATGGGGATAAAATTAGAAAATGACTGTGAAAATGACATACTGTTCACACAGTTGATCAAAATCTTTTATGGTTTGACATAAAACGTCGTTTTGCTATTGCATATGCTATGGGATAGGGCATCGAAGTCGTTTTGACCAATGATTTAGTATCAAAAGTTTTTTTTTCAAATATTTTAAAAATTGACTCAAAAGGTTTTTTTTTTAATGAAAACGCCCCTAAAAAGTGGGCGTGGCAAAAAACTTTGTAAAGACGAAATATAGATATTGAGATTCTCTAAATATGCTGCTCAGACACTTTTTTTTTTAAATTCCTTACGGTTGGGCTAAAAACAACGTTTTTCTGAAAAGGTCGCGTGGCAGTGGTGGATTTCTAAAATGTTTACACTTGTTTTGCTTCATCGGCCAGAGAGTCTATATACCAAATTTCAACACTCTAGCTCAAAATTTAAGGCCCGAAATTAGGTGAAACACAGACGGACGGACGGACAGACAGACATGGCTAGATCGACTTAACTAGCGATTCTGAATCGAATAATATACTTTGAGGTATGTCTATCGAAATCATTTCCCTATGTTACAAACTTAATGTCAAAGCTAATATATACCTATCTGATAGGGTATAAAAAATAATTTTTTGTCCAACAACTGTCAAAATCGGTCTTTTGACAGCCTTTCTGACTAATGTCATCACCGGTTAGGTATTTTGTTTCTTTAAAAAGGGATCTTTATCCTCTATTATTCAGTGTATTCATTAATGACATTGTTTATGTCATCAAATATTACTCATATTACCTTTACGGAGATGATTTGCAGATTTTGCAAACAAATAACAACTTAAATGTACCTACCTACCTAAGCTCAAATAAATATCAAATCACAATCGTATACAAAAATTCCTTGAAAAAATCATATTTTCCAGTAGTTATTTTTTTTTTTTTGTCATTCCATATATGTAAATCTAAAGTAAAAAAGTTAGTTTTTACATTAAATACCTAAAACACTAACATGGAATTTAATTATTTACAGGACTTACCTACACACAGCTAAAGTGCTAACACGAAGATCTTTCTCCCATCTATATACCAGAACTTGGAACTACTAAAATTAAAAATATTAGTAATTTAAACTATTTCCTTCGCTCTCTATTTAATTTTAAAATGGCCTAGCAAGGATAAGAAAAAATGTTTGACAGGAAAGAATCATCTAAACCACTTGAAGTTTAATTAAATTAATAGAACGAAGTGCGCCGACAGCACTTCTATTGATCTTACGTTAGCCATGATGTTCCGTCGAAATGCTATCGTCAAACGATAATCACTTCACGGAATGAGGGCCCCGGAAACTTCAAAAAATTATTACAAATATAAACATTAACTTCCATTTATTCTATTTTGTAGGTACCTACCTATCTATATCTTAGAATAAACCATGAACATGTTGTGGAAAAAATAGAGTTTCAAAGAAAAACCATTATTTTTTAGCATAAATAATTTCTTCTCAAAAATTTTGTTATCGTTTTCAGGTAATTTTACACTTAATAAAATGAATGTTCTCGAATTTGCTACACGAACATGTCTAAGAAATTTTAATATATTCTATTGCAGAATTATTTCTTGCATACCTACCTACCTACAAAAAGGGGATGGAGTACCTAACTAAAAATCAATAAATTTTTCAAAAGAAACTTTAAAATAAATTTTAAAGCCTTTTCCGTGATAGGTACAATCTATTCATAGTAGAGGTAAACTCAATGATTCTGACAACTAAGTCAACATTAATATAGAAAAAAATGTCAGCCATTTTATTTAGAAAGTTATGAGTACCTACCTACAAAAAAAGGTTTTCTAGATTTTTGTGGTATGTCCCTGTGAAACTCTATTCAAATATTTTGGATAAATTCCTTAAAAAATACGCATTCTACTAAGGCTTCAGCTTCATTTAACAAACACAACGAGACAAAGGTCACGTATCCGATTCTGTAGGAAGTAAACGTATAAATTTAGTTTTGTAATCATTTTAACATAGGTACCTAGATACCTAATCCCCAGGAAAGTCCTAACAAAGGATAAGAAAAAACCTCTATTTAGTTATATATATTATGGAACATACAATACATAGAGACATACATAATGTATTGCTCCACACAAAAAAATATTTCACTACCTACGTTGGATTTCAGATGTTTTTCCGTTAAGGCATTTAACACACACAACAAAAGAGTGCGCAGGGCACGGATGCATTCGTATTTGCAGTTATATACTTTCTACGGCTTTCCCTTCGGTTTACTAGAATATTATACCTGGTATATGCTCTGTATGCACCCTTCCATGGATCCTGGGGTAAGAAATGTATTCAATTTTTGAGGATATTCCCCGTTTTACTTTCAACAAACCGGCGGATGAATACAATACAATGGTGGGGGAAACAGTATAAATTCGAGGCGAAAATTGCTGTTCGTCACATTCGGAAATCAGTGGTCATTCAGTTCGTTACTCCGCAGTTGGTTCAGTGCTTGAAAGTTTTATTAATACAAAGTGAAAAAAAGTGTGTCTATCTATAATTGCGTTTCTTAAATACAAATTACACCCATTTCAAAGGAAGGAATCGCAATAAAAAAATAAAGCAGGTGTGTTTTGGATACAAAATCCAAATCAAGTTTTCTCTGAATTGTGAGCTACATACAGATTTAGCTAGTTTTTGTTTTGTTAAATAACATAATTATCTTAAATAAAATGGCTGGTGAAAATTTCGATACAAACCAGAAAACCCTTAGTGAATGGGTAAAAGATTTTCGAGTTAAAAAATTAAAAATGAAACGAAAACTACGCCAAAGTGGTGCTCAACTTCGTGTGTGTGCAGTGTTAGCAACGGCCCTTAAAACCGCAGAGAAAGAACTACGTCAAAAGCAACAGGAACGCTTTAATCGCTGGGCTGAATTGCAAGCTCAGTTAATAGAAAAGGAAGCGGTCTGCAGACGTGAAGAAGATGAACAAAAACGACAAAATGAAATAGAAATGTGGAAATACGAGATCAGCAGCATCGATGAATTCATGCGAAGCATGAGTAATCAACGCCAACGCGTCGCCGTTAGCTGAGAACTAAGTGCATACAATCAATGGCGAATGACGAATTTTGAAATTTTAGTTACCTTGCGTGTGGGCCCTTAGAAAAAAAAAGTTTTTTTTTTGTACAATTCTTTATAGATTGTGTTAGGCAATGAACCATACCCAATATTAATTTTTATTGTAATTTGTGATTTCGTTTGTACTATGATGGTTTTCCATTTACAGTAACCAATTGTGTGAAGATGAAGAGAATGAGGCAACTGATTTCTCGACCGGACCGGGCTTGATGGCTTGGCAAGTGTCGTCGTGGCAAACACACAGAAAAGTTAGTAGATTCAATGATGACTTGGTTTGTAGATAATTTCGTAACATTGTGATAAATTAACAAAAGAAAAACAGCTTTTTGCAAAACTCAAGCTATCTCCCTTCTGTAGAGGCAATTTGCAAAAAGCTCTTTTTCGTCTATACATATATTAGTAAGCTTTTATTTGCATTGGATGTGTCATTCAATGTATGATTAGAAGATTAGATTTTCTGATTCATATTGAATCGTTCGTTTATCTGTAAATTTTATTAAAGAAACTAAATATAGCTTTGTTACTTTTTAAAAAAGAAAAATATTTTTTTATTCAACATTTTTATATTTTCCTAAAAAATGGAATTTTATTTTACAGCGCAAAATAAAAGAAAACAAGTAAAGAAAAAACATACCACATCTACACATTCAGCTCATATAAAGGGGTCCTAATCAAACAGAACTACTGATGTTAGTGCACATCATGAAACCTCCTGTATTCCTCCCCTTACCATCATATCGTATACACAACATCGGAACGCAAGATGAATTCGACGATGGAGGCTAGGCTAGAAATGAGCGGAACAGTCAATCTGTTCTAGAACCATCTATGGCATCTCCAATTTTCGTCTGCACTCGTCTTGTGTCTGCGTGAAATTTGAAACAAAAGATAGGGCGCGGTCAACATGCGCACAAAAGGGACTCCAATGTGCTCGGTTTGAAGTGAGAAATGTTCGAAAATGGGGCGTGTTTCGTTCGGATCTTCTAATAGGAAAAAGTTTACTTATTTTTTCATATATATATATTGTTTGGAGTTTCGGTATATGCCATATTTGTCCAAATTCAAACATTTCAGATCGGTGAATCCCTATTGCGAGTAGCCTGTGTGCGGATTTTGGTCAAAGTGGCGTGTAAAACCTGAGCTGCTATGCAGTGTATTCTATACCGATTTAAGTAGACAAATTTATCCTTCAACGAATTTTAGTATAAGAAGCTATTGTAATGAAATTGACAAATGACGAATTGTAAACAAAAAACTGTTAGGTATTAAGCTAATATCCGATTTGTAGTGAAAAAGGGGAAAAGTGGCCCATGCGACTAATAGAACGAGAACAACGAAGTTTATCGAAGGAACATCTGATCGTCACCCCAAAAATCTGAAACTTAAACAGTCCAGTAAGATGGAAATACCTTTTTGCATCTAATCATTACATTTTAGGCATTGACTGAAAAACACTGAAACTATCTAGCTGTCTGGTACTTATCGAGCGCAATCCACAATTGAAGGACATCTTTTGAAGTCAAGTTAAGGCAGGAACTTCTACCTTGTAACGGTTTTTTTTTTAGATCTGTCGTATGGTTTTTTTTTATTATCATTTTTACAGCACCTTAGGTGTTGTCATAAATTTATAAATTTTCGCTTTTATAGTTGTGAACGGCGAAGGCTAGAAGCCATCAGCAAAATTTTTTATATGAACAAACAGAAACATTAAGGAGTCATTGATGCAGTGCGGTATTCTGTCACATTCCGGTCTATCTCGTTATCGCCCTTTGAACACAACGGACTAGTAACTGTGTTAATTATCTGTCATTTTTAAATACAGCGCCTTTGGGCGTTTGTCATAACTTTTTAAATTCCTGCTTTTATAGTTGTAACGGTGAAGGCTCGGAGCAAAAACACTGCTACATGCTACTTCTGCACGTTTGTTAAGAGGAGAATATCTGTGAAGAGCTTTGTGGTACTCAAGTGGTCCAAAAGACTTGGTGTAACAGCTTAATATTTTGATAATAATACAACATCGAAGGGTGTTGTCATAATTTTAAATTTTCGTATTTATAGTTAACGATGATGGCTTGAAAGCATCCAAATTGAAGCCTTGCAATATCCGGCGTTTATATATGAAACAAACGAAGAATAGTAGTAGTAGTTATTAGATTTTGTTAACCAATAACAGCACTATAGTGTTTGTCATAACTATTACGTTTTCGCTTTTATAGCCGCAATCATTGCCGCCGACAACAGCGTGTCTTTCGTGTATCAGCTCTCGAGAAGTGCCCCTAGTATAAATGCTCTTTTGAGTCGGGGCCTGGCAGTGCACAATTACATGTAGTCTGGTATTGATTGATAACTGTTAAAACAATATTTTTCGTTTCTTCATAAGCATCACATTCCTGTTCTCTTTCCAAACAATCATCTATTTTTTTTGTAGGATGGTTTAAGTCTACTTTATAGCTATTAAAGGGAACCAACCATTAAGGAACTTGCACTGAAATTTAACACACAATCTCTGTTCACATACATTGTTGTAAGTCTTGGAAATTTAAGATCAACGTAAACTTATTATTTCATAGATACACCACCGCATGTCTAAGGATTTTCCAGTTTTGTCTATCTCTTTTGTTGTTTCAATTAACTATATTTTTTAGACTACAGCCAATTGATATAAAAATGGAACGAGCAGGATTTTTGCATCCCAATAATATCAGCAGATCGTAGACAACAATTTGATTTTGCAGGGTATACTTTGACTGACATTAGCTTCATGAAATGCATCCCTAAAACTAACTAAAAAAAAAGAAACCAAATAGCTCTCACCCCATGCACTTTTGCTTGCATTCGTGTTTATTGTAAGTTCAATGGAATATGTTTGCCAAATTAATTTTATTTTGTAGTGAAAGCAAGAGCGAGAAACTCGAACCGTGGTTGATTCTGCAGCAAAATGCATTCCATCGAAAAAATGCAAGATAAGTGGTTTTTCATTTAAATTTTCCTCTGCATGGCGAAATTTGTATTTTTGTAGTGAGTGCGAGAACACGCTTAACACGAGAACTGAATGATAGAAAATACCATACCGAACACTGCTCCAGATAATTAAAAGGGAATCAAAACTACAAAACGATATTATTCTCCGGCGTATGTGTTCTTCTTTTGTGTATATTTTGTTCTATCACCCGACTGTAAGTGATAATGAATCTACATTTAATGCTAATTCTGTTCATTATTCCAGTTCCAATTTTTTTTTGTATTTTCTTTGTATCAAAATATACTTAATTTTTCTGCGGGAAGTTGTATTAAAAAAAGTAAACCCCAAGAAATTGTAAATGTAAAACCTACGCGCAGTGTCCATATGCATTACTATTGTATTTCTCTTTAAATTTTTTGTAACCACTTCTGTTAAAATTAGTTAAATGAAAATAGCATCAACGGAGTTAATAACTGTAATGTGTACGATTGGTGAATGCTATACAAATTTGTTATACATATTATGTATGTTCTATTTCCATGTCGAAAATCATCACTTAACAACACATAGTCAAACATTGCCTTAAACTTTTGTTTATTTATTTCTTTTTTAAATTAACGTTTGTACATTACATACAAGAATGAAGTGTTTTTTGTAATTGGTGGCAAGTGATATCCAAACATATATACTGACTGTTATATACCATGCCTACTGTAATACTTTAACAAGGTACCCACTTTTATACGCAATTTTTATTAGATCTTTGTGTTTCTTCAATCAAGCTTCAATATTTATTTTTAGAGTTATATTTGAAATGTTTTTCTCTTATACAAATACGCTTGCTTATACCGAATTAACTTGAACCATCCAGCTTGATTTCTAACTAAATAATATAAATATTAAAAATAGTCTGTTCCTAACTGTGGACACTGTCGAGAGACGAGAACAGAAGACGTAAAATATTTTGTAAAATACCCTATTGTATGTTTCCGTAGAATATTTTATATTTAAATGTTTCCCCTAACACATAAGAAGTAGAATTAGAGATTTCCAGAGATTGAATACACTGCTTAAGAAGAGGATCCGTAGGAAGATGTGTCCATGTCCGAGGGGCCGAACAGGCGTTTTGGGGTTTCTCGTAGGGTGCTGTTTTAGTCTCGCTTCCATTGAATGAAAGAGGGTTCCACTTACCACATCATTATCATCAACATCACAGAAGCACTTCTAAGAGGGAAAGAGGGATAGGAGTCAACCTAATCTGATACAACCGATGGCAGCTAGCAAAATTGAAAATCACAACTTTCGATGGCCGATATTTGAACTGGTAAATCCTCAGAGCAATATTGCGTTGGCAAAGTCTTCGTATCTTTCAGTCAGAGCAACACTTTCATACTGCATGCTGTTGCCAGAAGACTACTTTACAACTACACCACACTTGAGCTTGAGTTCGACGGGGAGTTAGCACGTATATCACCGCCACTGCCCCATGGAAGTAACTCAGTGAACATTTCATCTGGGTAATTTGTAACTGTTTATTTCGGCCGAAAACCTGTTCGTATATTCCAGTTGAATTTCGTAAAAATCGAGGATAAAGAGAAATCAATCGAGAGGGAGGAGCCGCTTCTATTAATGCATATCAAGCGTTTCTCAAGCAAAAGACCTTGGATACTAAACACTTCTGTTTAGTTTCCAGAAGACCAGTACACCATACTTAGCAGATGCTTTGACTGGGGAGTTAACACACTGCACCCCGCTGTTCCATAAGAGTGCTTCAAAATACGAATGCGGTAAACTTGGTGCATTTTTCTTACAACTGATCAGTATTTTTCAGTATAAATTAAACAACGAGCCCCGGTAGTCCCCTTAAAACTATCAAGGTGCACATACTTCCATTGTCGGCCTAACAGCAGATTACCCAATTCTATTAACAAAAACACGGCATCAGAAATCCAACGACATCGCTGTTCTAAGTACATGCAAACACCACGTTCAATTATCCCAATGGCATCGAAGTAGGCGATCGTACAAATACAAATGAAGCTTCTGTTTCCAACCACCTCTCATCTGGGTAACTTTTAATTGTTCAATCTCGCCGAAAATCTCTTCGTATATTCCAGTTGAATTTCGTTAAAATCGTGAAAGAAGAAGCAGGTGACACAATTTTGCGGCGGCGTTCATTATTGCTGCCAACAGATCGGACCATAAACGCTTGTTTGTTAGAAGGGATTTAGAGACCCAACAAAGTCATCTCTCACCTGGGTAATTTTTAATTCTTTATTCTGGACGAAAACCTCTTCGTATATTGCAGTTAAATCACCTTAAAATCGAAAGGGACAGCTCATTATCAGACGTTTTACAAAACATACCTTGGGACAGACTACATTTCATTCGAAGACGTCAAAGAAATCGACTTTGTTTTTTTGCTGATCATATTTGAGGACACGTGAATTTGTGCATTCTTTTGGCGTTGAAGTTCTGTCTCCATTTTCTGAATTCGAAGACGTGGATACTGGTACATCAAGAACTTAACAGCATCGAATAAACCAGGGGCTGGTAACATCTCAGTTATATATTTTGGAAGAAACATTCGTATTTTCAGTACAAACTGACCTTGGCCCATAATACCTGGCTCTGAAGTTTATTGCAATCAAAGCTCGATGAAATGGCTCCAGAGGATTTTCGTTACATACATCTCTATTCTAGACGATGCAGCCCATCCAGCTTAGAGTAGAAAAAAAATCCAACACCAATATATCAGCAGCGATGCTTTTGTTCTTTGCGCGACTATTTCTACAAACTATTGTGAAAGTATGCTTCGGGCGCCAACTTCAGTACATCTGTTCAGGAGCTACGCGGTAACTACTGACATTGTATCATTCATATAGCAAAACTGTTTTTCAGCGTCTTTTGGAAGATTTCAATTCAACACGTCTATTGTGGTGACGTAAATGACGTCCCCATCTGACTAGAGTTTTGCTAAGAATCGTTCAACCACTGGTTTTGTTAAAAACTGTCGAACATTGGATTCAACACAATGCTTGTGTGTGTTTGGAATGAACAGCATTTTAAAGGTCTTCCTGATTGTGTTGGTTGGTTCGCTTCCTGTGGAACAGCGCATCCCATACTTTCATCTGCTCTTGTTGCAATGTACTATGTGCCGTGGTTCGTCCCGTTGGTTCACCATGTGTACACACCGAGCAGCTTTTGTAATCTACCCGAGTCGGTAGGCATCATGGCGTAAATAGATCTGACGGCGGCGTGGGATACGTAGCACTGACGGCGGCGTGGGATACGTTGCATTGACTGGGGCGTGGGACCATTGACGGCGGCGTGGGAATCTCACTAGTGACTGCGGCGTGGGAACAATGACGGCGGCGTGGGACTCGGCTGGCGTATCGCAATGACTGCAGCGAGGGAGGCGGTTGTGGATGGGGTTGACTGCGGCGTGGGACTTTGTTGCGGAGCACTTTTGACGGCGGCGTGGGACTTCACTTGTTTTGCTGAATAGTGTTGACGGCGGCGGGGGACTTTATACAGATACGTGTATGCAAGCGAAAAAGTTTTGAAGGAGCAAGTCGCTCGATATTCGATTTGATTTCATTGGCAGAACTCTAGAATTTGTATCAACTGTTTCGAAACACTTCGTGGTTCCTACCTTAACGGGACTGCTAATCTTTCACGTGCATCTGATGTAAGAAATCAAATAATGTTTCCTATCCCATCATCAATTTACATATTCACTTGCTTGCTTCAGTAGAAGACATCACTGTTTTATGTTTGAAAAGACTTGGACATGCAATTCCCCAATTATTACATACCCTGAGGTTTACATTCAACTAGATACACATTAACTATTCAACTAGACGCACATTGACCTATTTAAGAAGACAGCTTCTTCCAGTCTCAATATATTCAATCATACTATCGCACCGATTAGGGAGTACCTACTTCTATTATGCCGACTGATGTGTAGAGTTTTTTCTTTCTTAATATTTTGCAATAAAGTCTGGTAAGAATTGTTGAAATAAATTTGAAAACAAAAATGAAAATAAAGAGTATAAACAAATGAAATATAAAAACCGCTGTTTTTGTTTAAGTTCAACATTTTCAGTTTTGGCAGAAGTGTAACATGAAACCTGGTAGGTAAAACAAAGGTGTCTTAGGATTTCGAGCGCCAATAACAGTAATTTAAATGTTTGAACGAGATCGTTGGAATGCGGTTCTCTAATTGGGGAAAAAGGGAGTGGAAATATATCGTTAGCCATGGTAAAGTTTATAAAAAAATCTGAGGAAATATCCCAGGACAATGAAAACATAAGAAATAGGAACAAAGGACAGAAAAATCAACAACAAAATATGTGTAAACACGAAAAAGGCTAGTTGTCAGACTCTCAGTTCATTTAATTGAACAATTGGACTCTCCTCAAAACCAAGACCTCAGTAGCGCAAGTGGTAGGCACTTGGCTCACTAGGCAAGGGATTACAAGTTCAATCCCTGGTTAGAGAAAAAGTTGTTTTAATAATTATACAGAGGACTGTACGTTCAATAATTAGCGACACTAGCATTATTGGTACAGTGAACACAAAGAGAAATTCCTCGAGTCCGGGGTCATATAGCAACTAGGGCATACCCAGATACTGTTGGTATAGGCGCTGCTACTGGGAGAAGACTGGGATATACATTTAGGCATCTAAATGTAAACTAAATTCACATCCATCGCATGAAAATTATATGATCCCCCTAGGAATAAATTTAAATATCACCAAAACTAAGTGATTGTTGTATTGCCAGACGCCTGACTGTAACCCATCTATGGATATCTGCGATGAAATCATGGAAAATGTGGCATAGATATTTCAAATATTTCGATTGACTGTGCTTTGTTAGCCTAATTGATGGCATAGAGACTTCCCTAAATATTGTGTGGCTAGATGAATAACTTTCCTTAAGACAGATATTTACAAGTAGTGGTGGATGAAGATTCCTCAGATAGATTCTCTATAAACGCTGGGGTACCACTCTATTTCGCTTCACATTATTTATCTTTTGCATATGAAAGTTTTCTTATAGCTTCTAACATAAACGACACTCCTATTTCCGATATAGCTGCACACCAACAGAGATTCAGAAATCTACCGCATAAAGCAAGACCTTTAATAAAATATTATTTTGTTTAATCTCTAAAAAACGTAGTATAAACCATTTACAAGAAAGAGCAAGTCCGCATTCCCGCAAATTGATAAGAAGAATAAAGTCATCAAATCAGAAGAATCCATGCATGCTAGACATCCAACTGTGATGTCTAGCACGCATTAAAATATGTTACTTCTATTGACAATTCAATAGAGTCCAAACAAAGTTAACTTTTCAGAAAGAAGAGATATTTTACACAACTTTAAGTCCAAATACAATTGTATTGTATATTATTGTTCTCATGAAATACACACTGACTAGGTATAACCAAATAAGTGCAACTGCCTTATAAACACTCTTCAATTACTTCAGAATTGAAACAGCGAAGACTTGCAGGATATCTGCAGATTATCCCTAGACATGTTGCATTACAAGACGGGCAGTTTAAGCTAACTGGCATACTGTCCATCTTACAACGATTGGAACAACACAGTATCTACCAATTTTTTTTTTTTTAAACGGAACAAGCAAACAATGTAACAAACTTCCAAAAGACATATTGCACCAATATAAAATCTACATAATCTGAAGGAGTTCCTATAGCGTTAGGTATTGGTTCGCCTCATATGAAGAATGTTTATAAAACACAACTTAAGCGGAGCAACAGAGCTGTGTTCTTAAAGACAATACACCTAAAACTATGCAAACAAAATTCGCATCCATAGTAAGACAATTATATGATCTAACAAAAATGCGTCAAAAATTCGCAATTTTGTCATCATAGATAGAGGACGTGATTTTTTTCATACTGCGACAATCAAATGTAAAATAAGGTTATATACCATTTTCAAAGTTTCAATGGACATTAGAGAGAATAGTTCTAGATAACCCAAAATCGCCAGACGCTAACCCCATAGAATCAATCCCAGAACATTAATTCGGTTTTTGAAAAGGACAAGGCCACGGTCCAAGCATAGCTGAAACGAATCTAAGAGAGAAACGATTTACAGACGGATGCTCGATCCTAGGACCTCATCTCTACAATCTATTCATCCATGACTTCCCCCATGAATTACAAGAAAAAACTTAGACTTTTCTCATGCAAAAACTTCCAAACCCAAACTAAATGATTCGCGAATACATATTTTTACAATGAAACTAATACCATTCCGTTAAGGAGATACGCCTTCCACAAATCCACAAACTATCCACTTCCAATAACGACTTCGTCAGGGACAAGACGGACTCCCCTGGAACAATGGAAGGTATCTCTTACCTGTCGGCATCTCGTCGCTGGACCTCAACAACGAACCCCATACAATTATCTGCTGCAAGGCCAACCCGGTTCACAATCGCGGATAGACTCCAATCCTAGGCCTATCTTTTTTTCAATATCTCTTACTTTATAACCCCATTTCCTCCTATGGGGAGATAAGAAATAATGTCCCTTTTTTTAGCGTTTATTTATTCACAATTTCTTTAATACCAATTAATAGTCTTAATAAACTTAAAGACTAGACATTTTTAACTTTTGCCAAAGTAAAAGACCATTATGTTTCGCATTACATGATATATAATTTGTTTGTTTAATAAAATTTTTATATTTTTTGTGAATTTTTGTAATATTGTTATGTACTATATTTTTTTTTTGAAAATAGGAAAATGTGAGTCAAAACCTATATAAAACTAAAACTTACAAGACTAACTTAACCTATCTAGGCCCTGTCATGTGATCTCAATTCCATCGACTAACAAGTCATCGTTAGATCAGAGATCACATGTCAGGGCCTAGTTCTACTTAACCTAAGTATCGGCTTCAGCCCAGTCTAGCCACCAGTATCGGTCTCTATTAAACCTGTTAGTGTTACTTTCATCGCGTTCAGGTATGCTAATGCAGTATCTCATTTGATCAGTGTTCCCGTCCCCCGACTCATAAAGGAATGTATCCACTTTCCAAGGCATTTCTGAAATACCCAAAATAAAATAACCCAGAGATTAATTCGTTTTCGCTAGCACTTGCCGAACGAACAAAGTGATTCCTTACAAGATCTACAATGACATTGTCAATTCTGGACACACCGGAAGCATCCAGAAGTCTTTTGTTTGAGAGGTAATGCCTATAATCGGAATGTGCACTCCTATACATCTGTGTGCAGGCTCTGAGATATTTGTGCTCGGACACTCGAAGCTTTTCCATATACGATTAACGTTCCACCACACTGGACTCGCATAAGTCAGAATTGGACGAACGAATGCTTGGTAACAAATGATCTTCACATCGGATCTAAGATATTTCGAATTTTTAGCGACATGAATGCCGCTCTTGTCTTGTTTAATTGAATATTTATGTGCTCATTGTAATACAGAAACTTGTCCAAATGAACACCTAAACATTTTAACACGGTCCTCTACTCGATCCGAAGACCATTTGAACTCGTTATTTTGAGATTTCTTCAGTCGCGCCTCAAATCTGAATTACCGCGTCTTTTTGGGGTGCGGAACAGTATGGATTTACATTTAGTATAGTTTATTTTAAGCTTCCATTTGGAGCAGAAAGCTTGGAACCTAACTTACTTAAACTTGCTTTGAAGTTGGATTTGAATGTCTTCAATTTTTGAGCCGCTTGCATACAGTGTAGCGTCGTCGGGAAATGCTAATGAATTATCGAGTTCCCAAAGTATATCAGAAATGTAGATATTGAAGAGTTGTGGAGCAGCTACTATGCCTTGTAGTAGACCATTATGGACATTAAAATCTTCAGCTGTCGAGTATTCTCTATCTGTTACGACAAATTTCTTTCCGTATAGCATCTAATGTAAACTTTACATTTTTCCCTAATCTTTTTTTCCTTTTACCCCATAGGGTAATACTAATCTTTTTTTAGTACAAACAAACGAACAAACATTTTTTCATTGGATTGGAACAGCTTAAATGTCAAATTATGTTTGTACCTATTATTTTATTTATAATACAATATTTTTATTGTACATAACATTCAAATTGATAATCGTTGACAATTGGAGGAGACTTTAGGTCCAAATTCAAATTGAATGTCCAAATTATGCTTCCGCTTGTTTTGTATTCGCGTTCAATGTTAACTCTTGAAATCAAAAGCGAACGTAGCCTAATTGAATGAAGTTGAATGAAAATTGACGTCTCAAATGTCAAAAGAAAAGGTTTCATTTATGAGCTTCGTTTTAAGTAAAAATTGTTGGTCGCATCTGCTATCTGCATGTTATAAACAAAGTTGAAACAATGGATCCAGACCCAGAACAACATTCTTTTTTATTTGAAATAATTCTAAACAGTAGAAAACCAATAATAATGAGAAAATTTTGCCCCGATTGGAAATGTTTTGATCGTCCAATAGATGAGTGGTGTAAGCAGTTTGACAGTGCTCCATTGAGAGGGAACCGCTTTATGTTTGAGCAAATGCCAATGAAGTTTCCGGACATTCCTCAGTGGGAGCGTTACCGTTCGAAGATCGAGTCTACATTTATGAATTTCCTTAGTGTGCATTCAAAGAATACTGAAAATTGGACAGCTTTTAATTACCAGCAAGCCGAGATAATACCACTGGACTGCCGCTATGATGTGGACTTTAGTTGTTTCGGTTTTCCGTATGCAGCCAAAGACGTTTCATTTTGGTTATGCTCTAGCGGTGCCAATACTCCATGCCACTATGATACATATGGATGTAATGTAGTTGTTCAAGTCTACGGTAGGTGGGTAGCTCAAATAAGTGCTCCTTATCAAACCCATTTTTGTCTGCCCATAGAAAGCACTGGATTTTATTTCCTCCGGAGACACAGCTAAATCGCACAAGAGTACCATATGAGGAAAGTAGCGTTTATTGTTCGGAGAACTTTTATTCACCACAAAATCTCAGTTCACTAACAGGTAAAAGAACCACGATATTAAAACTGGTATTTTATAAACATAAATTAAAAACGTTACAGTTGCCAGGCAAAATGCATTTGAATGTATTCTTGGAGAAGGCGATGTCCTTATAGTTCCAAAAAACTGGTGGCACTACGTGGAAAGTATAGACGTATCTTTAAGTGTCAACGCATGGATTCCATTGGTCTGTGTCATTTTTTTGTTTTGCTTTAATCAATTTGATATATTGCATTTATTTTAGAAAGAAGATATTAACTCTCAAATTAAGGAATGTATCGTTAAGTTCATAGTTGAACAAATAGTAAGCAGTAAATCAGCAGAAGAAAAGCAATATATCTTAAATCCAAATCAGGTAGATATGACTGTAAACTTATTAGCAGAACTTTGTATATTAGTTGTGTGTGAGAGCGAATCATTTCCCAATCAAATATCCCGTTCGAAATTCTGCTCTACTTTATGCGTTATTCGTGCTATATGTATATCAACAATACGTAGATTAGGAATGTTCAATGTTCATAGAAAAAATACATCGATGTTTTTCCGATATAATACATCGGATCACATCGATGTTTAACGATGTTTCCGATGCATCGAATAAAAAGGTTTTCATGCTACAAAAACAACATAAATCAGCTAATATAGGATGGGAAATAAGAAAAAATGATTATATTCAATGTTTTAATTTTTTACTGAAATACAGTTTTATTAAAATTCATTGAAATTACAAATCCCAGTTCTTGTTCTCTAAACTCTGCATGCTGAATCCTGTTTCGCTGCTGATTCAGCACTTTTGACGCTTTGAAAAACAATCGCTCCGATGGAACCGAACTGGCTATCATAGTTAAATACTTAAAAGCAACTTTGTAGGGCTTTGAAAACTGCACTTTGTAGTCGCACCACACTTCCAACGGATTTTTTTTAAGTCGGCCAACAGGTGTCCTCAAATAGATCGAAAGCTCGTCACTAACACTTTCTTCATTTTTGGTGGACTTCCAATTACGATGAACTAACTTGTGATGGTCACTCCAAAGGCTGAAATCTTCCGGTGCTAATGTTCTTTCCACAGAACTTTCTGAGTCTGTTTCTCTATAATTTATTGTATTGCATTAGCACATACTACGGATCTTCAAAATTCAGTTTCTGGAATAGTGGATCCAATAATGTAGCTATTGCTAACGGATTCACAAGTTCAATAGAACCCATCCCTTTTTTGATTTCTGCTAGTATTAGTTTTTGTACTTGCAATACTAATGGATCATCAATCACAAGCCCTTTAAGTTTAGGGAGTATACAACGAATTAACGACATAACTTTACTGCGTACAATAATTATCGCCAGATATTTCTTTCGTCGCGGCATCAAGTGGACGCAAAATATTGATGAGCGATGCCGATGCCAGGACAGTTAGCATTGGAGGTGCAATTTTGTGGCAAATCAAAATGTCACTCATAGCACTCTGTTCCACACTCTATTTGTTTGTGTCTCGCTTTACTATACGTGCAAATCCAACGTCGCGTCGTCTTGTCGTGTTCATGTTATTTCTTTTATTTTGTAATCTATGTGTTAGTGCTCAATTCAATAAAGTCAAAATAGCCAAATAGTGCAAATACATCGATGCATCGTCAATCATCGAAAGCATTCGATACATCGGATTTATTTGATGCATCAATGTTTTCGATGTATCGATGTAAAATGAGCAATCCTAACGCCCATCCATCTCATTTTCTTAAGATAGGTTCATCTATGCAAATTATCCTAGGATTGAAATTAATATGCAATTTAGCATTGTGACTCCATTGTTAAGCAACTTTATCTTCGCTGTCGTTAAGTTCCTTTTATTCATACATTGTAAAACGTATGTAAGGACAACTTCGGCATGTAGTTTTTCTTTTAGACAAGAATGTATAAAAGATAATGGATACACTTCATCTTTTAAGTTATATTAAGTTTCTATACCTATTATTATCAGTGAATGAGAAGCACAAGGATTTTGAGTAATTTTGTCTAATTTAATTCACATTCCCTTCCAAAACATAAACTAAGCGCTCGTTGCAGGAACGTTTGATCCTGAGTTTAAGGCCTCTATCGTCAGCAAATGATAACGTATGCAAATTTATCAAGGTCTATAGCTTTTCATTCCGGTAAAAGGGTATTGACAAACTCGCAAATGAGCACGAAAACGGTTTTAATTATTTTTTTTAGGACATTAAACAGAAACATCTAGGTCAATACTTAATACACAAACCTGCTTGGATGTTTGCAGATGTTTATTGGGTCTGCTCTGGAATTGTTGGTGGAAATATGTCTTCCAGAAGATCGTTCCATTGTTTCCTTGTTCAGTAATAAAACGAATTCTGTTACTGTGTTGTTAGTTTCATTTACCGTGTCCCTGTAACCTGAAACTTCGTGTCTTGTAGGTCGTGGAAATAGAACGACGAAGAATAGAAGATTTCTCTGAACATCAGCCGTTATAATATCTGTTATAAAGAGACAGATCTCCTATAAATCTTCGCTGCGCCAACGGTTGAAGATTTGAAGTAAGGGAAGAATCTTATGTGCAGCTGAAATGGAGTGGACGAAACAATTGATACCTCAATAATCAACCCCAGCGTTTATAGAGAATCTATTTGAAGGGATGACATTATAAGAAAGTTTTCCATCCAGCCGTACAGTATTTGAGGAGTTCTGTATGCTGTCAATTTGGCTACCAAAGCCTGTGCCAAACTCGATCGAAAACCTTGGAAATCTGCTAAAAACGATTCCGTCAGGTCTAGTTGCTTATTTACAGTCTAAATTGTTCAGTATGCCTTATTCCTCGGGGTGAACTTGGTCTATCGTTGGTGGGACCGTTTGATGTTGAATTTTCTGAAAATATTCAAGCAAATAAGTCGGCCTTTTCTTTTTTCTTTGTAGCGATCCATCAGTTCTGATTAAGGGAGCGAATTGAGAGTGTCAATAAGTCTCCGAGACAAGCAGAAGTTTCATAGTTATTTTTTCGATGTAGGCATTCTTCTTTTTGGGTGCCTATATTTCGCTGGTTGATGAAAACTAATATTTTCTGTTTAGCTGGATCTAAATGCTTTCTTGTTTGCTAATACAACTTGCTCGCATTTCTTATTGAGCCATTGTTTGTTGGATCCTGCTTTTTTATAGAGCGAGGAACGAATATTTCCATACCCAGAAGAATAATCACACACACATATATATATTGGTTTCCTTCATATTTTGCTTATATTTTCAATTTTATATGTTTCCATAAAGTATATTGTTTCTATTTTATATTTTTAGTTAGCATTGATCACTTCCAGTGATGAGTTGTTCAGGATTCTTCGCTTCTTATTAGAAAGCATTAGATCTTCAGAGAAATCCGTTGAAGATAGACCAGAAGATACCAAATACCCGTACCAATATCTAACGGAAACCGAAGTAAACGACCTAATTTCAAAATCAATATATGATATCAGTGTCTTGAGTCCGCTTGCCCCCAATAAATTTGACAACATCATGCTTGCTAAAACTAAACGTTGGACTGACATGGAACTCCAGGACAGCACAGAAACTGATCCCATGTTTGAAGCACTTTTAAATGCCATCTGCCATCCGAACGTGATAAAAAAGATAACAGATCAATTTCTGAAAACATATTCCAGTGGTAATTAATTTATTTGTTCACAATCTATGTACAATCATAACACATAACGTAAATACAAATAATAATATTTATACCTCTTCAGATAGTCTTTCTTATTTCTAAATGCTTGAAAACGTTTATGCCCATTAACTACTTTTAAATAAGTTGCTTAGTTTTAAGCGACTACTACAATTTAGTTACACTATCACAGGTTTTCTAAAATTAATTTAATTTATTTGATTATATGTACAATATAATGTTTGTTATTCCTTAGGAACTTTGGAATTTGCGACTCTTGACGACAAGGAAGTGGTCGACTATCGTCTACTCTGTGCCATGTTAACTTCCCACAGTTTTAGGTAGTTATCTAGCACTTCCCGAAACCATTCTTGTTTACCCGTGTCTGTAAAAATTACATTTAACGCTTTTAGATCCAGCTGCATGATAGCTTCGTTTCCTAGCAATGTGTCAAGAGATCGCAGTAACGTTGTGTTGCCGTGCAGCTTAAGTAGAGTCACATACTTGAAGACGTAGTACTCATATTGCAGTTTCCGTCGTGCCCATCGTTCTACTGTAGAGTTTCCGCTTGCCGTTCGTATTTGTCCCAAATGCTCTGCATACCATGGTGCAAAGTAGTTGTACAAGTCTAGTTTCGAGAGACCACTGATACCCTTAGTCTTAAGGCGGTCTTTAATCATTTGATAGTTTTTCCGGTTATAAACGAAAACCTTTAAAATGAAAAAAAAAAATACAATTAATATATGGTCTTAATTTTTATATTATTTTTACTGTAAAAAACTTTAAACCTAAATCTGTGTCTGGTTCAATGATTGAATTTACTTAGTCTAACGGATTGCCAAAAAAGGAGAACGAGAGATAAAGCTTGCCTTAGAAGTATTGACCTTTGTAGGTAGAAAAATAAACATCTTCATCGGCGAGGTTAAAACCTCCATAAGACTAACATCCCACATTATTGCATCCCTGTCTTTTGTTTTTGCCTAGTAATTGCTATACTCATACTATTTTCACCTTCTAAAGAGTCAACAGATGATATATCGACATGCGAGTTATTTGTAGAGTGTTTTAATTCAGTTTTTGTAGAACAAAATGAATCTACCAACAATAATTATTCTGAAATCGATCCTATTGCTGATATTGGATCACTTTATTCAACAAAAATGGACATGATTAACAAAATTAAAACACTGGAACATAAATCGAGTGAGCTTGATGGTATTTCCCCTATTATTATCAAACATTTCAGTTATACCAAAACCTCTAGAAAAAACAGTTAACGCAAAATGTCCTTCCACGTCTTAAATTATATTAGTTTTTTCAACACGGATTTGTTACTGGTAGATGTTTACTAACACAAATAGATGTTATTTTTACTTTTTTCTCCAAAGTACTCGATAAGTTGTATAAAAAAAAATCAAATTCTTTAGGTATTCCCTCAAGATGTGGTTATTCATTTATTTGAATGTTGAAAAAAAAAGAAAAATTAATTGCACTGGTTGATTTTAGTGATGGTCATAATCGAATGATTTGAAGAATTGAGACATTAGTACTCGAGTGATCTGTATAATCCAATGATCATTCGAGACATCCAAAAATCTTAATAGTAATAGGAAAAACAAAATATGACATTACGAAAATCGCCGCAAACGAAGCAAACGATTATTTCATTCGAATGCTCCCATCACTAGTTGATTTCCATCATTTTTTGGTGTTCTGATAGGCTACCTATCTTATTCAATTATAATATCGTCGGTTCAAAGGTAAAAGTCGTTAAGTAGGTACAAAATTGGTGAAAATGTGTTTTTTTTTTTAAGAAAATAAATATAATTTTTCACGATTTATAGCTGGAAATAATTACCGAGGCATAATTGTAATTTTTACAGGAATTACGAAATTATAAAAATTATTAAGTGCAGCCATATAATTCCTCTTAAAAGGAAAAAATCCCTATCTCACTTAGTTTTGTTTTTCAATGCACATAGTGGCCGTGATGATAATTTTTTTCTTTTTATCGCCACTCTTTTGTCAGCTTTTAGTAATATGATCATTCAGCGGAAAAAAACTTCATTATTTTTGCGAATGCTTTTATTTCTTTTTTGCGTACACTATCTTGTGAGCTTGCCAGGATCAGTATTGTTTAAATTTTTAAAATCGTTGCTTTCAACAGTCATCAAAATATCGTTATTTTGTGATACCTGTGGTCTACAAAACAGAAATCAGCAAAGCAGCTATATTGCTCTAAGCAGTTCAAAACATACCTCATTTACAAAAAATAGATTTATAGTTTTTAGAGTCAAGGCCTTCACAAATGGAGTGCGATTCTACGGATGAAAAAAAATATGAAAATGGCTACAAACTTTCTTGACCTTAAATTTGAAAAGGATACTCCTGGAATCGTGCAATGTATGGCCACAGTTCCAACTTTTGCAATGACGGGCTATGAAGACGAAGATTCAACAAGAACTATACCAGCTGTACAGCGACATACCCCTAGTCAATAAATTCCGCATTGGACGCTTAAGATGACTAACGAACGAACAAAAGATAGTTTCAACTATAAAATATAGATGTTTGGGGGATCTCATGCACCCTCTTACCAGGGTAAGTTACCCTTATCAAAACAAAAATAAATGGATTTGGTCAAACTTCCAACCCATTGTCTTAAAGATCCAGAGCGCTTGCCAGAAGCTGATTATTATAAGAGTGATGAAAACTCAAGTGTTTTCGTTAAAAAAACGTTGCTTTGCTTATTTTTATTTAAAATAAATACCCTTAAAACTACTTTTGTGTACAACACAATAACGTTGGAAATTCCATAAACGTAAAAATAATTATGTACATTTATCTTAAAATCATGTAAATGAACGGTTTTTTATGCTTATAGAAATTGGGATATGAAGTGCATAGAAGTAAACAACAAGCTAAAAACAAAAATCCATTTTATCTGCATAGTTGGAATTTTAAAATCAAAATGTTTTTAAATTGAATTATCTCCTTTTTGTCGATGAGAGTACGATAAGTTTGGCGCCAATAATTGATAACGAAGTTTTGTAGAGGGCTCAAAAACGAGCATTTTTTTACCATGGGAGGGGGACATATCTCGCAATTTTAGAAAAAAAAAAAATGATTTTAATGTTCATCTTTCTAAGAAATGCACAGCAAATCATTTAGCGTTACCCAGAATGCACCACGAGGTGTTAGGCCCAGTCAGTAAGTAAAAATTAATTAGAGCAACGAACTTAAGAAAAAAAATATAGATAATATTACAGTTTTGAATTATTACACTTACAACTTGTGGTGTCGAATGGATGCAAATTTGTGAGAAGAAATGTAAGATATTTTCATTTAGTTATATCAAAGATTATGAATTCTATACAGACGCATTGAGAACACAAAACAGAAACTTTTGCTCAGTAGCTTCATGGTACGGGCGGGCTGTGCCAGCACGACCCGCCATAGAACAATTTTTCTTATATGGAGTGCGTTATCTGTATAGAATTCATAAACTTTGGTTATATTCAGCCCTATAGTGGTATCCGTCGGAGCGGACAAATTTCCGCAATTCATATTTCGTCGGAGGTTTAAATTCCATTCAAGGTACCTTTGTGTCATCGAAAAAATACTACATAAACGCGACGGATTTACTTCACTTCAATTCGTAAATAATAGCGTTTTCGATTGGGATACAAAAATCACTTTTTTTATACTCTAGAGCACATTTTTTTACTCTATATTTATTTTTTCGTTTTCGATTGGGATACAAAAAGCACTCTTTTTTTTTACTCTAGAGTGCTTTTGAAGAATCTGGATTCCAAGTCAGATTTACACCAACATGCACCAACATAAAAATATTTAACATCTGACTTAATATGTCAATTTGAAGTTTGCATTTCGCAGTTTGATGATTAAAAAGTGATTTCGGGGAAAACTATAATTATAAATTAAAATATTTTTGGATAATCATGTTCTAAAATTCATAAGCTTTGTTTTGACACCAACTCGCCAATGGTGGAGTTTATAAAAAAGCCGCAATGAGTAAAAGAATATTTCAAATGATGGTTTACATTGATAGCTAATAGCTATAATTGCGGCCTAAAGATAAACAATAAGCTTTAAAATGGCACACTAACACACACAGAAATTCAGAGTAACCACTTTAATGTTCGATTGGGACGAAATCTGAAATCTGAGAGTAAATCTAAAAATCCCAATCGAAAACGCTATAAATTTCGCGCACTTAGCTGTCAAAAATTTGCAGGAAAATGCATCTGATGCACTTCAACGCGATTCGCCGGGATGCGTTACAAAATGTCGGAGAAATATTCCGACGGATATCTCATATAAGTTTGTCCATTAAATACAATAATACACTCTAATTCACTTTAAACCTTTGAATAAAACTGTAAAATGTTGTAAAAACTTAGTTCTGTAAAGATAGAGGATTGCTTTTATCTCTTAAACGTTTTCTTTCAATGGACTCACACCAATTTATTTTCAAAACATTCACAGAAAAACAGTATATTTGACATTTGTTGGCCATGAAACATGAATGTGTCAGAATTGTACTAGTACAATCGTATGGAAATCACTCACTCGATAACTGATGTGGTAATTTGACCTGGTATAACAAATTACCCGATTATAACGCTCAATGCTTATTACGTGGCTTAAAAACACTTTGAACTCGAATGAAGCTAGTAGGTGTTATGTTCACCTACTATTGTTAGCCAGCTTTAACACCTATGCACCAGTGAGCCATCTACACCCAAAAGATATGTTCATAGCGAATAACTGCCAAAATTAAACAATAACAAGATGGGAAGTTCCGACGAGTGCGAATGATCAAATACTTGATTGGCATTTAAAAAAATAACTTTCCATATCTTTTTACTAAATGAACAATTTTATAACCCAACTACTAGAAATCTTTCAATTAAATCTATCCTTTTGGAAAAGTTTTTTTTTTGTTCTTCTACTTAGAACTTTGTTTTTATCAATTAATGTGAATGTTGTCTTTCAGAATTAAACAAGTTCTTAGAACTTATTCAAAATAAATTAATATATACACATATGGTAGATTAAATGAATACCTTATGTCATGTAGTATACAAAAAACTACTTCAAATAGACTTTACATACCTGATAAAGTGAATTCCCAGTAGTATATGAATTTATGTAGTGGGTTCCAAATGCTTCCATAAATTTCACAGCTGATGTTATATTTCCTGTCTGCAGTGAGTTTACTCTCTCAGAAACATCTGCCTCAAGAGATTGATCAGGCGGGATACTTATGTTAAGCTTTCCAGTCTCACGAAATCGTACGACCCTTACTAGAATGTAGGAATAATCGCCGCGAACAAATGAAGTGTTGATTCCCAACTTCCGGGCAGCGATATCTGCATGCCATCCACCTGTGAATGCTTCCCATGGTTTGTCAAGTCGTTCAATTGTAAAATCGCGAAAGTACGCCTGGTACAATTGACGACGATTGTCACAAAATTCCATGTGAAAATCTCCACGAAATTTTCCCGGCTCATTTTCATCCCGAGTTTCTGTGAGAGCGTTTAAGTTCTGTAAGTGACAACAAAAAAGAAAATCCAAAAATGAACACATTTCAAAATATAAACCCATAGCAGTATACGTACCTTGTAAATAGTTTTAGTTGGCTCTTTGAAGAGCCATCGTTCGGTGTCATTGTAAGAAATTACTTTCATCGATATACTTAAGTAGCCATAGCGTACAAATATGTTTATGGCCTTACCGATTCTCAGCTGTGACTCGTGGCTGCCACCAAAACAAAGATCACCAGCTAGCAGGAAAAGAGCCAGGAGCCAAATAAAGCCATGAGTATGGTTCATTGCTCATTTAAGTGGGTTTAGGAATACAAATCGTCACCTAAAAATAAAGTAAAATTAAATACATTAAAATTAAAAAGTGGCGTAGTCTGTACGACTAATTATATAAAATGTCATACTTTAAAAACGTCTGTACTATGGCACATATACATTTATTTTGGTTTGGCGCAACAGACTCGTTATTACCCAGGGCCTAGCATTCTCACAACCATTCATGTGTTCGTGTTGCAGGACCTCCTGTTTTATGCCGACTACGAATAATTTGAAATAAGCTATTCTTAACAATTAGTACTACTCGGATTTTCAAATCTTTAACCATCCTGGAAAAAACCAAGAAGTCCCAGTTGATATCAACCACATAATTATCGATTAAGCATTCATAGACAAAATATACAGAGTCACTTGCAGGATGGCGATTGGAATACTCGCTGCTCCATCAAGGTCGGTATCGTCCCCACCGAAACATTCGATAGAAAAATAGGATTGAGTCATTGGACTTGTTGAGATGAACTCCCAAAACTGCCAAGCCGACATCAGAGGCACAATCTTCCATTCCTAGCATACACCGATAATGTTGATTGATAGGACTAAATGAGATTTCATCGTCTCGTTTGCGAGTACAAAGAAAGCAGCCTGGTCTACCAAGTTTAAGCATGGATCGTATCAAAACTGGATGAAGAAACTCTTGGTCTCAACTTTATTATATGTCTTAAGTAAGTAGTAAAGGAAGACCCAGCGTGCACATGTTGAAGTCTTATAGAAACAGATCTCTATAGACAATTTTAAATTTCTTGAAAATGGTGTGCAAAGTGCAAAACAAGGGGGCAAATTACAGAACAAATTATAAATCAATTAAAAAAATTAAAGGGTGCTGTTGTAGAGAAAATTAGTAGTACTAAAATAATAATCTCTGCTATATCCAAACTCAGCAACTCACTTTGCAATCGCATTTATGTTGTGAGGTTATCAATTCCGCTCTTTTTTCTTAGTTTTTTTGTGTGTTTTGCTTTAAACAGGTTAGGTATATTTCTATGTTTTAAAACATGAAATTCAAAAATCATTTCTGCAGCCATACAAAGTATCTAATTGTTTTCCTGCATACTGTTTGGATGAAAGAGATAATGCCTTTGTGAGGGGGGTAGTTTCCAGATGTACTTTATTGATGAAAGTACTAAAGTACCCTTTTCCATAGGGGTATATTCGTTTTAACAAATAGTTTGTAAAAAAGAGAAATAATTTAGATAGACAAATTATTAAAAAAACGGGTATACTACGTTTTTTCTAAAAAGCGGGCGTGGCAGTGGTCGGATTTCCAACTTTTACACTTGTTATGAGCAACAAAGAGCACGTGTAACAAATTTCATAATTTTAGCTCAAAATTTACGGCCCAAAAACTGGTAACGGGCGGACAGACATGGGTAAATCGACTCAACTAGCGATTTTGAGTCGATCCATATACTTAAATTATTTCTCTATGTTACAACTATGTGTAAAAACTAATATAACCCCTTAGGATAGGGTATAAGAAGTGGTACTTGGAAGTGTCTTTATATGATATTCAGACAACGACGGGACGCCTCAACCCATTTTTGGGGCGCTTTTTATAAAACTAAACTTTTTTTCCATTCACAGTTTTTGGGAATGTTTATTTTAAACATGGGATGGGATAGGGTATTTAACGATTCGCAAAGCGGATTGTAGCCTTCTCATATGTTTTTTTTTCTATCGCCATTCTACTTATTATTCAACATAATTGAATATGCAAGTACCTACGCAACAAAAACACGTGCGTAGTGGTTTTGTTTATGTCATTGATGTTCGATTGTGTTTTGATATCATTAGGTATATGAATGAATGTTTTCAGACAGTCGTTGTAACTTTGAAACCACGTGCTGAGAACGAGTAACATCCAACGGATGTTGAAGTCTTATTGGAAGCCAATAGATACGCGATTGGAATAATTGAAACCAATTAAATAATTGAGCATACTAAATTTACGGTTTTTAAGTTTAAAGGAACCTTAGATCATTTTTAAACATTGCTAGAAATAATGTACATTTACCTTACGTATGTTCCATATCTAGATTTTGTATCTATAATAACTATTGTCATTTTAGCCAATCAAAACTAATAAAATGATATCTCACCATCGAAGAAGGTGGTTCCGATATACATACAAAGTGTTTTAAAATAAAACTGTCAAATGATAGAGGTGCGATATAAATTACCCAAACCATAGCTTGTAAGAAACGAAGATGGAAAATTTATTTCATTATACAGGTTTTTAGGGATGGTTTTGAATGGACTTCCTCCTTCATTATTATAAGCACCGACAGAAACATGTTCCTCGTATGGACTAATCCAATAGAACCCGTCACTTCGACATTCGCAACACGACTTAAAATTTACAAATTTTAAAAGATCTTGTTTGTGTCAATAACCTGAACGTTTGCCAGTTCATTTCTACGATTGTTAGTTCACTGACAATAACATATTGACAAATGCCTTAGTCAGATCAAAGGCACCTACACATTTCCATTTGCGCTATCAATTGACGAATGAACAGTTAAGTTAAGTTTGATGAAGCTCTGTTCTTATTGGTCAATCAATTGTCAAATGCAAGTATTTATTTTAAAAGTACTCTATTTAAGTAGTTACATTAACTGCCTACTGAAATACAGCCCACTACATCCGAAAACACTTTGAAATACAATTTCCTTAGAGAGTATTTGAAAAAATGGAGACAAAATATTTGTAATAGGCCATTTTCAAGTACACACTACCTACATTGTAAGTACACGTACAGGGTACTTGGTAAGCGGTACTGCTAACACGTAAATATGTTTGCACATAAGGAACGGATTAGACGTGAAGAAGTCTCCCCAGAAGCTTGCAGATGGTTGTTAACTCAGCTATTGTTTTTAGTTTTACTGAACGGGCTGGAACTTTAGGTATTATGGTTCGTTTCAATCTCTAACGTCTTGAGATGATTTCGCTAAGCTCTCTTGAAAATCTGAGAGCTTAGCAAATATGATCTCCAAATATTCGGAAGAGATTTGTTAGTTAGTGTAAAATATTTCATAGTTTTAAAAAAATTGGTTTATGTTTATCAACCACTTAGAAATAGAGGTTACATGTTATTGTCAAAGCATGGACGCTGTATTCCTCTACAATTTGATTTGCGGAATAAAAGGCTTGTACTTTTCTAAGACTAACCAAAATGATCACATCTTTGGAGGTATTAAACAAAAACGCAAATAGGAATTCTTGTATTGCCACTTGTCACCAAAATATCATTAATTTGGAACAGAAACATTATGGATATGGAAATCGACACTTGAGAAAATCCAGTGATTATAGAGAATCTACCTAAACATCTATCTTTAAGAAAACTCTCCATCCAGGCACAGGACATGTGCATAATTTTGTTCTTCATTGCTTCCGGGGTTAGTGAGCACAACTAACCCTGTGGCTGTAGCAAATCACTCTATTATATTACCAAAATCCTGTACGCCTACACATTGGACTTCTTGCTATCAAACAGACAAAAACGATAACTTTGCTTTTGTCGAGGCCGAATGTGCTAGTTCGATCTTTATCTGTCCATTCTTAAACCTATTTCGCGAAGCAAATAATGTGCGATTATATTATCAAGGTCGTCGACAGAGCCGTGACTTACAGACTATTGACCAATTTCCGCGTTGATATTAATTGCAATATAGATGAATTCATGCAAGTCAAATATAATCCAAACAGTTGACATTACATTTCGTTAATTTTATAAGTAGATACCTTGTCCTATCTTAGATGAATCTTCGTCTATTTTGGCCAATACTAATGAAATGACCATTGTTATTGGATAAACAAAAGTTCTGTTTTTTTTTATAACGTTTAAAACCAGGAAACATTATCTACCTCTCATCAATTAGTATTCACCAATCACTAACTTTGCATACCTATACCTACTTACATACATAGGAATATAAATATAATTTGTATTTTCGCCTGTAAACTAATCTACACACGTCAATAGTACAAGCAGTAGTATACAAAGAAAACTGTAATCAGCCTCAAGTTCAAGATCGGCTTCGACAGTAATTTACACAATTCCGGAATAAGCTTGGCGAAAGAGAGACACCGCTTGTTGCGCAACAAATGCTGCACACGAACTCTGCTTACTCCGAAACCTTAACAATTCAGCAAACATCTTCATGTAAACATTTTCTTCATCGTGTTTATATACACCGAATGAGGAAAATGAAAGATAAATGCAAAAAAAAAGAAATATATACACGGAGGTAGCTAGCAGCTGACAATCCAAAACTTGCCAATCTATCTACCCGATGAGCGTTCGATGATCTCCATCATAATTACCACCAATTGTAGGCAAACCTGCTCACCTTGACTTATCATGCCTTTCTTTGTTGTTTGTATGCTTCTTTTATGGGTCTGTTCGGTATCAACAGACTGTTGTTTAGCTGAACTCGGAATTGGCATGTTTTTTGCGTACCCGAAGGTACAAAGATGTAATACAATACACACACAGTAGGTATCATCTCCTCTATCAATTACAGCTTTAAAGATATTTAAGATTATGACGCCTCAGACCCTGACCGCAGTGTATCTAGTGCAAACTTTGGCATTCTAAGCACACTACGGTCTATAGTGTTGACAACTACTACATACTGTCCCAGTTTTCCAGCGGTAATGTTGATCTTCATGACCATCACTAGTCTGTTTTCATTTTGTATTCAATGTGTGTCTGCATATTGAATTTCGACGGCCGTTACGGTTTAGCACCCTTTATAATGTTGCGGGTGGCTCTAAAGCGGGAAACTTGTGAGGCAATTTGTAACACATACAAGAGAATGGTAAAACAAAAATTGTTATGGACGGTGGCGATGACGACGAAGTATATTTTTTAATTTTTCTGGGCACCATGTTTAATGGTGTATATTTGGAAACAATGTGAAGGTAATATACACATAAAAACGTCGTTACCAAACTACCACAGATACCTTCTACGAATGAATCCACGCACAATTTTAAGTAAAAAAAATAAAATAAAATATTGGTGTACATATTATGAGTGATGATTTGTTACACCTGGGTTTATTTAAAGGTCACCTCAAGAGCAGCAATGACCTACGCTATAATTTACATTCAATGATAAATTAAATTGTATTTAAGTGTTCAATTAAATGTTGTACACGAATACCTAAAAAAATACTTGTTACCGCAATAAGCTAACTAACGGCATGTAGTTATGTATTATGTTTAATGAGCATAGATGAAGTCTTCATATGACCCATATTATAACCTAGTCCCAAATGGCACCAAATCAAAATACCATTTCGAAGTCTCAGCATCGCATGTTTAGATCTCATCCACTCTCTCTAACAACGATTTTGACAGGCTCACAGTACAGTATCTGCTTATGTAATGTATTTTTGAAAGCAGTTATTTTTTTAACGAGACTGCGAACTTTATATGCCTATAGGTACAATGTAACTATGGAATAACTGAAGTACATATTGATGAGGATTGACCTACTCTGTCGTTCAATTTTTTATTGTGAGAATATATAAAGAACATGTTTTTAAGAATTGCTACAATATATGGCAATGTATTGCAAATTTGTATAAAAAAGCTGAAAAAGGTTTGCGTTGCTTTCCATCCACTTATCATATCCTTAGGAATTCTAGCGACACATTTAACATCCTAAAACAGTCCCGGAAGCATACATGCAAATTCATAAGTTGATACGATCAGAACCACCTGAGTCGTAAAACGATGAATAAACAAAACTAACAAGTGGTGGGTGCACGACTGGGTCATACGTACTTTTTTTAAATTTACATTTTAAAAAATAACAAAAAACGCAAAAATTGTGTATAACTGCGAACTGAGGTGGGTTTTAAAAAAATATATCTGGAATAAGGGCTTCAATCTATAGCTTCTTCTTTTATTTGTGAATGCGAAGTTATTATTTTTGAAGAAGAGCACCTCCTGCTTCTCATGACAGTGTTACTTGGAGTTGTGAAAAAACTAAGGTGTTGTCACTTTCGGGATTTGCCCTAGAGGCCCTTAGTAGTCAAAGCTAAACACTGCAACCAGGTTTTATTAGAGAAGTTATTCCAAATTTATTTTATTATTATATAACTAAATAATAGAGTTTGCAAGTAGTTAAAGAATTTTCAAATTCGGGAAAGTGGTCGATACAAATTTATTAAGCATCTAACGAAGGAACAACGTTTTGAAAAAAATTATTGAAACATTCTAATTAATAAAAAAAATCATCATGAGCGACGAAGCACATTTCGACTTGGCTGGCTTCATTAATAAACAGAATAGCCGCTATTGGGTTTGGGTGGTACACTGAAAACCCTTGATTGATGAAATGACCAAAGACTACTACACTCTCGTAGAGTTACTGTATGACAGTTACTACGATCCCTTATAGAGTTACTGTATGACAGTTACTACGATTCCCTTATTTGACTCCTTCCGATTCTTATGGGGGTACTTGAAGAAAAAGGTGTGCATCAACAAACAAACCACGACCTCGATGCTTAAGGACAAGCTTAAGGACATCATAAGAAACGAAAAGAAGTCTTCGAAATTGTTTTGCAAAATTTGCTTAAAAGAGCTCGACTTTGTACTACGAACATATGCGCCGAGTTAATATTGTATTAAGATAGCTAACAATCAAGTACCATTTTATTGGAATAGCTAAGATATAGATTTGACATCATATACTTCGTTTCACTTGAATAGCACACACTATTTTTTTTTGTTTCTAGAGTTTTCTAGCAAATACTTGAAATTTGCGCTCCATCTCCGGCCACATGATTGTCAGACTTACTATCTCAGGGTTTTCTATCCTCTACTGTCAGGTTTGAATAAAATTTCGAGTCTGAAAACAAATAAAAGGATGTTCTATAGAAGCAAGTGAAAATAAAAGGTGTCAGAAAAGTTACCACTCTATCGGTAACTTTTTTTTTGCAAAAAGAGACTTATGTCAATCGGACTTTGTCCTTTCCTTATGTTCAAGGTTGTAAGAAACATACTCTATTGTTTATAAATGCGGTCCTATTGCGATTTTTACTACCTACCTAAATATTTTTTCAACCGATAGATACTGACAGGTGAAAATTATATATGATGCTAAAGACTTCAACTACAATAAATAAATTGCTTCCTTTTCATTGAAAATGTCTCTGGTTTTAGATCATTAGAGTTGAAATGGAAACACTCCTACTTAATGCAAATTAAAACAAAACTGTGCACAACTTCAAAGTCTCGACAGAGTATTATTATAAGGTACGCCGTTATCAAATTCTAAAAGGATCCTATGAATCATTAAATAAACATATGATTTAAATACACAGAAAATTTACTAAACGGCACTTTAAATTCGAAACAATTAGGAATGCAATTAATAATTCATTATTTCCATTTCGACTGCTGTTTAAACGGAAGTTGATTATGCCACAATGGAAAACGATCAAAAAAGTGATTCGTTGGTAATTTTGAATACATCACCTACTGGCTTATGGCTTATCACATTGTTCGTATCATTTTAAAGCGTTAATGTGCTGCGAGTTCTATTTTGAGAACACTGATACTCGTATGTTTCGCTCCAAACGAATGTGATAGGCATAGCCGTTTCGGCACTAAAAACGAGTTTTTTTTTTTATAGTATTTCTTCCGTTCACATTTCTATCGTTGCCATTAAATTTATATACTTGAATATGGAAATTTTATGTCGCATGTGGCACTTTAGATTTTTAAAATCTGTCATCATTGGCAACTAATTCTAGTTGTCTTCCTAAATAGCATTTGACGATAGCCGAGTATTCCTATTTAGACATCACACACGCGATCCTTGAACTCTATTGCTATAAAAGCTGACCCGATTGCTTAACATTGGTTGTTTCTTATTAAATTAACGTTGGCTGGCTAATTGTTAGATAGACCTTCGTTTTCGATTATTGTCAACGATGAAAAATGAAGGCCCAAGATCTAGACATATTGGATGAATTCAATAGCATGATCGCTTTACAATTCGTAAGTTGGAATAATTAAAGTGTTCTTTAAATAAAATTCCATTTATGTTCATCATACAAGGGCAAACAATGAGTTAAGTACCAATTAGTCATAAAACCAATGACACCTATAGCTACGAGTCAAGTGCAGCAAATACGAGTATTTACCTCTTTTAACATGCACAGGTTATTATTATATTATTAATAGTTTAGATGAAAGCGTTCCAACAAAAATAAACAACCAGTTTTGTTGATTTGAATTGAGAATTCATGTACATTAATTAAACACTATATAAATTCAACGACAAAATAATTCTTAAATAAAAGCAATGGTGATCTTAAACATGACTTAATAATTTGCAAATTCACTGTTGGCGAACAGGAACCAGTCGACCTCAGATTCGAATTGTCAAATTCATAGTTTTGGGAAAATATAAAAAAAATATTTACAAATAGATTACCACACGGCGCACATCCGCACGGAATAATTAAACATGATTAACTCATTTGTGATGGTAAATAATGAATTCAACCGAAATTTGTGGTCACAGAAATAACGAATTTGTTACAGTGAAAATGTTATCACTATCTGAGAGGACATTTCTCTTAACGACATTGCGTCCACTTTTATTTAAAACATATGAGAAGGCTATAATCCGTGAAATACCCTATCCCATCCCATCCTTTAAATTAATATCCCCAAAATGTGGGCTTTATGGCGATAAAGTATTGACGTTGACGTTTCCACAATATATTGTTCAGACGGTTTATCAAAATCTTTTATGGTTCGACAAAATATAGATATTAAGATTCTCTAAATATGTTTCTCAGACACTTTTTTTAAATTCATAGCGGTTTGGCTAAAAACTACGTTATTCTTAAAAAGGGGTATGGCAGAGGGCGGATTTCAAAAATGTTTACACTTGTTCTGTAGGCACGGACGAGGATCCTATATACTAAATTTCATTAACCCATCTCCTAAAAATCGGTGACGTTCAGACGGACGGACGGATGGACGGATAGACAGACATGACTTAATCAACTCAGCTAGCGATTCTGAGTCAATCCATATACTTTGAGGTATATGTAGCTAATTTATTTCTCTATGTTACAAACTATGTATCAAAACTTATATACCCCTATGGGATAGGGTATACAAAAATATATATGAGAAGGCTACATCCGTTGGGCGAACCACAAGAGATTTTGATAAAACGAATGAACAATACGTTGTGACAAAGTCTTTTCTGTATTCCATCACCATAAAGCCGACATTATACAAAATAATTTAGGTAAATATGCCTTTAAGTATATGGATCGACTCAGAATCCCTAGCTGAGTCGTTTAATCCATGTCTGTCTATCCGTCCGTCCGTCTGTAGGTCACCGATTAATAGGCTTTAAATTTTGAGCTAGGATAATGAAATTTAGTACATGGGATCCTTGTCCCTGCCTACAGAATAGGTGTACAAATTTTCGAAATCCGCTCACTCTCACGCACGCCCGCTTTTTGGTCAATATTAATATGAACATTTTGTCTATAGGCTATTTTAACCCACGACTACTTTTTTGGAGCGCTTTTGTATATGTTAAAGATGTCTGTGACAATGCCAATTTCTATATTTCATCCCCATAAAGTTTGAAGTCACACCCACTTGTTGGGGATATTAGTTTTAACGATAGGATGTGATAGGGTATCAAATGATTCGCACAGCGGGTCATAGCCTTCTCATATGTTGTTTTTCTGAATTCGTTAGTTTCACTAACATCTGGGATGGTAAATTATGAATTAATTTTTTCAGAACAGGGAATGTGTCCAATATGTAATATGTATATCAGTAGCATCGCAAGAACCGGAAGTATTTAACATATACAACATATGCTGAATTTTATTAATTTAACTTTGCTACTCATTAAAACAATTATTTTTAAATTATTTAAACAAAGCTGATGTAAACAAGCTTGTATAAATAACACAGGTAAGACTTTCTGGTATACGGTTTTTGCCCCATAAGGACTTTCTCGTCTACTGACCACTTGCCAATACCAATATCCCTTCTGATGATTTGAAATATTTTACATTAGCAACAAGGTCAAATAAAAGCCCAATGCTCGAAATACAATACCGCATTGATCGTAACCTTGAGTAACCTTAAAATAAAAATTTTACAAACAAATTAATAGTACTCTGCGCCTTGACCTCAACAACCTCAAACTAGTTTAGGTCAGAGGTACATGAAGGTGGGCCATGAATAATGTGATATTGTGAATGTGCCATTATTTCTGTAAATAAACTCAAATGTCATTATGCTTTAACATTTAAGTTGAAGATAGACAAACCTTGTAAGCTTTGAAACCCAACATTAAAAAGAAATCGCCTATTTAGACCCAGGACCAACAATTCTTAATGTCGCAAAACGAACGAATGTGCAGTAATTCAAAAGATGGTCATTTAATCAATATCAATCTCTTGAGAAAAATAAACTGTGATGACATAATGCCAAAAAAAGAGGAGTTATATTACTACTCTGTACTGGTTCACCGCAGATTGTTTATTTTAGACTCTATTAAATGTATCATTAGCTTTGATACATAGTTATTAGATGTTTCTTTTAGAACACCAGTCGTGTAAACCAAATGGAAAGTTTGAAGATGGTAAATTATCGCCTGGCTGACTAGCCCACGTGATTTCTGGGGATGATAAAAATAATAAACTTTTAAAAACTTTAATATGGACGGTTTACTGCTTGTTCTGAAGATATCCTGAATTTATTGTTTTAACCCACACATAATGAAATATCTAATACGTGTAAAAGAAATTTTATGGTGTGGTTTCCATTGTATTTCCATCATATTCCTATAACCTATCGCTGAACCATTTAAAGACGGCTCATCAGCATGCTTGTTTGAGTCCATGTCCAGTATACCAACAATCTGTCTATCTTTACAAAAATGATTTGCAATTGTTATTGTATTTGTGGTGACCATTAAATTCATTTGGAGAACATTGCTGTAGTTCGGTAATCTGGTTGATTGAATAAAAATCTGAAGTCGTGTTTTTTCTTATTATTTATTGTACGAGTTTCATTTTCCCATGTGTACTTATTTATAAAATATTCATCTAAGATAGAATAGATACGTAACTATATTTTAAGAGGTAAAGCATACAAAAATAAAAAAAATCAGCAAGCGAAAACAATGTGCAGCGATATTTTATTCGCAAAATAGGGCCTCTTCGCCTTGTTCAAATAATAATTCAAGAGCAGAAAAATAAACTATAACTCATGCGGATAGTTACTTCACATTTATTGCCATGATCATGTTAACAGTTTTTCTCAGAGTCGGATGCTCTAAATGTGTTATTTTTTACGAGTTTATTCTCAGCCGTTGCTCTACTTCAACGTACAGCTACGAGGCATACCGTCAAGTACATATACATTCAACCTTCGTCCGTACTATGGTTCGTATCCGTACACCCTACTAAAACTGGTTGACATTTAATACAACCGTCAAAAGTTTTGCAATACACAATCATGTGGCACTGTATCTTTACTCGCGTGCGTTATACTTTTCCGCCAATACTATGAAAAGATCCATAAAGCCGCAGCTCCAAAGCAAAGAGCAAAAACCTGATGAACATGTAATACACGTACAACGATCGAAGTTAGAGGTTCACAGTTTGCACTGTTTCTGTCACCCTACGTTTCCATAGATACGAGTGCTTGTACTATAATACTTTGTAACATGTAATTGCACGGTTGTAGAGATGATGTTTATACCCTATCTCATAGGGGTATATTAGTTTGTAACATAGTATATGGATCAACTCAGAACCCTAGCTAAGTCGATTTAGCTATGTCTTTCTGTCCGTCCGTGTGTCTGTATGTCACTGGTTTTTAGGCCTTAAATTATGAGCTAAGGTAATGAAATTTGGTATACGGGATCCTTCGAACAAGTGTAAAAAAATCAAAATCCGCCCACGGGCACGCAAACAGTTTTGGCAAACTGTTAAGGATTTTAGATAAATGTCTGAACAGGATATTTATACTATCTATATTTGACCCATATGAAGTTTTTTTGCGTTTTTTGTGGTGTTTTCGGTAAAAAATGATTTTCGATACAATTTAAAAAAAAAACGAAAAAAAAACTTTTGATGAAAATATTTAGAGAATAATACCATGAACCGCTATATATCATTTTAACCCATGCTTAATTTTTGGGACTGTTTTCCTAAAAAAGGACATTAAAAAACGTAAACGTTCCAATATTAAAAACATATGAGAGGCTACCCCTATCCCATCACATATATGTATCGAAATTATTTCTCTATGTTACAAACTTATTGTCAAAACTAATATACCCCTATGGGATAGGGTATAAAAAACTAATATACCCCTATGGGATAGGGTATAAACATTGCACTGACATTAATTATGCAAGGTTTGAATTTGCCGCCAATTGGGTGGTAAAGTGTTGGCAAAAACAACAAGTGGTGATTGCACGACTGGGTCGTATGCAACTTTCTCTTTCCGTGTGTGGTTGGTGTAGTAATAAATACCAAGCATGCGAAAATTTGCCGATTTTTATAGTTTGGCCCAATAAAAACCCTAACATTCGTTTTTGGTTACACCATAGTAAAACATCAACAAAAAGTATTTTGTGGAACTATGAAGAAAATTGGTGTCCATGTGAACTGTAATGATTTTCTGTTATTTTCCAAAACTGAAAATTCTTTTTATGATTAATCTGCCCAAAAGTAATTATGTGGAATTGTTGAAACAGTAATAGTAGTATATATATTTAATTTCATTCAAATTGACCAAATTTTTAGCGAGGAATTGACAATTTTTCTTAAATGGCCTGTCATTTTCAAATGGGAGGTACCGTTAATAAAATGGCTATGAGTAAAAAAAGGCCTAGAATTAAGAACAAAAGAATTGAGTACACGATGTTTGAAGAAAATCGGTCAAGCCGTTTAAGCTGAAGAGACCATTACGGATATATGGACGGAATTAAAAAAAAATCACGAACGCAATATCTTTCTCTTTGTAAGAGAAAGTCAAAAAAGTCTGACAGCTGAACCGTCAGCTGTTAATAAGGGTTAATAAAAATGGAGTGACACCGCGTTTTCATTGTTTAGCAATATTTTAAAAATAATATAAGTTTGACTGCTACCGTTTGTAAATTTCGTACAAAATATGGTCAAAATATCGATGAAGACCATTTTCATCTTGACGATTTTTTTAATTGTCAACATTTTCACAATCAGGGTTCAGAGAAATGCTACCGCAACGTGTTACTGTTTGCTGCTGATTTTGAGCTGGTGGCATCATTCAACCATACGGAAATGAACTTTGTCGAGCAGTGACTGTCATTCGATGTGTCGACATGTTATTTTGGACGAAATGCGGCTTCAACAGTATATAACTATATCCTATACAGCCAGTGAAACAATTAAATTGCTGCATGAGAGATTTTCTGGTCGCGTTTTGAAAATTTTATAATTTTAATTTTACAAAATATCGCCAGTGATCTCATTACGTAGATATAATCCGAAAGTGTAGTTGGTGCATATGATTTTTGAAAATCTCAATTAAGTATAAAGTATGGTAGGTATAAACTTTTGAGATTTCAAAGAGCTTTTCACTTTGTCCGTCCTTTTGTGTAGATTAACAAACTAATTCTCAAAATCAGGATGATCTTATCCGAAACTTTCGATAACAAAAAAACATTAAGACAAGAATATACGTGATACGATATCATACGATTTCATTGAAATTATTATAAAGAGGATTAAACAAAACTCACGACTAACATCATTAGCTCAATGTTCATATACATTTTTGCAATAACGTCGACGATAATGACATTTCTGGCATAAATCACAGCTGCATAGCAAATAAAAAGCAAGTGTCTAAATAGGTTCAGGTTCAAACGAAAGCTTCGATTCACAATATTTATCTACCTCGTGTATATTAAATATGAATGGCTACACAACATATTCACCAAAATTCTTAACAAAATTATGCTCATTATACATATATTAAGATGATTAATATTTCAGACCAAAATACATCATTAAGGACATGACACGTTTAGACTGCCGCTATTGGAGAATTAACAATCCTCGCAAGTAGATATATATCTTCATAAAACCGACAGCGGTGTTAAACCACTTGAAAGTTCGAACTCACCATTGGCATTGATATGACCAGAGGTTAACTAGAATAACTATATATGTATATACAAAGCGAGCATACACATTTCTGCTGGGTTTCAATGTTTTTTAATTACTCTAGAATTGCATACATAATTGTTGTATAAGAAATCGTTTAAAGTTACCTAACCATAATGTGACTTTTATTCTATTTGCATTTGATTGAAATGTAAATTTAATTCGGTGATTGTCGAATTCATTGAGAAGCGGTATTTAACACAAAATACAATATGTTATCGTATGCCAGTGGGAGGTACTATTCAAAGTATTTATTCAGTTTCTTCTTCCTTTTTAAAATCCTTTTTTTAAATCATTTGATAATTATGTTCGTGAAAGTATTATTTGGGCAAATTCCGCCCTTAGGAAATCAATTCAATTATTCAACTTCGAAAATTCCTAGATAATTTAATAAATAAGTTGGTTCGATGGCTCTTAGACAACATTTCTATTTTTTATGCTAATCCAATTAAAACAATTAGTTGGATCGAAAGTAATCGCCTTTGCTGCCATAGTGCTTTTATGAGAGTTCGACATTAACAAAATTCGCTCCGTAAGCTATTCTTTGGCAGCATATAAATGAGGCAAATCGATTCTGGTTAAACTATATGATAATTTAGAATATCGCATTATATCCCATTACATCAAATTATATTGACATTCAATAAGATTTTGCGCTAAATGTTCTCGAGATTTATTATTTACTCGGCGGATAAATTACAAGTGCTCGTCAAATAACTTTAACTTACATTTTCTTTTTAAGTTTGTCAATCTGTGACCACAAAATTTTGGCCGATTTTGTTGATACTAAATATAAGTTAAAAAAATTTCCACAAGCACTATGTGTGTACATTTTGTACGATCGTGGGACCTACAGTTTTATGCCAAATTTTAAAGGCTGATATGAGATTCGATTTTCAAACAATTGATACTAGTCTGATATTTTGTTAGATCATTACGAAAGAAATCTCCAGCGAAAAACATTATGTTGATGCTACGACTAGGAATCGAACTAAGACCTTCTGCTCCATAGTTCTTCGCAAACCCCATCACTGACCCTTGTAAATATATATGGATAGGGCAAAATTGGAATAATAGGATATACATTTTTAGTATTTCAAAGAAATGAAATGAATGCTGTGATAAAACAGGTCGTTATACTTACACATAAGATTGTCTGGAAATTTGTCAGCAAACATGTGGGTGCAGTGTTAAGTTGATTGGAGAACTGATTTGCTCAGATCCTGTCCTGTCATGCAATAGCCTTGGACTTTCATGAGAAACTTTGCAAATTTACCTTTCGAACTTTATTTGTAGTTATAAATCCGGAAGCCGAAGTTAACAGGTCAGTGACCACCTTCGTTGTAGTGAACAAGGCTCACCCTTTATGTCATGCAACATTATTACAATAATTGTATGCATATTGTGAACAAAATAATTATCGCAATATATAGAGAGTAATACAAAAATAAAAAAAGTGACAATTCAACCGCGCGTAACAGAATATATAGATATGCTATATGTAATGTATGTGCTTTTTGTCGTTAGTTATTATTACCCAATAGGGTATAGGTTTGTAACGGTGAAATAATAAAGATAGGCATGTTGTATAGTATATTGATCGAATAAGGATCGAAAGCTGTGTTGATCTAGTCATGTCTGTACGCCCGTCCTTATGCCCCCGGTTTTTGGACCTTCAAATAGACTGAATAACATTTTTACACGAACTCTTTGTTGTTTTCATCAGAATAACTTTTTAACTTAAAAAAAAATTTATTATTGGTCAAGGTATTTTGACAACAAAGATTTCATATAGATAGGTTAGGATTATAAACTCAGCACATTTAATGGAAAGTACAATGTACTGTCTTTATTTTGACGAAACGGAAACAATATTTTATTCCATCTTTCAATTATCGAAAAACACAAAGGAATAACTGCAATCATCAAACACTCACAAGACGTCTATAAAATTAGTCGAGTATTCTTATCACAGTATTACTACAAATGCTTAAAATTTTTAGTGAAAAAATCTCCAGACTTTTGAAAATCAACAAGTCTTGATTTGAAGCTAATTATCACAACGAAATAAACTACTCAATGTAAAAAATCCAGTTTGGGTACTAAACGAACGACGGAACCCATTACCAGGGTATATACGGAATATTCCTAGCCTATTTATCTTGAAGGTACATATCGGATCGTATTTAATAAATCAATTTTAAATAATATTATATAATGATAATAATACGGACTGTGAGAGTTGTAATATGAACACGTTTGACATTAACACTTGTGAATTATCTACTTGTTAAACATATATACTTGACTAAACTAGACATTAGTTAATGAGAAGCTATTTATACCTATACGAAATCAGCTAATATATTTTTGTGAAGTTAATTTCCCTTGCTAGCGTAACAATTGTAATTTTTATGGAAATTTAAACCACGCTATTACAATTTTCTATTTAATTAATTCCCTTTTGTTATTTAGTTATATAATTTCAGTCAATACATATTTAACGAACTGGCCTTCATACAAATGCAAATACATAACTTAGTTTTTTGTTTATTTCTTTTCTATCTATAAATCAATTGGTTAAAAAAATTGTTTTTTTTTTAAACGTCGGCTGTAAATTGAAGATGTTTGAGAGAAACTTCAAGCACTTATTGTACATAAGAAAAGTCTATTCATGGTAGAGTAGTGTGACGTTTATGGTTTAATCTATGTCTCTTCATAAATCATTGAATTATATAATTTATTCACAATTTTCGAGTTCCTACCTCTTAAAAACCAAATGTCAAGTGCCTGTTAAGAAAATCAAGTTCTTCAACAAACTGCACAATGACATCGAAAATAACTTGACTTGCGTATAATGAAGTAATGACTTGGTACTGTGCTTGAATAACAAGTAATATTATGAAGACAATGACCCAGTGTCACTCAGCAGTTGAGACCACTGATTTTCAGTCAAATTTAACCAAATTATAAAGGGCTTAAAATTAGCATGATATGAGAAATGCTTTTAAAAATGAATGTATGTTTTTTTAAGCACCACTTAAAAGGTATTAATTGAAGCCAGGCACATAATATACCTTAGAATGTTATTGGAAAAGTGTTTGGGTTCACGAATGTTTGAAAGAGCAACATAATAAGTTCAATTATAGACTTGGATTGGTTGAGATAGATGGCCGATCTGTAAACAAAGAAGTCCAACTTGGATTGTGCTATTTGATTGGGAAATAAATATGGGTTATCATGTATTTAAAACGTCTAATCCCCTTTTTTATAAACTTAGGTATCATTTACTTACAGTTATGCCGTTATGGTTTGATAGGGCTCACTAACAAACTAGGTCGTTGGCTTTTATCCCTTTTTGCCTATATCCTCTTTAAAATTTTCGACGAAATGATTTGTCTGAATCCTATCGGATGATAATATACATTTTGCAAATGTCGGTTGTATTTTAATATTTGATATTTGCCAAACGTTATACTCCTTAAGATCACAAAATACTCGCTTATGGGGAACTGAGAACTCAGTCTCCATGATGCGTCATCGGGTTTTGAGGACGTCCTGGGTAGCACTGTTACTGTGACTGCTTAGCGATACAGAACAATGAGCAACATGTTTTTATTGGCGCAAACCGATAAATTGGGACTGAAGGCACAAATCTTCCAACCTTGAAATGGGCTAGCGATCGCACACACAGCTCGCATGACAGTCAACATTTTGAAAGATGTTTTTTTTTTAAGCAGGAGATTTTAAAAGCTGAAAAGATTGCTAGAACACGTCTGATAACGTTTGCGCCCGCTTGACCTTTACCATCTTCAAAAAGTAATTGGGAAACAGAAAAATCCAAATAAATATTTAAAAAATATTTATCTATTGGTTTTTGACGTTTACTTAGGAACACATAAAATTTAGCCTCTTGTTGTGTCAATTGAAACCAATAATTTATTTTTAAATTTAAAAAAAAGTTATTTTAATTTTATTATAATTTTATCTCAAACTAAAATAAAACATAGATTTTTGTACATGACTTAATTGTTGGTATGCATTATGTAAAGTACTGGAAAGGGTTTGAAATTCATTTGAAATGAAATGAAAATAATGGAACAAAAAAATCGAAACTCGTAGTATTTAATCATATGGAATTAATTAACCACCATTATAAATGTTTTTGGTTAATAATCATGTTCCTTTAAATTTTTACAAATAGTAATATTATACATTATTTTTTTTTATTGTTTCAGTTGGATGATCAGTGCTCAGTGTTTTCTACTAGAGCCCTGTTTTAAATTATCAAAGCTCTACACCAGCTATGTAAATAAGTACATATTTTAAAGATGCAAAATTATATACAATAAAAAAAAACAATATATCTTTATATGCATACAAATTAAAATTCGAACATTTCTGTTATATATTTATTTACATCCATAATTCAAAGTAGGGAATTTGTATCTTTGATTAGTTAAGATCAACAATTCGCTACGAAAATCAACCTTTAATAACGTATCTTTAAATGATTTTGTATTCCTTTTCTTTTGTTGAAAAATTCTACAGGTAAGGCTCAAAAGATCTGTTCAAGTATGGCATTTAAGTAGAAGATAGATGTGAAAGAAAACGAATAGAATATGTTTTATTTTTATTAGTGTCTGTGCAAAATTTCAAAATTATTATATGTGTTATCTATCCTACAAAGGTGATATCATTTCACAATTATTATTTTTTTTAATTTTTGGCCTTTTGCAAAAATGTGTTTCTCCTTTGGAAGAATCGATTGTATTAATTGTATATAGGTACTCTGTAAATAAATACAATATGGTTACATTTTTCTAAATATGTATTGTTGTTGGTATGAATTCCAGGAGTAAACTTCTATGGTACTCTAATAAAAAATTTAAAAGTGATTTACCCTTGAATGACAACAGCAATGACACGTGCAAAAATCCCACCACTTGTGTAAATAGTTCTCTTAGCGAAAGGTCTCCTCGTTAAGTTATCCACTTAGCTAAACAAATTCCCATTTTAGGTAGATTCCTAGTTCTAATTATTATTTTTCAATCTATTGAATTGCACTCTTGCCTGTCACTTATATATGGTAGAATACGCGAAATTTGTAAAAAAAAATGTTTACAAAATAATCACTGTTGGGTGTAACACGTTTCCAATATGATGTAGGCACACACGACGGCAAAATATAATTAGCGTACTATTAGTACAGTAAAGGCTAGCAGCTAGTTGTTATGGTTGCGCACATATAGACCTCGTTAGATAGTACACACATATATTTTTATTTTTCCACACTGCAAGGATTTGTTATCAATAATCTTAATTTCGAGGGGGAAGTACAATGTACATGCACGATGGGAGCAAATGGAAAACAATAAACTTAAGCGGTGAAACTGAAACAAACCCAATTTAAAACAAAAAAAAGTTTTCACTTTAAGTAGAAAGACACACGACTTCACCGATCTGTTACCCCGGTACGACTACCGGCCAATTGACTGTTGCGGTCAGTCTGAAGTTATAGACGCGGTTCCGTTAAACATTAGCGAACAGAAGGCACTAAGGCAGGCAAAAGCAAACAGAACACTCAACTCACTGATCGCCGATCGGTTGGATTGAGCTGTGTGAGCAATTGAGCATAGGTATAGGAAACCAAATGTTTCCATTTACATTCTGTTGTAGCAGCATGTTGCCAAGCATAACCTGGTTCTGGTTGTGTAGATTGCTGAATTTGAATGTTGCAAGAGTGGATCAATTCCAGAGAGCATAGGTATGGTACTCAATGTTTATCGCTTTAATGAATGGATATGGAATGCCTTTGTGAAAGGAATTCTGTTTTGTTGCTGTGTTAAAAACATTAGAAAGAGTTTTTATTTTTAATTCAGCTTGAGCATTACCAATGCAAATTCGCTGTTACCGCGCAGGTCAAGTTTGCAGCTCAACTCTTTTGATGGAACACGAAATTTGCACTAGGACTGTAAAATGTTTAAATTGTCTGTCATATGAAGACGAAGCTATCCATGTGAAAAGTGTGGGTACTGAAAATTAACACTGCAAACTTTCCTTGCACTATATTGATGGGCTTAGCAAAAGCAAGACGAACAGGAACATAACATTAATCGGGTGATGGCAAATCGGGTGAAATCATTGGATTTATGGGAATTAAAACGTTTTCGTTATTGTATTTCGCTTTGAAAAGAGATTGGTCATTACTCATTACATTTTTCACTGCAAGTCTGATACCATTACAAAGTTGAGACATGTCTTTAAGAATACTTGGGCCTGCCCTTCAGATGCGCTTGGGGGTTGTGCTTTGTATTAATTTACCACTCACTATAAAAATCATTGTTACGAAGCAACTAAGGGCCTCGGAAACTACTGATTTTACTGTTGATGACCAATGACCATGCTAGACGAAAAAAGGACAATGACGTCCATGTATGGACCTGGAATATGAGAACATTAAAAAGAAGAGGTGCAGCCAAAAAGCTAGCCGTATCCCAAAGCTGCTACAAAGCAGATATTACTCCCATCTAGGAATGGGATTGACTAGGCAAAGGATGGATAAAAAACTATGTTCACGTTAAGCAGAAAAATGAGCTACTATTCAAATGTGGATTTATTAGAAGTGACAGACTTAGCGCAATATTGACGGATATACTTTAAATGGCGGGAAACCAGGGGCCTGTCATCAACATCAAATAGGGGCTTGTCAGTAACATTCTAAAAATACGATGAATGTAATAAAACTCTTTGTTTATAATTTGAATGCAAATAAATACTTTTGAGGATAGGTACACAAAAAAATCCCCATTCCAAAGTAAAAGCTTCTTTTACAGTATATAGATTTATATATTTTATATATGTACACCTAACCTAAAAATTAGTGAATAAACACTACAACAAACAAACTCACTGCGGTATTGGCAAAAATAATTTTTCATTGTTAATACTTATTGTTCCGAAGAGAACAGACATGTCACTGATCGCTAAAGCCGCCTGTGTTTGCGCTTACACATAAAAACGTAAAGTTAATACGTAATAAGCTTATGGGTTATACGTTTACAATTTGAAGTTAAAATTCCGCCAAGCAAGACCCGGACATTAAAAAAAAAAAGCAAAATAATAATTAAGATACTGCTGTTTTAAGGGATTATTAGAATGTCATAAATAGAGCGAAATACGCAAATCACACGATTTTGATTGGTATAGTTAGGAACTGTTTTAGGATCAAAATATATGCACCATAATCCCTCTATTGATTTTATAAATTTTTGTTTTTAACCAACGCATCCGCAACGAAAACGTAGTTACTGCAGACATTGTTAAGAGTAACGAATTTAAGAAGAACAGAGATAACCTTAACCCTAGAAGAAACATCTTATTTTTATAAACAAAGAACTTTCTTCGCCAGATCGACAAAGTTCATTTTTGAACCTGTCTAAATCACTTAAATTCAATTAGTAGTAAAACAGTCTATTTTAGAATGATATTACACATCATAAACTGATTGCGTTTTATCGTCGCGTTCCATGGTCGGACGCCGCACCGGCCGCGTTGTATTATACTGCAACACCTACCCCCTGACACACAGAGCGCGTTTTGAACGTTGCGTTAAATTCAACGCGACGTTGAAACGCGGTGAGCTAAGAGTAGATTTAGATAAAAATAAATACCTTAGTCGAACTAATAAGGTAATTCTAAATAAGACACTGATCATTCCAGTCCTATTTGACGCGGCTAAAGTTTATGGTGGATCAAAACTGCATAAAGTTTTTTGTAACGCCCACATTTTGGGGGCGTTTTTAGTAAAAAAAAAGGTTTTTTGGTAAAACTTTAAAATAACATCTCTCGCGCACACGAGTTTAAATAATGGACTTACGTCGTTTTCCTACTTTAACGTGTTTGCTACGATATCTAGAAAAAAAACAACACAAAAATCTCGAAAAAAAAATAAACAGCAAAATTCTAAAAAAATAATCGAAAGGCACATATCTTGAAATTCAATTAGTTTTTAGACTACGACTTTTTACGAATTTTTTTTCTTTCAATTTATATTGCGTACATGAGAAGAAAATTAGATGAGAGGCATAGTACATATTAGGCATATTTTTAAAATTATTTATTAAAGAGAAGAAAGAAGTTTCGTGGGATATTCAAAATATTTTAAATATGTGTAGGTATAACTTTATGTACAAAGGTAAAAATATAACATTCATAAAATTTACATATTTTCTGTCAATAAATGTGTCATATATTTCAGTTTTTTTAGACACACCGAATACATTTACACAATGCAATGTAGAACTCTTCGTTGTATGTGTTAATATAATTTGTAAACAAGAAAAATAAAGTTTTCTGTTGTAATATTTCTGTTCTTATGTTTCTAATGAAAATTTATATTGTCAAGTCTTTTCAATCAGTCAAATGAAGAGATTTCAAAAATACAATTTTTCCGAGATTTTTATACTTTCTAGATTTTGTCCCATTCGAGAACTTTGCTTTTGAGATTTATAATTATAGTTAACATTATAACATTAGTTTTCGAGATTTTTGTCATTCTAGACTTAAGTCTGCCTAACGTTGTGATCCTGTTAAATGCGTTTCTGAATAATGGTTCATTTTACAATGTTTTATATACAGAAATGAATAATAGCTGTGGTCATGTTAATTGATTTATCAATACGAAGAGAAAATAAAAGTGTTTGTGACTTGCGACACCATTATAGGAATAAAACGACTAGAAAGATTTTCTGTTTTAAATTAAACATTAAAAATTTAATATGAAATCAACTTTAAATACCATTATTTTAGGGTTTGTTTGTAGGAGAAGCCTACAGATAGCTAACAATCACTCAAATAAAAACAATCCTACCCGTATAACAACCTGACCAATGTTTGCAACTTGTTGTGCCTGCGCTTACATGATTGCCCTGCATTTCATGGGGCGTGTACACGCATTTGGATCTATTATTACACAAATTACCGTGTGAACACGCAGCCCTTTTTATACAATAGATGCTCTCAGTGGGATGCTCATGTGCGCAGCACAATAAGGGCAGATTATTATCAATGAAGGAAGACCAATGATTAACCTAAATGGACAACATCCTCAGATTATTTTTGTTGGGTTCTTCTTTTTTTTTTCCATTTTCGTAGTTCAGTAGCGGCGATAACAATTGGGAACATCTGAGACATAGCAGGGATAGACATATGTTTGGACCGGAAGAATTTAACCGTAAGTACTTATTAATTTTGAGCTGTGCCCGATTACGTCAACCATAACTGGTAGTGATCAAGAAAAGTAAAATAAGTATATAAATATCCACAAGAAGGCAATCTTCAAGAAATATGTCTGTGTCAGCCATATGAAATACAACAACAAACAAATTAAATAAACGAGTTTTCGAAGGCAATTGGCCTCAGTTTTTGCTGATGAATCTTGTTCTGTGGCAATCAATAGATGATGGTCGGGAGCTATGGGTATGAAGGTACATCTATATATATAGATGTGAAGGTTCCATGTATACACTGCTTGTAGCCATTTGAAAGAACTCATGCTGATACTGCCATTATTCTGCTCAAAGAAGATGTACATGTACCAAGAGGACAAATGTCAAAAAATAAAATAATACTTGCGAGTCCCGATTATATTTATCTCGATGCATTCCGTTGACCATATATGGTATAGCGACAGCATTAGTATAGAATCTGGTTACGTGTATGTTTTGTAAGTGTGAATGTTCTTTAGAATTGTGCAGATCAATTGTATGCACTTTCAACAGTAAATCGCATTGAAAGGTAGAACATAATACAGTTTCACTATACATTTAGTTTTAGGAGATGTCTCTTTGATCCAAATCACTTCAATCATTACAAATTCTATATGAACACTTCTAGTCTGTACATAATTTGTTACTTTTATATAATCCTGAAATTGAAACTGGTTCTAAGGCATATAGACTTCTTGGATTACGAGGTCAAATACGTGAGCTAAAACATTCGTTAATTAAAAACCAGCACCATCAAGCAAGTAAAAGTAAAAAAATAATAATAAGAAACTTAAAATAGTTGAATAAAAAATTCAATATTATTATTATTATAAAATAATATTAATAATTATAAAACTAAATTATTACCTACAAGGCTAAACTGCAGGTGAAGACGAGAGCTGCCATTAGCTCTATAGGCAGAGAAGAAGGAAAGAACACCGGATTTTCAGAAAAAAGAGCAAAAAAAAACGCGTGATCGAGGATATAGAGAGGAACGATGTTCGCAAGTTTTACCAAAGAGTAAAACGTCAAAGCCAAGGATACAAGGCTCGAACTCATAAGCCAAATCTGGTCGGATGAAAGTATGCCTGAAGAATAGAACTTCAGCATCGTTTGCCCGATCCACAAAAAGGGAGACCCTCTGACCTGCGCCCAAACACCGAGTCTCCAACATCGCATACAAGATCCTATCTTCCCTAATATGTGAACGCCTGAAACCGTTTACCAACAATCTGATCGGCCCTTATCAGTGTGGTTTTAGGCCAGGATAGTCCACAATCGATCAAATTTTCACACTTCGGCAGATCCTGGAAAAAACCCAAGTCGATACCCACCACCTATTTCATTTCGATTTCAAAGCCACATACGACAGCATTTATAGAGAAGAACTATACAGAGCGCTGTTTCTTCGGGCAAAGAAGGCAATTTAGTAGTAAAGCCCTCACTCGAACTACTAAGGAGATCCTATATAAGACCCTGATCATCCCAGTCCTGCTCTACGGCGCTGAATCCTTGGTCGATTCGAGAGAAAAAGTCTTCGAAAAATCTTCGGACCCGTTTGCGTTGACGGGCTATGGAAATGAAGATTCAACCACGAACTATACGAGCTGTACAGCGACATACCCCTGGTCAAAAAAAAAAACCCGCATTGGACGGTTAAGATGGATAGGATATGTAGAACGAATGGACACCAATACTTCGGCTCGCAGAGTCTTCGATTTCCAGCCAGACGTCGGATGAAGTTGAGAAAGACCTAGCCTTAAGTGGCGCACACAAGTTATAGAAACCGACCTCAACCAACTTAGAGTGCGCAACTGGAGGCAGTTAGCAAAGAACCGGGCTAATTAGAGAGGCATATTGGTTGAGTCCCAGGTTCATATCGGACTGTACCGCCACTTAAGTAATAATTTTTTTCTACATTAGATGGAATCATTGGCCACATTTAGTATTGTTTCTATAAACTACACGCACTTAATGTGGCATTTAAAGTGAAGAGGAGAAACGAGAGAGATAGAAATATGTTGGGTGTAGTAGAGAATAACACCATGGTTGGTGGCTTTTTCGAAAGTTGTTGTTTCTTATATATATATATATATATTTCAAGTAGCCACCGTATTTTAATTATTTTTTTTTAAATTATAGTTTAATGGTTGGGATTGAACGCACAACAATTCACTCAGCAGACGAACAAATTACCACTTTGAATTCCCGATCGGCCAATTTACTCACGTGAGGGGATATGTCTCAGCAGCAGACGTTTTCGTTAAACACTCATATTTGGTAGAACTGTTAGCTTAATTTAGCTTAATTTTTTTTATAGATTTCCGTCTAAATTATTAAACAAATAAATGTTTATTAATGTTTTTTTCTGATTAAGAATAACCATTCCGTATAGAAATAATATAGTTAAAATATATGACGTTTACCTTGTCATTGAGTTAATATTTTGAGTTCCAAATTACCTCAACCTACTATTTAGGGCGATGGTGGTAGAAAATTGCAAACATGGTTAAACAACTACCCAATGGAAGCTTAAGATTAAGGCTGGAAATGTAGAACGAATGAATGGCACTAACATGATTGTCGACGCAGGATAGAAAGTCCTGCCCATCTTACCGGACTGTTTCACCAGATGTGTGCCACATAATTAATTCTTCCGGGAAAGCATGATTATTATTACGGTATTATCTAATTCAAATTACTATTGCAATATCTACAAATGCTTTTACAGATTCTGACCCACTTCAATTCTTCGGAATTGCAGTAGCAATTCATAAATCAGCAAATGTAGGAAGATGATGTGTGATATGGTAGAGACTGCAGTGAAGTCTATAATGTTGATTTCATAAAAAAGTTGTTTTCAAAGTGTAACATTTCGTAATGCATGAATTTGGTCTTTGTTTAAAAACGGAAATATGTTTATACAAAACCAACACAAAATTATATACAAGTACGTGACCTAGTACCAAATTTGTTGTATTTAACACCATAGTGCTTCAAACAGTTGTGCACAGAAATGCATTGCAATATTTTTTTTCTGATTATTTCTTCATACTCCTACTACCGTGTTCTGCTGTGGCATTGAAATGTAAATATAAACCGTGTCACTCGATTTTGCAGAAACAAATTTTCAGAATTTCATTTCAGAGCTATCAGTTTCCTAGAATTTCATGTTCGTCGATTTTATTTCTTTTCTGTATGTCAAGCCTATCATGCCATATGTAATCGTTTGGAATAATATTTTCCATGCGATTACATTGCAAAATATTTGGAATTGAAATTAAAAGGTCTTAAGAAGACTAGGAGGAAGATATAATTAATTATAGATAAGAGTAGGTATACAGCCAATTTGCAGATCTTTAATGCCTTCATTAGACAATTCTCTATGTAGCACATCTTAGAATACTTATCTACTTATCTTATAAGGGCTAACTATTTAATATATTAAATACCTACTTGCACTTATTTATCCAGAATTCTGATACACGACAGAGGATCCCTAAATATTCACCGTTATATTTATAAGTTGTGTATAAAATACAAGTAAAAACTGGCAACGGAAATCAATTGAACATTGGCTACTGTGAACCTAATTAGTTCTAAATTGATATCACTTTCGCCCCAATCCTACTCAGAAACATACAATTAGTCGTCAGGTTTTTTTTCAAATACAATTCGGTTGATATAAAGACTGGGGTCAAAGGAATTCCGCATTGAATTGAAACTACGAATATTTTCATAAAACAAAGGGTATTCGAAACCCTTAAAAAGTAAAAACGTAAAGTTCATTCTGCCTGATGCATAATACTTTATTATCCTAAATAATAATTGAATGACTTTTCTTTTATTATCCGACATCTTTCTTCATACAAATTTATTTATTTATTTATTTAGTTGGTAGTTCTAGAGGACATCTGTAAATCTACAAATTCTGTTCTGTTTTTGTATAGCTATTTTTAAACCCATTTAAAGCATATCATGGAATTGAATTTTCTACAAGGGTCCCATATAGGGCTCAAACTTAGCTTTAAATATCCACAAATATGTAGTTACACATGTTTATGGCTACAAAAGTATGGTTAAAAGAATATTAGGTTTGTAAGATTTACTTATAAGTATTAATTTTTTTCGTAAATCGGTTACAACAATATGTATAACATTTACCAATCAATCGCTAAAATGTTCATACTCAGTTTATTTATTTCCCATCCAAAGATCAGCTACTCAAATGAAAAAAGTTTATTCCATGGTAATGATACGACATTGCACACAATTCTTGTTGTACGAAGTAGGTATAGTGCAAGAATCTAAAACTTTGGTATGTCAGCGGTAATATTAATAACTGTTTAAGCAACCATTCCCTCATTACTCTAATTTATAAAAAATGCTTTAAGACAACAAAATAGAAAACTACTAGAAGCTTTTCTTCATTGTGAAATAGATATCTCTACCAATTGGTAGCACAGGAATTAGACCATATTAAATCCTGTGCTACCAAGAGGAAGAAATTCTTCACACAAATGTGAATATTTACGGCTTCTCTAATTTGGGCCAAGCTGTAAATATTCTATTTGTTAATAAAAGATTGTATGAATAACTATTAATAATTCTTAAAACGCTCAAGTTTAGCATCCTCAGTACACGAAAAGCTCATAGAAGCATTACTTATATAGAGGGGTACCGAAAAAGTGGGCGGTGCACCTCCCATAAATGAAAAATATTTATTATCAAAAATCTTGAATTTTAAAATAGCCAGAGTCTTCCAACTTTGTCCAAGTATATTGGTTAATTTTTAGTAGTCTTACGAATGGGTGGGATACGATCAGGGGCATGGCAAAGAAAATATCTGTGGGGTCATTCCGTAACTTTGAAAACGATTATCACTCAGACGGTAGTCGAGACCTGATGACCAATCGCTCAATAATCGTCTGTTATTTGAAGCAAATAAAGCGATATCGCCGACAGCAAAAACGACTATTGATCTTACAATATGTACCGTCGAAAAGCTATCGTTAAACGATAATCACTTTACGGAATGAGTGCCCTGGATTACTATGAAAGCCAAAATCTTGATACTAAGTGGGAGCATATGAATTACTAAGTTGAGTAGTTAAGTAAAAAGTGGTCGTGGTGGAATAAGTAGGCGTGGTACCTAATATATAAATAATATATTTAATATCATAACGGGTCCGCCAACCAACCTTTTTTTTTTTTCAACTAGTGCTTATTTCGTGAATGGTAACACTTAGCTCATGTCTGATTTGACAGATAATTAGTTTTATCCTTCCGCTGAACGAATATGGTTATGTATACGCTTGAACGCTGGGAAATATTGCGAAATTACTTTGAAAATCATGGTAATGTTGCAGAATGTGTGCGAAATTTTGGAAGAAGAGAAGCACCGTCAGCTCCGTATGTTCGTTATCTTGTGAAAAAAGTGAAAGAAACTGGCATCCTCATCGATAAACCAAAGCGTGAAAAGCCAAAAACAGTGCGTACACCCGAGAATATTGCTGCTGTGGCAGAAAGTGTGCGTGAAGCGCCTCAACGTCAATTCACCGTCGTTCTCAACAATTGAACATTTCGGAGACATCATTGAGACGAATTTTGCATAAAGACCTTGGTATGACGCCATACAAAGTCCAATTTGTTCAGGAGTTGAAGCCAACTGACCTAAGTGGGCCTGTGATCGACTTAGAGAAGATGCCGAATTTGTTAAAAAAATCATCTTTTCAGATGAAGCTCATTTTGATCTTGGCGGGTATGTAAACAAGGAAAATTGACGTATTTGGGGCACAGAAAACCCGCACGCATACATTGAAAAGCCGATACACCCAAAACGAGTCACTGTTTGGTGCGGATTTTGGTCCAGAGTCTTAATTGGGCCAAATGGCGATCGTTATCGGGCCATGTTAAACGAATTTTTGTTCACAAAAATTGAAGAGGAGGATATTGGCAACATTTGGTTTCAACAGGACGGCGCTACGTGCCACACAGCTGAAGCTACACTCGATGTTTTGCGCCGTGTTTTTGAAGATTGCATTATCAGCCGCAGAGCTGTTTGGCCACCTCGGAGCTGCGATTTGACACAGTTGGACTATTATTGGTGGGGTGCCGTAATAGATAAGTGTTACGCCGACAAGCCAGAGACAATTGACGCCTTAAAGGACAATATTCCTGAAGCCATTGGTGAAATACAGCTGCACACAATCGATAATGTGCTTTAAAATTGGACCGATCGTGTAGGCTACTGCATGGCCAGCCGAGGCATTTCCATTATTAACCGAAAGGGTTGTACTTTCAAATAAAAAAAGAAATTTGAGAAAATATTCAGTTTTTTTTTTTTTATAGCATTTTAAAAAAAATTATTTGGCGGACCCTGTTATCTAGAGCACGACAGTCAGTTTTTTGAAAATTTGTACATGAACATAAGTTGTTTATGTAAGTAGTCGTTCAAAAAACTGGCGGGTTTATTGATACCCCTCTTGTTTTAGATGAAAAATACTTCAGCTATCTTAAAGACTGCCCTAAAGTCAGTTTTAGTAACTTAACATGAGACACTGGTAAAATATATCGACTTATTAAATAATGACTATTCTTCGAGGACCGATGGAATCCCATCAATAGTCGTAAAGCAATGCAAGGATCAGTTTCTGGTGCGCCTTTTAAAAGCAATGGAAAAATTCCTTTTGACACATATTTTCAGGAAGGGTTGAATCTTTTTTATTCCTGAGTAAAATTTGTAGCTTCCATGTCCAACATTTTTATTGCCCAAGGAAGTAAGTCACTTATGCCCTGCTCTTTATTTACTTGCAATAAACGATGTAAAAAATGTTGATATATACTAATGGAAATTAATAAATTTGTAGAAGATCTAAGTTATTCGATATCACTTTAAATCGACTAAATCAGCATGTGATATTTTCACGTAAGCAAACTTCCACTAATTTTAATTATACTAGCCTAAATCTAGGACTTTATTTTTTCCCTAAATGGAGTTTAATTAACGCAATAAAGCCATCTTTAATAAATGCTATTCTTTGTTATGATTTACAAAAAGATGACCAAAAGGTTTAATGACTGTCTCGTCCGTCCATATTTGGATTATGCCTCACGAGATGTTTTGTCCCACAAACACTTCCACTAAATGATTAGAAATATCGTTTTTTTATTATACTGCTTTTATTAAACTAAACATGATATTAACGTTAATAATTAAAACATAACTGCATATCTAGTTATTTTTTCCAAAAAAAAAAACATGTGTAACGAATTTTTGTATATAAGCCAAAATCATGAATTTCTCGCAAACCATTCTATTCTAGTAAAATGCAATTTAATATCTTAATTACAAATAACGTTTGTAACAGTGCCTTAAAATGAGTTTCAGCCCGAATGTCTCGAAACGGATTTTTTAATTTTGGTCACCAACCTAAAACGTTTTTCTTTTCCCAGGAACGTCTTTATCAAATTTGTTGAATTTCAGTACTTAAGTTCTAAGCAAAGATTATGAATTCTATACAGATGAAGCACCCCATATAAAATTGTTCTATGGCGGGTCGTGCTGGCACAGCCCGCCATATGTTGTTGTTCTTGTTTTTAATGTGTTTTCATGGTGTGCATGAAAACACATTAAAAACATCCCGCCCGTACCATGAAGCTACTGAGCAAAAGTTTCTGTGTTTTGTTCTCAATGCGTCATCTGTATAGAATTCATAATCATTGGTTCTAAGTAAATGTTATTTCATTAGCTAGTTGACAACTTTAAACTTTCAGTGTGAGCACACCTTTACACCGATTACCGAACTGTCAATGTAAAAGTATTCAGTAAAATCAACATTTTCACCATGGTGAGGTACACGAAGGACCAACGTTTACAAATATGTAATTAAAATTTACTACCGAAATTCCGAGTCGATGTTCGCAACTTTAAGAACGTTGACGCCAATTTTTGGCCATAATTCTCGTCCCAGTAGACAATTCAAAGTCCAGTGAAAACATATGAGAAGGCTACAATCAGCTGTGCGAATCGTTGAATACCCTATCCAATCCCATCCTTAAAATTAATTTACCCAAAAAGTGGGCGGGGCTAAAAACCGAATGGGGATGAAATATAGAAATATGACATTGTCATCACATCTTATTCAGACGGTTTATCTACTTCTTTTATGGTTTGACAAAAACAACGTTTTTCTGTTGCATATACTATGGTTTTTATAGAAAAATGCCCATAAAATGTATTTGTATATTCAAATGATCTATACACGAAATGTTTATATTATCCTAACCAATGATCTTGTATCAAGTTTTTTTTTCGAATATTTTAAAATTTTACCGAATAAGGTTTTTTACTGAAAACGCCCCCAAAAAGTGGGCAAAGTGGCAAAAAACATTATATGGAAGAAAAATAGATATTTAGATTGTCTAAATATGTTGTTCAGACATTTTTCAAAATTCCTTACAGTTTGCCAAAAACTAAATTTATCTAAAAAGAGGGCGTGGCAGTGGGTGGATTTTGAAAATGAGTACACTTGTTCTGCCTCGTCTATATACTAAATTTCATCACTGTAGCTCAAAATATAGGCCCAAAAATCGGTGACATACAGACGGATGGACGAACAGACTAGATCGACTCAGCTAGCGATTCTGAGTCGATCCATATACTTTAAGGTATATCTGTCGATAATGTTTCTATATGTTACAAGCTTAATGTTAAAACAAATATACCCCTGTGAGATAGGGTATAAACATTTGTCAGAATATTAGCTGCTTGATGTTGCCGTGCCAGTGAGACTACGTTTTGGCGTCCTCAAGAATTGGATCTCTCCCAGACCACATTAGGATCTTGGACTTCAGCTTTACAAAATCAAGCTGACTCATGAACTTGATCATTCTCCAATGGGCTGTGGACGTGATGGAAGAAAATAAAGAATTTCATAGCAAAATCGATGAAGCGTATTTTTGTTTAAACAGCTTCGTCATTAAGAAAAATATGAGTTAATGGACAGGTGAGAACACTCATCTGCTTCATGAAACACCACTTCATCCGCAAACAGTCACTGTTTGGTGCGGTTTTTATGCCGGTGACGTCATTGGACCGTTTTTTTTCTTCGTTGAAAATAACCGTTACGTTATTTCTTTGAGCAATTGCATGAATTGAATAACACTGATATGTGGTTGAAACAAGACGGTTCAACGTATCGACCGCTGCATGTGTACCCTTGGTGGACATATGAACGAAGTCGAATTCCATTCTTAAATGTTTTGATAGTAATTCATCCAATACACTTTTTTGAGATTATGATATCTTTGCATTTTATATTTAAAAAAAAGTTTTCAAGTCTGTAATGAAAGACCCTTTATATATCAAAAAGAGGGCACGTCGTGCACTCACCAATCGTTTTTTAAACAAATCGGAAGCTTCGACATGATCTGAGAAATCATCCGAGTAGTATGAGCATCTATTGTCAAGAAGAGCTTATCTCAACATAGCCGTTTGGAGTCGGCATACAACAGGAGGTCCCGCCATGGTGCAAGAAGTACACACCCACACATAAATGGTTGTGAGAAAGCTCGCGCTTGGGTACTAACGAGACTGTTGCGCCAAAAAAAACTTCGACATTGTTGTAGTACCAAACAAATAAAACAATTTTATTTTTTTTTAATTTTATTTCATTTTTCTCATCAATCTAAATATATACTGTTCATATATTTCTTTTTTTTTCATTTTTATGATGTCAATTTTGCTTCATTGATTTTCTTGTTTAAATATTGATTATTATAAATCGAAATATATTTGTTTAAATTTTCGTGTTTTTTTCTAAACTATTGTTTTGTTGTTTTTTTTTAATTGAAAACATTTGTTATTTATTTTTCTTGCGATATATGTACTTTCATTTTTTTTGTTGTGTAACGCTGTTATGTTTATTTTCTCTGTTTTTATTATTTTTGCACCAGTGTTGATTATTTAATATATTTCTGAAATGTTTAACTGTCTAGTGTTTGAAATATATAATATTTATATATATTTTTTGGATTCTTAACTTTCCTCATTAATACATGTGTTATCTCCTTTAAAAGTAAAGGGAATGTTAAGAAGACAATAGTATACTACACACATGCATTAAGTGTTGTTTTTTGTTATTGTTTTTGTAAAAATAAAATAATAAACAAATGAATAAAATAAATAAAATTAGTAACATATAAAATTAACTATATAACTATTTTCACATTTCTTTTAAATCGTAAATAAGCTCTCGTGTGCAATATATTCTCATTGAAAGACATTTTTAATTATAAAAATATTATTTATATATATATATATATTATGTTTTAAAAACAGTACATGTTTAGTGTTTGTGAGTTTTAAAAATTTAAATAAAACATTAATGCAATTTTTTTTAAATAATGTATTAGGTACGTACACATTCCATTTTTTTATGTAAATAAGTGATATATTTTTTTTTAATATTTTGTAGTGTTAAGAAACACTTTGAGAGCGTGAAAAAATTCTATCGTCTTTATAATTTGTGACTTGCATTTTTCAACAATTCTTATAGAATGCTTTTGTTGAAGATGGTTGAATGAAACTGTCGGGCTTTATTATTTTCGATTATTTTGAACCCAAAATTTGGCAACATTTTTCCTAAGAGAGTTCTGGTTGATTTGTTACATTGTTAGATTGATTGAATTGACATTGATGACGAAATGGAATATTTTGTTTGTCTGTTTAATACATGCTATATCTTTGTGCCATTTTATTTTAATTTATTTAAAACAAAAACAAACAAATGCTGTTATAGTTAAAACACAATGTGAAATGTTAATGTTGTTTTTTTGTTTTGTTTTTGTTCTTCGAAGTTATATGCTTTTCCTACAATATTAGTTTGTTTATAATATTTTGAAACCATAGATGTGTATTTATTTCATTTGCTTTCGTTTATTCGTTTCATTTAAAACTTTAATTATATTTCTTTTTTTTTTCGTTCGAAATCGTATTTCTTTTTAGTTTTTCTTTAATAGGTGTTAAGCTCAATAGTTGAAGAGTAGGTGTAATTTTTTCGTGATATTTTCATTGGTTGGTTATTATTTTGTGGTTGGTTGCTCTGAGAAATAAGTTGCCAGTATAGTAGTATACTCGCAATGGAATGTTTTTCTTTACTTAAATGTTTCTAATTTAAATTGAATGATTTATTTAGTTTGTGACAGATTTAAGGAAATATAAACAAAACTATAATATTTTGTAAAGTATACTTTGCGATGACAGATTTGCACATTGTATTTCGTGTAAGGTTCTGGATTTTGCTTTCACACGATATGAATTGAAATCGATTGAAGTGAAATTTAACGATATTAATTTCAAATTTAAAAATTTTTATTTTTCGTAGTTATGCAATCATTTGAATATAGAAAATTAAAATAAAATTCACTGGACTTGTCATTTTTTTATAGCGATTTTAGAAACCTTTTTGAGTGTAGCATAAACACATTATATTAGGTCTCACGGCCAAAAATAGTATATTTCTAACTATATATAAAGTTTTTGAAATGTTTGATATTTGTTCTCTGTTCGGTAATGTAATCGAATCGACCATCTATACATTGAATACGCTAAATCGTTAAGTGTACCTCCAACACTAACGAAGGATGTTAGTCTGGTATATCATTTTTGAATCACAAAAGAGGGTGAAACTGAGATTTTTATTTTGAAATAATGGATAGCAATCATCGGAAAAATCAGTACTTAACATCAATACAGAAACCAGGTTTACTGACAGATTGGAAGTGACTGTAATTGTTTCATTTTGAGGAATGTTGAAATTTGGATTTTTGGATTAACTTGTTTTACAATTATGCAGAAGCTTTATTTTAACAACAATTCGCCATTGATTCAGTTTTTCGATCCTTTTGTTGGTTTTGTTATTTAAAAAGTGAATTAACCGAAACTTTCGACAAACAATAATTAACCAGGTCTTATTATTTCTGATTCTTAGGCTGATCTCGCAGTGCAACTGAATTCAGCTTGAAATCGTACGAAATCTGACTTGAGGAATTATTCCGCCAGACTTTTGATGAAAATGTTCGTTCGAATTCGTTTGAAAATATCTACTGTGAGGCTGATCCCATTTTTGGACATTTTAATGTGTACAATTGGGGGGTTGTGTCAGAGGTAATATTAACGACAATAGATTCGCGACAATAGATACAAGCAGAAGACAAGTGTCGAGAGACAGGACTTCAATACGATTTTTCGGAGATAGTTGCTGAGTTATCGGAGAAACCAGGATAAATATTTTCTACCATAACTATTAAAAGAAGCTCGGTTTTAGGAATCATGGGTTAGAAAGAAGCCATCGCTATGGAATGAGCGATATGTACGTATTTTGTTGTCAGGCTAATTTAACTTTGATGTGCGTATATAGCTCACCTATGGGTAAAATGTTTTTGCTTGGCGATTAAACAGACTCGCAGAAAGTTCAAAAAATATTAGAAATGTGCTACAATTTTCATTTTTCTATCATTATATCAATACATCGCACTTTGCCACAATAAGCTTTTCTCATTTGAAGATATGACATGCTTAATAGAGTACCTCTGCTTAACACATTTGTCAAAAACTGTACATATTGCCAATAAATCAAAAAATATATACATATATATATTGGCGGCCTTGTCAAAAGTACCAATTATTTACTTTGTCACGCTTAACGAACTTTCAATTTAAACCAGATAATACTGAAATACAATGGCAAATAATATCAATACAAATTAAGTATGAAAGATTTTTTTACCAGCAATTAATAAAAAAAACTTCATGTACTAATTCAAATCAAAACAAAAACATGATGAAAAATGTAAAGCTAAAACTGTTTGTGATAATCTATATACTTGTATGTATTGGGAGGATTTGGTACAATTCATAACACGTTTGGCATGATGGAAATATATTTATATATGTATATTTTGTTTTGTTTAATTTTCTTCTTTTCTTTTATATGTTCAAAAACTTTAAATTGTTTGTTCTTTTCGATAATTCGTTTAATTTTCCTATTTTTTTAATTTTTCTATTAAATATTATTCTTTTATTGAATAATTTATTTATCTCTCCGTCATCTTTAAATTCAATAATTTTGTTTTTTATTTAAATTTATTTTTAAAAATGTATTATCTTAAATATTTAATTATTTTTAAATTTAATGTTAACATTGGTTTGAGTTTTCATTCATCATTTTCACGCACGCCCCTAGCTCAAACAACATTCATGCAACCCCATGGGTTGAGGGCTGATTGATTTAATTTGTGCTTGGGAATGTTTTTAACTTTTTTTTAAATTTTCATTATATTTGTTTTAATTCATGAAGAATGTTTTTGTTGTTGTGGTTGCGCATGTTTTTGATAAATGTATGTTTTGTGTTATATTTATACAATTATTCATCTTCGCGCTGCGCCCCAATTATTACCCCTCGTTTTGTTTGTATGGAATGTTTGGATGTCTTGAATTGCTACGTATGTTAGTAAATTAATATTGAAACAAATTTCAATTGGTTTTGCATATATCTGGAATGATAAAAAAATTAACGAGTTGAAATGTTGATACGCGTCAACCTGATTTTTCATTTGGAATTTATCCTGAGTACTTAGTTGTTCAATAATATTTTAAATTTGTAATAATTTTTTTTTCTTTTTGAAAATCTACTCCAAAATCTATAACGTGATTTTTGTGGTTTACTTATTTTAGGTAATATGTGTGCTCACTCTATGATTAAACTCTAAGTATAATCTTTTTTAGTTATTGCGTCTTTTATGTTGCTTTGCTTGATTTTTTTTGGTTTAAGAATTTAAAAGTGCGATTGTTCGTCGGAAATGAGTTTACATTGTCCTTTTGCTTTTATAAAATTATATCTTTGGGTGTTGTGAAAAAATAGTTTTTCTTTCTTAGGGTTCAGTGTGAAGTATATTCCAAATATTATCGGCTTTAACAATTACTTTCTAGAAATTTATCTATAAAACTTAGAAACAAAAATGTGTTGTATATTTAAAAACGTATAGAATGGCCTTTTCAATTAAACGCAATCCCTTTGGAAAATATTAACACAAACATTAAAAATTAATAAAACAGAAATCTAAGAAAAGCTTTGACTCGACTATTTGAGATTATATTGCGAGTCGGCCATTTCACATTCACAATCGCATCCCTCCAAACAGTCCGGACATTCTAGCTCACTGTCTTGTCAGTAGAGCCAGGACACGGGTACCCATTGTGGTGTGGTATGTACTCGATCGATAGCGTTCTCCAGCGTTGCTATTGTCTCGCCAATGTCGTTATTGACTATTGTCAAATCGAAGAAGTGACCATACGCCTGGCGTAGCATATCTGATTCCTTGGCTAATCGTTCGAGGCTTCCGTCATACTATAGAAGGCAAGTATACAAAGGTTGTTATCGGTTTATAGTTTTACAGAATAAACAAATAAAACTTACATCGGCGATGTTTTGCAATGATGGAGCAGCTATAAATACAACGTAAGGAGTAAATTCAGCAGTTCGAAGGATTTTGAGCGCCTGTGGTTCCACATCCAATATTGCCATTTTACCATCCGTGTGAATACGTCGTATTGTATCCAATTTGGTGCCATACATTGCGTCCTCATGAGTGCCTGTTGAAGAGTAGAATACAAATTTAATGATGACGAATGCAGTATTTGGGTCACGATTTACATTAAAAAGTTTACAAACTCAAATCACGTTAAATGCAGGACACTCCCACACACCTCAAAGCAATAAATGTTAGTTTCTTATTTGATGTTTATTTCTCTGTGAATTACGAATGTAGGGTTGTAAAACAAAGGGACAGTGGTGTGTAATTTATTGTCGCCTGAAGAGGGTTGTTGGTTGCAACCGTACTGGAACGCCGCACCCTGTCGTGCACTTGGCACTTCCAATAAGTGTTTTTTCGTGCATACCACTAATATTCATTAAAAATGTAATAACGATTTCAACCCTGATATTATCAAATTTTTTTACATCCCACAACCGCATTTTTGCGGACCAATTTTACGCTATCAAAAGTACGCTGCGACTGAATGCAAATGCATATGACTGAAATGGAAGGTATGCCAATATCGCCAATGGTTTCTGTATAGAAATATGTGCGTACTAATTATAAACCATCATAAAAATGTTTTCACCAAGCACCTCCTAATACTCAGATGGCAGCGGATGCCCAGTGCTTGAAGTTAGGGGTAAAACTTATCTGCACTACATTAACGTTTTCAGATCATATGCAAAAAAGGATAGGTTTTGTACTCTTCTCTTGTGCAAAGAGTCCAACAAATTACCTAGTCTTCAAGTTATAAAGTTATAGGGCTGTAAAGGTTATAATCTATACAATAATAAAGTTGTAACTTTAGCACGTATTAAAAGTTACATTAATATGTAAAGAATTTTTCAAATATCGATTGGAATATTTTGTCAACACTCTCTAGCGATAATCGATAATGAACTGAACCATTTTTCCTTTTTATAGGGGTATATTAGTTTTGACATTGAGTTTGAAGCATAGAGAAATAATTTCGATAGAAAGGCAGAATCACAAGCTCGATCTAGCCATGTCTGTCTATCCGCCCGTCCGTATGTCACCGATTGTTGGGACTTAAATTTTGAGCTAGAGTTATGAAATTTGGTATATAAACTCTCTGTAGGACGAATCAGGATTTTCAAAATCCTCCCACTGCCACGCCCCCTTTCAGTAAAACGTTGTTTTTGACCAAACGGTTTAGACTTTTGAAACAGTGTTTAAATAACATATTTATACAATCTTAATATCTACATTTCGTCTATATCAAGTTATTTTGCAAGCCCACCTTTTGGGGGCGTTTTCAGTAAAAAAAATAAATTTCGGTCAAATTATTATTCGAAAAAAATCATATTAATACAAAAATGTTGTCTATAGATTTTAACCAACACCCGAATTTTGGGGGCGTTTTCTTTTAAAACCGATTTGTATGCCCAACCCCACATGCAATAGAAAAACATCGTCTTTTATTGAACCATAAAAGATTTTGATTAACTATGTGAACAGTATATTGTGACAATGTCCCCCATATAGTTCTTAGCCACGCCTACTTTTTGGGGATATAAGTTTTGAAGATAGGGTATTAAACGATTCAAAGAGCTGATTGTAGCCTTCTTATATGTTTTTAATAGGAATAATGAAAAAAAAAAATGAAAATGAAATTGAAATTCAATGTTATATATTATGTTCTGTTAATGTCAACACTTCAGTTTACAATTTTATCATGGAAAAGTTCACGGCCAAGAACAAACAACGTTTGGAAGTTATTAAAACTGTAATATACCTATTTTAAATGATATCCACTGGAAGAAGTACCTAAAGCATCACAGCCTTAAGTGCTTCAGCTCAATATGAACCAAACCCGGTCAATACAACTTTGTGACATATTGTAGCGAATTTTGATTAAAGATCTTAGGCTACATCGTTACAATATCAAATTAACTTCAGAACTGAAGCCTCATAATCATTTAAAGCGCTAAAACTTCCTCGATCGGACTGTGCTAAAGTTTGATAAAAATCCAGAATCTTATAGAAAAATTAATTTTGTCAAAAACCAAAATATATAACCAAAATATGGGTTATTGGACATCAAGTCCAACTAAAATAAGCTTAAAGTGACTTCGTTGTAACTTCAAAAATTGTAAATTTGGATTTCATGTCGGAGGTGCTTTGGGGTTGTATTCTTTTGTCGTTGAAAATGATGGGCATATAATGGTCAATTTAGTTCGCTATTGTTGACAATTTTTGTTGGCCGGAGTTAAATCGACTTGATTTTTATGTGTAATCTGCGGTTAAGTCGAATGGCTAACTCCATCATGGGGTTTAACCCCGTTAGATTTATTTTTCATGGGTTAACGGTTAGTCGTTGATTTTTGCCAAAAAGCTAATAATGTTAAAAGAGCTCAGGAAAAACAACATTATATAACGTGATATTGCCAACCTAAAGTCTGATAATTGTGGAAAAATGTGCGAAAATTCCCAAACGTGCTCTCGATGATCATATGAACGAGATCGAATTCTTCCCTTAATTTAAGCATATATTGTCTGTAACAAATTTCAGCCCGATATCTGTTTTATTAAAAATACAAAATCGTATTTATGATAAACCGGATTCCTTTTTAGACACTAATTTAAAATAGGAACGCAAACTGTAAACCCATTCTACAAGCTAAAAGGTCATACAGAATAGTATTGTTAATGGGTTTTAGAGTGATTTCATTTTAGTTGAATACATTTTTTTTATGTTGAAAAAACATTTCTTACCATATTCGAGATACTCATTAGCAGCAATGTCAGCCATCATTTCGTCATGTGAAACGAAATAATAGCTCCGGCCATTCTCCTCGTCAGGCCGTGGAGGTCTCGTTGTATCTAAAAAAATGTTAAAGTAATGTACAGACATATATTTTTGCATTGACAAAAGACTTCACTTACGTGGTATTGGATAAGCATATTTGTCTGGATACTTAGCTATAAGAGTGTTTTTGATATGACGGCGACCAACACCGTGTGCGCCTAATAATACTAACGTTTTACGCTGAAAGTTGGGATCACCAACTGAAATAAAAAAAATGTAAAAAAAAGTATCAAAAGCGATCAAGATTTAAATCTTCTTCTTACCTGGCACTTTAACAACCTCCTCATATGTCACCAAGTCCAAATTATCGAACACAGCGTTATGTTTGGCCAAGTACTTATCCCGGCATTGCTTTTTTTTCCGCCCGAAGATCGAGCAGTTAACTATAAAAAAAAAAACAATTAAAAATAAATATAATCGTTAACTATCTATTCCGTACCCTGTATCAAACATAAATATATATATATATATACATTTTTAAAAAGGAATTAAATAAGAAAATCCGATCAAATATACAATGTATCTGCAAATCAAAAGTCAAAACACAGTACACGCTACAAATACAAGAAGCCAAGTGCATTAAATCTGAACTACTTTCAAAACCATAACCAAACATCCACTACCTGTATAACGGTTTTATTTGCACATATCATCCATGACGTCATGCCATTAACAAGTTTTTATAAATGATGATTATTAAAGTTAAATAGACATGCTAAGTTATGATGAGTGATGGATCGGTGAAATTTGAGATGTTCTTTTTTATACGAGTATCTGCAACTAACATAAAAAATATAAAAAAAGAGTATAACAACGAAACAATAAATGGTCGTGAAGGAGATGCGGGACATATTTGAAGTGATTAAGGGGCTGAACATTGAATCGTTTTTCCATTATCATTGTCGCAACATGTGCTGCAGAAAACAGCGCAAAAGAATTGTTATACTTTTGCACATTAAAACTCCATTGGTAGCCAAAAGTTGCGATTTTTTTTATAGACAAGGACTATAATTAGGCCAACATGCAGCATATAAAGTAAATTCGTGCCAAATATCCTTGCTCACACACCATAATATTTGCAGGCGGCGTATGCGTCCCTAACAAAAGCTTTATCCATAAAGTGAACGACACCATTTACAGGGTCATTTTCTACACAATACACATACATTCGGTTAATTGTATATCGCGCCCGATTACAGTGGCAACTTGACTGCGAACCATCGCATGTTCTTTTCATGGCCAATAACCAGGAGGAGGAGTGTGGGACAAATGTAATGTGATGGAGCTGCAACGTCAACTGGACGACCATTTGGTACGAGTACACAAGTAAATATATCGTTAGTAAAGTTAAACAAAAAAAAAGTTTTCAATTTTTCAGCTCACAGGAAATTAATTCTTTTAGAGCATCGAGGCAACAAAAGGACATTCCTATCAAGTTGGATAGCAAACACATATTCGTGGATACGGACCAGCAAGGAATCACACTTTCTCCCAGACAACTATTTATATAGAGCTCAATCGATTTCTAGGTGGAAATCAAAGCAGCGTTAAGCTGTAAATTCTAACGCAAAGTCGTGGTTTAATTAAAACTTCAAATGAATTTCCGTTAGCTTTTTGTGTTTGCGACGAGTGCAGCTTCCGGAAATTCCTCCATTACCGTTATTTGTGTGCAAACAGTAATTGATTGGACTTATTGAAATGGAAAATTAGTTTACTTTCAATTCAAAGGTAAATATGATTATCATGTTTATATGCTCCATTTATGTCTTGAGCATTTCATACGAAAATTACCTAATTGGCTTCCGGTGGATTAAGGTATGATGTGACTTAGCTATACACTATATCAGTGGCTTAAATGTATTTAGGAGTATTAAAAGGCTTCGCAAAAGTCGAATGAAAGATATCTTAATATATGTAATGCGTATGAAAACCTTTTGAAGACTCAACATCAAATATATCAGAGCAAGCTTTTCCATATAAAAGAAACCAACAGACAAAATATAGGAATATTCATATTAAAATTGAATTGAATTCCAGGATAAACAGGACTTACATATTTCCAAAAAGAACATCTGCACCGAACAGATTTCTAATGCATTCGTCCCTTTAGAGCAAAATTTTCAATAAATTTTCTTCTGCAAATTGTGATCTCCTGTTGCCAATGATATCAACGAAGTTTGCCGACAGGGGAGTCAAATATCTATAAGTCTTCGATGAATTACAGTGTTTTGGACCTAACTTCAAACATGATAACTTTTTTTAAGACCTGGTCCTAATAGTTCTTAGTAAGAAGAAGCACAAGGTGCTGGTGTAAAATATCAATATAAATAAAATAAATAGATCATATTGATCTAAAAACGTAACAGAGTTTAGTAATATTTGATTTGGCAATAGATTTTACATGTTGCAGTCACGATACGTCTGAACCAATTGTTAGTTAAGATTTGATGAACTGGTTCTTTCTTGGAAATGCTGTATAAAGGCTTGAGTTTAATTGAGCTTAATTTTCTTTTACCCATAATATCACATTTTGATCGCATCTCTTCTGGTGTTGAATAATATCAGTAATAGTTGTGTCATTTGTGTTGGTAGCTATAATATCACTGTCATCTGCACAACTGAAAATAAGGTTATAAATTGGTCCTTAAATTAAAAACAATTAATGCGCAGCAGAAAAGGAGTGGGTAAAAGAATCAACTCTTGAAGTACTCCAACGATTATAGAAAACCTATCTGAAGAACCGAACTAGCGACTATACAAACCACATTTGTAGCACATAAACGCATTAAAGACAGTGCATATTGGAAACACTCTTCCATAAGGTAAAAGTATCATGTTTGCGTCCAAATACCTAATGTTGGCTATGGTGCAGTGAAATAAAAATTAACATCTTAAGGCCAAATTTCAAGAAAATATGTGAAAATTGTGCTTATGAGATGCAACTGCGTTTCTTGTAGGACATTGAAATGTACTAAACATCTGCTGTTAAAGTATACGTAAAAAGAGAACGATTTCCTACAAGTCTTTGCTGGACTAAAGGATGAAGATTTAAAGTGAGAAGCAGATGGATCTCTATATATATATGTATTGAAATAAAAATCAATTTGAACTCAATAAACTTGAGACTATATAGTATTTGTTGAACTATATTTGTCATAAACGGCAATGTCAACAACTTTGTCATCTTTTTAAAAGTTCCGTATTCTTTAGAGATCTTGATTGGACCATTTCACAACCTATCTTTGCTTCAGATGTTTGTTTAACTTTACATTCATCATTGTGGGGTTGGAAATAATGTATAGAATACTGAAGTTAAGAATCTTGTATGACATATTCGATCATAAAGAAATAATAAATATTCTCAAATTTGACGTTGTAATATTTAAGTTATATGATGGTATTTACATCTTTTAAGAAGAACTACAAACCTCATCAAAATGGCATCATCGTTATAGAACAGAGTGACGAACAGCAAACACTCATAAGCTGATTAGTAAATGCAGTAAATTGAAAAGTATATCATTCCTTTGATCAAAATTATAACCTTAAGGGTATAGAAAAGAAAATGATTTGCTTCTACTTAAGCAATTCCTCAAGCGTAATGCAAAATATACAAAAAAGCAGTTTTGCTCAACTTTTCAAAAGACTAAAAAATACATGAGATTTATTTGCCCTCATTATGCATATTAAACAGGTGCGAAAACACCTCATGGCACGACGCGACGGTAAAAAAATGCGAACAGAAAAAAATTCAATTTACTTGAAAAATTATAATAATGGAGATTTATACAAATTCATACGTAAGTATATACGAAGAAATATAAAAGTAAAGTAGATTCACAGGAAACGAAAATGCATTCAATGTATGTATGCGTGTCTGCGTATTCCAAACTCTGGTCATAGTAAAAATGTGCAAGGATTTTAACACCACGTTTCCGTTAGCTTTTTGTGTTTGCGACGAGTGCAGCTTCCGGAAATTCCTCCATTACCGTTATTTGTGTGCAAACAGTAATTGATTGGACTTATTGAAATGGAAAATTAGTTTACTTTCAATTCAAAGGTAAATATGATTATCATGTTTATATGCTCCATTTATGTCTTGAGCATTTCATACGAAAATTACCTAATTGGCTTCCGGTGGATTAAGGTATGATGTGACTTAGCTATACACTATATCAGTGGCTTAAATGTATTTAGGAGTATTAAAAGGCTTCGCAAAAGTCGAATGAAAGATATCTTAATATATGTAATGCGTATGAAAACCTTTTGAAGACTCAACATCAAATATATCAGAGCAAGCTTTTCCATATAAAAGAAACCAACAGACAAAATATAGGAATATTCATATTAAAATTGAATTGAATTCCAGGATAAACAGGACTTACATATTTCCAAAAAGAACATCTGCACCGAACAGATTTCTAATGCATTCGTCCCTTTAGAGCAAAATTTTCAATAAATTTTCTTCTGCAAATTGTGATCTCCTGTTGCCAATGATATCAACGAAGTTTGCCGACAGGGGAGTCAAATATCTATAAGTCTTCGATGAATTACAGTGTTTTGGACCTAACTTCAAACATGATAACTTTTTTTAAGACCTGGTCCTAATAGTTCTTAGTAAGAAGAAGCACAAGGTGCTGGTGTAAAATATCAATATAAATAAAATAAATAGATCATATTGATCTAAAAACGTAACAGAGTTTAGTAATATTTGATTTGGCAATAGATTTTACATGTTGCAGTCACGATACGTCTGAACCAATTGTTAGTTAAGATTTGATGAACTGGTTCTTTCTTGGAAATGCTGTATAAAGGCTTGAGTTTAATTGAGCTTAATTTTCTTTTACCCATAATATCACATTTTGATCGCATCTCTTCTGGTGTTGAATAATATCAGTAATAGTTGTGTCATTTGTGTTGGTAGCTATAATATCACTGTCATCTGCACAACTGAAAATAAGGTTATAAATTGGTCCTTAAATTAAAAACAATTAATGCGCAGCAGAAAAGGAGTGGGTAAAAGAATCAACTCTTGAAGTACTCCAACGATTATAGAAAACCTATCTGAAGAACCGAACTAGCGACTATACAAACCACATTTGTAGCACATAAACGCATTAAAGACAGTGCATATTGGAAACACTCTTCCATAAGGTAAAAGTATCATGTTTGCGTCCAAATACCTAATGTTGGCTATGGTGCAGTGAAATAAAAATTAACATCTTAAGGCCAAATTTCAAGAAAATATGTGAAAATTGTGCTTATGAGATGCAACTGCGTTTCTTGTAGGACATTGAAATGTACTAAACATCTGCTGTTAAAGTATACGTAAAAAGAGAACGATTTCCTACAAGTCTTTGCTGGACTAAAGGATGAAGATTTAAAGTGAGAAGCAGATGGATCTCTATATATATATGTATTGAAATAAAAATCAATTTGAACTCAATAAACTTGAGACTATATAGTATTTGTTGAACTATATTTGTCATAAACGGCAATGTCAACAACTTTGTCATCTTTTTAAAAGTTCCGTATTCTTTAGAGATCTTGATTGGACCATTTCACAACCTATCTTTGCTTCAGATGTTTGTTTAACTTTACATTCATCATTGTGGGGTTGGAAATAATGTATAGAATACTGAAGTTAAGAATCTTGTATGACATATTCGATCATAAAGAAATAATAAATATTCTCAAATTTGACGTTGTAATATTTAAGTTATATGATGGTATTTACATCTTTTAAGAAGAACTACAAACCTCATCAAAATGGCATCATCGTTATAGAACAGAGTGACGAACAGCAAACACTCATAAGCTGATTAGTAAATGCAGTAAATTGAAAAGTATATCATTCCTTTGATCAAAATTATAACCTTAAGGGTATAGAAAAGAAAATGATTTGCTTCTACTTAAGCAATTCCTCAAGCGTAATGCAAAATATACAAAAAAGCAGTTTTGCTCAACTTTTCAAAAGACTAAAAAATACATGAGATTTATTTGCCCTCATTATGCATATTAAACAGGTGCGAAAACACCTCATGGCACGACGCGACGGTAAAAAAATGCGAACAGAAAAAAATTCAATTTACTTGAAAAATTATAATAATGGAGATTTATACAAATTCATACGTAAGTATATACGAAGAAATATAAAAGTAAAGTAGATTCACAGGAAACGAAAATGCATTCAATGTATGTATGCGTGTCTGCGTATTCCAAACTCTGGTCATAGTAAAAATGTGCAAGGATTTTAACACCACGTCCTTAACTTTGCTCACATCTGAAAAGGATTTTTCTGTTTTTTTTTGTCACCGGAGCTGTGGAATTCAACATTTTATTAAGTTCATCATCATTAAAATATCCTGGTTATTCCATGATTACAGAAATAAAAACAAAATGGAGAGTGGATTTTTTTGTATGATATCTTTAAGGGTGAACACTGAACACTGTGCTTAGTTAGAGTGTGCATCCGAATTTCATAAGTTTCAGTTTTGGTTTTGCTAAGTTATAAGTTAATTATTTTCAGCTGAATATTATATATAGGTTGAAGGATACATTTTATAGTTACTTCAGCACGATTTCATCTGCTAGTATGTTTCTGCAACCTAGAGCAATTCCTGAGCTGATGTAGTGTCTATACAAGTCTACATTCCGTCACCAATCTTTTTTGTTATTATACCAATAATGTGATTTGTTGAAGGGAAAATTAATTTTACCCGAATTTTACACTATGTAGCAAATAGGCGGAACGACAAAATATTGTTTCTTGCGTAAAGACTCTATTCTCTCTCCAACTGTGAGTTATTGTTTTATTTTTGCATTTCAATAGCTATTTACACACCAACCAGCGTTACCATTTCAAACTAGTTAAGATGCGAAAACTCATTTTATAAATCAGGATCTGCAACAGAGTATATATTGTGAAAAAACAAACTTAAAGAAAATGTTTTACACATATCTACAAAACATTAGTAAGAGAGACTATAAGGTAATTCGGCAAACGAAATGGAAAAGCCATGGAATCGATGCATCTTTTGAATTTTAAGTTGGTCCAGCTGCCTTATAAACATACATAGTCACTTTTTCGTATCTAATTGTGACCTATAGGTTCGCGGCACCTGAGAAAATAGATCGAAAGTTCACAGCAATAGATGTTCTTCTGATGGATAAATGTGAACTTCTAAATGTGACTAAATGCGACTCGAAAAACCTTACTGCTTGGTATAATCTATCCCCCGTATTAATAAACGCTCATTAGCTAATCTTTAAAAACATGACATTTTCTCAGGTATGTCAAAAGTTGGTGCTAATTTGAACTGAGCGTTTATCAATCGTGGGTATTTATTTGCAAAGTGTACACGCATTTTTTTATATGCATGTGTGCACCACTTGGAAAGTGACCGCCGGCCGTTTTCAGCTTAATTGCCACGAAGGTTCAAGCCTTAAATCGTATCACTATATCAAAAAAAAAGATACTCTATTCCTAAGCTTCATGATAAAACGACTCAACAAATAATTATTCGTAAATCTTGCTCTGTAGTAGGGTGAGCACGATTTTTTTTAAAAGCATGTACTTAAACTAATTTATAACCCACTTTAAACTTTCTTGATGACTGCACCAGATACCCGTCATTATTATCAACCCTCTGTCGAGCAGTAGACGTTGATCAGGTGATTCTGAGTAGGAGAGTACCACCTCCCTGAGTGTTCAAATGATATTACAACCACTGAACGCCGAAGCTTTCCTGAATTCGTAATGATCAAGTTCGTAAAAACCCTTGTTTGGGGACGTTAAATTTAAAGGTACACAAATATATTAAAAAGCATAAAGTGCGAAAAACGTTTTTTTAGGAACAAATTGCTATTGTATTTCATAATTACAAAATAAAGGACAAAGCGCGAATGAAAAGGGTTTACGGTTTCTATTATGAAGAAGAGTTTTTTCTTGTGAAATTATCAGGTGTTAAAATTGTGGTAAAAAAATGTCGGTGAAAATATAAACTGTAACGGATGCGTGAGAGAAGTAATTTAAATGTGTGAGTGTAAAACGTTTTATTATTTAATTTAAAATAAATGACAAAAATGTAAAACTATTGAAAACGAAATTGAATTAGATACTAAAGGATGTACAAAGTAAAATAAATTGAAACAAATTAAAGAAATTAAAAGGATAACTGTAAAAATGATTGCAATGGGGTTCGTTTTTTTTTATGTTTTCAAGATACCTGTCGATCCATCACATCCGTCGGCATGTGCCGAACATCCAGGTCCAGCTTCCCCTGTTTTTATTCATATTTTACATTTATATTCATTAAATTCAGTTTAAGATATCAATGTTTTGATTTTGTTTTTTTTTGTCAATTTTTTGTTTTAAACATTGTTAGCGGCAACACAACAAACAAACCAACACACAAAACAAATATCACACGTTATTTACTATATGAATATTAATGTTATAGTTTTAATTATTATTGGTAAAGATATTTCATTTTTAGTATGAAATTATACGGAATGGATGAATGATTAACGTACATACATGAATACATACATAACAGTACCAAAAGACATTTTTTTTTATAAAAATAAAATAATATAAAAGAAAATTAAATTAAAATAAGTAGAATCTTAGTTGCGCTATCCTTTTTTGTCGTTGTTATCAGTTATACGAATACAACAAGGTACATTTTTGATAAAAAGGAACCTAGTTTTCCGAAAAGATAGTTAACAAATTGGATGGTAAAAATTCCTGGTTCCCAATTGAGTTTTCGTGAGCCGATTTTTTTTTCTTTAAGGATTACATGTATATGGACTTAAATTTAAATCTAAATAATTCAGAAAATGGCTTTGGTGATTTTAGGAGATAAAATAAGTTTTTTTAGTATTCACAAATCAGTTCCAATCGCAAGAAAGCCAAAGTTGGTTGGTTGATAATGCAACCATCCATTACGTAAAGGCTCGTATATCCTTATCTATGGTTATGAGTAGTGGTATTGTGGAGTGCAAATAATATTAGTGACTAAATATCATTCGTGCCTGTGCATAAGTGGAGCACTACAAAGACATTTTTATTTATACAAAACAGACATTTCGCAACATTCCTAAGTTAATTCGTTTGAAATGGAAGTAAATTCGAGTTGCCTTTCATTTTAATCAAAAACAAAAATTTACATTTTTATAATTCGTCTAGTCATTACGGCAGACGGCGATTGTCAGACGCAGATCCGCTTTTTGCTCCTCTATAATTAAAGTGTCATTATTGATTAAGATCTCAAAAAGTGCTATTGGAACAAACAAAGCATGGAAAATCGTCCCTAAAATAAAAGAATGAGGAATATATCGGTCAGTATTTTCCATGATAGCAGAATATTCAAAAATATCCTTTCTTAAATGTTTCTATATGCCTTCCTGTGAATGACTACCTACAGTAGACGATTTTTTGACTGCAAATTCAAGCTTTTACAATTTGTTTGTGTTTATTCCACCATACTTCCAACTACGTACACAGGATATTTACGTTTGCACACATCTGTTTTCAAAGCTGTACCAATAAAAAAGTCACAATTTGTATGTTTTTAGGTGTGTGTTTGTAAAGAATAGGTTCAATGTGATAAGGACCTCTACCTTTAGGAAACAGTGCACAAAGAGGTATATTTTGAGGCAAATATAGACAACATGAAGGAAATAAGGTAACAACAGTCTCTATGTACCTACGAGTAATGACAACACGGAAGCATATATATGTAAATTAAATAAACTAATAACACAAAGTTGTTCACAAAAGTATACTTATATAAGTGCAACTGAGAGTGTTTGAATGTCATTAGTTTAAATTAGTTTTACCATTTCATTTGCATTTTTTTAGACCGTTGAGCTATTTTCTTAATGCAATACATTTAATAATTAAGAATGGTTATGGCTGGCCGCAGATGTTATTTATTAAGCTGACATACGTTTTATTGTCAAGAGAGCATTGAACGAGTAAAAGCTGACCTGACAGTGGGCAAAGATGTAGTAGGTCGACTCTTTCGAAATTTGCTAATTTTCATTTTATTGTAGCAGTTTTTTCGACTTAATGAGAAACATATTCACCATATTTTGAAAGGCCTAGGTGTTACTGTAATGTTTAAAATCATAGCTGTGGATGTTTGTTGCCGTTAAATGAAATTTACTGAATTTATCATTGTTGATCCCTATGAAGGCAAATGTGAAACAATTTTACTTTTGGAGTCGTTTAACAAGTCCAAACACATTTTTTTATTATTCAACGTTTTTAATAAAAAAAATATAAATTTTTTTGGCATAACATGCTTGTTAGTACCCAGGCCTAGCTTTTTCTCACAACCATTCATGTGTGCGTGTCGCTTCTTGCACGACGGCGTGACTTCCTGTCGAATACGAATGGCTGAGTTGAGACATGTTTTTCTAGACAATTGATACTATAGTCCATACCAAATCAGTTGGCCAACGGTCGATTGCACAGAGAGAGAATTTAGAAGAAATTTAAGACATTATAAAATAAAATTTAAGAAACCTGTGCAGCAGAATGGCCAACTGATTTGGTACGGACTATACTCGGACGATTTGTTATATCATCACAAGAGGAGGGACAGTGAAAAATCATTTTTGGTGTTGATACGTGTTTAGTCTAAGTATCGAAGCCTGTCCTTCAGCGAGGCAGGTTAAACGTTTTCCAAATGAAATTAAATTGGCAGTTTGTGTACATTAATAGACGAGAAAGCTGGTAAGTTGATATATCTCTTCTTCCCATTGTAATTGACGAGTATGGCAGTCTCGTCAGACTTGATGGCAGTCGTTGCAGTGAATCTCTAAAGCTGGGATCTGTTAAACGTATCCATTACTTTGGAATTAAAACAAGAATTATGTATTAGATTCAACTAGAATGTAAAATACAATTACAATACGTTTAATGCGAAGTGACGCTTTCTATGTCCATTCAGCAATTTCCACTTGTCAATCAAGCTGATAGTCAATTCAGCTGTTTCCACTTTTCAATAAAGATGATAGTCAATTTGCTATATCTAATTGCCATTTTCCTAAATGACAAATGCCAAAACGATAAGGGGAAATATAGCGTTGAAATTTAGCCCGAACCTTGATTCGACGACAAAGGCCATTCTTAGACAACTTAACTAAATTAAATAGACATAAGGTAAAGTATAATTCGATTTAACCATGTCTGTCCGTCCGTGCATGACGCTTTAAATTTTAACTATAATTATGAAATTTGGTACACGTACTTATTCCCGCTCCCTGCTGAACAAGTATAAACATTTTCAAAATCCGCCCACTTGTACAGATAAACGTCTTTGTTGTTGAGACCTTTAAGTATTTTGGAAAAGTGTCTGTATAAGATATTTATAAAAAAAATTGTATCACGGCTACTCTTTGGGTCGTTTTAAGCAAAAGAAGATTTTCTGTTAACATTTAAACATTTTATAGCATACGCCAGTTCAAAAATGTTGAGCTGGAATAATGAAATTTGGTACATAAGGGTTTGTCAACGTTTCTGGTAGAAATTTAAGCATTTTCAATATCCGTCCACTTTACAGAAAAAATGTTTTTTTATAATGAAAACGTAATGAATTTTGAAAAAAAAAAAAATACTGAACAAGATATGTAGATAATGTCATTTTCCATATTTCGTCCTCATAAATGTTTTAGTCTCTCCCAACTTTTTGGGAAAGTTTAATTGAATTGACTGCGCATCCGTAACAGTCTCCGTTCCCGGAAAATCCGGCCCAGAATTTCTAGTTTTACGATAACGCGGTAGAATGGTTTCACATAAAAAAAACTGTTATGCTTACCACTATAATTATGAGAACATATATTTCAATGACAAATGTTGACACCATGTACATTGAAATACATTCAAGAATAGTGCATTGTTAATTTTAAATAATTAATGTTCAAATTATATCTTGGGCTAATGATAATATCCTAGCATAAACCATTAGTCAAATGTTCAATCGTTACCTGTAGCATTTGGAATGATGAGACAAAAGCAACAACTTCCTTTTATTTTGAAATGAATTGCCGAAAACCCCGTTCGTATGATGTTAGTTGGGATAATTTCCGTTGGCTTGCTATTAATTTTGTAGTTTAAGGCTAAACACAAACAAGAATAAACCCTTGAGCTAACTATTTCGTTTCATCTACGTGAAAAATGTAGGCGGAATTTACCCAACTATAGACAAAACAATTACAGTTGCATATCAATGGAACCATTTATGTATTATCCTAGAATTAAGGAGCAAATGCGAATCATTGTGTTAATTTGCAAGGGGTTATATATCCGGTTATTTTTAGAAGGATTCAAGCAAATTAGCTTGTTGTGGTCAGTTGAAGACCACATACAAACTGCAGTATTAAAAAGATAATAAAATTTAATATACATAAATTAGTACTGTTTGCAACAATTCCACATAATTAGTTTTGGCCCAATTATTCCTTAACGGAATTTTTAGTTTCACTTTATAAGTTGACCAATTTTCGCTTGTTTGATATTTCATATAACGCTAACCTTAGAGTGAAAGAGAAAGTTACGTACGACCCAGTCGTACACCCACCACTCGTTTTTTTCTTATTCAGCCTTTGAGCTTGAGCATATTATAAAAAAATAACAAGCTAGGAGGCACAAAATATAAGTGCCTCCTTGTATGTTTATCTTGGAGGAATCAACTAACGTTGTAAATTAGGCTTTCCATTTTGTTTCATCCAAAGTGTCCACTAACAAATGTTAAGTTGTTTATCATTTTTTTCACACTTTGAATGCACATAATAACACATAGATACAGGGTAAATACCGCTAAAATGATTATTATCTTATTTTAAATATTATACCAAATTGAAAAGGATACGCAATAACAAAACTCAAATAAAATTCAAATTAATGATAGTTAAAAAAAAATCATACATTAATGTAAAATGAAATAAAATAAATAAAATACAGATAGAGATATACATTATTATGATTAGCGCACCAAAACGCATTACAATACAGACATGGAAAAATATGATACAAAAATAACTTGAACCGATTCGATGATTTTCTCTTTAGATTGATTTTATCAATTTTATGTGAATACTTGCCTTGCTCCTGCTTGGTTTTGTCTACAGTCTGACAAGCGATTCTCCACTCCTGCAGCTCCGGCGAAGGAATCAACCCAGCCGAACCACCAGCCGTATCCAGTCTAGCTTGCCACCAATGATGGTCATCCTTGCTAATTATCTATAAAGGCAATTAATTTGTAACGACCATTGATATGAGAAACATGTATGTACTTACTTGTAAAATATCACCAGTCTGGAAAGCAATTCCAGCTTGAGCACAGGGTATAAGCTCATCATCCAAAGGATTATAGTCGAATTGTGCTCGTACAAAAATCTGTTCGACCAGATTAATGGATTAATGAAAATAAGGAAAGAAAAATATAATTATTAATCCGTGTGGGTGTCCATTTTTATACAAATGTATTTTACTAAAAAAAAATAATAATGTTAAGCTAAGATGGCTTTTGAACTTTTTGCCACTGAGGGTATTTTGTGATTACAAAGACTTCGTACTTTTTTTTTTTACAGAATGTAGGAGTTATACATTTTTTATTTGCCCCAAGGTTCAATAATTTTCTAGTTCAATATTCAATATGGCTGCTATCAAAGGGTTGTTTTCCCGTTTCTAGGCTTATTTGTATTTGCTGTTTGTATATGTAGCTTATCTCCCAAAAGGAATCTCCTAAAAAAGGTCGCCTTCTGGAATACACCATTTGGGATTTATTTTATAATAAATTTAGTTATTGTCACCAGCAATTTGGTGGGCTTTTTCTGAATTTCTTCCCGGTGAATTGATTCAAAGGTTTTGTTTTACAGAATGAAGGGATGATTTGATTTTGGCATTTGTATGTAGGGTAAGAGGTGGAAACTCGCCTTTGATATTATGGGAAATGATTTCACTTACCTACATATTTTAGAATATGGTTAAAGATATGGGACCAATTTTTGTGCGTAAACTAATGAGTTTTTTTAGGACAACAGATTGAGGTTCGTATTGAAATTGATTGCTATGAAATATATTTTTTTACGTCTGAGGTCAGATTTGGTCATTTACAATATAATCAGATAGTAGTAGTTCCTATTTCAGAGTTAAACTGCAAATATAACGACTGGTGGGTCGTAATTATTTTTCCATAGTTTGGGAAATTTATATAAAACCTTTAGATTCATTTTATTCATTGATGTTGAAACTTAAAAGATATACATTATGTGGAACTATGATTATAAGAACTTCTATTCCGGTATTCGAAGGAAAATTCACAATATTTTTTCGTATGGCCTAAATACAAAAATCCGTTATATGGATTTTTTGTATGCATTTTTGGTGGAACTAATATATTAATGTTTAACCAAAATCGTTGGAACAGTTTTTAAAAAAATTAACGTTATGTGTAATTTTAATAAAATGGATAAAAGTTAAAATTAGGACCTAGAATTGTGACTTAAAAAACTGTGTATACGAAGAAAAAAAAATCGTTCAAGCCGCTTAGGCAGAAGCCATTACGGACAGACGGACAGACGCGACGGACGGAATTTGCGAAAGCAAATTGTATTGGTTCCCCTACCATCGTAATGTTAGATTCAATGAAAATCTCGAAGTCGAACATTTTTACGAAAACAATATAAGAGAAAGTTAAAAATATCATTTTGTGGGAGGAACAATCGTATAAAGTTAAAAAAATAGGTAATTTTAACTCCAGTATCAAAAGAAAAAACTTTTTTCTGATGAATAGAATCTGAAATTCGTTCCGGCTCACCGAAGCCAATGGAATGTGCTCTGGTCGGAGCAAAGGCTGGTTAAAAAAAAAAAAACAAAAATGTATGTGGCTGGCGCTTGAATAGTCACTCAGTGCGCCTCTTCATGAAAACTTACTTTTCGGCCAAATTCAACATCTAATTCGACCAAGACCAAAGCTGAGAAGCGATAACAAAGTGGATTGTCGTTTAGATTTATTTCAAGAAGAGAATAATTCAATCTCTTTGTCCCACATGTTCATCAAGCAGGTGTGTGAAATATTGAATTGTTGAGATCGATGCGATTCGATGTTACACCTTACGACCACGAGAAACGTGTGTGTTGTCCGTGCGACTCAGTCTTAAGAAATGTTTCAATAACTTTTGTGCAGCAGTAGGCAGGGGTTTTATTTCGGCCAAAACTTTTTTTACAACAACTTTAAAGAATTATAAAAATAAAATTATTTTTATAGCTCTTTTTTATGCTGAAAGAAACACACTTTTAAAGCTCCGAAGTGTTTGAAGTATTATCTGCTCTGAAATAGAAATGAAATAAATACAGCAGAATATACATTCATAATCCTCGACTAAGCAACAACTGAGGTTACATAACCACCGATTAAGCTGACAGTAAACAACCTTGGCCAATCGGTTAAAATATTAGATTGCAATATAATATTGTAATATTTTCAGCCGCACCTTAAACGCTGGTGACCTTGATGTTCATCACGATACTATGTAATCCTAACAGGTTGTTGCCATCGATTTTCGCACCACAAAAGTCACAACAATTGCGACTTGCTTGTTTGAAAGATTCACATTTATTCCGTATGAAATAAATAATTAGGATAATCATTATCCCAATTAAGTTACATATTTCTATATGCCTAAAAGCACACAAATTAACAAAACTCAAATGGAGGTTGGAGGTTGTAACAGCTTTATGGCGTTCACAATCCACATACCTATGTATTTCCAAATTACCCATGGCCACAAAACTATATCGACTGTTAAATAAAATAGTATCCTACCTAGGGAAGTAATTGCTTTCATTAACTAACCATTCAGGGCAAATGTGTAAATGATGCAAATTGAGGTCCGAAAAGCGGTGTACTTATCGGCGATATAACCAACAGCATCAACATCGAGGGCGTCAAACTGACGACTCGGCTATGCTCACCTAACTTTTGTAATATATTGTATTTGTAAGCAGTTGCGGTCTGTCTGTGTGTACGTGAAACGGATAATCAATTGTTTGCAATACAAACTACCATAATATAATCAACTTCATGAATTTTCTTTTATTGCCTTTATGGTTCTATTCGGAATTCAATTTGATCCCACTATACACATTGCTCAGGGAACCAATATCCATTGTTGAATAATGAAAATGAAATTTGGTAATAGAGTATTGGCAGTGTACAGAAGAGTATCTTAGTATTCATTATTGGATTTAAATAAAGAGATTCCCTAGCTCTTGTAGTACTACTACACCAAAACTATAATGCATTGTGTGACGGCTTGGTTAACCTTGCCTTCTCAGTTCGAGAGCCACTGTACATTGCTTCTCCGCAGTCAGGACCCTTCGTTCCTGTTCACTTTGATGGTGGCACTAAAGTAATTCTATTAGAGGTTCCGAGAAAACTTATTTATAAGGAATAAAATTATTTTTCTTTTGAGTTCCGTCGATTGGGATGGAGAACTTAATGTATAACAATGTTCTTTTACATATATGCTAAACTTTAAATGAGGCATAGCTTGGGGCCATAAAGATTGCATATGTGGTGGTCTTTAACGTTGATATCCATCGAGTAATATGTTTAATCGAAAACACTTCATTCGTTTACACTTCATTTCTTTTGTATTGTTAACATTTCGGACATTATGTGTCTTAATGTTTTTAATATAAATACTCAAACTACATCGAATGCATTTAAAATCTATAGCTGAATGGTTTTCGTAAGACTAATTCCAGGAATGATTTAACATTAATTTTATTAATATGTTTAAGTTGAATGCTAAATTAAACTTAAATTCAATTTATTCAATATCACCTAGGAGCTGCAACATATCATTGTTCTCTCCTTGAATACAGGTGTCAAGTTTTGTCAATAGGGACGTAACGAAGATCAACAAGACAAATCAGTCGATTCTTCGGCGTTAATAGGAATCGGGATTCTCTCAGTTGACATTGTGGGTATTTTTTCTATAAAATTCTTGGCCTAAAATCTTCCAGGAAAGAGTTAACTCACCAACTGAAGCCTTTTGATCATTTGTAGTGCCGAAACTTCCCCTTGGCTTAATGGCTTTGTCGATATGCTTTATTGCACAGCAAGAAACCCACATGCGCTTCAAGAGACTGGATTGCATATACAAAATACTGTGTTGTGGATTTCATTCCGGATTGGAATGTTTGACAAGGGTATTTACACAATGTCACCACTAAAAAGGGGGACCCACACTTTTTGGTGTCATTTTCTAAAAAAAAATCGTTCTTGGTAAAAGTTAATGGCAATTCGAAAAATGTTTAAAAAAACATATGAGAATACTATAATCCGCTTTGCCATACCTTATGCTATTCAATCCTTAAATTAAACATCCCAAAAAGTGGGCGTGCCTAAGACTGAATGGTGATAAAATAAAGAAAATGACATTGTCACCACATCTTGTTAAGAAAGTTTATCTATTTATTTATTGTCCGACATAAAAAGGACGTTTTTCTATTTTTTTTATGAAGACGCTTCCGAAAATTGGTCGCTAAAATGATATATAAAATGTTCATGGAGTTATTCTCGAAATATTTTCATCAAATGTTTTTTTTAAATTGTACCGAAAATAGTTTTTTTTACGGAAAACGTACTCAAAAAGTGGGCGTGCCAAAAAACTTAATATGAGCCATATATACATTGTCTAAATATCCTGTTCAGTCAAAATCATTAATAGGTTGAAATAAATGTTTTTCTAAAAACTGGGCGGATTTTTTACACTGGTCCGACAGCACGGACAAGGATTGCATAAACCAAATTTCATAATCTTAGCTCCAAATTTAAGACCTACAAATCGGTGACCTACAGACAGATAAACGGAGAGACATACGTGGTTTAATCACCTAGCGCTTCTGAGTCGATCCATACACATTAATGTACATCCACCTAAATTATTTGTCTATCAAAACTAATATATCCCAATGGGATATTTTGTTGAAGACGCCATAACTGAACGACTGAACCGATTTAACCGAATTAACTTATTTTTCGTTAAAATGTTGGCATTAGTTTAATTGAGAGAAGCATTAGAAAGCAGCTGCTACACTGGTGATTAAAATTTTGTCATCCAACTTCCTCACCTGTGAAGGAGAAATGATAATATGACATGGAAAAGGGTGTTTTTTTTAGAGGTATAGAACTTCGAATTGATATACAAGGTGGCAAAAATAACCTTCCGATGTTTTTTGGCTGTAATTAAAAAAAAAATGAAAAACTTTAATTCTTCTTGTGGATTATTTTTATTTGGTCTTTTAATTTTTTTTACATCAAGTCGAGAATATGATGTCATGTAAATGGCCGCCGCCACAGTTGATTGTCATTTGAGCCCTTTTTATGGCATTTTCCATCACTTTGGCCAAAACTTCCGGCGATAGGTCCTCACATTCTTGACGGATATTGTCTTTAAGAGCTGCAAGAGTCTGAGGCTTGTTGACATAAACCCGCGACTTCAAAAAGCCCCACAAAAAGAAGTCTGGAGCGGTCAAATCAGGCGATCTTGCTGGCCAGTGCAAATCGCCAAAACGGGAGATTAGGCGCCCGGGAAATGCATCCTTCAGCATATCGGTTGTGGCACGTGCAGTGTGTGCCGTTGCACCGTCCTGTTAAAACCACAGCGTTCCAGAAGCGTAAATTTTGCTTATTTACGTACCCGCTAAGATGGAAATGGGCCTCATCACTCATGATTATTTTTGATGAAAAATCATCGTATGTTAGACGCGATTGGCGGTCAGCAGCTAACAGCTGATGCACCGTCTGGACTTTGTACGGAAACATCTTCAAACCTAGTACCAAAATTCGCTGTAAAGACCGTCGACTGATACCCATTTGCGTGGCACGTCGTCTGGTCGATGTCGACGGCGCTTCCATGACATCTTCGGCTACAGCAGCAATATTCTCTGCAGAACGGCTACTCCGGGGTCTACCACGCCTGGCAGCATCTCGTGTTGTGCCAGTCTCTTCGAGGCGAGCGGCTAAACGTCGCAGTGTTTCACCAGTAGGCGTTGGACGGCTAGGAAATCTGCGACGAAATTCACGTTGTGCCAAAGGCACCGAACGATTTTTGCTCAAATAAATAGTCACCAATATTCCGCGTTCTGGAGCAGTGTAGCGTAACATTGTTTATTAACGTGTATTTCGCATGTGTTTACTACACAAATGTCAAAACAGAACTGACATTAGGGGCCAATCGCAAAATTTATAGCATTTTCTGATAGGAGGATTACTTTTGCGCCACCTTGTAAAACACAAGATAATCGTTTTAATGTCCATCAATTTGGCTTTATTAAAGGATAATTTTATGCCATTAATGTTAAAATATGATTTCGGGCATGTGGCCGCCGCGGCTGGTTCGAATAAAGCCAAGTCTAGAGGTCCAATTTTCAACCACGTTTTCGAGCATTTGGAGCCGTATGTCGGTAATAACGCCACAAATGTTGGCTTCCAAGTCCCCTAACGTTTCTGGTTTGTTAGCGTAGACGAGCGACTTCACATAACCCCATAAAAATATTCCAATGATGTCAAATCACACGATATTGGTGGCCAATTGACAGGTCCATTCCGCGAAATTATGCGCTAATCGAATGTTTCCTTCAATAAATCGATTGTGACGTGCGCTGGGTGGCATGTATTGCCGTCTTGTTGGAACCACATCTCATCCAATTTGGGAACAAAATAGTAGGTTATCATGGCTCTCTACTGGTCTCCATTAACGGTAACTACTCTCCAGTATCATTTCGGAAGAAGTATGGCCCAATGACTCCATCAGCCCATGGAGCACACCAAACAGTCAGTTTTTGTGGATGCAATGGCGTCTCAAGGGTCTCATTTGGATTCCCTTCACTCCAAATGCGGCAAATTTGCTTGTTGACGTAGCCATTTAACCAAAAATGAGGCTTATCACTGAACAAAATTTTTCGATGAAAATCAGCATCGAGATCAATCTCATTTTCGGACCATACACCAAAATCACGACGCATTGCATGGTCTCGCGGCTTTAATTGTTGCACAAGCTGGATCTTGTAAGGTCGTAAGCCATGATCTTTGCGCAAAATCTTCCATAAAGTTGATGGACAAAGCTTCAATTGCTGTGCACGGTGGCGAATCGATTCATTCGGGTCCTCTTCAACACTTTGCTCTACAGCGGCAATTGTTTCTTCGGTGCGCACTGTTCGACGTCTCTGCGGATGCGTATTATCACATAGAGTAAACGTAGTGCGAAAACGATCCATGGTTAACAGAATTAATTGCTCTGATGGAGGATTATGCCATAAAATGGACGGAGCTTGCGGTAAACTTCGCGAACTGAACCATTATTTTCGAAATAAATTTGCACGATTTGCAAGCGTTGTTCATTTGTCGACTTGTTCATGATGAAATAGGAAACCAAACTGAATATAAATGACATTAAAGTTGCCCGATTTGACCATAAAATGTCACTTTTATCTCTATTAAAAAAACCAACCTCTTAAAAAACACCCTTTATTTAAGATGCATGTAGATATGTCTAGATTTAGTAGGTAATAAACAATGTGTAACCCTTATTCTAAAGAAAACGAAATAAAAATGCAGCAAAGTAAACCCAAAAACCGAAATCGCCACTCCCCTAAATAAAATGGGTTGGTAAGATGAGTGACAATACTTTCTTAACAACCAAAACACTTAAACCACAGCAATTAAAACCGACAACAAAAACTGAACAGCCCACAAAATTAATCAAGTAAATTGCGAGGGCATGAAAAATGACATCCCATTTATATGGGATCGATGATTTATTTGCATTCACTCCACCGTGGTCAAAATGTTAAATGAACTTTTTGGGTAAACTACTAACCGCCTTATTAATTATGATTTAAGGGTATTTCTGTTTACGTCCATCCTTAAATGGCCTTAAACCAAAAATTGATATATTGATTCAAGTTAGATGATAAAAATACTTACTAGAACTGGAGCAGGCCTAATCCTGAACAGCTGCATGAATTTTAAAATGTGTGAATGATATGATTATAAACTGTTTACACACAAAATGTTTTATTATTAAATAAATAGGAAATGTAAACGTAATAAAACGGAAAATAAAATAAAATCTCCATGCGAAGGTTTGATAATAAATTTGCGAAAACAAACAAATAAAAAAAATCTCAAAAGTCAAAAGTGGATCCATTTGCAGAATAGATGGAGTTTAGACCTTTTCAATGAAATGTAGAATGGGGTCCAGTGTCTAAGAGTGTTGCTACTTGTGTTGTTTTTTGGACAAGGATTTATTAGGTAACTAAGAGATTGTTGCGAATTCAAATAAATATATCTAAAATGATATAGTGCATAGTAAACCAAATGGATTGCGAAAGAAAACGATGTTTTGATGTTTCAATTCCCCTTGTTGAAACATGCATCATTAAGTAATAAACGTGAAGAGATTTTTTATTAAGTGTGATATTTAAAAAGTCTTTTTAAAAAAAAGGCATTTCATTAATATATATATATAAATATTTAAATGAAAAATATATATATTAAACTATCGGTGCATACAGGTGGGTTTATAGGGTGTAACAACATATTATGTTCATATTGGTTGTCATTAAATGAGGAGGTACTCCGATAACAATAATAATTTATTTTTCAATGGACGTTTCGTGAATGAAAGATAGGTTTCACAAGACTTGTAAAAATAGTCGCCCTTCTCAATCCGAAGTTCGTATAGTTGATAAACGTTTCGAAGAACATATGGAAGTTTATTTCACTTCGAGAACATCCGGTATAACTCTGTTGGGTGTATTTTTCCTAAAGTAAGATCTACTCAAATACAACATTCGATGCAGTTGACTGGTTAAACTTAAACAAAATCATTGAACATTTTAAGCAATCGAAGCCGTAGTGATCACGTGAATAGTTTTGCAATGAATAAATTGCAATAATTATCAAAACGTTATATATATTCAATAAAAATCCACGATTATTACAAATAACTATATTTTATATTCAACAAGAAATAATTACTATCAGTAAAGTAAACACTAACCAAAAAGCAATTGGAAAGGACAGAAAGGAATGAAAAACCACATGGACCGTTATGCCAGAAACGTTCTATATTTAGAATCAGCGGCTATTCGGATGAGGATTTGTAAAAGGCGATAGACTAAGGAAAGAAGTCTCATCCTTCGAAGTTATCAGGGAAATCGCCAATCATTGTTTCTTTGGGCTTTGAAAGCATTGGACGCTTAATATTTCAAAGTCATGTAGAGCGCAGTATCATCGATTAAAATCCAGACGAGAAACGGTTGATATGGACCGCACAAACAGAAACCGACCTGAACCAACATAGAGTACAATGTATTTTGTTTTAAAGGAATTGCATTATCTTTCTTAGGATTATCTTTTGATTTAGTTTTACAAAAAAAAAAATGAAATATATGCAGGAGAAATAAAGTCTACTACTACATATGCCTTTTTCATCGTTCCTTGTCGGAGAGTAAAATGCTCCTAATCCTCCCAATTCACTGCACTGGTCAGAATGGGTTTCGCAAAAATAAATAAGACTTTGCCAAACAAATTATTTTCATGGTATGTATCTTAAAAGTATTTTCAATTCCAGAATTGAGAACTCGTATATCCGTAAGGTGAATTAGCTTCTCAAACTCAACTACTTAACAGAATTTCAATAAAAATCACTTTAAACCCTCCAATGAAGAGGTATAATTAAATTGAATTACTTCCAAAATATACTCACGTACAAGGAATATACGTTTCGAACCATAAAGCAACCGTGCTCGCGAAATATTGATTACACTGGAGATTTATACGCAATTTCTAAACTAAAACTCTTAACCTACCATTGGCATGATGTGGCCGTATATATAAAGAATTGAGCCATAAAGCCGCAATTGGGCCCATAAACTGAGTAAAATATTTCTCATTTTATTTATGCGTAGGCAGTTCATAAGTAATTTGGTCATAAACGTGCTTCTGTCGCAAAATCTCATTCGAGGCGTACCGCCATAAAGTCAAATCCGTCCAGTGGTTAACACCTCTTCGAGAAGAATTAATAACACCATAAAAATATGAGGCCTACACCATCAAGGGGACAGTACTCAACATTTCATTACCTGCAATCAAAATCCATTCAAACTGTGTGGAGTATTAGATAATATTCCAAAGCTAGGATGATGACATTTTGTATATAAACTTCAATGACAGCGTTGATATATTGTTGGGGATGGCCAGTGTAGAAATGCATTTGTTTTTGCTGGTCCCAAAACATTGTATTTATTATCAATTTTATTTGTTGTATTTATTTATTCATGCATGTGGCGGCAAGCATTCATGAAGAAGAGGTTACAACCCCAAAAGATGGGAAAAGTTCAACTGCTATCCCCAACGCCAAAATGGGGAAATTTATGAGCACAATCCAAGTCTACAGGAGTGGTTTGGTTGGCATGCATAAATCAAAAGTCGAGGTAGACGTCGAGTTGGGGATGTAAAAACATTGTTCTAGGTCAGATGGAAAGAGAAAAAGATCATTGCTTCCCCAAAACTGCGTCAGCATTAAAGAATAATATACTGCGAGCGGATTTTCACGCCACGTATGAAAATAATGCATGACACATTTAAAATTAAGTTTACGAGGAATATTGGCATTAATAAGGATTGTCCTGGAAAATATTGTTAAGTAGGTACATGTAAGGGCAGGGCATATATTAAACATGAATCACTTGAATAATGAATTTTGCAATTGGTACTTGATTGTAATGAAGCGCGAATTGCGCATAATTAAAATGTAAATTATGCAAATATTTAAAGATAAGGATTGGATATGGAGACTTGACACGTTCATATGTGTATGTTAGACAGGTAGTTACTATGCATCAATTTACGAACAATGAACTCTTTTTGAGAGTATCTCTAGAAGGGGATAAGCACGGCAAAATCCTCATAATTCAGGACCCAGATAAGCACCACCAAGTTAAAATCGATACTCATTTTACATTTGCCAATTTTTAAGTCGCTTAAAACAAATTTGCCGTTGATTTGGCATTATGAGCAGGGACTTTCGTTAGATGAAAGCGGAACAAGTCTCCAGAGAGAGGCAAAGATGGGTTATTTACTTTACATATTTTACTTCAAACGTGAGGCTGATAAATGTCACATCATCGCTTTGCCTTTCACATACTGAAAATTTATTTATAAGTAGGTTCTTGGTTCGAAACAGTCCGAATTAAACTAAACGAAATTTCGGTCGAAACAATGCACGCATACGGCACCAACGGTACGGAATGGCACAGTCGTCTTGATGCCGATCATGTGAACCCGAAAATATCAACACATATGGGCAATAGAAAATAAGTTGCAAGTTGAAAAAGCTGATAAAGAAATCCTTGATCAATTCGAGGGAAAAATTCTTCTAAAAAGCTCGGTCCCGTTTGCGTTGACGGTCTATGGAGACGAAGATCCAACCACGAACTGTAAGAGCTGTACAGCGCATAGCCCTGGTCTAAAAACTCTGCATTGGACGTTTAAGATGTCTAGGACATGTAGAACGAATGGACATCAATACTCAGGCTCGCAGAGTCTTCGATTCCCAGCCAGACCTCACCTTAAGTAAGTAGAAACCGACCTCAACCAACCAACTGGAGGCAGTTAGCTAAGGACCGGGCTAATTGGAGAGTCATGTTGGTTGAGGCCCAGGTTCATCCCGGACTTTAGCGCCACTTAAGTAAGTAAGTAAGTAGTAATAAAACATATGAGAGGGGTACAATCCGCTGTGCGGATCGTTTAATACTCTATCAAATTCTATACTTAAAATTAATATCCCCAAAATGTGGGCTTTATGGCGATGAAATATAGCAAATGACAGTCTCAACAGCTTATCAGAATCTTGTATGGTTCGACAAAAAATAACGTTTTTCTCCTGCATATGCATGGGGTAGGGTATACAAATGTTTTTTTTTGTGGGAAAACGCCTCCAAAAAGTGGGAGTGGGTTAAAATGATATATAGACAAAATGTTTAAATTATCACAACCAATGATTTTGCTTCAAAAGTTTTTTCGAATATTTTAAAATTTTACCGAAAACCGTTTTTTACAGAATTCAAGAATTGGCAAAAAACTTTGTATAATCAAAATATAGATATTAGGATTGTCTTAATATCTCTTTCAAAATTCCTAACGGTTTGGCTAGAAACTACGTTTTTCTAAAAAGTTGCGTGGCTGTGGGCGTATTTCAAAAAATTGTACACTTGTTCTGCTGAGATCATCACCATCGTTCTAGCTCACAATTTAAGGCTCTAATTATGTATATATTAATTTGCCATTTTCTTTTTTATGACCGAAAAAAGGGTTATAACCTTAAAATTTTATTACATCCTTACTTGTCCGCCGTTGCGATTGAATCTGTATCTCGTTGTTCAAGGCTTTATAACGCATAAAATTTTATTTATCATATCAAAAATATTTGTTTGACTGTAACATATCAATGACTTAACCAATTGCACAGTGACATATTTTGGAAGTAAAAGCTGATTTAATATTTTCTTCCGATAATTAAAATATCTAATATTAATGTGCCTGGATATACGTTATTTGAATTGAATTTTATTTTCAACTGAAAATCCACAGAGAATCCATTTCAAACAGAATTCTTGGCATGATTATAAAGTTTCACATCCAAACAATTTTAATTTGGCAAAAATCATAATTTGCTATTTGCTTTCATCGAGTGAAAACCGAAATTTAGATATGTACCAGAGGGGTTGCTTTGAATTAAAGCATGTTCCATCTATAAAATAACTGCCTACATTCCAATGAACATTTTTTGTATGAGAAAACAAAGTAAACGCATGCCTCGACGTTTCCACGCAGTACCTTTAAACATTTTGAAGTTTAGCGTTGATAAAGTTGTTAACGGCCTCTATTGTGTTAAAAATTCGGATACTTTTTGAGTTGATTACGATTGATGATTGTATTTGTAACAACATTTTTCATCCTTTCTATGAATTAATACTTCTTTGTAAATAATGGGACAGCATTTATTTTATTCATAAAAATATAGTAAACATCTATTCAATTGTTTATTTTTTAAGTCCATAAGCATACGGACACTGTATATCCACCCCTTTTTTCGAACCACCCATTTATATAACAGTGCACTCATTCTCGACATATCTATATAATTAATTTTGTATCCTGTATAAATTTGTTCAATGCAATTGAAATTAACAATTTAAGTGAAAACATAAATTCCCGAGAAACAATGTTCCCATTGTTTCCAATTAAAAAAAACGAATAACAAAAGCTTAATCGAAAATTATGAAACAAATTGCTTAAATTAAATTTAAAGTGCTGTATTACATCAAAAGACTTAAAATATTACAATCCGATTTATTAACTTTTTGTAAGACACTTACCTCACAAGGTGGCGGAGCACTCCTGTACGAAGGAACTATTTTAAAGGTAACAGAACCACGAGCTTCGCGCTGTAATCAAAGTAAGAATAGAACACTAATAATAGACGCATTTATATTTTTATATATTGGATGAAAAACTAGGGAAATGAAGGAAAAAACTACCAAGCGACATGATGGATAAAAAGCAATTGCAATATTAATTTGATTCAATCGGATGCAATCCATTTCATATATAATGAGAGAGAGAAAGAACGGCAAGAGTTTATCGAGAGGAACAAAGAGGGAACTTAATTTAAAAAAAAAATATCCTTGTGTCTGAAAAAACACCTCGGGCTCCTAAAACGAAGTGTATTTTTTAATGAATCGAAAACTGCTTAGGGGTGTATAGAACCGGAAAAAGTCCTAGTAGAAGCCAGTCGTCATGAAGATAGGATTAAGAAAAGGGACACGATGAGTCTTCATGAAGGCGGTATACATAACTGACGTCTTCATCCTCGCAAAGTTTGGTTCGTCGTTTGCCTTAACAACAAGGAGTTGAATAAGTTAATCATAAATTAGTCTAGGGTTGTTTTCCATTTGGCCCTACGAATTATGTGATTTAAGCCATAGGAATTACGACTGCTCCAACATTGTGTACGTAAAGTGCATACAAATTAGTTTCTAGTATTTAAATAATACGACGCAACCTTAGTTCCCTGGGACAAATGGGAACGAAATAATGAATTAATTAGAGAGCATTCAGTTATCATAATAGATTTTATGTTAGGGCACAGGTGGATTTAGTTATGATATGAGTACACTCTGAGGGATGCTATGCAAAGCAAGATACTCGAAGGAATTATATGTAAATACAATTCGGAACAGATTTTCCATTACAGCGGCAAAATGTGCAGCGATAATGACAAATATTCCCGACACAGGTATTTACAAGGGTGATATAGGGATTCTTCACCAAACTGCTATTTTTTGTTTTCACTCAACCAATACATGTTTGTTCGAAGTACATTAAGTTAGCATATTCTAGAACGGTTTTCTTAAAATATGCCACTTTATTTTGAACATGGTCGGATACTTTCATAGAGACTAAAAGCCTAAATAAATTGTTTAATACAACCATTATGTGAATTATATCCCCGCTAGTTTAACCATAGAGGGGCCGTCGCCGACGTGAACTAGACAAAGAGATCCTACGACTTAATTCTTATAGAATTCTTTCTTTCGCAAAAACAATTCTTTCGCCCAATGTCTCTAACAAATGCCATCGAGCAAATTTACCCAAATTAAGCGACAATGTCATCAAAAACTATACCATCCAAATACGTGCTCCCAAGTAAAATTATATTTCATAGTTAATTTCATATTTTTTTTTTAATTGTATCGATATCTCACACACAACTTATTAATGGCTTGAAAAAAATGCGCATATTGTTGGTGCAAGAGAACCCATGTTTCAACTTCTATGTTTTATGAGGATTTTTAATAACATCTTGAGATTAATCAGAATATGCAAATACTATGCCTTGGTAATACACTTTTTAGTTGCTCTGTGCAATAATATGTAATTATTTGATGATAGGAACATACTTAACAATTTATAACCCAGGAATAGGAATTAATGAAACGTTACGAATCACACAAAGGGAAAATTTGGTGTAACTACTTTGTTTTTAATTAATTGTAATTTATAGAAAACATACAAGGTGGGCCAAAAGAAGTCATCCGATGTTGTTTGGCCCTTCAGAATATTGGTTGTGGTTCGCGGAGTGTGTGCCGTTTGCTCCGTCCTGTTGGAACCATTTGTCGAAATTTTGGTCGAAAAATCGTCCACTTCGTCCTCGAGATTGAGGATGGCTTGGACGTAGGTTTCACGCGTTTGGCGGTCAGCTGATGCACGGACTGGACTTTGTACGGGAACATGCGCAAGTCTTTGACCAAAATTCGCCTTATTGACAACCGGCTGATGGCTAATTGCGAGGCACGGCGTCTGGTCGATGTTTCCGGCGACAGCTCGACATCCTCGGCAACAGCGGCGATATTCTCGGCACAACGGGCGTTCCGGGGCCGGCCACTCTTGGCAACGTCTCGTGTGGTCCCAAACGGCGCAGTGTTTACGCAGTCGGTGTCGGACGGCCGGGGAACCGGCGACGGAATTCGCTCTGCGCCAACACTACAGACGAATTGTTACGCAAAATAGACACGATTATTCAGCGTTTTTGGGAAGTTTATCGCTCTATGGGTTGCTCACTTTTATTCTACATCTGTCAAGGCCACAAATGTCAAAACAGATTTTGACATTGGCGCCCATTTGCAAAAATAAGGGCATCTTCCAATAGGGTGATCTCTTTTGGCCCACCTTGTACAAGGAATATGATTAAGACTTTCGGGATGCTGTGAATTAAATAGTGCCGAATCGTTTTTCAAAACCGAATTATATCCCATTCAGACTATTAATTATATAAATTTTACAATACGTTATGATCTTTCGAAGCAATGAAATAAATACACTTTGTAGGATGTAGGAATAGGAATCACATATAACATAGGTTTCAGAAAATAGTTTTAAATTTAAATTTTTAAATTTTAAAAACCAATATTTCAAACTTTTCTATATCGCCATGTTTATTGTGTAGGATGACGATGGAGAATTCTCGCTGCACCATCAAGGTCGAAAACGACCTCACCGACACGATACAAAAAAGGATTTAGGCAAGGCGATGCGCTGTCATGTGACTTTTTCAATTTGATTCTTAAGAGGATTGTGCAAAACTCCCGAGCCAACACCAGAGGCACAATTCTCCAAAAATCGGTGCAACTACTTGCATACGCCGACGATATTGACATCATTGGTAGGACTCAACGTGATGTCATAGCAACGTTTGCTAATATAGAGAAGGATGCGGCAAAAATGGGTTAAGAAGTAAATGAGGGTAAGACTAAGTATATGTTGTCAACACGAAAGGACACACAACATCGACGAATTTGACAGAACGTCACCATTGACAGATATAACTTTGAGGTAGTACGGGACTTTGTCTACGGCTCCGCTATTAGCTCTGACAACAACATCTCGTCAGAAATCAAACGAAGAATTACTCTTGCCAATCGCTGTTTCTTCGGGCTAAGAAGGCAATTTAGTAGTAAAGCCCTCACTCAAACTACTAAGGAGATCCTATATATGACCCTGATCATCCCAGTCCTGCTCTACGGCGCTGAAGCATGGACCGTATTAAGAGCGGAAGAAGAAATCCTTGGTCGATTCGAGAGAAAAATTCTTCGGAAAATCTTCGGTCCCGTTTGCGTTAACGGGCTATGGAGACGAAGATTCAACCACGAACTAGCTGTACAGCGACATACCGCTCGTCAAAAAACTCCGCATTGGACGTTTAAGATGGCTAGGACATGTAGAAAGAATGGACACCAATACTCCGGCTTGCATAGTCTTCAATTACCAGACAGACTTCGGACGCAGTAGAGGAAGACCTCGCCTAAAGTGGCGCGCACAAGTAGAAACCGACCTCAACCAACTTGGAGTGCGCAACTGGAGGCAGTTAGCTAAGGACCGGGCTAATTGGAGAGGTATGTTGGTTGAGGCCCAGGTACATCCCGGACTTCAGCGCCACTTATGTAAGTAAGTAAGTAAGATTCAAAAAAATTAGCAAATAAATCGCAAGTGCCCGAACATATATTTTCAAAATCCATAACCATAGGTAAAGAGGTATTTCGTTTTGAATTAATGTAATTTCAAAATGATTTGCTATTTCGCTTAACCGATGACTCAACGGACAAAACATACTGCCTATACAAAAATCTGTTTCAGAATTCATATTCTCTTCTGTATCTCAAAAAAATTTCACGATATGCAGCTGTTTTGTTAATCAACAAATTTTATACGATTTTTTCTTGACATTTCGCAAGTTTGTCAATCTTTTGTTTGAAACGAAATTTTCGGTAATTAAATGAAATATAACACTATTGATGCGGATGCGTCAATGCGTCAATGAGTGTAGGGCAGAGCTTTCGATCGAACTGAAACTTAACACTAAGGCGCTGCACTTACGGATTATAGATATATAGATTTAAATAATATATGAAGGGTTACCGTAGTTTAGTGTGTGACAAGCGTAATATCAACGCTTAATATGCCAAAAACACAGCTAATAGGTGTTTGATGTTCTCAAGAACTTGAATAAACAAACACTCTTATATCACAGCTCGAAATATGTTCATTTGCCTAAACACAACAATAGATGAGAATATGATGAGACAAGTATTCAGAAAATTGTTAGATAAAATCTTAAAGCATTTATTTTCCAGATCTGCCACCTAATCCTTGATCCATTATGACCCACAAAAAGTGACAGAAATTAAATTAATTATCCGTGAACATTTGGCCACGAAAATTCCTCAAAAGAAATGTTAGTCATTGGAAATTTATCACACCCAAAATACACCCGACGACAAAAATGTATCCAAAAAAAATATGGGGGAAAATGAAAACAATTTTCAGAACATATTCCCAGGGAAATGAAATTTTTTAGATTTGATTAAAAATTATTATATTTATGTGATTGCTGGCCACAATGCACTTAGATGGTGTTGCTGTAAGGCCCACTCCCCCAAGTGCCAATTCAGAATCATCTGAAAGTCAAATTCGTTTATTCGTTTCCCCGAACTGTACCCACTTAAGAGCAAAGCGCAATAAATCCTGTTCTCCAAAATAGTAGAAACACATTTAAAAAACAATCAAAGGCGGATAAGGGCGTTCGCTTGCATCTTGGTCGCTTGTGGAAATTTATTGTAGTAATTTTTTAATGCTCAGCGGGATTTTTTTTCCGTGCCTTTGAAACCCTGGCATATTCGTTTTATAGCTCGGTACAGAAAATAATGAATTGGAATAAAAATTAAATAATAAATTCCAACGCCAATGGGCCACGCGACACTGATTAATGAAAGCGTACATTATTTTATTTTATAGAATTTCAAGCAATTTCTCTGTAACCTTGGGCTGGCGAAAGGAGCAATGTGTGTGCTGCAGTCTAATGAAATTGAAGGTATTTTCCTGTGAGATGAGATCGGCATATAAAATGGATGTGGTAAATTACAGATTTTCACAAAAGTTCTTAATCGCCATATGGGTTCATATTTACGGTGGAAATTTGTTTGTGCATATGAATTGAAAGTCATGAAACGTGCCAAAAACTATACAAAGAAAGGGCTTTAAAAAGGGTATCGTTTGATATGATTGTCATCGTAACATTGGTTATTGCAAAGCAGTAAAAATGGTGGTTTGGAAGATATACTAGTATGATTTATACTCATCATGACTAATTATTTACTTATGCCCTTTTTACCCTTGCTGGGATAAATGGCTCAGTGAAAATGTTGTTTATTTTGTTTTCACGAATAAATTGTATTTGAAAAACATACATAACCCAATCTAGTTTAAGATTTTTTTTAAAAACGCAATTTGGTTTTGTAAATAAATATTTTTTTTTGTAAATCCTCCCAAATAGCAAGCATACATCTGCACTGAAAAGATATGACTAGCAACATCCAAGAGATGAGCAAAGCAAACTCGTTGAGTGTATAACAAGCAGAGATCTAAGTTATTTTCTAAGCTGCCGAATTGGCATATAGGAGTATAGGAGATATCACAAGAACATATCTTTATCTAGGCGGCAATAAAAGCTCTGGTCACCAATATATCCCGAGTAGAAGAACGATGCCGTATAGAGCTGAATGCTCTATGTAACTAGAACAGAGTTCTTAGTATCTGGGTTCCAGGATATAGTAGCAATTAGGGATACGAAAAGCAGACAAGCTACCTAGGCTAGGATTATCCAGCTGCACTTACTCATCCGAAAGGTAATCAGCTAAGAACCATTTATATAGCAACCACGAATGGTTTAAATGCCTCTCTGTCGAAACATAATCTTTAAGAAACAACATGGTTTGGTAAAAAAACGATCGAAAAACTTCCCATGACAGTTTTGCTGGAGATGAGAAGGTTTTCGTATTTTTAAAGAAATGGCCTATCCAATGAGTCAAATAAATGTTACTGACAATATGGAAAGCACGGAAAATTAATGCGAAATACTTACAAAACATTGGTCGATAAAATGCCTTGCAGGCTAAAAACAGTAACAAAGGTAGGTATAGCTATCGACATAACGTCATAAATTTTTACAATAAACTACACATGAAAAGGGTTAGGGTTTGCAGGTCTTACTTTGGAAAAGATGGATTTTACTCCTTCAGTGGTTTAGCTTGGTTTGATTATCCTATCTCTATAATAGCTGCACATGCCTACTTATTTTATATCAATTCTTTTTTGAAGTTGAATTTGCAGCAAACTGCAGTTTCATTATAGTTTCAACAACATTTGTAAGGATTTTCCATTTGGAGATTTAGCCGAAGATCTCCCACCAAAGTAAAAAATCTCGGAAGCACACACTTTTAGAAAATTGATTGCAAGCGAGAAGTGCGAATACGACGATTATTGAGGCAATACCCCTAGACAGATGTTCAATCAATTGCTTCCGCTTGTATTTTAATCGTTGGACTGCCGGGGCAGTTCTGAATTTTATTCAAATTTCAGCAACATCAATATGTATTCCGTCAACTCGTCCTTCCTCATACAAGTAATTGTCACGCCATGCGTGGCCATATATGTGTTGCGTCTAGAATCTAGATTTTTCATCCACGAGAAAGGCAACCGCTAAACTATATGTCTTTGCAAGATAACGTACAAAATCTTAACTAGTATTTTGTGAAAAAGCCTAAAACCCTACGATACAACCAAAAGGATTGTAGTCCCAGGACAGGAATTATACAACCTATAACATTCCTATGCTTCGCAATATCCTGAATCCTATAGTCTGAATCGATAACAATTTGATATAGACTTGTTTAAACGAGCTACACGTACTATGTCTGTTTTTGGTATCGCTGCAAAACTTGATTTTATATGCACGATAACGACGAATAACGTCAACCGTTCTGATCTAAAAAATGACATATTTGAACGAATTATGAGATACACACAAGTCAAAAACTGAGTTCAAGAGTACGTTAACGATATAATCGACATACAGTGTAAGAGGACTGACACTAGGCTTATCAACAAAATCAAGCAAACTAGAAACTAGTGGATAAGTGGTTTGTGCACTTGGCTCCAAATCGAGGCGACGGTTCAAAACCTCAAAGAAACAACACCAATAGTTTTTTCAAATCCCTAATACTTGTCTGTCAAAAGTCTAGGAGTCTAACATTCACTTCATTTTTAGGATTAACTTAACTTCACACACACAAATGACTTCTACGTTTCAGGTTCGGTGTGGGCTGCTTGTGCGTGATTATTTTTATTTTACAATCAACATCAATGAATTTGACAAATCTATTAAATAGCTGCACACTTGAGATGGCAAGGTACATCAACAACATAGAAATTAAAAGAGAATTAACTTTTGATAATATTTACCCTCTTTCTTTAGGCTTAAAACGCAATTGACAAGTAAAGCCCTATCCTGAACAACTAATAAAATTCTATACAAGACTTACTTTACGGCTCCAAACCTACGGCTCCGAACTTATTGAAAGCGTATAAATGTATGCATATCCTTAATCATTTCGGGAACAATTCAGTCCAGGATGTTTTTTTTCACAAGCTAAACGAGCTGTACAGCTAACGAAACTAAACGAAGGTAATGGATACAGTTTTCCAGTTTTTAAATTTAACCCGGAGGACAACGCAGTAGAGAAAGACCACTTTTTATGTACAGCGCAGAGCCTAAACCGTCTAGAAAGGTGTAACTGGAAAAATTTAACACAGACAGTCTTCAATTTCAATTTGAATGGACAGAACAGTAGAGGAAGACCTCCCCTTATGAATATCGGAAAAGTAGAAGGCAGATCTAAACCGACATGGAATATGAAACTAGAGCCAGTTAGGGACCGCTCTGGAGAATCTTGTAAGCGGAAATCAAAAAGTAAATATGAAATAACTTACCTAACAAGGAAACCATTCACCAACAAAAATTTCGTTACCAACAAAAGCATACCAAAAATACCATATATACCCATCCGTTCCACGTTCTGTCATATCCCCGAGTTTAACTTCGACTGCCATTTGCATCTAATTCTGTTGCGGATAAACTTAATTTTTCATCTCGTAGAAACATCTAATACTACGGGTGCGATTCAACAAAACTTCCCCATAGGATAGTAATTAATTATGCTTTCCTTGAAAAGCTCTTATTTTCTGCTAGGATAACGACTGAAAAGCATTGATTGGGCTCAGCGCTAACAAATATGGTAGTTAAGGATGTCTTAGGCTGATGGGATATCTCTCTGCCAGCTTTACTGGTTTGATAAGAAAGAACATTAAACCAAAACTATTTATCCGACAAAAGGAAGACAGACGATTGCAAGTTATCTTCGTAACTTTTGCATCATGGGGATACTCAAAGCATTTCCTCTTTATTTGCCGTTTGCATGGCATCGCAGTTTACGACCATACTCCAAAAGTTATTCTTGTACCGAGTACACATCTTCAAGGGGGAACAAACTAGGAGAGAATAACAAGAAAACACACATACACATTCTCCATTGCGAAGGTTTAATCGGTCATCTGCCCCTACACCAGAAAACAAGCGACAGAAGCTGACTTAATGTAGGTTAGACATTTCGAATTAAATTTAAATAAGAGTCACAGCAGTTTATTTCTGCAGCGCTATAGTGGATAACTTTTGGTAAACAAAAAAGTTTTCGAATATATATAACAACGTTACTCACCAGCATTCGTTGTAATTGGCCAACGGATTGATGTTGTACTGGTTGGCCATTAATTTCCCGAATCTCATCGCCCACATGCAAAGTTGCCTGGCGATGTATCATACCGCCATGCATTATCCTAGCTACAATACAGCGTCCATCTTCGGTCATTTTCAGAGTTATACCCTACAAAAAGGAAGGAAACGCCGTCCGGCAAAATCGGTTTTAGTCAAAGTGTGTTACAAATAAATCATCGAAGCTTATGATTATCCACAGCGAAATGGTGTTTGCATTCCGAGTGGGGAGGGTTTAACTTACCATTGGTTCATCGGTGTTCTTCTGGAACTGCACCAAACGTACTCTGGTCACATGCTGCAGTTCGGCACTGTCAACATTGTCGATGTCATCACCATTGATATAGGGCGCTATTGGCGGAGGTGTTACCCGTAAAGCCTCCTCACCGTATACCTCTCTTGCGACAACGTCATGCGTGTGCAAAAGAGCCTGCAAATAAAATTTAAGTGCAACGTTAATATTTTAGTTAATTCAAATGGATGGAAAGTTCATGTATTTATAGAACCAACAAATTATATGTTAACAGCACCATATGTCAGGTCAGCTTTCTGAACCTAGACCCTAAACTTTAGAAGTTATGATTGATTAATAGAATCTACTACAACAATTACCATCTATCTGATCTAAATGATAGTATAATATCAAACGAAATACTGCCGTAATGATGGCCGGAAATAATGCCGCTGTTAAAGAAAATACATCATCCCATTAGAAACATTTGGTGTATGCCTAGAAATATTAAATCATGAAACCTTAAAAAAAACTCTGATATAATTACACAGGAATAAGCAAGCACTTGCCCATAAGATCTTGTCTTCATTAATATCTACATATCTGAACACCCGAAATCGATTATTCAGTGTCATTAAAGAGATAATTATAAAGAGTGTTAGTTAGTTTTGGTATATCGCCTAAAATCGAAAAAAACAATGTGTCCGACGGGCCTGAAATTAAAATAATTAAAGTTTGGGAAGATCTAAAATAATCTTCTCATGGCAATTTTATACTGTTCATTGTTTGTCAAGCTTTAACAAGACACATTTGTGCTATTCTAATCCAAATTGCTTTTCATTGGAAAAAACAATTCGATTTCCAAAGATTTACTTTCGAAATGAAAAACAGAAGTCTGACTAACAATCAAGAGTTTAAAACTTTCATGAGAAGCTTTTAAAGAAATTACCATTCTCAATAGTCTCAAATTGTAACTTCCTTTTTCGAACACAAACAATAATAATTAATTATTAAATTATACTAGTATAGGACCTTAACAACTAATATTTTTATTAATTTCGCAAATTTTCTTAGTCTTGTTTCTGAGAATGTATGTTTTATCACTGGCTTTCATTCTTGAAAAATGCAAAAAAATTATTTTAAAGAGTAATACTTCTACACACTCACAGCTGGATTGATAATGAAAAAAAATGAACCTTAACTGCCAACGTAAAGTCAAATCACCCCACCCATTGATGCATAAAGTTACCTTCTATAAGTCTACAACTTTGAATGATGAACGATTTTTTTTAAATTAACGCACATTCATCATTTAATGCCAAGACCATTTCTCAAAAGAGGCAAACTGAGTCAGACTTACCTAGTCAACCACTTTGTCATATTTTAATTTGAAGATGACATTTTTAATTTACGTAAATCTATTCCTTGCATTTGCTCCTTCCAGACACGGTTGCGCTCATCACAGCATTTAATAAGATTACAGTGAAAATACCTAGCTGTAGGTACATTGTCGCCGTTAGTCATGCTGAATGGCGTAAAAATTCCGCATCGGCGAATTTTTCCTTTACGGCTATCGCCGACAATAGCCCTCATTTCAGATGAATAACTTGTATATAGTTGTCTGACGTCCGCCCATATTTAGGAGCATCTGTCAGGCTGGTGCAACAATAATAAATGGAAAGCAGAAAATATTAAACGAATCGCGCACTTGCAGAGAAAATGATACAGGAAAAAGGGACGACAAGTACACAACTTAACGGCGAGGTTTATCCTTTTCACGGGAACTGAACCATGTGACGCTAAAATTGAAAACACACATTTTGGCCAGTAGCCAACATTCAACGGTGTGCATTCGGAAGAGGCGAATTTAAGAAACATGTCTGTGAGTTTTCGTTCAATTACCCAATTCCGAAAATTCTGAATGAATTTATTGGAACGTCAACCATGCCAAGGACTCGAAAAAAGAACGCATATGTACATGGAGGAGGATTTTTGTTTAAACAAAGGCATAGAAATGACATTATCCTTTGAATACATTTAATTTTATACAAGGACAGGCAATTCATTTCTTTTTCCATTAAGTTAATTCAACGGTACATGCAAACCAAGAGGAAAAGACAACAATCTGAAGTGAAATACGAAGTGTTTGAAATAAAGCACAGTTCTTATGGATATTATCAAGATCATAAATACATAAAATTGTACGTCCGTACGCAAAATAGCTGTGTTTGTGGATAAAATATTAGGAGCCGAAATAAAGGCAGTAAACATGTGGGGTAATCTCTTTCTATTACTACTCTTCTTACCACGTGGGATTATTCATCTGATGGGGGGTCGGGCAAATGGAGCCGTATATAAGCAGATGAAGTTGGTAATATATTACGTTAAGCATCAAGAGTTGTTGGACATTAAAGCAGTAAATGCATTGGGTAGTGAATGGCAATAAATTATTACAAATAATATGTTTCAAGAAAATATAAAACGGATATCAGATTAAGGGAAATGTGCTCTTGTCACATGATAAAACTGCAAATATTTTAATTTAAATTTAAAACGATTAAAAAACTGACATCAGATCTTCATCTTAATTTTGGATTGATCTCCAATAATAGGCGTGTTTTTTTTTTCTAAATCAATACAGGCTTATTTACACATGAGAAAAAAAACGTTAATCGGTGATCTGGCATCACTGATACTGAAACACGTGTCCGCCAACAGATGGCAGTTTGGGGTTTTAATTTTTGCTGTCATTTTTTTTTTGTAAATATAAACAAAATTTTTTTCACTAATTCCACTACTACACTTTTTGTAATCTTTTGATTTTAGATTCAAAGCAAATATAAAAATAATTTCACATCAAATTATTTCATAAAGCATTGATTTTACACCTATTTTGCAGCGTAATACTTACTGGTTGTGGTATCAGCTGCTATATTTTTCAATTTTATCATTTTCGACAGCCGTTTTCGATAACAAATGAAAAAAATAGGTTTGGTAGCACATTTTCTATCCAGGCTAAGGGCGTAAGACTGGATAATTATCCAGGTTTCGCGAAATCTATATAGGCTAAGGTGTTGTTGTATTTTACACGTAAATTGTATGTAAGCCTATATAGATTTGGAGTAAAGAGAAAAAAACACGCGTAATATACCAAAAGAAAATAATTAATTTAGAATCAGATACGAGATTTAGGAAAAATAGACTTTCATACAGTATATTCTTTAACTAATTAATAATTTTTTTATAATATTTCTCAAGTAATGCGAACTTATAACGATATTTGATCTTTCGCTTACTTCACAGTGAAAGAGAAATTTACACATGCCCAAGTCGTGCACGCACCACTTGCTTTATTAATTTTTTTTATTTCAAATGTTATTACAGATTTGAATCAAACCTGACATTATGATTCCGATTCTTTCGGTACGTCGTTCTGTCCATAACATTGTTTGTTGCATTCGTCGTTCTGTCCATAACATTGTTTGTTGCATTAAAACCCAGAGCGGTGCCTGTTGTTTTGGTAAAATCAAATTTTCTTGAAAACGGCTATACCGATTTTGATTAATCTTAACTCGAACATTTATATTAATGTTTAGAATAAAACGTCGTAAGAAGTTTTTATTAAAATAACGAAATAGCGGATTTTTTTATTAGGTCTAAATTAGAAAATATCTTTTACCTCGATATAAATTGTCTAGTTGAATAATATTGAAATTCATTTTTTCTATATAATTTAACGAGCAATCAGGTATATATTTTTTAAATACACATTTTGTTAAAAACAAGATCTACATAACTATTCGATTGAATGTATACTATTGTAAATCACATCTCTCACAACTCTTTATTGAAAATCAGAGTAAGCAACAGGGTGAAATTTGGATACAATCGAAAATTACTTAACAAAAATTCGGTTAAAACTAAACACATTTTGATTAATGCACTCCAGTTCTATTCGTCCACGATAATCTTTTCGTGTCTAACTTGTAATCCAGAAAAATCTATAGGCGTTTATGGACGACCTGTGGGCAGTATACGGAGTAAATATTTATTATTTTTCGGTGCAGGAAAATAACTTCACCTATAGACTGAAATTTCACACACTTTTTTATGCATGTGCAACCTCCTTCTTAGGGGTCACTATTCGATTTGGAGTAAGTGCGACATTTGGTGTATGCAACGTTGTTTTACATATTAACAACCAGGTTTGGTCAGAACATATAAAGAAAAATGCGAAATATTTTTTTTTCAAATTGAATGAAATTTAATTTATATATTTACTACTATTACTGTTTGCAATAATTCCACATAATTAGTTTTGGCCCAACTATCCCTAAACGGAATTTACAGTTTTGGTCAATAACGGAAAATCATTATTATTCACATAAACAACGAATAAACGATCGTATAATAACATTGCGACATTATTTATACAATGTTATATTAAAAATGAATATTATTCTGTATTTTGGCCAAATTATGAAAATCGTCAAATTCTCTCATGCTTCGACCAACTCGTTGTGAAAGAGAAAGTTGCGTACTATCCAGTCGAGCACCCACCACTCGTTTTTTAGGTAATACTGAGCTTCTTCAAAAAAATATATAAATGGTAACATCCTTACTAGTTGAAATTTATAAATTATCTTCGATAAACGACGGACCCTCTTCTATTGGGCGTTGAAAATTTTGAGTTCAGTTTTACTGATCTACTAGACAAATATACATAATTACATCTTTACTAGTATAAATTTATAATAATGTTTACAGTGAACATGTGAAAAACATTTTAAACATTTTACATAAAAAAATATATAGCTATATTGCATTAACGGCCCATATATGGCCTCAAACCTAGCTACTCCCTTCAATTGTGTGTGCGAAATTTTTATTTTTGCCAACATGAAGAGGACCTCCTTTTTAACGCCGAATCCGAGTTTGAGAAGCTTCTCATGACACTATTACTCTTAGATGTTTATCAGATTTTTGCAAGAGATGGAGCAGTGAAAAAACATAGTTGTAGCCTCTTTCGGGATCCCGAACTTAGAAGTTCAACGCACTAACCACTAGACCACTGCAACCACATTGACGACTCCAAAACAAGTTTAGTGATTTAGGTGTCCAACTTAAAGCACGAGAAAAGTATTCAAAGCCTTTAGGCCCGTATTCTGTATTTCATTCTAAAAGTAAAATTTTATGAAAGGGATATTTTCTACTCTCTACTTTGAAACCGAAATGAAATTTACAACTTTCAAGCTTTGACTAAAGCCTAAATTGGAATATTGTTGCCTGGCAAAAGTTAGTAACTGATTTTATTTTTGCATTTATAAAGGATTACTGAGTGTCAATTATTTGCACAGCTCGAAAATCAATTTCGAACAAAATATTCGGAATGAAATGCCGAGTGGGGTCCCTAGCTTATAATGAGAAAGTGGATTGATATAAAATATGTTATTGTTTTGAAAGGTAACAACATCTAGCAACGACTACACGATGTTATTATAATAAGTTATCGTGTACATTTGAAAAGTCCTGATTTATAGATTGAATTCGTTCGCGTTCGTCCTCATTTACTTACTTATCGGGCTCCTGACCCGCGAAGAGTCTCTGTCTGAGACACTGCTGCCTTCCATCCTCTACGATCCCGGGCTCGCTGCTTTCAGTTGTCTAGACCAAGCGCTCTTGCATCCGCGATGGCTTGGTCTTTGAAACGGAGGTTCAGTCTTCCTTGCCTTCTTGAACCTGAGGGCTGGGATTCGAAGATCGTCTTAGCTGAAGCATTATTGTCCATTCGCTCGATGTGGCCGAGCTAATGTAGTCGACGTGTTTCGGCTTTTTGGCCTACATCCACATCTTGGTACAGCTCATAGAGTTCTCGGTTGTATCTTCTCCTCCATTCGCCCCCCTCGTGCACAGGACCAAAAATCCGCCGAAGTATTTTCCTTTCGAAGGAGCCCAGTATCAGATCTCCCTTCTTGCTTATCGTCCAGCCATAAAGCAAAACTGGCAGGGTAAGGGTTTTGTAGAGCGCACATTTCGTCCTTCGAGTTAAGAACCCAGTTGTTTCGCTAAACCGAAGTAGCAACGGTTTCCTAGAGTAATTCTTCGCCGGATCTCCACTAGGGTTTCATTCGTGGAGTCTATGTTTAATCCGAGGTATGTGAACTCCTTAACTACCTCGAAATTGCTGCTATCAATAGTGACGTTTTGTCCTAGGCGGTTGACAGATGCTTGTTTGTTTGTTGATAGCATGTACTTAGTCTTGTCCTCATTTACTTCATGGCCAACGGATTTCGCCTGTTCTTCAATCGTCCTGAACGCTTTTATCAGGCACGCTGGGAGCGACCGATGATGTCAATATCGTCTGCATAGCCCAGCAGCTGGACGAACCTGTTGAAAATAGTGCCTTCCGTGTTGAAACCTGCCCTTCGCACTATCTGCTCCAGTACGAGATTGAAGAAGTCACATGATAGCGCTTCTCCTTGCCGAAATCCGGTGCATGTAACTCTAGCAGTAATAGGTGTGTAAGAAATAAAGAATGAGGAAATTAAGCCGTAGATCACTCCCCTATTTAAAGTTCAAATGTAAGAAGTTCATTTTCATTATGGATATACCTGTCCCAAAATAAGAGAAAGCAATTTTGGATTTTCAGTAGAATCCAAATATAATACCAAGGCATAATATAAGATTCGGTTGCAACTACGAGTACTTGTCCAGCAAGTTAATAATTAACGGTGTAGGTATACTTTCTACAATTTTTTTGTTGTTAAGCAAAATCAAGGTAACTACTCTTACTTGAATTTGAAACATCCTCAACGCATGAAAATGAATATTAAAATTCATCTAACACAAATTCCAACGAAAATGGAAAACTGCTTCTGATACATGCGATAGAATCAGAAATTCTGCATCTTCTTGTTTGGTATCCTCCAAAGTGGTGCTCCAATAAGATAATAATGCAAAATTCACTTCTGCTGCTTTTGCTTGCATATTTTATAAGCACATGTCTATCTTATTTACTTTTTAATTAATAAGTAACAAGTAACTGCAATAAAATAAAATTAAGTGTTCCGGACCGACTGTAGGTATCATTCTGTAAAAATGGAGCACAAATAAAAATCTCATTTAAGTTGCTGCCTGATGTTGACACTTGTTTGAAGAAAGTAAATTTATAAATCCACTTGTCACACAGCACGGGTTTGCCATATGGCTTTGAAAGCATTTTTAATTAATTCTGTGAAGCCATCCCAAAAACACACAATACACCTTTTCAGACATAAAATAGTTCAAACGTTTATAAATGGTCACCATTCACATCCTGTGTTAATGCGTTGTTTTTTGTTTGAAACTCTTTTTGAGATTATTAATATAAAGTAAATTATACAGGCTTTTTTTGCAGTTGAGTAAATGTACTTGTATTTTACGAATAACCGGCGGGTATTTTACTTCCTTCCTTCAATTGACGAAGGAAAGGATGCTTTGAAACGCTAATTAGATCAGTTTGAGTACTAGGCGAATCAAGAGCAGGATATTACACGTGAGAAGTGCGTTTTGTTTTTATTTCACATAATTATAATGTTGAAAAGTGTACGTAATTAATGCTCGTCGAGGGGATGACAAGGATGGTAATTTGATATGAATACACGCTCGAGCGGAGATGTGTGTCTGTCACGAATTAAGCGTTTATGAGTCGAGCCTTATCGTTTCACTTTCGAGTGAATGTCATTTCATCAGTTCGGTTTATAACCTTGTTTACATAGTCTCTATAATCGCATCAAGGCAGAGCCACATCAGGTATGTTAGCAATTACCAGCTTTAATACACCTACATGCTACCAAGCGAAATAGCGTTATCCTAATGGAAATATGTGGAACGTAAATAAACACTCGTACTCATTTCATTCGTTTGAGCACAGTCGGCGAGTGCGAGCAGAAACTAAATTTCTCAGTTGGAAACTATTAAGAGCTGCGCTGGAACTGGGTTTGCAAAAAAAAATATATATATATATATTTATTTCACAGATTCAATATTAGCAGAAATTTGGGAGAACTCATTATCCTCTGCTGGTGTGCACAATGCGATGTCGTTTGCGAAATACAGACATAAGTTTCTGTGCACACAACAGGTCTCAAGTTGAAAGGGCTTCAACTGCAGCATTACGTATGCAGACAGCTGTACTCCACCCCCAAATAGCGATAATGATTTAAGAACGGATATCGCGAAGAATGCCAGATGAAAGTGGAATATCGTGTTGGAGTACGTGTACGAGTATTCGGATTGCCAAAAACGGGTCGTATGCTTAACACTTTGTCTTAATTGCATCTGCTACACAAAGAAGCTTATTCAAACTGAAATAGCAAGTGGCTGTGAAGTTACCCAATTATTGCATTCAATTGTTAGTCGTTGGTAAAAGGGTTTAAAATTCTCTCAATTTTACAATGCAAAAACTGTCTTGATTTCACAAAGGACCAATTGATCATTTCCTCGATTTTCTATAACCACACCATAAATCATTCGTAAACAATTTATTCGCCATCTACCATCTATAGATAATGATAAACGTAGAAGCTATTTAAATTGGGTAAGCATATTGGGTATCATCTGAATTTTTTTTTGTAGACCCAATCTAACAAGACTTTCTTGTGGGGTTGAGGCAGTCCATTACCTTTTAGGGGTGTACTAGTTGTGTAGACCATTTCGGGGAAGCACATGTCAATGACAGTCGATTATCCTCGGTAAGGAATATTGAATTAATGGCCCCGGGCTGCAGATGTAGATTCAATCACTCGAAGAAGCATTATTTGCTCACTCAATCCAAGTGGAAATCCATTTAAGAAAATAGCTCGTCATCGAATTGACTTTGAGTGACAATATTCAGGCAAATGAAAATGACCACGTTGATAGCATACGATAGTGATGTATCTAAATAAAACGAGCTTTGTGCTATAGCAAATGTTGAATTTATAGATACCTCTGAAACACAACTTACTTTGAGTAGAAAGGGAGAAAATGAAACAACTGCATGCGAATTCTGCGGTTAATTAATAGTAACGTCACGGATTCATTTCGTTTTGTTTCCTTGATATGATGCGGATGTAGGAATCACAACCCTCCAATGCAGTTTCAGATAAAGAAATTGAAATATTTTTGAGCCCATATAAAATATAAATAAGAGAATACCACAGAAAACTTAGAAAATTTGTAATGAAAATGTATTAATGATAAACTAATTTTCCGGACCGAATGGATCTGGCAAGGCACCGCTTTCATTAAATATCGTTGACGGTGAGTTCGAAAACGATGTGGACGAGGATAACCAACAAAACAATAAAGCGTAACCAATTTGCAGTTACATTACAAAGTTATTGCAATAAAGTCAGAGTTTGTATTTTTTTTATTTTATATAAAAAGAGTTATAGGTAAAAATTTGTAACCGCTGATTACTTAAATTTTTAAACATGTCATTATCCTCTAAGCGCTTCAAATATTTCCCATTTTCCGGTACATTTTACTGACTTATATAACTGATGCCTACGATTTGTAACTATAAAAAAAAACATATGAGAATGCTACAATCTGCTGTGTGAATCTTTGGGTATTCAACCATCCATCCCATCCTTAAATTTAACATCCCGAAAAAGTGGATTTTTTTTGCGACACAAATAGCTCGCTCACGTAGCCACGTTTCATTTAGCATTTCCATTGCTAATGTTCGGCGAATGTTCTGAGAATGACAGTGCCAATGGATCGTTTTGCAGCTGAACACGCATATCTATGTTATGACGAAATGTTTTGACATTTCGTACAGGTTACAAATACCTCCGTCCAAAAGTCTTATAGTTCCTTATGTAAGTCCTGTAGAGTGCGCCAAATGTTTTTCAATAACACTTTATACAGGTAACACTTTATAGCTGAAGCGAAATTGTTAGTTGCGATGTAGCCTACGGGTTTGTCCCGAAAAGTGTACATGTTTAGAAAGGATATATGGACTCAGCTCAGCTTAAGTCGATTTATATACTTTGCGATATGTGTATCTAAATTATTTCTGTATGCATTGGAACTAATATTATCAAACCATTTATTTAGATATATGCTTAGGTCTAAAAATGTCTATTAATAATACTATTTTTGTACCCCCTTTATTTTATTTGATTAAAGTTCGAGTTTATTTTCGTTTTTGATTATAAAGTTTGTGTTTCCATCTTCCTTATTATTAGTAGAACAAATATTTACTTGAGGTGTCTGCAGTGGTAATGTTAATGTTTGTATATGTCAAACACGTTTTGTTATATTGAACAACACATATAGCCATAATCCTTTAAGACCATGATTTACGTAGTTGGCAGCCTATTCCCCAATTCACAGAAGAATGACATATAATATTCCAAGAAATTGATTGAAGCCAAAATGCTTTTCCCTCAAATAACACTACATCACCATCTCTTCACTGGTGTATTATGTAAACAGTCATTATAATCCTCTAGTTTTATATAGTACAGTAGACTTCTCGTTTATCATCATTTAGTCTTGGATACTCGTATCGACTAACAAGCTACTGGGAGTTCAACTATACAACAAAAAATTAATGGGAATGCTTAGTCAGCGAAGTGTACATCATTTGTCTTTTACAGGAGAGGTACTTCAACAGTAAATCAAAAAAAAATACAATTAAAGCTTTTTTATGCAACTTATCCCGTTCTAGCTTTTACAAGATATTCTGCAAAGTCTTACCTATACCAAGATGTACGAAATATGTAAACAAAGGTTGTTCTACTCAGTCTACGGATAAGCTTTAAATTTATATCTACAAAGGATCCACCCATTTCTGCGGCATCATTTAGTGCCTTCAAATAGGAATAATGTACTGTGAAAGGATTCGTTTTTAATTAACTGAATCGACGAATACAGCTGCGAATTATCTGTGCTTGAGTTACGTCGGTAGAACCCGAACTCTGCTGCCCAGGCTATTAAGCATATTGACTTTGTTTTAAAATATACTTAACAATATTAGATTACTCATTTTTATTGAAATGTGAAATATCACATTACTTTATACTTCAGTAAATAAATCATACATTTGCGCCTCGATAGTGAATCCTCAGGACGATGGGTACTTCATAAATAATTTTCACTAAAAACGAAAATATGGACAATGCTCTGAGAGATAAATGTGCATATTAAGATTACCTCGTATCAAGTACTTATATACACCTCACCAAGTACTCGCCTTGGGTCGTGGCTGATCTCTATTTCAAGAATTAATGTGCAAACGAATCGTTTTTACACGAACGTTTTGAAGGGCGTATAATGTACTCGAAAGTTGACCCTGTACTTGGATTGCTCCTTTTTCTCAGACACTTCATTATGCGATGAAGAGTGCACCTAACGATTTGCATTAATTGAAAGTATGCAATTTTTATCGTTGGCAAATCCTAAGTGTTTGCTAGAAAAATGAATTTGCAGCTGATTCTTGATGAAGACAAAAAATGTTTTAATAAATTCCATTAGCCTGGATAATTTTACAAATACACTTTACTTTAAGAGGCTGACGGGATACGTTACTACAGCAGATAGTTCTTTATACATTACAAAATTGGTGTTTTCGATTCATTTCACTAAGCCACTCAGTTGAATATCCGCGAATGTATTGCATTATGCATGTGTATCCGAATGTGATTTTTTTTGTTCATTTCGAATTTGTTCATTTTCGAATACGAATCTTGTCAATCTTTAAATTGAGAATATTCTATTTTGTAGCTTAATTTCTTTGTGTAGGTTGAAAATCTTGGTTTGAACAAAGAAATCTGATTTGAAAAAATAACTATTCATAGACTACTATTTCTCCTTCAATTATAACTTTTGGACTTTAGTCGATCAGGTAAATGATAGTTAGTATGGCATTAACTTTGTAGACGTTGCACGTTGATATTGATATCCTTTAGTCAGTCATATCCCTCTTCTCTTTCCGACATTAATTATCGCGCCTGAAACATTTTTTCACTTTCCTTTAAGACCTACAAACTAAATATGTACGTTGGTCTTAAAGGAATATTCTCTCTATAAAAGCAATTAAAAACATAGGATGATGCTATGATCCACTATGCGAATCGTTGAATACCCTATCCCATTGCTAAGGACTTTCTAATTATATACTTTACGAACATTTCGTTTTCGTTTGACCAAAATCGATGTTTTTTTTTAAAAGTGGGCGTGACAGTGTTCTGTTATTAAAAATATTTATTCCTGTAATGAATCCTTCAACAAAGAGCTAATATACCAAATTTTATTATTTCAACATTTTTGGACTTTCCAATATACCCACCCCTATGACCTGTATCATAAGCTGTGTTATATGCTAAGATATCGCTTTTATAACAAAAGGCCCCAAAAAGTTGTTTCGAAAGTTTTTTTTCGAATTACCTTGAAATTTTACCGAAAACCGTATTTCACTGAAAACGCTTCCGAAAAGTGGGCGTTGAAAATAACTTTGTATAGGCGAAATATAGATGTCAAGATTGTTTAGATATCTTGTTCAGACACTTTTTATTATTCCTTGCAGTTTGGTGAAGAACTATGTTTTTTTCTGAAAAGGAGGCGCGTGATTTATTTTTTTTACACCTGTTCTGGTGTGAGTAATATGGAGTAAGTGCAACAAATTTCATTCAAATTTAAGACCCAAAAACTGGTGACGTACGGACGGACAGACAGGCTAAATCGACTGAAATTCTGATTCGATCCATATACTTTAAGGTATATCTAGCTAAATTATTTCTCTGTTACAAACTATGTATCATAAACGATTATATTCCTAAGGGATAGGGTAAAAAAAACGGTCTTACGCGAACGGGGCAAACTTTCTCAGATATCGAAAGTATTGTGTTTGAGGATAATCTTTGAACCTTGAACAAATCAATTGGAACCTTCAACAAATTCGGATGGCCAAAATCAAAAATAATACAACTCATATAAAAATGTTTCCTAATTTTATTTTCTTAATTAAAAAAGTAAATATTGCGGAGTTTTTATAAGCCAAATCACAGATAAAATGACAGATTGTTAGGTAATGATGATTTTTATTTTTACGGGATTTCGCAAATAGCGGGAACGTTTTTTCGGAGCCAACACCAGAGGCACAATTTTCCAAAAATCGGTGCAACTACTAGCATACGCCGACGATATTGACATCACTGGTAGGACTCAACGTGATTTCATAGCCACGTTTGCTAGTATAGAGAAGGAAGCTGCAAAAATGGGTATAGCAGTAAATGAGGGTTAGACTAAGTATATGCTGTCAACACTAGAGGACACACAACATCGACGCCACTTAAGTAAGTAAGTATAGCTGTCATTGAAATGCATCATTGGAACACAAAACATGATGGAACTGAAATTATACTTGAGACGTTGCGTTGGTTATACCAATCATTGGAAAATTCTGTCATTAAAATCACCACACTGTGGGATGAACCATACCTGAGATTATGGTTGATCATACAAATAACTGATGACACATTAGAACAAACGAAGAATGACAAACTTTACTTCAGAAAAAAAATAATGGAATGACAAACTTTACTTCAGAAAAAATCTTGATCATTGAAAAAAAAAAATTAACAGAATTTCAGAGAAAATTTAAATAATAAAATTAAATATTTTTAGATAATCTAATATTAAAGTGCATAAGATTTGTTTTAACACCAACTCGCCAAAGATTCAATTAACAACAATGCCGTACTCGCATTCATTACTACAACTGATGCGAATTGAAACTCTGTTGTACGTCTCCAGGTATTTTGTTTACAGCACAAGTGAAACCACCATATTAGAGCCCCCATAAGCTCTTTGCGCTTGTACTTGTTAAACCCATCAAATACTTTAATTGCGTAAACGTGTTCGGATCGGAAACTTCAATGTAATGGACGGGCTCCATTAATTTATTTGTTCAAATGTATGGAATACTCGTTCGATAATTCCATTATCAGTGTTTTAACGTTTGAAACGTGGTTTATTTAGTTTCAGAAAGCTTTTTATGGACAGCGAATTCCATTCAATACTGTTTTCAAAAAAGTGATACGTGGATTCATGAATTTCTAAAAACCTTTCCTTAAGTCAAAGAAATACTTTTTTTTTTGCACATAAACTAGGGGGTATTTTCACTTTAAAATATAAATTTTAAAACGTACATTGCGTGAATGATGTACACATAATAGTACCATTAGAAGTTTACACAAAAATGTCTTGTGTCCACGAGTCTCCGTTAGACATGTAGCCGCCTTTAAATGGTTCTTTCAAAATACAAGTTGAACCATAAAATACGTTTATCTGTACTTAAAGGTTGGTCGCGCTTTTACAAACGACAGAGATGTCTCATTAAAGTTGTATACATGGGGAAAGGAATGCCGCATAAATAACCAAGGTAACAATGTATGAAGATATGTATATCAGTTTTAAGCAGGTGCTGTTGTGAGTGTTGGGTTTGTCTGTGCTTTTTATTTATCCTTGGGACGAACCCCCACAGACTGCCTTAAGCCATATTGCAATATTTTCGTAGTGTCCGTAAAACAACGAAAGAAAGTTTATTACTTTTGCACAAGTTGTTGGGATAGCACAGTTATATTGACCACGTTTTTTATTCGCTTTACTAAGGATTGCAAGGAAGGAAGCCAACAATACCTTGGTCGTGGGTATGTGTACCATGATTGTTGCTGAAGGAATTTAATGGCTCTTGAGTTTTGCTTCAGATGCGGTTTGTTAAGTTAAATGCGGAAAATATTTGCCGGATCTAAGAGTTCCGTCAATGGCGGTGTTGAGTGGCTGGTGTACATAAAAAGGAATGTTAGCTTATACTGCGTTTTTGAAAGGACTGAGCTGAAGAATGTTATTGAAAGGGATTAATTGTGTTTTCGTGTGTAATACATTCCAATGAACTTTTGAACTTATGTAGTGAAATATTAAAAAAAAAAACGAATAAAACACATGAGCTTTTCGCAAATTGTTAAAGTTTTGACAAGGGTTTATTTTTGTTTCTACACATTTTGGAAGTGTTGCTTGGGTGAAGTTAATAACTGAATCCACGTACCAAGGCGGTCTACCAGTATATATCGAGATTAAATTCACCAAAGTCAGTCCCATATGAGTTCTGCCTTGTTTGAAGATAAATTATGATATATTTAATGAATTTTTTTGGGAATGTCGAAACACATCTTTCAAAAAACTGGATGATCTTAACGGGTTTAAATTAAGATTTTCTTACTATAAGCAGATATGGTGTGAGATATAAGATTAATTTTAAGCTATTATGATCCCAAAATATCATTATTCAAGGCGTTTAAACGTTCACAAACATAGCCTCGGGTATAGCCTAAGTATGTATACGCATCAACGAATCAATTCGGAAATATTTAATTAAAAGGAATTATTTTCATCAAATTGCAATCACATTTGAATCTTTTGATGAGATCGATACCATCAACATAACATATCGCAGACAACCTATCAGTTGTGTATGTTCTTCCAACATTTGAGCAGTTTTGGGAAACTATATCAGTCTATCGGGAATATCGATGGATTTTGAATCAAAATCTGGAGATTGAAAACTTATCGTACAGTTCCCTACGGCTGTGTTATAATTTCAAACTCTTTCGCATACTTCGCTGACTAATTGCATATTACATTATTTAATTTTAAGCATCTGTAGGATAAGAACAAAGCATAAATCGGCTGTTGTCCTTATTTCTAGCGGGTGTTATGAAACTTGGTTAAAATCCTGAAAGTAACAACTTCAATTTTTGTTCATTGCCCCTATTTTCATGTGTCAATACACGCATAGTTATTGCTAAACTATAAGAAATTAAGGTAATAACAATTATCGATAAAACACATCTAGGACACGACAGTCAAATAGATATATAGGTATTTCTTTATTTATTCATCCAACAAATTTACAATGGGATTATATCAATTTTCCATAGCATGGCAAAAAGCTGCCCCCCCCCCCCCCCCCCATCTAATTTTTTTAGCCTAATTGGTAACTGTGTAGTTTTATATCAGAAAGGTTCAGCCGATCGTGTTAAAAAAACCGAGAAGCCTAAAAGAAAATCAATCATCTAAGCGACGGATGATAATGATGAATTCGGAAGTGTCGGCACTCATGTGCCAACAGCAGACAATTATCGTGAAATCTGAGAAAATACTCAGCTGCGATCATGAGTCGAGATCTTCCTGCCGTGTTCGCGATTATTTAGGATTGAAAACAAACCGTGTGGCGCCATGGATGCAAAGAGTTGTAGTTATTTAAATTGGATATTTTATTATATATTGCGTAAAGGAAATCTGCAGATCTATTAGGTGCTGCTCTCACTTTAAACACACTTGCAATGTAAAAATTTAGAATGTTCGGTTATTGGTTGATGCTGGTTCACCCAGAATAGTAGAGCTACACAACCAAATATATAAATTAACCCAATTTTGCGGATATAGCATCAAATTCATTGAACATAGTCAAGCACTGCCTGTGGATCAGTGAAATTTTGTAAGTAACGGACAACCATAACTTCCATTAGAGAAAATCCCGTCTTACAATACATATAGTAACACTAAATCAATCAAGTAAATGTTATTTCATGTTTTCCATTTTTAGAAGAGAATTATATTATCTTGACAACCCCATTCTACAAAGTTACTGTTACCATGTACTCACAGGCTAACCACATGCAAATATATTCTGATGTTATGTATCATAGAAGGATAAATGTCGTTTGTAGATACGTAGATGTAATAGAACTAACAATATTTTTCCACACTGCTCTCACCGCAATATTATTCTTAGATCCTCAAAGCAGGTGGAATACATATGTATGTGTCCATGTCCTTTTGCATGGCACTAAAGTCGATGGAAAGGTTTCTCTTTCGTTATTTAATTTTCTTTACAGGAATTGCTTGTGTGCCATCGTCCGATGATAATATCCATACTTTATGGAAGAATAACATATAGGACAATCGGATATGACATGGAGGGACATTATTTCATGACCAGCATTAATATTCTAAAAAGACAAATTGCAAAAAAATGTAAAATTTTACTGAGACAAAGAAGAGTCTAAAGCTATTTCAAAACGCTTTCATATGTTAGTGGTATGCATTCGATAAATCCGTCTAGAATTTACGTCATTTTACACCAACAAATATTATTTAAAATTACAACTTGATGTAATTTGCTCAGTTCTTCTTCAACGGACTCAAGCGCTATTCTTTATGGCGTACATATGAATTATTTGAGACATAAAAAAAAAGAGCATAAAGTTGATCAGTGTATAAAATGGTCGATAAAAATCTATTATAGAGCATGTAAAACAGCATTTATTGGAGTGCTCGAGTATTACAACTCACTATAGACGAACGCTATTTTTGACACAAAAATCATTATAAAAAACGAAGCGCATTTCGGACTTGGAGAGCTTTGTTAATAAACATAATAGTATTAGGGCACTAAAAAGCCTCGATTGATACACCAAAGGCATACTCTCGTAGAGTAACTGTATGGTGTGTCATCTGGGCCGGCGGCGTCATTGGACATTAGAACATTCTTGATTCTATGCCAACAGGGTTGCTTAATAAAACCACCGATAACCGTTAATAAATAATATAATAGCCAAAATTAAGCGTTGGAAAATAACCCAGCGGGCTAAATTCCCAAAAAAAGGAAACAGTCCCGCGAGGCTTATTTCCTTTTCGAAATATAAATAAGTCTCGCGGTTGTTAATGCCTTTTGGGCCAGCATGCCCGCACTGATATTTAACCTTTGCATACACACAAACCCGCACTCGTATGTATGCAAAGCATGAACCCCCTTGGACCAACTGTTGGATTTGGGATGGGTGCGAAATTGGATGTATGCAAAGTTTGAATACGGAGTTTCGAAAAAGATGTAGAAAAGATTTTTTTCCGGAATTTGGCCCCGCAGAGTTTAATTCCGGGGAGGTTATTGCACTGCACCTTACTCATATACACTGAGGGCATGAAAATAAACTATGGTGTCGGCGCAGGTATTTCATCAGTTTTCGTCCCGCGTAATCCAGGGGAAATTGCTGGCTCTTAGTGTGGGTGTGACGCGATACCCCATGACAGTCCCATTAAACAGCAAACAATATGAGCATTTCTGTTTACAATCAAGACATTATTTCGACGTCAACGTCATCCAAGCGAGACGTGATCTCTGTTAAGGATTCTTTACAACATCATTTTTATATGATTTCCAGAAGTTGATCGACATTCTACGGGGAATAAAAATAGTACCACTTCTAGTCTACTCCAAATAAATGTGTACGAGAAAACAACCCTATTTGACCTAATGACAAAGTGTTCACTGGCTAGTGATCTTGGCAAGGATTGATTTAAAAAATGACATACCTAGGTATAACAAACCAAAATAAGATTACGGCGCACGTAATTTGTTTCCGTCTCGTAACCTACCTGTTTCTTCTGTATTATGTTCAGTGTTTTCACTTCACCACTTCAGCATATCTACCGTGGCCATGGATTATTGCATAGAAAATTAATAAAATCATATTTTATACAAATAAAAATAAAAACAGATCTTGGTATTAAACGATTCGCACTGGGGATTGTTGCCTTCTCAATGCTTTTATCATCAAATGACAACGGTATGTAAAAACATATATAAATATTTCATCCCCAAGTAAGTTCCAATATATCGACGAAGAAGCTAGATGTGATGCATACTCCACTAACAGCCCTAGCAAAACAAAGACATGCCTTAAAATTTCTGAATCACACAAATGCAACAAACACAATGACGATTGGTCTCGGGGATGAATTGATCCGAAATACAAGTGTTACTTTTGACGGATGAAGTGAAATGTAAAGATTATGATCCATTTTAGAACAATGCTAACAAAATAAGTTCATCCCTACCATAGCATTCGTCGGAATTAAATTCCACTTCGCTTGCTCATTCCGCTTGCACTTGTTCACTGAATCTTAGAATCCGTCGGATATCGACAATCAATTTCTCTTATCGACTCGGCGGAATTTCAATCTAAAGACAGATCTGTCATTCATTGCTTACGATTTTTGAAAATTATATACCTATCAATAATTCTGCAGTATGTAGTTTTTTTATTCAGTGCATAAAAATAAAATAACATCAGATAAAATATGGACAATGTATTTATATGGCGACTTATCATCATACGACGAGGAAGAAGCAGTACCTATATCTAAAATTATGCGGGCGATTTACATTACCGACAAGTAAACTGTTCGTTTCTGTGATCGGAATGGTAGATTAAAAAGTGTATTTCCGTCGTGGTGGTTTTTACAATCTCTCGAAAAATGTTTCTATATCCCATCTGTAAAATGTATTTAAAATAATTATATGAGCCAGTATCTGATTCGGAACAAACGTTGTTCCAACTCGACATTGACCCTAACTCAAATGCGTAGACTACATTTAAGTAAATGCAACTTTGCGAATAGTTGTCTCGATGAAGCGTTGAAATTACTACTGAATAACACCCCGAATTAGCTTTACGTTGCTTTGTTGCTGCTTGTTAAAGTGTTCATATTCATGTACATGTTTTTATGTCTCCATCAACCCAATTATACACTAAAAATTCCTAAGAGCTGGCCCATTTTCCAGGGCAAGTCGCTATTAAAATGAAAACACCCTATAATTTGCAGAAATATAAAATACCACCTCTGGGTTACTAAAGGAAGGTTGTACCCATACAGATTGTATATTACCATTTTCAGATAATTTGAGTAGATATGGGCTGGACTTTGTAATAATCCTTTGTCAAGTTTATTGTGTCCCTTGATCAAGAGATTACACGCGATTTCATGAGAATGTCCTCTTGTTTTATTGTCTACAATATTACATTTATTATTGCTCGGGTTGAATTCCGGCAATCCTTTCGTTCGTGAAACACATGCGTACTTCTCAAAATTCGTTTAACATGCCAACTTAATTATGAAATTTTATTTGACAGCCCACAGTAATGTAACCAACTCTTTTATAGTCTGGTTAAGGTGATAAATCTGAAACAAAACATTAGTCCTGAAAACACTTACTCCAAATATTTGCGGGCTGCAAACCATCCGAAAATAATATTCTTCGCCAAGAGGCAGATTGTCAGTGCAGTTGGTAAAAAATACACATTTCCGTCCCCAGGTAATAGGGATTAGCATTTCCATTTCAGGAAGAGTTCCCATTATTCCTGCACGAAAAAAGGATTCTGCGGAAGTTACTTTTGATGCATTGCTCACAGCGTCCCAATCCCACAAGAAAAAAACTTTTAAGATACTTCACCCACTTAAGGAAACTTGTCCCTAACTGTCAACCAAGCTAAAGGCGATGCCAAGGATAATACAAAACCTCGAATATAAGCTTTTCCACACACAAGGGGTAGATATATAGTCTTTTGAAACTACACCCCCATCTCGCTAAGGTAGATATTGAAAATAAAGTAAAATACACATATACGATATTTTTCTTTGGAGCACGAATAAATTGAACATATCATGGCCATAATGGGATCCCACACTGCCATCTTCCATATTTGAAGCGTATGATGAAAAGTGATATATTTGTTCAACAATTGAATAAATCTGTGTATACATGTGGTGGTTGGCATACATGAATGAGAAATTTGATCTCCAAAGAAAGTATGCCACCAACAAATGTTGGCTTTGTGCTATAATAATTGTCGAAAACGAACACGCTCCGAGGCAATCTCTCCATAACCCCTACACAACTGAATCCTGCGGATGAAAGAGCAATGCAGGTGTAACTCTTGGGACAAATACGCCTACCGCATCCTTGTTGAGGGGGCTACTAATTACGACGAGAAAAAATTGTTCACACAAAATAGTGCGCCACACAAATATTGTCACACAATATTCAATTTGGTTCAACGGGTCGAGCTTTCTGAGCCTTCATCTTCATAACTGAAAGACAAACAATGGGGTGACTCGTTGATGCCGAAAATAGGCCCTGCCGAGTGGAGATGGAGATTCTCGTACATGTGCAGCAATGGTAGCTCATCCAAATTTCACATTTTTCGATACAATGGTAGGGCAGCATGTGTAACTCTTAACCCTTTAAAAGACGGGTTGAATACGAAATGACAACATGGCTTCCGAAAGTAAACAGAATGGTGTATCAGTTGTGAATTTAATCTTAAATTTGACTGTACAAGATGTAAGGAGTGTTTCGAAAGGAAAACCCTTCAGATTGTGTTAACAGTCCTGTAGCACCAAATTGTAAGAGGTTCTATAAATAAAAGACCTTTTTTCACATGAATAATTTCGAAATAAAATTGATGGTCAACAGATGGTTGTAAGTGTTGGCAGATATATTACGTTCCGAAATGAAAACGGTTATTCGGGAAATTTTCAGAGGCGAAAGCGAAAGACGGAGGTGTAGGTGTTTGCATTATTAATGTGGATGAAGTACACGTATTCAGGTACATTATATACCACTCCGCAACAAACATAATTATACGTTTCGCCCCTAGTGCAGCACTTTGGTGTACAGAAGGACTTAAACAATTAACACGTCCTAACAAAAAATGTTCATCTGTTTTATTACTTAGTCACCTCGACGTCTACATAAAAATGTTGATGTTTTTGTTCTTTTTTTCCTGATAAAAGGCGTTTGATAAGTACAACTCATATTTGTGTAGCAGGAAAAAACCACCTTGTGCACAATTGACAAAATGTATTCTAGATTAAACAAATGTTTGGGTTTATTGTTTTAATACAAAAACTCAGTCGGATTTTCAAGTCAAACTACATGGATTTATCTATTTTCTTGGAGTCGTTCACTTAAGGCAATAGCTTCCTACAAAGCGGTGTAAGACTGTAAGTTACCTATGGTTATATTTTCCAGGTCATCCAGGTTATCAAAGAATAAAAGGCTCTGTAGACTTGTTTTATTAGTTTTCCTCTTCCTCATTCAGACACCTTCTACAGCTTCTGATTTATGGGTTAGTACCCAAGGGCTTATACCAAATGCGAGGCGGATCGCTTTGAAATCAATAGTCAATTTTGAACGTTTTTTCTTTTATGTATTATCAAAAGCAAAACCGAGCGAGAATGATATTTCCCTCTTTTTCATTCTGACTTCCATTTTTTCAATTATTTTTTCAAAAGTTTGACAGGAGACCAGTTTGTCTCTTTATTTCTGTTCTTTCAAAAATGTTTCTTGTATAAATTTCGCGGATTGTTTCCGCCAGCAATCCGTCACCTATGCACATATCGCTTTCTATAAATGGCAATAGCTTTTGGAATATAAAAATTACAATTCTTCCATTAAAAATCGATTCACCTCGCTTTTAGGCATAAACCCCCTGAATGATAGTACCTACTGATATGTGATCTTTTCAGATTAATCAAACTATGCTTCTGCTTAAAATTGGTTCAGCATTGTCTAGATAATTGGCATGTTGTGCATTTGTCCATTTACAGTTTTGTTTCACTATCGCATTCAGTTTGTATGTGCATGTAGTGAGAGGCACAAAAAAGGAGACCCTCTGAACAGCGCTAACTACAGAGGCATAAGTCTCCTCAATATCGCCTACAAGAAAATTTTCACACTTCGGCAGATTCTGGAAAAAAACACAGGAAGTCCAAATCGATACCCACCACCTATTTTTCGATTTAAAACGCGCATACGACAGCATTTATAGAGACGAACTATACTGAGTCATATCTATTTTTGGTACACCACCCAAACTCGTCCGTTTGTGTAGGATGACGATGGAGAATTCTCGCTGCTACATCAGGGTAGAAAACGATATCACCGAAACATTCGATATCAAAAAATGATTTAGGCAAGGCAATGAGCTTCTTTAATTTGATTCTAGAGAGGATTGAGCAAAACTCCCGAGCCAACACTAGAGCCCAATTTTCCAAAAATCGTTGCAACTACTAGCATACGCCAATGATATTGACATCATCGGTAGGATTCAACGTGATGTCATAGCCACGTTTGCTAGTTAGAAAAGGAAGCTGCAAAAATGGAGTGCGCAGTGAGCTAAGGACCGGGATAATTTTAGAGGCAAGTTGGTTGAGGCCCAGGTTTATTATGGACTGTAGCGCCACTTTAGTAAGTAAGTTAGTAGTGAGAGGCATACCTAACATTTCCACTTGTGGCAGAATGTCTAGGGCGGTGCCCTTTTTGGCAAGCTCATCCGCCTCAATGTTTCCTATGCTACTATTATCAGATAGAAAAGTCGAATGATAAAATGCCCTACCATCTCGTTAAAATATAGTCGGCATTTTACTGGAAATCTATGCTTAAGTTTAGCTTCCGGAGAGGAAGCCTTCACCCAAAATAACCAGCTATGAACCCATCCGTGTGGAAGTGAACCGACTTGTTTTTTTCTGACTGTGTCCGATTCCCGTTTGCGACAACAGGGGACTAGTAGTCTGGAGGTTACACTTTTCTATTTGCTTAGAATGTTGCAGTTTAAGAGCCGTCTAAGAGACGATAACGAGATGGCCTAATGATGACCATGTAAAGCCATAATGTTGTGAGTGGTTACATATCCCATTTAAGTTTTGTTTACCCTTTAAAAAGCTTAAGAAGCTACGGTACCCCTAAGCGCTCAATTTAATACAACAAGACCATTTTAGTTAACCAGAAATCGAAAATTTACGAAATCACCTCTAAATGAAACATAAATCAAATCAGTAAATCCGCCTAGGGATTCTCATTATATCTAGTCATCTTAGATTGATTAATATTTCGATTTTTACACGTTACCAATATTTGTTTTTTTTGTTCCTTTTTAGTCCCTTGCATAACATACGTAATTTCCGCATCCATATTTTATGTAGGTATTGTATTTTCCAAATTTGTCTTCATAATTTCATTTCAACTTTTTAGTCATGTGATACATATGAGTACATCGCAAACGTTTCGGAAAAATAAAAACAATACAAAACATTCCACTCTGTCCAATTAAAGGCTACGATTGCACGTGTTTCACACAGGATTTAGAAACACTATGATAGTGTTGAACCAATAAATATTTTTCAGCGTATTGTGGACAGGAAACCCAGAGATGGAAAGATAACCTACATTTCAGGGGTAAATTATAATCTAATAATTTGTGAAACTGAAATTTAATTGGCTTTCCATTGTCGAATAATAATTAAAAATAAATTTTCAACAACAGATTACCAGCCTATGTACTCATATAGATACATTGCCGAATGAGATACAGATATGATTAATTACCGATTGATTTATACCATTTTCGGTTTTGCGAATATTGCGGCCTGGTAATTTGAATTCATTGATTGCGGTATAATTTGTTTGCTCACATAATTTAAACGGTTTATGTCAATAATACAATTGTGTTAAACTGAACAGTGGCAATCAAGTAGAATGTGTTGTTAAATTTATACGGCCGTGGGGGGATCGTATGTTTTATACATAAAACGTTAAATAAATAAAATAGTTCATTCGCTCCGTTTATTATTACTGATATATAGTCATTAAAATAAATGTTTAATATTAATGTGCTGTTAACGACTATTATTAAAAATAACATCGTTTATTTGAGCACTGTGCTTTAGACTGTATGCCATAACAAAAGATTTTTATTCTAATAAAGGGTCTTCCAATAGGGACTTCCGAGCTTTGACAGAACTTTGACATCTGTCAAATTGACTATCATTTATTCAGTCTTGCTAAACCACCATGGACGGACAACAACAAGTGAAAATGATAAAATTGTTTTATCAAAATTGGTGTTCTGTTCAGGCAACTTTTGGCAGTCTTCGCCCATTTTACGGTAGCCATAATATTCGTACCGAGAGTACTATTCGCTGGGTGGTGGATTTAAGTCCACTAGTTCAGTTAACGATAAACCAAAACCCGAATTTCGACGAAACGCAAGATCTGCGGAAAACATCACCGCTGGCTGTCCGTGAGAGTGTGCAAGAGAATCCAAGGCATTAAATTTTGCGTCGCTCTCAAGAATTCGACCTTTCGCAAACCACAACTTGAGAATTTTTCCCGTACAAAATTCAACTGACGACGATAGACAACAAAGTGTGTTCTCTAAATGGGCTCTGTAGTAGTTGGAAATTTACCATAATTTTCATCGAAAAAATATCTTCAGCGATGAGGCCCATTTCTAGATGAATGGGTTACGTCAACAAAACAAAATTTTCGAATTTGGGACGATACCAGTCCACAAGAGATCCAAGAGCGTCCAATGCATCCCGAAAGTCACTGTTTAATGTGGATTTTGGGCTGGGCGTGTCATCGGTCTAAATTTCTTTAAGAACGAAATTGGCCAGGCCATAACAGTCAACGGCGAACGCTATATGTTGATGATTACCGACTTTTTTTTGGCGTGAATTGGACGACATGTGTTTTCAACGGGAGGACGCTACGTGTCACACAGCTCACGCCACATTATAAATTCTGCATGAGCGATTTGAGGGCATGGTCATCTCACGTGGAGGTGATGTGAGGGCTTTCTGAAGTCACAGGTCTATGCGAATAAGCCACAAACCACAGCGGACCTCGAAGCCTACATAACCCATGCCATCGGTCAAATTCAGCCTGATTTATGCGTCAGAGTAATGAAGAATTGGACATTTCGGAAGCACGCCACCCAGAAAAGCCGCGGCGGAAATTTGAACGATGTTATAATTCCGATGATATCTTAGACACATTTTGTTTTATTTAAATTTAAAGAAAAAAAGCGCTTTATTAATTCCTTTTATTAATTATCTTAATTTTTTGAAGCAAAGGTAGCTTTTTTACGACGGTCGATGGGTCACGACTAAAACTTATTCAAAAAAATGGGGAGTGAACAGAACAAAAGTGAAATCGTCACCGTACCGTAAACTTCCCCCACCATGGGGCACTTGAGAGATGGAGAGTGAACCGAAAAAAAGTGAAATCGTGACCGTCACGGGAAACCCTCTTTAGATCCACAAAACAAATGACAAACCATTTGATGCCACTGTACTATTTTCCGTGGGAGTAACTAAAGTCGTTGCGACAGGCCAAATGAGCAGTATAAAACGCAGTATTTATGATATACAGCCTCAAATGTATAACAAAACTTGTTCAAAAACTGAAGCTTCAGGCACATGATACAGGGTTCAAGAGACGCTCCCGTACACAAAATTATCAGAACAATAATAAGAGCTTGACTCTATTGCTCAACTTCTAAGTGTTTAATTTCGATTTCAAAATCCATACTTTTTAATGCTTATTGCGAAAAGTAGATAAGTATGCTTCAAGATCTGATCTGTTTTTTTTATAATGTTTTAAATTTATTATTCTCTCTAGCATAACGTCAACCTGAATTATTTTCTGTGGTAATTAAAGACGTATACACAAAATACACTTGTTTATTAAAGCTGCATCACCTATTTGAAGCGCAAGATAGTTTTCCCCTTAGTTTATACGATTGTTTGCTTAATGTGCTGCTGTGAAAAGCCAAAGGCGATTTGTTGCTGTTGGTCTAGTCAAAGAGAAAACATAAAATACCAGGGGTTTGTTGGCCAACCTTGTCGACCACAGCATCATTCCCCATTTCTCTATGCAGTCGTAACATTTTTTGTTTGGTAACATTCCAGAACAATGCGGTAAAACACCAATATATCTACACAGTACCCATTCAAAGCACCATTAAAACAAAAAGTCTCGTCGTACAAACAACAATAAGAGCAAACCGCCAACAAGACTGTTGTGACTAAATGGCTTACTCTTTATGATAAATAGACATGATGGTATGCGATTTTCCTGTCGATTGATTTAAACATCTGCAAAACAGCAACAGAAAAGTACGACCACCAAAAAACACGCTGCGTACACCTACCGCTTCGATTCTCATTAGTGGAATATGATGCCAAGGCAGGATATGAAGAATTTGGTGTGCGGAGAAAAATCCGACAAATAGAGGATGTACATTTAAAATTCCAACAGGAAATGCCAACGAAGGGGTCGACTGTCGAATTTTTGAATTTTCAAATATTCTTGAACACATATGGTGCTTGACGCTGGTACTGCGAAACACGTATGCGCTGTGTCCCATCACCCGATAACCATCGAGTGTGTTTTCATATCTATATGGCTGTCAATATCAAACGAATTTGATGCTTTTGGATTTCGTAAGAATGAAAAAGATACACGTTTCAGAAAATTTTGCCAAAATTCAAAATCCATTTGATTGAGATCACGTCTCGTGCATTTATCGTAAATCAGAATGTGGTACAAATTGGATTTGGTTTTTTTTTGTTCGTATGCACATAATTCATTCGCAGTTATTTCAAGATGGCAATAAAGAGGTTCATTGTATCTAGTTCGTTTAAAAAACATCAATTCAAACCAAAAAAGATGTACAGGCATATTATTTGGTTATGGATGAGCTGTTTCAATCCTTTTGTGCTCAGAGGCGATACCTAGTTTTGGCAGCACATTAGTTAGCAGCACCAAAAGTCACGTTTCCACAAATGATACCTCAAATGGAGGGTCTCTGAGAGGCGTACAGCCGAAAAGGCGTAGTCATATTAATGTTGAATTAAACATAACTTTATTGGGCACTAGATAGAATTCGTGGAAACAATTATTGCTTTATAATTGCCTATTTGAAATTCCATTAGGACCGTAGTTTAATGACTTTTGTAATTTGTACTGAAATTATAGATGAAGACCAATTAGTGTGTAGGTACTGTGTATAATTCCTTAAGAAAACAAATTGACCCATTGTGTACCACTCCTACAGGAGGTTTAGAGATAATCCTACCACCAAATGAGTACAGATGTAAAAAGTGCACAGCAGGACTTTAAGATAAGGACAAATTTACACATTGAAATTAATAACATTTGAGCCATGACTATACATTATTCTTGTCAGTTCGATATAAATTACTCAATAATAGTTCCAGGAAAAAATGTTCGTCAAATAATGTGGTATCCTGCTGCGAAATTGCAATTTATACCGATGGCATTTACTTTGAAAAAAGCAGGATAGCAACATCCTTAGGATAAGAAATCCTGTTTATGGGCCTGCCGCTATATGTATGATATGAGAGATCCCTCAGATTTTCTTTACAAAAATCTACACATTAGGACTTTGGTCCATCATATAGTTTTTATTATAAATTAAATAAAAATGCTGAAAAAAGAAAAGCCCTCACAAAAAAAATTCAAAACTAGCTGAATAAGAGGAGTATTAATGCTAGTTTGGATCACCCTTAGGGCGGAGAACCGCAAGGTCAAGTTTCTCTAAAAATGTCCATTTCAACGCTCACGGTATGGCTTTGGCAATATATTGTTGGAAGCACAGTTAACGTTTTATTAAGTCGAAAAGTCTAGTTTACTTAGTAAGTTATGGGTTTTGATTAATGGTTAAGTTTCAATTAAGCTTAACATTATAAGCTAACCAGTTAACTAACTAATGTCGACATTTGCGTTTGATTATTTATACGCTGAATGAGTTTGTGCAAACATGTACGTGCGTAAAGTTTATAAGGATATCAAGGAAGTAGGTACCGTTTCAGATTGGCTTTACATGACTGTTGACACACGTTTATGGGTTTTGATTAATGGTAAAGTTTCAATTAAGCTCAACATTATAAGCTAACCAGTTAACTAACTAATGTCGACATTTGCGTTTAATTATTTTAACGCTGAATGAGTCCGTGCAAACATGTACGTGCGTTAAGTTTATAAGGATATCATGGAAGTAGGTACCGTTGCAGATTGGCTTTACATGATTGTAGACACACGTTTATGTTGTCGTGTCTATCTATATTCCAAAGTTCATTTGAAAATAGGATTATTAAAAAAAATTTAAATTACTGTTTTGATCAAAAAATTTAACCTTTTTTTAAATTTATTTTTAATTTTTGCAAATTGATTTTTTCAACATATTCATTAGCTTTCAACTAATAAAAAGAAGCAGGCAATTCTTTGTTACGCAGTGCAGAGTCTAGGCCTTTATTAAAGGTAGCCTTACCACTAGAGTAAAACTAGAGTAAATATGTATGATTATTTGAATAGCAAACTCAAAGGATCACTGAAATCCCTGAAAGGATTAATATTTATGAATAGATATCACCTTATAGATTGTATACCATATTTCATAGTAATAGAACCAACGCACATAAAAGTCCACTTTACAAATTATTTTTTAGCATCACGTATCCTTTCGAAAACCAAATTAATATCATTAAACTCAACCACATCCAATAATAAACACCCTATTTCTGATAGGTATTTGATAAGTAGCGTTGGGAAATAAAAGATTTTATGACGCGAACCAAAACTAAAAAGAACCTCAAAGCTGATTAATGAATTAACTAAATATGTATCATTCCCATTCCCATAGAATAAAGTATGTTATTGTTTGAAACAGTAGTTCTAATCAACTAATCAATAAGCATGTAGCCATCATTAGTGCGTTAAGCTACATACGACGACAGTTAGGAAAGAAAATGCATTTCAATAGAAAACGATTTCATTTAAGTGGCATTGAGACAATTTTTTTTTCAAATATGCTTAAGAAATTCAATTTGCGAGTGTGTTTATGTTGCAATGTTTTGAGGTTTAAAAATTGAAAATAAGTTATAAGATTGGGCCAGTGCAATGTATTGCGGCCAGCTAAAGCTATATTATTTTAAATAAAAATGAAAAATCGTTATTTGTTTAATGATTTGGCTTTATTACTTCGGTAAAATAATTGAAAATATATTCTCTACTAGCTGCCCGGCCCGACTTCGCCCGGGTACTGTTTCGTTTTAGGGTCCGTAATATTATTTATATTTTATTATATTATATTATATATTTTATTGTTAGTAGTATTTATTTTCTCAAAGCTGACCTGAGAGATTTTCTCAATATTTTTTTCCGTAAGAACATTGTACAGAGCATTAGAAAATTACAAAAAAAAATCAACGAACGAAATGCAGCTTACAGTATGTGTATCACAAATTTTGCGATTTTTTTAAACTTTTGCAAAAAATAGTTTTTTAATAAACTATTTATATTTTTAAAAAGATTTTTGGTAATGATGTAATATATATTTTGTCTAAATCATTTTAATAGCACAACAATGCGTTTTGATAAAATGTCTGAACAAAATATTTGGGCAATCACATTTTATATATTTAATGCATATAACGTTTTTAGCCACGCTCACTTTTCGTTGGTACTTTATTTAAGAATGTGATGAGATAGGGCAGGGTTCCAAGAGTCGATATAATTATTGTACTGTTTTCAATACAATTGACCTTGCTTGAGTACTCAAATACACTTTTATAAAATTCAATACAATTTGTGTTGCAGCTATTTTAATAGGTATTTATCTTAAAAATATGTTTTAAAAAATCAAAACATCACATAATTTGCTTTGCTACCACAAATCCGTTCGAATTTATATCTATTTCACTGCAAGTACCCATTTCCGATCCATAATCACTATTTTTCTATATTCGTTCCATTTTTTTGCATGCATACAGTTGATTAGCTGTTTGATGGTTCTTTTTTTTTTAATTTTTCTTATGAAAGTTTCGAAATTCCATGAAGGTAAAAATCATTAAGTACATTCTTCTTAAAATTATGTAAATTAAATGTTTTTTTGCTTATAGAAATTATGACATCCAGTTCGTAAAAGTAAATAACAAACTAAAAACAAAAATCCATTTTTATCTGCATAATTTAAATTTTAAAACCCAAAATGTCTTTAAATTAAATTATCTCCCTTTTGTCTATTTTGTTAGTTAATGAATCTTACCTTTGAACCGACAATATTATAATTGTATAAAATAGATGGCTAATCAAAACACCAAAAAATAAAGGAAGTCAACCAGTACAATTTCAATACAATTTTGTTTCAACTTTCAACAAATGCTGAAATGCCATTTTTCATCAAGTTTTTTATGATCGTCGGGCATTATAGTTTTCGAGTTTACTTATTTAAAATTAGTGGCGGGTGAATGAATGGGTCGTATTTTCTTTCTTTTTTACTGTTAGGTAAGCGTAATATCAAATACCAAGATTGCGAAAATTAGACGATTTTTATAGTCTGGCCATATAAAAACCCTTACATTGATGTTGGTTAGTGATGTTAAAACATAAAGGAAAAGCGTTATGAGGAACTATGATTATAAGAATTTTCATTTCGGAATTTGAAGAAAATCTGTTTCCTTGTGAATTATTATGATATTCTATTGTTGTCCAAAACTGAAAATTCCATAAAGGAATAATTGGGCCAAAACTAATTATGTAGGGTATATATCTGTTCTAGTCATATCTGTCTGACAGTCTTTACTTATGTCACCAGTTTTTGGATATTAAATTTGAGCTAGACTAGTGAAATTTGGTACACCAACTCTTTGTTGATCCCAGCAGAACAAGAAATGTAAGCATTTTCAAAATCTGCTTACTGTTTACTTTGCAAAACCTGTTTGAATGTATAGGTACTATTTCTGTTGAAAATACTTAATATGTGCTGAGCTCTATAAATAAAAAATATCTAAATTATACCCCACACAATAAAAAAGAAAAAGGGCATTTCAAAAATGATTGATAACTTACAAATGTATTCGAATTTGCTCTACACCATGGGGTAGCACCCCAAATGGAAGGTATTACTTTATTTATGAACCAGATGTGCACAACAAACGTTTGTTCCCGAAATTTGATGAACAAAAATAACGAAAATGTTAACCCTTCCGCAGTAAGCAGCAGCGTTGTCACTTTAATGTATAAAATGGTGATAGATTTTCCAAAAAAGTAATATAGATGTAATCATAAATGTTATTATATATATTTGGAACATCACATTGTTTTTTACTTACTATATTTAAAGCTCTGCTATAAAACATAAAATGAAATTTGTATTTGCCTCTGCATAATAGCACACTTATTTTAAATTTGTCATTCATTATGCAACTTGACAAATTCGCAGATGCAAAATAGCTGTCAACGAAATGTTAGATTTACCGAAAATTCTATTTTCTATTTTCTAAAGCATGCCTTCAGCGATTGTACCTGACATGTTTGGACCGAGTGAACTCTTATAGTCCAATAAAGTCTCGGCCGGGTTCACTATGAACCACGCTTTAGAGCCACATGTACTTTGTTTTTATGTTTTTATGTGCTGTAAACGCTATTATGGCTTCAATCCTTTCGGGTTTATTTACATAAACATGGGATTTCACATGTCCCCATAGAAAGTTATCCAATGGTGTCAAATCACAAGATCGTTTCATCGAACGTTTCCCTAAATAATGCATTCATTGATTGTAGCGTCATAGTGTTAAAACCACAGTCAGCTAGACCAATATTTTGAATTTTTGGCAACAAATGTTCGTTGATCCTTTTTTCGTAGCGATCCCCATTGAAAGTAACACGCACTCCTTCCGCATCCCTAAACAAATACGTTTTTCCCAAAAATGCACTTTTTGGTGCGGGAGCTGTTAGCTTGCCTCTGACTGTTCATCAGCCCAAATACAGAAATTTTTTTTATGAACGAAGCCGTTTAACCAAAAAATGAGCTTCGTTGCTAGAACAATTTTTCGATAAAAAAATGGATAAATTTTAAGCTGTTCCAAGCCTCACACACCGAAAATAAAACGTAAACCAAAGTGAGTCAGGCTTCATTTCTTGGACGAGCTGTAATTTATACGCTTTGAAACCAAGATCTCGCTTCAAAATACGCCAAAGCGTTCCATAAGAGATGCCCAACCCTTGCGAACGGCGACGAATTGATTGATCTCGGTCTTCTCGAATACTCTCTGTTACTGCAGCAATATTCTCATTATTACGGGCTGTACGCACTATGGTTATTGGGTAAATGTCTAATAGTGTAAAATTGGTTTGGAACTTGGTGATGGTTTTATGGTGTGTTCAGTTGGACGATTATGAAGACCAATAATAATTTATAACCGAGCACTTATCTTGGAAATACGTTTTCACAATTAGTAAGCGTTGTTCCGGCGTAAGTCTATTCATAATGAAATAAATGGGAATATATACTGAACGCAAACGCCATATAGACAAGCCAGTTGACATATAATAATAGTGCTATTGAAAGAAGTACCTTTTAGATTAGCCCTTACATTTTAAATTATAATTAAAAAAAAATCTGGCGTTTTCGGCCAGCATTTCGCAAGATGACGATTTGAATTTTTTGGCAAATGGAGTCTTATGCCATCATGTTTCGACACACATCAGATTCGAAGCACACATACGGTCAAGATTATCGCTGCTAATGTCTTAGACCCTGAAACATAAGGTGACAGGCCATGTTTTCAATACACCCCAAGGACGATGTTCACTACGACAACTTAAAACTATAGCTAATGATGAACTGGAGATCGGCGTTTAATACATGAAGAGGGTGAAGACACATTAAATACTATCATAGGCACGGTTTGGTTGTGAGTGTCCCATATTTTTTACGAACCAATATAACTGGGGAGTCCTACAGAAGTAGTAAACGACTGTTAACATGTGGTTCTAACAAACCCTTTACTTCAAAGTTAACTAATAATATGAGATAATACGAGTGATAATATGAGGGAATTTTGGCGGTGGCTATCTGACCGCTAATTTTATTAGAAAATTGTTTTTTGCTAAGTCTGATTTAAGCGGTAGCCAAAAACTGTTTTCGTCTTATCGTTTGACTCTCATATAACATCTAGATGGGCTTTTAAATAATTTTCATTTCATATTGGAAAATATGTTAGATGTAGTATCCTTAACAATAACGTTCAAATATCAAAGAATCAAAGAAACGTATTGGGAATCAGCTTCTTTGAACATGCGTCGCGGTTTTTTTTTTTTTTTTTTTTTTTTACAAAAAAGCGAGTTTAAATCTAATTCTTACTTTCCGTTTTTGAAAAATCTAAAACCCATAACAAGGGATTTGCGAAAACGCTAAGCATGAACCCTTCTTACATACAAGCTCTGTATCTCTACCACCACGTATTCATATCCATACATTTTTTAGAATCACAAAAAAACATGCGCGTATTGTATTTTTTAATTTTGGAGTAGATCATATCCTGCCATAATTTAAAATTTTCAATTTGAATTCACAGCCTAGAGGATTAAAATCAATGAATTCCACTGACAGAAATAAAATAAAAGTGGTAGGTATACAACTGGGTTGTACGTAAATGCTCTTTGTTATTGAAATGCGTGAACTATTAAAATAATTTCTTCGTTTGTTGTTGTATTTAGTAAGCCATTTTAATAGAACTACCAAGTTTATATTTTATGTTCACATTTAAGGTATTTAAGGCCCGTTTTGATTCAAATAAAACATTTTGTTTGTAAAAAAACCGATTTGCGAATTTTACACAAAAAACTCTAGAGTAAATCCAAAGGCCTGAAGCTATCGTAAGGCCAAAAACTATTTTGGGCTTCACTTACTCGAAATGTAAGGTTTAATTAAAATCTTGAGTTTTATGTGGAATACAATTGCAATACCTGCCCTTTTGAATGTTAAATATGCAACACATTCAGACAAGCTGACCAACTGAACAACTGAGTGTTAAATAAATAATCCTGAATACGTATTCCGATTTACCTCAACGTCTGCAACATCTACAACTACACAGGCTGTGTTAAAATGATATAAATGTTAGAAGCTTTTGTACTAGCGTTGAGTTATTTACAATTGTCTTCGGATATATCTAGGCGACTTTATTGATATTTTAATCCTCAAAGAGGATACAAGGCTAAAACAGAATATTTAATCTGCTCATCTGCTTGTGAAGGAGTAGAAGACATACAATTGAATAGTGTTGAATGGATATCCTTAAACTGATAACATAATATTGTTTTTTTTTATTTTAAATAAGATATACGAATTATACTGAGGCAGTGTGAGATTATTCATCAAGCAAATAAAGGTGCCCAGTTTCTATGTTAAAAATGAAGGACAGTACAGTTTCCAATTAAAATATTTCAATTTACAATTGATGAAAAAGGGGAAAGACACTCTGCAGACCAACTAGTATCACTTAAGTGGAATTTGGCAAGCGTCATTTTGCAACATATTGGGCTATTTATATCAAATATTTATGTCGATTTTACAAATGGCTTCAAATTTAAGTAGGTTTTTTAAACGATACATTTTGTAAAACATGATGGCAAATAATTGGGATATTTTCATAATTTTTTTTATCCCAAGGATACCATTCCAAAATTGGCATCCTAAGTTCAATGGGGGGGGATTTTAAAAATGTTTAGATTTGTTCGCAACGATCAGCACAGATTCGTCACGATCACGAATTCATTTAACGAATTCCATCATATATTAACTTTAAACTTACGTACAAAAAATCGGAAAATATAATATCGTCGCTTGCAAAGCAAACTGTCATATGTTAAAATTCATAAATTTTCAGAAAAGCCATTTGAAGTTTTTCATTACTATGGTGTTTCCTTAAATTTCATACGACACTAACGACCTCCACGCTGTCAAAGTTTAAAAGCTATAGATATGACGGTTTGATAGAAAATTTGTATTTTTTTTGTAAATCGGTATACTAAACACAAAGTTGCCAAATTTTGACTTATGTCAGTTTGCTCTTAAAGCGACGGTATATATTGGGTCCGAAACTAATGCGAACGCTTTGATTTCCGTGCAAAACCACCATACACTGTGGAAAGGTAGAAATATATATATATCGCATGGCTGAATTTTAAGCTTCGGTAAGTCAGGGACCATGAACTGAGATGGATGGCGGAATAGCCTAATGGCCAGCAGCAGCGCTCAATCCAGTATTCTGATTCTAATGATCTAATCTAATGAATTGAATCTGGCCTTCAAGGGTAAACTCTTTACAATGTGCAAAATTATTAGTTCATAACTAAAACAAAATACATTATTTTGCATATCTGTAATTAACAACCAACTGGGTCTCAAAGCTAGCTTCCCCAGTATTTTGTGCGTACTTCGAAGGAAGCTGACTTACATCGCTTTGCAGACGTCATTTTTTAGGTTATTGGGGTGAACACACCTTTTTTATATGTATGCTCACACAAAAAAAAAACTATCTGTTAACATAATTAATTTTTTTCTCATTAAAAAATGACATTTTTTAAACATTAATTAAGTGATTTAAAAATTAAATGGGTACATAAAACATTATGAATGAAAACCATTATTTATTTATTTTTGCATTAAACGTCAACGTAACCTGGTCTATGTTTGGTGTGAAAATCTCAAGTAGTTTTCAAAAACTTATTGACATTCAGTTTTCAGTTCGATTTGAAAACCGTATTATATCTAACATTAATTCAACGAATGACACCTTAGTAGAGATCTCACGATTCATCACTTTTGAAAACTGATAGTAGTCAAAACACATGATATGAAAACTCTTAGCTTGAAAGTAAAAATGCTTGCCCTACCGAACCTAAATCTCAGGAGTCGCACTTTACGGCACCGGCTGTGGAAAAATAAGACACAACCGCGAGATTTATGAGTTGTACCAAGATGTGGGACAGAACAAAAAAATACGTCGGGTTCATTGATCGAATGCTCCAGCCAAGAGAATCTTTGAATCCCAGCCTTCAGATTGGAGACGACAGAAAGACCGACAGTACAGTTTAAAGATCAAGCGATTGCGGATGCCAGAGCGCTTAGACTGAACTACTGGGAGAAATATTCCCAGGACCAAAAATATTGTAATGGAGTGCACGTTATGCAAGTAGTGTACGAACAGATTTATTAATCTTTGCATTCGACACCTTACAGGAAGTTTTCATTATTGGTTTCGACACAGGATGTTGTGTCACTTTAACTGAAACTATTATAAGAGGACGATACATTATAGCGACATTTGTCCTATTTGATTTTTGATATTGCCATCAATATTAAAAAAAAGAGATATTTAAATGCACATACTTACAAACTGTTAGAAATATGAACTTACCTGAAAGTAAAAAAAAGATTGATATTATTTTAATTAAGTTTTTATAGGAGGTGTATGTATTAAATTTGAAAGGTAAAAATCTCTCGACACCAAAATACGCAAACTTTCTTTTTTAAAACAAAGTATTGCCTATCCAAGAATGTTAAACAAAAATCAGAACATTTCTAGGACATGCTATGCCAGGCAAATGACTCAAGTACATGAACACTTACATCCTCACAATACAGGACTGTCAACATTATAAAGACATACTTTTCCCATAACACGACACGCAAAGCCGATTAGAATGCATAAACTTTCTGTAGACACAACAACATAATGTACGAGTTGTTATTGTTGGAGATATTCTCCCATGACTTGCTGTTAAACATGTCATTCTGAATATCTTCATGTACAGCAACATTCAGTTAAATGTGTGCAACTGTGCACGACCTAAGAGGAACTCCACAATTCTATTTGCAAAAAGTCCGTGGTTTGTGTTAGGAATGAATTAGTACAGTAGATGGATGCTGCAGTGCCAATTAGGTATAAAATGTCATATGGTGGAATTTGTCTCATGGCAATTCGCATGATTGTCTGTTTTATTGTTCTGCTGCTTGTAATTTATAAACTACGAGTAGGTTCTAGTAAGTGACGGCTGCAATGAGTTTGAAATGTATAACCTCCTTGTTGAGGTTTGAGAACCTTTTGTTATACAAGCCACTGCAACAATTCCATGAACGAAGCATACCAGAAAACGATGTTAGGACATGATCTAATATTTGGAAAGTTTTAGGCCATATTTATAGCTACCATTGCATCATTTGACATTTTGTAGAATTTTTTTTTAAATCTGTAACAATATATAACTGCGAAATTATTCTTTCTCTTATCTCCTCGTAGGGGTTGTGATCTGGATATTAGGATAAGCTTAGCTGTTTCTATTCTTATTTGTCCGTCCCTCTGATTCACAAAATGTAAAGGCAACCCTTGTAGTTCAAATTAATTCGGCAGTGAGACCAATAAAATGGTGCTGCATCTGTTCTTATGGATTTTCTGGCTAATACATCGGTCCGATACACTACGAATAAGGCTCATTTTAGGCTTCATTACGACAGTGATTTAATTATTTTCCATTTGGACGCTTTTTCAAAGAATTCTTCGTGTTAGGGAATTTTATGGACGAAACACCTGCTTGAAGTGTGAGGCAATGTTGTCATTGCTTTTGTCAATTGCATTGATGTTCTTAGGATGCATTTATAATATACATGATGATTTATTTCTTAAAAATGTTTCTAAGATTTGCTACAACGATTCTTCCAATGCATCTTGATGCTGCGATGAGATTTTTAAGATAAGCTTCATGTTGCGTGCTAGTTTTGGTTAATTCATTGTTTGGTTTTGTAGCATCATTGATATTTTTTGTACGCCAGTCCAAAATACGTTTTCTATGAACAGTTATTGGATGCGTTCATATACGTCTAACTACCAACCACACGACCTAAGTGATGTTAGGAGAGCAATATCGAAACACAAGCTTAAGAAGGCTGCCGGAAATGTTACTTAGTAAGTAACATCCACCAACTCATAAGCCAAATCAGGCGGGCTGAAAGTATGCCTGAAAAATGAAACCTCAGCATCGTTTGACCAATTCACAAAAAAGGGGACCCTCTGAACTGCGCCAATTACAGATGCATAACTCAATTCAACATCGCCTACAAGATCCTATCTAACGTATTATTTGAACGCCTGAAACAGTTTACCAACAACCTGATCGGCCTTATTTGTGGTTTTAGGCCTGGAAAGTTCAGAACTGATAAAATATTCACACGATCCTGGAAAAAACGCAAGAAGTCCAAATCGGTAACCACCACCTATTCATCGATTTCAAAGCCGCGTTCGAAATCATTTATAGAGACGAACTATACAGAGCCATGTATAGTTTTGTGTATACCGCCCAAACTAGTCCAACTGTGCAGGATGACGATGGAGAATTCTCGCTGATCCAATCTTCTAAAAATCGGTCCAACTACTAGCATTTTATTGTCATATTGACATCATTGTCAACTTGATATCATAGCCACTTTTGCTAGTATAGAAAAGGAAGAGGCAAAAGTGTGTAAAGCAGTAAATGAGCGTAAGACCAAGTATATGCTGTCAATACGAAAGGGTACAGAACATCGACGTATAGGACATAATGTCACCATTTGACAGTTATAACTTTGTCTACCTCGGCCCTGACAACAACATCTCGTCAGAAATTAAACGGAGAAATACTCTTGCAACAATTCAATAGTAAAGCAGTCACTCAAACTACTAAGGAGATCCTATATATGCGCCGAAGCATGGACCGTATCAGAAGTGAATTAGAAATCCTTGGTCGATTTGGGAAGATAACTCTTCGGTCTCGTTCGCGTTGACGGGCTATGGAGACGAAGATTCAACCAAGAACTATACGAGCTGTACAGCGACATGCTCCTAGTCAAAAAAAACTCCGCATTGGACGTTTAAGATGGCTAGGACATGTAGAACGAATGGGGACTTATTCTCCGCCAGACGTCGGACGCAGTAGAAGAAGACCCCGAAGTATAAACCGCCCTCAAACAACAAGGACCGGGCTTATTGGAGAGGTTCATTCCAGACTGTAGCGCAGCTTAAGTAAGTCAGGTGCCGCTTATTCATTAGCATCATTTCACGACACCAGCAAGATGTGACCGCAGTGTTTGCGAATATATAGAATGAAGCTGCTTGTATCGGTTTAGCAGTAACCAAGCCAAAGAATTACTCTTGCCGCTCACAGTTTCTTTGGATTAGGAAGTAATAATGCCATCGGTTGAACTAATAGTATCATTTGGGTTCGATTAGTATTCATATGAACATCTCGCGATGATCTGACAAACCATCCAAGTATAGTATCAAATCTCTATCACCCGTTGGACTGACATATGCATACATGCAGAGCTATGAGAAGCAAAAAAAGAGGCAACTTAACAAACTCCTCACGAACAGGGAGATATTAAAAAGAAGTAAGCCTTGAGCATTTCAATGTTCTAGTTTTCTACACCGTTCCTGTCCTTCCACATATCAATTGGACATGAGCTATCTATATGGGATGATTCCGAACTTTAAAAAAAATAAGAGTCTGGCTCAAACGTTTTTCGGTTCTCGGAGTTTTTGACTGCCATTCTGTACTGATTAAGTCATGTGTGATATTCGATACACCCCTTGGATTTTAAATGTATTCCAATTCGAAGCGAGCTTAAATCGGACTGCAATCATTCTAATCTCTAAAACGCAGAAATAAATAAAGTAACACAATAGTCCTAAAATGTTCGATTAGTGTAGATTAATTGTCTGGTCTGGGATAAATCATTAAAAAAAAACTAGCAAAGACAGCTCAATATAAATTAGCAAATGTTTCTCTGTTGAAGCTCTATCATTTAAAACTTCCAATGTAACTTTATCACAAAATCTTCACCCATCGAGCATGATGGAAATATATTTACAACTTCCGACCAAAGAACAGTCTCATTGTTAGAGTTGACTATATCAAATGACATTCAGCTAGATGAAAGCCCGATAATAAATCATAATATTCCGTCAATGTCATGCAAATGGTTTTGCCGTCATCCAGCCATTTATCGTTAACGAATTCCACTTACACACGATGTGACCCACGATATCATTCAGCACACGCTGAATGAACATTACATTTGGCTGACATCCGATAGCTGACTGCTGTAGCTTCGAGGGCGTTATTGGCAAATGATTATTTCTATGCCGCATGAATTGAGGGCGAATTCAAAGGATCGGTTGGTAGGTATGTGACAACTTTTGTATACGCGCGTACATTACAAGTATTATACGCGTATGTATACTCTTTTTCAAAGAACTCCGCTGATTACATTATCCATGTTGTATGGCAGAATAAGCTTCAAGCACATCGAAGGCAATGTACACAAAGCTCAGAAGAGGCAGCGGAACTACTGAATGATATCGTATGTCAGAGGGTGTCAAGTGCTTCCAATCAGTGTTTATGGTGTTTTCTCTTGCCACAGAATCTGTGAATGTTATTTCCTTAATCGTTGCATACAAACAATGTATCTATCTACATCAAAGACAGTATTAGAATCTTATTTGTATGAATGCTGCCATGTATCTACAACATCCTCACCGTATGATGAAAATACAACGCACCGGAGAGTTATTAAAACTATCAGAATAACAATCGATGCCGCTCGAGACTACCATGAATGAGTAAGAAAACGAATACGACCCAATTTCTAACCTTAACATATTGGTTTGGCTATGTTTTCACCCCCATATTGGAGAGCTATCCTTCGTCAAAGTTATTTATAATAAATTGCTAAGATATAATGATGTGTGCACTGTTTGAGATAAAATCCCAAGACCCCAACGAAACGTGCTACGTAATGATGGATGTTGAATCGAGTCAGGAGAGCTACTCTGCATACTACTACGTGTGGGAAGTAGGGAAAACACGATTTATTTTCAAGACTGGGTCACCAAATGTTCTGCTTCATCCTTCACACCCGCCCCCCATTTGATCATTTTGTCATAAAAATCTTGACAAGTCAAATGCTAGATTATTCTTTCTGCACTCGCAGAGATTGGGCGAAAGAAAACTTCGAGTGCAGCAATGACAGGGATTTCAGGAAGCCACTTCAATATCTTATGACAATGATTTACTCCCTTAACCGGGGGAACACCATGTATGCTGGACGGAAGATCCGCTGCAGCATCCTGCAAGTAATTGCCATTGAAGGACAATTTATTGCGAATTCAATTGGGAAGTTGGTTGCAAGTAGCATTATGACTGAACAAAAGAGGAGACATGCTCATATGACGTAAATCGTTTATTTATAGTTCGTTAACAAAAGAAACTGTAATCAGGCGTTATTACAGGTTGTTTGACCAGGGGCAAGGTGATGTATCTACCATAAACCCGCGTTACCCTGTTTTTTTTGTTCTTCTTTGTTCTTCTTTGTTGCGCTAAGCTTATGCTTGTATAGATATCCTTGCGGAAGCTAACACGTTGCTATGCTAGCTGTATGCAGTAATCTTTGTGGATTAGTGATATTTTGCTTTAGCATGTTCATGGGATTTAAGGGAATGTACTTAGCTTTGGGGTTAAAATTTGCATACGCAGTACAGGTATGCTTGCATCTTAACGAGAGGTATTTAATCTGATCCTTTAGTGTCAGGACACTGCAGAGTACAATTATTAATGACAGCAGATGGGCAAGGACATAAAATAAGACTATGTCTGACTTTGTGTTAGGCCTTTGATGATGCATTGGAGAAATTTGGCCATTTATAGGCGAGGTCTCAGTATCATCAATGTTGAAGAATTGTAGCCCGCGAACATTGATGGAAACCATAATTGTGAGAGTTGTTAAAAGTTAGACATAAAATCCGAATACTTGTTTGGGTTTGCATAATTGGCGTAATGACAATATGCCGGGAATAGTGCTCTGGTCTAACAATCAGAAGTTTCGCAATAGCCGACCAAAGGCAAAGAAACGAATAAAGTCAATGACTCTTCAAGTATTACACAAAATAAAATCGTTTACCTACAGAAAAGGACACAATACCCAATGCCGAATCTTAGCAAAAAAAACTCGGGTCCCCAAAAAAAATTGCAAGAAAACAGTAAAAAGATGTAACTTAATGTTCAAGTTCATTAAACTAGCTATATAGTCACTTTTTCATTATTGCAATGTCAGCAAGTAAAAATTGTTACACAAATAATCGTAAAAAAATACGCTTTGAAGTTGGAAAGTTCAAAATAACTTAAGATTTTGCTATCTAATGATTCATGTTCGCCCTTAATCTAGAATACCTTGACGAACCCTTCCCATAAAGCAAGACCTTCCAAAAATCGTCCCTCATGTACTGTAAGACTTTTTGAAATGCTCGTATTTTTTTACAGTCTTTCGAGGTAGTAACCTTACCATTCATCCAAACTAAAGCAGAATTTTATTAAACTTTTATTAAAAGTCATGACCCCATTTGTCGGTTAATTTAAACTTCACTTGTGCATGTTGTAGTCCATGGCAAACATGTTCTAATTTCTAAACATTCTAAGAAAAAGAAGGAGGGAAAGCTTATGTGAATGAATGCGAAATGTATCACACACTGGAGAGAGAGAATGTGATATTAGGGGTAGGCTTTACATTCTACTGATTTTTCAACAGTCCATAAGGAAATTGTAAATACGAATGGTCTATTGAAAAGCGAGATATACAATCTTCGAATATTAATTTGTTGGCACAAGGTAATTGAGTAAATCAACATCAAAATCGTTAACCCAAATAAAGTAATGGTATGATTTGTACGGCACGCTCTATCTAATCCACAAACTTATTATCAATTACCAATTATAATCATAATCTGTGTTTGTTGCTATTGCGAATTACATTCGGTAATCTAAGCGTTATTTTTCACCCCTTTTGAACGTTTGGACTACAGAAATCATCTTATTAAAATAAATACAATCAATATATTACATTTTTAGTTTTTAAAAGTGGAAGGTTGCAAGTTCAAATATTTCAGCCAAAATACATGAAACTTTTATTCAAAGAAATGAAAGTAAAGGTCGGTAGTTACTCCTAAAAGTATACACCATCTTGAAAGTTCAGCGAATATAACTAAAACAAAAAAACAGTGACGAAGTTAGTTTGGACACCAACCATGGAGTAAGTTGTCTACATCCAAAATCTTTCCTATCACTCTTTTTCTTCCCCTTCTCTAACGATCGTACTAAGGTAAAACATTAAAAGTGTGCGCAAATTTTAAAAGAAAAGCTAAGAAAATGTTTTCAATTTTGTTTTACCACAAATAAACTAATTAATTAATTACAAAATAAAGGCGTTAGCTATCGGGTCCAGATTTTTTAATTTGTTTGTCATGTTTTTCAATTTAATTCATATATTAATACATTTAAGTGAACATTTTGCAAGTATACAATTGTTTATTAATAGAAATATACTTATCCAAGGTTTGTTGTCTTAGCAGCTTCGGTTTTTCTTTTATAAGTCTGTCTTGCGATCTGTAAAGCTGCATCACTTCTTGTTGCGAAAGAAAGCTTTTTTCCTCAACAAAATTAATAAGTTTTCCAATTGAGGGGATAGCCTCAGTTATCTTAACTTCATTAGATTAAGGCAAAACTTCGATTTCTTCGTCGCTACCAGTTTGATCGGTATTTTCTTGAGGATTCAGAACCATTTCCACGATGACGGTGTCAGTTAAAGTGTCATATGCAGGAACCTCTGAGTCACAGCCTATCCAAGCGCTTAAAGCTTCTGCATCAATTCCTTCGAATGTTGGTTGATCTCCACCCAATGCTTTAGTATAAGTCAGGATTTCGTCAACAACATCTGTTCTTTCAAAAGCAATCGATCCTCCAGTCTCCAGAATTTTTCAAAACAGAAGATGTAATACTATTCCAAGCGCGAGAAAGGCTCCAAATCGCACTTTGTATGTTGAACCTTTTGCAAAAATGTTCATAGCTTTGCTTCTCCTCATGGTTCAAAATATGGCGCACAATTTCTTTGCGGTAATGAGCCTTTAGACTTCTTAATACTCCATGGTCCATCGGCTAAATAAAGGATTACAGTTGGGAGGGAAATATTTGACCGACACGTGATTTCTCTCGCAAGGCTCTTCATTAGGATGTGCTGCACAATTATACAACAAAAGTATAATTTTGCAATCGACTGGAAGTTCTAATTTTGTGCAATGTTTTCTCGCTTCAGGAATGAAGTTTGCACTTATGAGTGCCAGCAGAATTTGAACACACAAGAGCCGTTAGCCTATCTTTAGATTCCTTTACGCCACTTAAAGAAGCGCTTAAGCTAAAGAGCTTAAAGCTAAAGTTTTCTTCGGCAAGAATTTTCAAAAGACCCCAGTTTCATCGTCGTTATAAACTTGGTCATCTATCAAATTCTCAGCTTTTAGGAAATGAGCCAAATCATCCACGAATAGAACAGCTGATACATTTTCTCCCGGTGTTTGCAAGCCGTGGATTCCATTTCGGTTCTTGAATTTTTGAAGCCAACCCTGAGAATACTTGCACTCAGTTTCAATTTCAATATGATCATGGAACATTTTAGTTTTTTCTATCAGAATTGGCCCAGATAGTGGAATACCTTCGCTACGCCGTTGTCGAAACCATTCATAAAGTGCCTCGTCTAATTTGGGATTCTCAGCGTTTCGCATAGTCTTACGACTTCGATTCGTCTTTGTGGAATGAGTACCCGCGTAAAACTTTTTAATGGCATCCTTATTTCTTTTTATGTCGTAAACTGTTGACTGTCCTATCCGATATTTGCTACAAATTAATCGGACACTTGTGCCTTTTTCCAAATCGTTTAAAATTTCAGCTTTTTGTTTAATTTGAAGAACGTTACGTGCCCGTTTTTCAACATAACGATACAAATGCTTACTGCAACTTACAATCAAACACTACGAGTGCTCACGAGATGTGCTATTTGGTGAAGGAAAACGCAACTTAAAGTCTGCCTTCTAGTCTGGACGACAAACGGTAAACTTATTTTTCAGACTAAAACGCAAACGCATTCTTGTGCAAATCGAAACATTTTTGAACATTTACATGATTGTGTAATTGCATTGCGGGTATTAGAGGATTCTTCGGATATAAGAGTGTAAATTTAACAAATATTTCTTGAAAAAAATTCCAGATATTAGAGGTTGCCGGTTATTGGAGTTCCGGTTAAAAGAGTTTTTTACTGTAGTTATAAAAAAGTTAAGCAATGCTGATATCTATTTACGATTTCGTTTTGCGGACAATAAAACTATTGCTTAACAAACCAAGTGCAACTTCAACGAACAAAATATGTCGACATTTGTAAAGAAGCAGAGGCGCATTATCTTAAATATGCAATTCCCCGAATCTAACAAGTCATTTTGATTAAATATTTAACAAATTATTACAAAAATAAGCTAATAAACCTTAATTAGGTAAAAAAAAACTTTACCGTACTGGTACTTTTAGGTACTATTTTTTCATTTTTTTCACCAGATATCGCGCATTCCAATGCATATATTCCAGTTATCTTTAGAATGTCATTATTATCCCTCAGATAATTAAAGAATATCAAAGAGAAAGACCACGAGATGTAAAGTAATTGGTTACTGCCAAATACTTCGGGTTCGGGATTAACTAACTACCGGGGTTAACTGATGAAAATATTGTAAATATAAAGAATAAAACAGCTTCCTCCTGTAGTATACGTCCTTATAGAGAAAAACAGTTTAAAGATAATGACACAATTTTAAATTAAACGCAGGTAACGTATTCTCCAGATATAAGAAAAAAATGTATAGTTCATTCTGTTTCGTAATTTAGTACGTAATTGACGAGTGGAAAAGTTTGAAAAGTGCCTCTACATGTAGAAAAAATAACATGTTAAGTGCTATAGAATTAAGGGAAATTTTCATTTATACAGGATTACCATAAGAAAACTGTGTTTAAGACGAAAATGCAAACGCGTATTTCCAAACATTTTACTATTAGGCAATATATAAAAGTTGATATGGCATTTAATAAATAATGGACTTTTCAAATATATGAAATGCTTTTCGATTAAATTATCATTTTAATACAAAAATTTAATTTTAATTTGGCGCTATTTTTCCATACTAATAGCGCCACTTTTGCGACTAGTAGAGAAAAAATGAATACATATTACAATGTATACCAGAATACTATCCGTCAGTCCTCAATAGAGGGTTGCAAAGATAAGATAAAAATCAGGACTATAATGATTGGTAACCGGTTTACCATCCGTGCGCATAGAAAGCCACATTTAACAAAAGTATTCATTAAGGGATGCTTTTTTTTTCAAAGTCATCCTAAAAGTGTCGAATTCACTAATCTAAAATATCTTTCGAATTTGTTCAACTCACTATCGATTCCTTTTTAGAATCGTTAAAAAACTTTTGAAAGTCACAGTTATGTCAACTTGATGTAAACAATTTGCGTTGATCCCCTTTTTATTGCTTGTAATGGTGATTTGTCTTCTTTTCAATGGCAAAGTATTTTCACATAATTGTCTGTAGGAAAAAATTAAACGCCACCTTCAGCTTTCAGGAAAGCATCAGTGAACCTTGGCAACTTTATATCTACTTTAAGTATATCATTAGGTTTATGATATTGCCGATAAGCCATTTTAATGTACACACTGTTAGAGTTGTATCCCTTTCAAGGATATAAGTCAGTATATTTACTTGGTGTGTATGGCACGTGATATCTAGAATCGTAAATGACTTTTTTTTAGTAAAACAAAATATGACACTGGTCAACGTTGTCTGTGAGCTGTAACTATTTCCAACCCTTAAGTCGACACCAAACGAGCCAAGTTTTCAATTTCATCGTCCCACGCCAAGAGCACAAAGTTTTCTCTCTTCTTTAACATTGTTGACGGGAAGACTTTTCATGGGGGTAATCGTAGGGCGCTTAATGATTCGGGTGTTATTTTCTTTTTGAACTGTGAAAAGTGATTAATTTGGTTTCATTGTTAAAGGAATTCGAAATCCATTAAATTTCGAAGTCTTATGTGGTATTTGTTGAATACCAATAAGTTAAAAACAAAACAAACATCCGAACAAACAAGTGATAGAGTTGAGTCCGTAGGCCTTAATTTCCATAATAGATTTCAGTGAAGCAGAACTAAAACTTTGCAAAGAGAAAATGGCCAAGAAGGTCTTTGTAGAAATGAATTTTCAAAATGTTATCAAAAAGTGGTGCCTATTAATGTTTTATTTACATGGCGATCCCGTGGAAAAATAATAAGCAAATGGACGAAGAATATGTGGTACCAAAGCTATTAGTGCAATTGTTTTCAAAAACTGTGATCAAAAATCCGGCAAACGTTTGCTACAATCCGGCAAATAACCAATGTTTTATGAAATATTATGATGTGAACATAGTTAATTCAGTTTCGTAATTTAGCACGTGATGGAGGGTTGCAAAGATAAGATAAAAATTATTACTATAATGATTGGTAACAGACTTACCATCCGTGCGCATAGAAAGGCCACGTTTAACAAAAGTATTCATAAAGGGATGTTTTTTTTTTTTTTTCAAAGTCATCCTAAAAGTGTCGAATTCACTAATCTAAAATAAGTTTCTAATATGTTCAACTCATTATCGATTCCTTTTTAGAGTCGTTAAAATACTTTTGAAAGTCACAGTTATAATTTGAAAATATTGTTATATTTGCTTTGATTCTACAATTACATTATTACAATAGTATAGTAAAAATGTTGAAATTAAATTAATTAGTTTTCATAATTTCAACAGCGAATTGCTGCCTGATTGCCTATTAGCGTTTTTTCACATTTTTAAAGTCTAAAACTAAGAATAAAAACTCACCTATTTTATAAAAAAAAAACCAACTACCTTTCGTCTATAGAGCTCATGTAAAACCATGTTTTGGATCATGTTTGAATTTCCGGCCCAAAACATGGACTGAAGAAGCAATCCTGGTAGAGATGGGTATAGGCAACAATTTTAAAATTTTATTTTTCTGCCGTATTCAATTCTTTCTACATAAAATAAAAATCGTTTTTAAGTGATAAGGTGTTAGCTTATTGAGTGGAAGGTTGTGCGTTCAATCCAAACAAAAGTCCGTAAAACCATAATTCAATGATATAAAAACAATAAATAATAGGTTTAAAAATACTTTAAAGGTATTCATTTGAGTGCATGTAAATGATAAAAAAATGTTTTTTTCTAATTTTAGTCGATTTGAGAGTTTAAACAGGCTAGAATACATTTGTGAATCAAGATTTATTTAATTAAAAAAATATATAGATTAGGTACACTAAAAATCTAGCCAAAACTTATTAGTCGGAATAAATTTATAGTTGACCGATGATTTTTTTCCTTTTTCGTGTAATTTTTTTTTTATATAGTTAGTTCCACAATAAGCTTTACGGAGGCCTAAAATTAACATAAAATCCTGTTTTCCTATGGGCATTAGGAGAAATCCAACTAACAAATGTATTCATGTCACGAATGATTTTAATTTGAAATGTTTTGTGGTCGGCTCTTCAAGGGGCGAGTATTGATTTAATACTAAACATACAGAAAACTGTCACACTCCTAGATACATTTAAATTCTAGATGTACATTTCATATTGGAACTATTAATTTAGATTCAAAACGCGAACAAAATGCTTCTGGGAATTCATGGAAAACAAAATACCCTCGATTTTTTTTATACGTGTGCGTGCAGTTACGATATGAAAAGTATATATACGCTCCCGTAATATGTTGTATATAAACATATACGAAAAAAGTTCTTATGATATAACAATCATATGTACTTTGAACCCAAAAGTATGACTCGTCGAAAATTTTAAATCTATTAATGAAAAACAACGACACAACGCCGTTGTCGTTGTCGTTGTTTTACACAACGCCAAAAACTAACCATGCTAACTAATGTACTCCAAATACTAAAAACTATTTAAAACCTGTAAAATGATAGCAAAGACTTATCGAATTTGTAATTCAAATCTCTGGCAATAACTTTGCACGATGCAAGGAACTATGTAAGAATCTGTTGAGCAAACCTATAAGAAAAATACAATCCGCTTTGCAAATAGTTTAATATAATTTCCACACTCCTATAGAGTTGTTCAGGACAACGTCAGTGTCAATGACAAACTGACAGCATCTGTAGGTAAACAAATACATTTGACATTTGTATGAAGGCAAATTCATTGGCAAGGGACAGGTTGTTTTTTGAACATTTTTTAAAATTGCTTGAAAATTGTGTAAAAGTGCTAAATTAGAACCGAACAATTTTTAAACAAAATAAAAATATTCAGAGTTGTTGTTGTTTCTGAAAATAAGAACATAATAATCTTTACTACATGAAAACTAATCAACTTCGTTTGCACTCGGATTTATGTTCACGCTTTGCAATGGCACTGGTTATCAATTTCACTCTTTTTATTTCTATTTTATAATTATACACACTCTCTTAGTATCGTTGTGTATTTATAATTTGAGTTTCACTTTGAACAACTTATATCATGTTTCAAAGAAAATTATCCAAAAATTAGTACTCCCGCCATATAATATATCACATTGTTTTCCTCCAATTGATTTTGATGTTTTAAAAAAAGAGACAACGCACTTGGAAGTGAGATAGTCTCATGAACAACTCTATAGATGACGAAATTTAAGAAATATTTTATGTTGCTGTAATTTTCAACATCCTCTTACAATGAGAAATACTTTCAATATAAGTGGGATAAGTTCAGAAGTCGACATAGCTGTGAATCACATTGTTATATTTTTCCCGTTGCCAACACAGTTCTATTTAATGCCAAAAATTAAATTTTTGCGTGAATTGTAGGACATCCGATATTTTGAGTGTATGTAAAAGAGTTTTGAAAAGAATTTGAAAAAAATTGTCTGTTCATTAAAATGTATAATGTTAACAAAAAACAGGAGGTTCAACCATATAGTTTAAGAAATTGAAACGATTTTCGACTTACTTCTCAAAAAATAGATCTCAGAATGATTTAATATATAAAGATAATAAACTATTCAACAGTCTACCAATGACTTTAAAAAATTAACAAAATTATAGATCGTTCCAAATGATTTTAATTTCACATCACTTTTTGTGAATATAGATTAAGGTAGCAAAATGATAAATAAACAAGGAATCTATCTATTTGTTTTTTTTATCACTATACGAACCTATGCAGAACGTACACATCAGTGTACCGCAGAGAATGCTTGATTAGCAAAAACATTTAAATATACAAAAACTGTGCGATTAAGTATTTGAATATTTGTTTTGATACTTTAGTGCGAAATATTTTACTGTTAATTTCACATTTCTAACCGATATTTAAATAAAAATTGTATTAAGGCCGTGGGTCGCTAAAATTGAGTTTTTATTTTTCCACTGCAGTTTATACTGGTTTAACTACAATTTTATATGTTTGCAATGTTAATTGGGTTACATTTAAAAAAAAAAAACAATTTTAAAAAAATTCCTTCTTAGAATTGAACATTTCTCATTTCTATACACTTTATTATAATAAAATGAACTATGCATTGATAAAAACAAAACTAATTTAAGTTTCCTTTTTTAAATATCCTCTTGTAGTTGTGCTATTTATATGATTAAAAAAACCATGAAATTTCTGCAAGTTATTTAAAATTCTCAGACAGAATAATAACAACATTTTAAATAACTAACATTTTTAAAAGTTTATATTACACTATACATTATGTTAAATAAAAGGAATATATATCTTATCCCTTGTTATAAACTCCACGATGTCCACTTTTTGTGGATGAAAGCACTTTGAATGAGAATTAATTTACACAAACAAACATCAAAAATATACCTATGGGAAAGGGTATAAAGAAGCAAGTAAAAAATACGTTTTTCGAAAAATTTATTTTATCCGGCTAAGTGTCATTAACCCCAAGAAAAATTTCTTAAAAGATTGGGTGGTATAATATATAGCATGTTAAAAAGTTGTCGTTCGCTCACAAAGCTTCCAAGAGATAAAATTATCTTCCAGGGAATGGTAGGTAAGTCAGCGACTAGAATAAATTATGTCGCGGTTGCATAGAAATGACCAGCCAAAAATCTTCTTTTACTTGTCCTAGACCTTTTCAAACAGAAAAGGTGTAGATTTTTGGTGGAAATTGTATGTTCGAGAAGGTATCTAAAGTTATGCAAATAAAAAGAAAAAAATGTTATTTAAGTAGGCACATAATTAAGAGTAGATACATGTTTAATGGTCTTCAGGATTTATTCAGACGAAGAAAAAAGATAAGTTTTGTTATCTCAGAAAACAAGTAAACCATTTGCCATTGTGATTGATAAATTTATTTTATGTGCAACAAGGTTCAAATTTGATAAATGAAAACAAAGCAATGGAATAGGATGTACATGTATAATTGGTATAAAGGTAGACAATTCAGTGGGCGACTGAAGTATACAACATAGTCCTTTTAATGGGATTCAGGAGAAGGCCATGAAATAAAGAAACATTCAATTTAATTTGCGTTTGTGGTACTGCATTGTTCTTGGATTGTTGTCATAGACCGTAATAATCACGGTGGTCAAATAACTTTTTCTAAGCGAAATTATGTTGTCTTCGAATCTATAATCGTTTGATTAGAGTATATACTATATACCATAGCTCGAAATTTACAATATTTAACTTTATTTCTAGCACATAAAAGTGCATTTTATTTCTGAAATTGGATGAATCATGGCATTTTAAGTGCCATTTCCATATAAGAAATCATGGCGTTAAATATATCGAATGTAGTTTCAGTGATGAAATTACTGAAAACTTAAATAGATTATTCGTTTACAATTCATTTTTTATTTAAATCCATAGTGCTCTTGTGCAAAAAGTACAAATTAGAAATTGAATGAAGTTCCTAAATAAATTTCTGTATAGCCTTTAAATCCTTGAAAATCGAAAGTATAAGTAAGCTGGTACAGTGAGCTACGAATCAACTGCGTTCAAATGTCTAGCAACGCAACAATCAAATTATCCAGTGAGATAATTGATTGGTCAACCGTAAGGAGTTTTGAAAAAGTACCTTTACAACCTATTTAGACAATATGATTGCATATATTTCATCTATAAAAAACTTTTATCCAAGACCACTTTTAAGGGGTCTTTCAATATAAATACATTTTTGGTATATTTTAAAAGAAATTCTAATAAATTTTCAATGAAAAAACTTTGATAATATTTCCTTTATATATTATTTAAACACACACCCACATTTTGAGGATGTTTTCCTAAAAAAACGATTTGTGTACACTAACCGTAGACCATAGAAAAACGTCTTTTTTTGTCGAACCATAAAAGATTTCAATAAACTGTATACAATCGTTATGACGGTTTCAATTTCTTCATTTCATCCCCAATTTTTTTGAAGTAACGCTCACTTTTTGGGAATACTAATTTGAAGGTTTTTTTTTACATTCAAATTACCAAGATTTCAAAAATTGGTCGATATTTATTGTCCGGCCAAATTTTGGTAATTGATGTTAAAACATAAAAGGAAAGCGTTAAGAGCAACTATGATTATAAGAACTTTAATTTCGGAATTTGAAGGAAATTTGTGTCCATGTGAATTATAATGATATTCTGTTGAAAACTGAAAATTCCTTTAAGGGATAATTGAGCCAAAACCAATCATGTGTTGTAAATTGTTGCAAATAGTAATAGAAGTAGTATATATATATATATTAAAGTTCATTCAGTTTTATCAAATTGTTTGCGAGAAATTGACAATTTTCCTTATATGGCCTAAGTTCAAAAATCCCTTATATAGATTTTCTCGAAAAACTGATTACGCAGTTTTGTTGGAATTGATATATTAATAAGTTAAGTTTTATCAAAATCGTTAGAGCCGTTTTGGAGAAAATTGGCGATATGTGTAATTTTTATATGGTAGGTACCTACCGTAAATAACATCACTAAAAGTAAAACAAAATAATGCCCTAGAATTATTACCAAAATAAACTTGGATACAAAGTTTGAAAAAAAAGTTTAGGCTAGAACGACCATTATACGGACCGACGCGACGGACGGAATTCCGCTATCATCGTAATGTTAGAATTAATCAAAATCTCGACGTCAAAATTTTTTACGAAAGCAACACCTCTTTCTTGGTAAGAGAAAGTTAGAAATTGCAAAACGAGGAAATATCAATGCGTTGGTTTGAAAAGTGTGGAAAAACTGAGTTTGGCAAGGCATGTTATTCGGTTTAGGAATCACATATTCGTTAAAGGATAGCTGTTCAACTACATTCAATTTAGGTTTGTGCGAATGGTTTACCTCATTATAATATAAAATAAATGAGGTAATGAGGAAAATGAGGGTTCAGTGGCTCCATGGTTAGTACGATGCACTGTCGCGCAGAAGGTCTGGGTTCGATTCCCAACCGTAGCAACACCTAAATGATTTTTCACTGGCCCTCGTCTCGTGATGATCTGACAAATCATCCGAGTAGTATCAACTGTCAAGAAAAGATTATCTCAACTTAGCCGTTCGGAGTCGCATTAAACAGGAGGTCCCGCCATCGTGCAAGAAGTACACTCGCACACATGAAAGGTTGTGAGCAAGCTTGGCCCTGGGTACTAACGAGCCTGGTGCGCCAAAAATTTGTATTTTTGTATGAAGAAAATTTAAATCGGATATATTGGAATAAAGATTACAGTTCCAGTATGTGCGGTATTTTCGCACTTAATGTATTTCACTAAATATCGTCCATCCAACAAAATAATCAATATTTTTTGGAAGCAATCAATGAATTGGGTTACATTCCTATCTTTTATATGGACGTTTTACAGCGAATACGTTCGTTTATCTACAACAATAGCACACATAAAGGTTAAACCATCCAATTTGGAAATTTGCTATGCGGAACTATTGCATCAACGTTGTGGTTGATAGAGTAAAGAACGACAGGCTAGGCTTGCATATGGGCTCTCTCCCCTTCTGCACAACGGCGAATAAAAACGACTATGCGGCAATATTTGTTTTATTAATTTCTTTATCTGCATACGCACAAAATCCCACCGGAATGGGACAAATATTTCCATCATTCATTCGGTATTTATTTATGAGCATCCACAGACAGTACGCGATCAATTACAACGAAAAATACTTGATTACTATGGGACACACCTCTATGTGGGGGTAAATTTACCTATCAATATTTACATGGGGTTTATTGATTTTTTTCTTCTTTAAATTGTAAACTTTGTTAGGGTTATTCGGTTTTTATTTGTTCATTGAAATGTCGCCAACAATTTTTATCAACAAATATTGTTGTGTCCTTTTTTCACAAACGATATTTTATGGCAAAGAGCCACTAATGGCTCCACTGTCACGCATACATTATTAATGAACAGACAAAAAAATAAACAAGCTCATAAAAATATTTATATAACAAAAAGGCAACAACATTTCAGTGAGCTAATAATATGTACAACTCTCACAGGATATCTCATTTGCATAATTACATATCATACACACACTGACTAATTCATTTCACATCACGTAATAACGCGCGTATCCTTTTGTACACCCAATTTAAATCATTCGCTCGATAATTGTTTCATTATTTGAAACTGAGTAAATGCCTTTTAAGATTAAATTTCTTCAACGCCAGTCACGTGGGATAAAGTTAATTTTCTCATCGGATAAGTGCCATCAAAATCCATGTTACAAGTGCACTGAGACAGAAAAAAGCATAAAGGTGGGGGTTTAACTGCCCGCAGTCTCAAGCTCCATAAATGGCATTGATTCTTCTTCTGAGGTAGTTTTCCACTTCATATGCCTTGGCTAAAGTACAATTTCGTCTTTCGGTTCTAGTAGAAAAGATACAAAGTGTATCTGTACTCATGCCAGATACATTGTGAACAAAGGTTGCTACTTAAAATCCAAGGAAATTGCCTCTTACGTTAAATTGCGACCTTTTCTTTGGTCAAATAACATATTTAGTTCGACAAAGGACGAGCGTAAAAAAAAAACAAATGCAATGTTCTTCATAGATACACATTTTAGATACATTTTAGTAACATTACATTGGAGTGGTAGGAGATATTGAAGAAAAAATTGTTTTCATTTTCTATTTGATAGACAGAATAGAGCTTGAAATTTAATTTACAGAATCAACGCAAATTTGACGAACTCTTGTCCTTATTTTGAAAATAAATATTTAACGCAAATCTAAGGTACCACCTCAAAGATAGGTCGATATTATCTCAGATTATGATTAAAGCTTTAAGAAATTATGGATACCTACTTATATTAATTAAATAGACTTTACTCGAACAACAGAGGCAATATTCATACATGATTCAACTAATCGAGAATCTTATAAAGAGACTACAATCTATTGTGCTTGTTGTCAAGTACTCCTAAAAGCTCCCTACTTTGGTATACTATTAACTAAGAACATACGAACTATTTGGTCAATTTTGGTATACATTGTAGAAGATATTAATTGCTTAATGAATAGGCGGGACACGTAGGCTTTGTATTTAGGATGGGAAACAACAAGTGTTGTCGTCAAACAAAGAACCTTCGACCCACTATGAGTCAGCATATATTGGGGTATTAAAATTCGTGCTCTGTGAAAGATGTTCACCGTTTGTTTTATCGAAAAATTGTTTTCACCGATGAGGCAGTTTGGTGTGGTTTATCATCAGTCCATTTTTCTTCAAAGATCACCTGGAAGAAACGTTACCGTCAACGGCGAACGATATCGAGCCAAGATACGCTACTTTTTTGAATTGTGGTTGACATGTGGTTTCATCAAGACGGTGCCACATGCGACACAGCTCGTGAAACAATGGAAATGTTGAAGGAGGAATTTGGTGAGCAGCTTATCTCTCGAAATGGCCCTGTGAGTTGGCCGCCAAGATTATGCGATTTAACGCCTCTTAATTATTTCTTGTGGGGTTATGCAAAGTCGTTAGTCGACAAGACGAACACGATGGAAGCCTTATAGGATCACATAACACGCGTAATTCGTGAATACAGGCCGAAATGCTCGAAAAATTTACGCAAAATTGGAACTTCCGAATGGACCATTTGAAACGGAGCCGCGGACAAGATTTACATTAAGTTTTCTTTATTTTTCAAAAATAACTATGAACTACCTTTCCAGGGAATACTAAATGTTATCGACATAATTTGACATTTTCTTACCGGAATCAGATGATTTGAATGTTGGAGAATAAGTAGCTTGGTGAGATTTTGGTGCTATTTGAAAAGTTACAATTTAAGATTAATTTAAAACCTCAAAATAACTATGGATGCAAGCCTTATCCAGGTGTTGTTTTTTTTTCACAATCATCCCAATCATCAATATATGACCTTTTTCCAAATACATACATATCCACAAAGCGATTTTATATTTTGAACAATGATAGATATTTTTTGAAAAATAAATTGCCAAAAAGTTGATAATTACTGACTAAATGTAGAACAAACCGACACCGATCCAATTGTGCAGAAGTTTCCATTTTCACCGAAATGCGACTTATTACTTATTTACATATTCCCGCTCTCGCAGTACAATAACAAATCATTCATGTAATATCTATTACAATCGGTAGAAAAATATTAAAAAACTCAGCAGTTCGAATTTGGAATAATATGTTCCCACTATAACTAACAAAATACCCACACACACATAATGTTTGTGGGTTCTACCGAGCTTATTGTACCGGGCTTCACTTTATCTAGTATTTTCAGTTACGAAATATATAATATATTTAATAAAAGTTCTTGATTACGATTTCAATCTCCTGATTATATAAAAAATTCATTGTGGACAGACACAATCAATGGTTTTCTAATCTGGAATAATAATTCTTTCAAACCGAACGTGAACAAACCGATCCTTAATAAGCCATCTGAAAAAATGTACATATTGTGAAATTAATATTCATAACTATGTATATAGGTGATTCCTGGTTTAAATAACTTTATTCAACACTGAAGAAAACTATGACCATAAAAAATAAAGAAGAAGCTAGGTTTTATACCCTGTATGAATTTTTAATTTCTGAATGTTTTTTATGTTTTTTTTTTTGTTTTTATTTATTCAAGATTACACTATTCCTAACAGACACCATTGCGAATTGGACGCTCATGTTATTTCCAATAAATATCTAAGCAACAACAAGAACGGATTATGACAGGCTATACTAGAACCTTTATTTGGCATTTTGTTCTGCCTTAACAAAAATACGCCTCGTTATCAATGGTTGTAACAAAAGTTATCAAGTTGTGATGACAAAATAATATCAATTCTCATCGGCAGCTGTATACTACAGCTCATGGGTAATTAGCTCGTTCATGCACAGGAATAATCGATTTTCCAATGAGAACAAAGATGCCACCAATGTAAAGTTAACCGATATTTTACAATCATGACAAACTAATTTCCATACTATAGACACAACCAACAGTGACGTGGTTGCGGTTGCACAAAAGATCAATTTAATTTCGCATGTTAAACACAGATCCCAGTTTTATCTGGCAAATTTAATCCAACACCCAGTAGGCAACCGCAGCATACAAAGCTTCAACTATTGGATGCGGCTAACAAACAAAAAAAATCATAAACTGTAACAAATGTCGGCATATGAAAATCACAGATACGTTTATCAACTTCAATAATGTATCGCAAATTATACATTAAACCAGCACACATACATACATACAAAAGTGTTTACATTCGACAAATGTTTAACCGAAAATAAAGTTTACCAACTTTCCATGCACCAACTAGTTTTGGAAAAACAAAAATGCTGGTACTTTCAGTTCATACGACTATATAATTTAACACGACGTTTCATAGGAGAAAAAAGGATTTTCAACAAAATTAGTTTTGACAAGCTTTTTACTTACATATATCATTCCGTCGACAACTTTCTACAGCTATGAACAACAAATTCGTTGTACCCTGTTGAGTTTGGATAATCCACCAGCAGCGGTTTGAAAATTTTCATTATTTTGCTCACGTTTTTAAGTTGCTTGCCACAAGACTCTGTACGACGGTTAATCCAAAAGTTCGATGAGTTCTGTTGAAGGTGAAGTGCCCAACACGCATAGTTGCCCCCCGCTGCGTGGCTTTTAAATAAATATTTCGACAAAAGGTTTCCTCAGATTTCCCGCATCACGACCAACTTAATTTGATTATCTTTTTTTTTTGGTAAAAACTTTTTACAAACAAATTATAGCACTTTTTAAATGGTTTGTAGGGCATTAATTGTGATTTTAACAAGGCATCCTTACAAGAAATAATTGAATTAAAACAAAGCGTTGTATTAAATTCTATTTACAAGGACAGGGACTATTCATTGCACTCAGTGTTACTAGTTCTCACAAGGACGGGTGATACACCTTTGTTGTGGGTCTTGGTCATTGTCTAGACTCTAGAGAGATATTTAACAAGCCACAAATAAAATAGAAGTTATAGGCAAAACAGATGACACAGTGCCAATAGTAAACGTATGACCTGGTAACTCTAAACGTGGCAATAAAACATAAACCATATTTATTCTTTTTAACAACAATATAAAGATTTACCGGATTTATCACTAGACTAAACCTCAAACTATCCAATGCGTTTAGAACAAATACGTTTTTGGAAGCGTTCTGTGAAATTGTCGAAATAACTGTTAAAATTTGTATATGGTTGTCCGCTCTCAGAAGAAAATATTGCTTCTGCTTTTCATTATAAAAGAAGTAGAACTCTTCCAAAAAAGTTACCCGTTAAAAACGGTTTATACACGCGTTAAAGACAGTTTATACACGCGTTGCAAATATTTGGGAATATATGTGATCCGTTAATGTACTTATAATAAACGACGATCATATAATGGTCAAAAGTTAATATAACATGGGTATGCAATGCGAATTATCACCCCAACAGCTGGAAACCATTCGGAACCTGTTTCCATTGAATTTGTGTGTTTGAATAATTTAGCGGTTAACATGGGAACTGTAGGGTCACTGTAAGTTAATCTGACTGCTGACACTATACCACGATTATTTCGCTTCAATCATATATATATTCATAAATTCCCTTACAAAGTACACTGTTTCAACATGCGACTCATGTTTTGTTTTGAAAACTGTAAACTGCATAAATGAGTTGGGAGGCTTTTCCGATAAGTGAAGGAGGCGAAAGATCGTAAAACCTTTTAAGGCAATTTAATGCAGTGCAAACTTATCAGTGCAATTCCAAATTGGGGTCTGGTATAGCTGCATTCTGTCACCTTTTTTTTTATCAGCTGTAGCAACCGAATAAGTTCTTGAATGATCGTCGCAAGAGGTGGAATAGTGAAAATAATTATAAGTGTTGTTGCTTTTGGAGTTTGAAACATGGACCCCACGCTGATAGGCCAACAAAACAAACACTGAGCCATTACATCCTAGGCTCCTTTATCATTCCTAAAACATATAGACTACGGTGACGAGTAAGGGAAATTCTCTCACGCAATTAAGAATCTTAACCAAATTTCGATACGTTTTGAAAGAATAAGTAACTTTGAGAGGCATAAGATAAAAAAATCAAAACGAAAATTGTCATGCAGCTCGCGCAATAGAAGGTTGAACCTGACTAATCGACAAGTAAGAACAGCGTTTTTAATTTTGTCCAAGATATAGCAAAGCTTCAATACTAAGCTACTGCGGTTTCACTCTAACGCGAAACATGTTCTATTAAAAGGGTGCAGCAGATGAAATCATATGGATTTTACAAAAATTTGGAAACTTTAAGATTCTTTTGATTAAGCGGTATCATGAGCGAACATCTTTATGTGAACAAGGCAGGATCCAATACACACAAAGAAAATGTTGGTAATACCCTTTGGAGAGGTTCTATAGCACCTTCGCATCCTATTTACACTATGGAATATAAAAACTTCGACGAACTCGACAACTTTAAGTGATACACGAAATATTATTTTTGGATTTGCAAGCCGTCATTTCAAACTGCTAATTTAAGAAGGGACGCACAATTGTTGTTAAATGTATGCTGGTTTAGTGAACCAAATCAACGATGAAACTATCCAACTTTAAGATATTATGCGATCATTAATAATGATAACCCATCACCTCATTCATCTGCAATCGTCACAGTAAAACTTGTGGAATTGCACTTGTAATCAATTTTGCGACCAATTTTGTATAGTTCAACAAACTATATTAAGTTACGTTATTAATTTTAACAAAGAATGTTAAAAAAATTAAAAAAAAAGGTTTTACAAACTTGTTACTTTTATACAGACATTACTACGGGCCCGTTACAAATTGTTAGGTTTAACAAGTCAAATCGTTTTTATCGATTCCATACTAAGCTTTATGTTTAGAGTGTGCATTATTTATAAAGCGTAAGTAAGTACATATTTCCTTGAGCTAAACAAATTTTAATTTAATAAAAAAATTAAAATTCAAGTCTCAAAGCAATTGTGAAATTTTAAATCCAATTGATTTATAAATTAAATATGTTCGGCACGCTTCGATAACCGTCGACTTAAAATCATAAAAGCCCGTCGATGCCAACATCATTCTACACAGTAAACGATTAAAATCGAGAGTATGGGAGAACCTTTTAAATTTAATCAACTTGAGGTATGGGAATTACCCTCTGAATGTTCATGTTTAATTTCCCTTTGAAAATATACATATAAACGTATTGCATTATAGAAAAATGATCGATTCTTTATAGTGAAGGATAATAAATGGTCCCAACGGGCTTCATAGCTCATATCAAAGACGTATTATGTTCCATTCACTCAGGAAACAACCTTTCTGAAGGACAAAATGCAAATCCTTTTAGTACACGAATGTGGATGCATTTCTATTTCAATGTCTACATCATTCCATTGAGAACCCGAAACAGCAAACACAGAAACCCATTAAGTACTTAAAAAACAAATGCCCAAGTGAAAGAGACTTAACAAAGTCTACAGCTTTCTTGTCTTCTAATCAAATCCAAAAAAAAAAAAAAAATTAACGAATAGAGCAATTAAGCAAATTGAGTGTCCTAATTGAATCGCATACAAAGCTGAGTAGGATTATTCGTAATTTGATCACATGCCCGATAAAAGTCATGACGAGCTATTTTTCAGTTCACACACACAATATTCCACGAAGATGGTGTGGTCAACTGATGCTGTTGACAAAGTGTCAATGAATATTCCCCAGACCATCCTTGAATTTCCAAATCCTGTATTTCGATGGATATATGCATTGAAAATCAAACACTGATTCTAATTAAAGATTAATGTGGACGACTGTCGGTCGAGCCTTGAGCACATTTACACACACTGCACACATTGTGTACGAATGATTTCAACTTTTTACTAGATACATAGAAAAATTATTCACCGAATGCGTTAAGAATTCTCAGTATATCCTTTTTGGTTTCAACATGTTTCAGTAGGACTATTCTACCGCATGGAAACGTGTATCTTTTTTAAATTATACTCAAGTAATGCACACTTCATTGTCGGAGGGCAACGTCCCAGACAACAAGTAACCCGAACAGAACGGCTACCGACATAACATGCCCCGCTCGACTCATGAACAAGTAATATTTTGAATTTAAAATGATGTACGGATGCATCCTTAAACCGATTGTTCGTGGTCCATAACGCGTTTCTATACGAATTTTAATATATTCGAAAAATGTTGTGTTTCCCGCCACAATTACAGTCGTCAGCGACACGACTTCCTTCTTTAACGACGTTTCTACAACAACTGAACACTGAAGGCGGAAAATGTATTCAGTGTTTCGTGGAGCAAAACAAAGATGCGTTTTCGAGGACTTCGAATATGATCTGCGCAGATTCACGGATATACGTTTATCCGAAGCGGAGGTTGCAACATCTGCTTAAACCGCAAAATAACCGATTCGAAGGATTGTGAAATCGGGAGAATTCATTGGGTTAAAACATGTCAAGCATCCAGCTTTTCACGAGGATTTTTCTTTCAAAGCTTAAATAGACTAAACGATAAGTCTTAATAAAAATGTCCTTTTGACGGAGAAAAAAATACAAAAACTTTCTGATTAAAGGTTAGGAGAAAGCTTTAAAATATCCCCTTTCGACTTGGAATTTTTAAATGGTAAATTGGAGCTTCCCGATTTTCGGGAAGTTTTGCGTTTTGGGACCGATTTAGGTACAAACAAATACGGGGAACTTCATGTATTACGCAGAATTAAAGAATTGAAAATAATATTACGATTATGGAAAAGTCCGAAAATTTAGTCTCGAAATTCTGTCAGTCTTTTGTTTTGTGCACGTAAATGGAGGTTAGCGGCTGGAGGGATTTAAGTCGTATTTGATATATAAGGTTTTTGGGAAGACCAAGAGGTTTTTTTTTAAATTGGCAATATTAATCCAAAACTAACGGCAATTTGGATATATCGGTTTTGGTAAAATCAATTTTCTGAAAACCGGCTCTAAGGATTTCGATTAAATATAACACATTTATCAAAGTTAACATTAGAAAACAAACTCGAAATACATAATTTTGATATTTAAGCCAAATTTTGAGAAGAAATTTGTTTTTCATTCGGAGCTCTACCAGAGCGCGTTTTATGAGCTCAATTGACAATTGAGGTCAATTTGACTTTTGAAGAGGGGATATACACACAAAAAATAGCAAAAGGTTTCAGATGTTTGCGTATGTTTCTGAGTAAAAATAGCAATCTGTTATTTGGATCTTCTCCGAAAAACTGGGTATACAGTTTTGCTATAATAAATAAAATTAAGTTTAGTTAAAATTGTTAGGCAAAGTTAAAATTATGCAAAACTGTTAATAAGAGGTTCTGCTAAAACTAAGAAAGGCTGGAGAAGCAAATATGGACAGATGGATAGAATTGCGGGACATACTTTTTTGAGTTCCCCTATCATTGTATTTTCAGAATTTGTCAAAATAACGAGTTTGGAAACAGCTTCTGTTACAGTGCATTCGAATCACAAAAAAATTCTGTTCAGTGTGCAATTTATTTTATATCATTTGAAAGTAGAAAAGAAAATACGCCGCATTATACCATTTGTCAGACAATTTTTTTCCGAATTCAAGAAAAATTGGTTTATTCCGGTTTGAATTTCGTAATAATGATAATAATAACATAAGATGTGTTTTAATGACAATCGAGTAAAACAAAGTAAAAGCTCCTTACCAAAATGCAATCGAACGAACAAAATTGAGTGCTTTAGTGTTCAGTTCTATTCATAGCTAAGCGTTACTTTTTACTATGCACCACGAATCGGTCATAATTTATTCAACGTAAGCTAAATTTTTCTGACGAGCTTTCAAACTTCAAATGGATTCCACAAGTTTGGATTTTAATCGCTGTTACCACGACGGTTCGCTAAAGTTTTGTTTTGTTTTCATTTTGTGCATTTGTTGATAAAGCGGCAGATTTAATCCTTGGTTCTCATATAAGAAATAAGCAAATTGCCTCTTTTTGGACTGAAATAAATTTGTTAGCAAAATAGCTGGAGCGAATTAATTTTATGAAAGTAGCTGTGAATGATATGGCAAATTATGGATATATTCGCTCGGTCGCCATTTGCACAGTTTCTCCGTTGTTAATGGACTATATCGCATGTGAACAAAAGCTAAATTAATACTAGGCATTTCGTTGTTGCGTTATAGTACGTGTATAAGCTTTTACTAAGCTTCAGTCATGGACTGCTTGTGAAATGTCATACGCTTCTGCGAGAAAATATGTTCCAAAACACTGCGGATTAGCAAAGAAACAAATGCCGCCGGTAAGCTTTAATTGCCATAGTAAAAGGTTAACAAAATAGCGACATCTTGTGCGATGATATTCTTTTCCATAGCGACATGTAGCGTCATCTATTCAAAATATGGAAAACTACAAAGAGTGATTTCAAGTAAAAATAACAATACTGACCCTTAAGGCCTGATCAGAATGCATATCTGTAGCTGGTATCTGTAGCTGAGTGAAAAGTTAAAAACAAGGCAACCCATAAGCGCTTACACAATGTGTATCTTCGTGAATCTGTACCTTCAAGTTGGATAGAGGGCAACTTCATGAAAGAAATGTATCTCTCTTTTGACAGCGATGCAAGATACCAGCTACAGATATGCATTCTGAGCAGGCCTTTAAACTGAACAAGTTTTGTAAATATATTTCTTACTAATGTTTTATGATAATTTAAATCATTTTTTTTTGCAATGTAATGAAGCATTATTATTTTTGCCAAGAGAGCGTTGTTTGTTTTTTATTGTCTAAGGAAAAAAGCTTGGAGCCGATTCCTTCAGTTAGCAAAGCTGTTCTGTTTAACATTTCGTAGCTTGTACACAAACCACTATTTTTACTAAAGCTACTTACTTGCAATTTAAAAGTTGAATAAGAATCTTCCCATACATACCTGTAATTAGAAAAAAAAGATATTTGAAAAAAATCGATGTGGTGAATATTTTAAAAAGAGAATAATATGTATGTATAAGCAATTCTTCTACATAATATCACTACTATGTGGCGCATGATGAAAATAAAAACAACAGACAAACTAACCCGGGCAACAGGGGTATTTTTACTTCGCTGAGCGTTAATTGTATGCAGTAATAACAATTCAGTTGGCTTAATTTTACTCTTACAGGATAATTAATGATACGAGGCGGAGATGTAGATACAGGTGCAGAGAGTTTAGTACCTATGCGGAAAAACTAAAGACAACTTTAAATTGCCCTTGGGCTTAGTAACATTTGAGAAACGACAAACACTTATAGTGGCCTTTGTGGTTGACTGTGGACATAGCTGTCTTATTTACTGTGTAAACTGCAAACAACAGTGGTTGGAGGGAAATAGCGCACAAGCTCAGTAGAGCTGAACTGGGTTGTAATGACAGTTAATTATGGAATGGAGGACGGGTACACAGAATGGTACCGTTACGTATTTGAAGACCAAGAGCATACTTATCGTAAATTATGAAAAATGTTCTTATAATATTGTGACATATTGGGCTTACCAACCATCTCATCATTTAAATGATTTGAGTACTTGGTAGAATCATTTATATATAAACACAAATGTTTGATGCAATAGGCTCGGTAGTATCCAGGGCCTAGCTTTTCTCACAACCATTCAGGTGTTTTATGCCGAATTTGATCATCCAATACGTATCAGTTGTTAAGAAACGCTTACATCAACTCAGTCGTTCGGATTTGCCATAAAACAGGAGTACACGGAATCATGTTATAAGTACATGGACACATTGACCGTATGGAAGACGAAGTCTCCGGACGACTTGTCTTTAAGTCTACCGCTGAGGGGTGATATAGAGAAACAAGGTTCTTTTTTATAAGAGACGCGCAATTCTTGAAGGTGGAAAAGTTGGAGCATCTAGCTTCGGATCGAGCAGACTAAAGAGGGTCGTCTTCAATCTAAAGTTAACAAAACGATTTAAAACTCTTTTTAAAAGAAAATAACAAATTGAAATGCGACGCAATTAGTTAAATTAATGTATCATGGCATGATTTATTGTCAATAAACCAGACTGTGCTATATAACTGATTTGTCACAGTAACGAAACATTTATAGAATGCTTCATAAAACTGACTTAGAAATTATCCGTTTAGCTCTGTAATTTAAAATATATGATTCAACATTTTTACGATACCTACTACGTTCGGTACATTCATATCTTATCCTTCCGATTAGCTTTATAGACCTTGGCAGCATGGTTATTCCCTCCCAAAATAATGTACTTCTGCGCTTGTCCCCAATCATTAAAATAATTTAAACGACAAGTAGTATTTAAATGCAAACAATAAAATAAGGCCAAGTGTATCTACATTATCGTACTTCAATTCACTCAATAAAATGCTGTTTTAGCGACTTGTGAAGTCATAAACCTTCAACGTTGCAAGACATTAACAGTTCCTTAATACTGATATTTGTACCCCTCTGGACGTCGAATTCTAATCACGAAGTACATCCTCTTTATACAGATCTATTGAAACACTTATCCCCCTGGGCTCAGAAATAATATTCAGTATTGACATCCTCCGGATACCCATCGTCGTCGAAAGAAAAACAAAAATAAGCACAGAAAGTGAGACAGAGAAAATGAAAAACTTTGCCTAATAATACGTTCGCAATCATTTATGTCATAATTCCCGATAATATTCCTTCGCTTGATTTGCATTGACAATCAGATAAGCGAAGAGGGCTGAGAAAATAATTTTACCCAGACGAGTCGAAGAAATGAACTCGAAATGAAACGTATTAAAGGTCCTCAAGGAATTTAATATAATATCACCATTTGCATGATTGTAGTGAAAGAGGCACTAGAATAAATTGAAGGCCCGTTCACTTAATCTTAGATAGCTGTCCTTTTAAATTTGCGATACAAAAAAAACTAAGGACACATGTGCCTCTTTGAGAATTAAAAAAAATATATCAATAACTATATTAATTGAATAGCTGAAGTAGAATGTAAAAAAATTGTATAAAGGGATATAAATGTTGGCGTTCAATGTATTATTTGTCGTATCGAACCAACTTAATAAGATTTTTATCAAGTGTCCTTAGAATGAACAGATTTATTATTCTTAAGCGGCCGTACTGTCCAGAATGAACTTGGGCCACAACGTTCATGACTAGCCCGGTCCCTTGCTAACAGTCTCTAGTTTCACACATAATGTTGGTTGAGGTCTGTTTCTACTTGTGCGCTCCTCAAATAGTTTTGACATCTGAATGGGAATTGTTGACTCTGGGGCCGGAGTATTGGTGACCATTCACAGAGTTTTTTTTTACCAGGTCTATGTTGCTATACATTTCATAAAGTTCTTGATTGCATCTTTTTCTCCATAGCCCGTCAACATAAACGAAGATTTTTGAAATATGTATGGCCAAGTATTTCTTCACCCATTTTCATATGGTCCATGCGGTTGAGTTCGATCGAAGGCTTTACTACTAAAAAACCACCCGTTGACAGGAAACTTGCCACTTAATTAAATTAATAATACTGAACAGCACATGATAGATATATAAAATCGAGTATATTACAGTGTCTAATACTATCTAATAAGTGGATTGCATATTACCTTTAAATGAACTCACTTGGGACCACAGTTCTTTGAATTATTTGTTAGGAATTTTGATTCAAAAGTGTCTTTTGAACAGAATATTTTAGAAATGTTGGAACATGACGGATATAATATTTAAACAAATCGTTTTGGCTATTAAAATGGCAGCGAGAGCGTTGGTATAGAACAATATTTAAATCTGCAGATATAAAAAATTATTTAAATGAGTTTGAATACTATGTTCGCCAAACAAAGTCGACACTTAATCACTTACAGAAGTAACAAAAAAGAGAACACATTTCCGAGAAAAATGTGTTATATGGAGATGCACAAGAAGAACAGCTATACCGTAAAAAATACTATATTATTGTCAGCTTTTGGGGTTACCACTATAACAACATCAGAGCAATTGAGATTGAAGAGGGGCAAGGAAAGTGGTACTCCCTAAATCGACTTAGATTAGAAAGATCTAAATCATTGCCTGGAGCTTCTAAAGGATACTACCAAACAGGATTAAAAGTATAGCAGTTAAATGTGAAAAAAATATCCTTGTATTGGAATACAACCAGAAGGAGTTTGTGTACATTTTTGTATTAAAAAAAACAATCCTTGTCCTACAAAAGCCATAAAAGTTGTTATATCTTTAAAGACTTTTTACTTTTTACTGCAGGTACTGTGCAAACTTCGCAATTAATTGAGATTCCAGTGATACATGCGCAAATCTTTGGAATTACATCTGATTTTATATGCCAGTATGCATTTTGCAGCAGCAAAATTTTAATTATTCAACAAAAATATCGTGACTTCGTCGTTTGAAATTATAGGGTGTTCATAAGATCAGATCCTGCCTAAGCAAACTTTAGGTTTATACACCAAGGAAAAAGGTTGTATTATCGATAAATATTAATAAAAAAGACTAACCCACACGAAATAAAAGTATAGATACTTTCACAGTTTTTTTAAGTGTGGATCATGTGTCTATATATAAAACGTGAAGCCACATTGAATGCTTTACAAAAAAAATGCATAGGGTTTCTGTTCGCGGTACTTATAATTAGTTAATTATCAGTAGAACTATGATAATTAAACTTTTAAATAAACGGACTTCACCAATAAAAACACATACATACAACGTTCCCAGTATGCAATGAGTTAATTCAAAATGTTCAATCTGGTTCACCGACTACCGCCGTTAACGTCTTCAGAAGAACAGAAAATAATTTCAAAAATACCCTAGCGGGCTGTTCCACAGAACAAAAAAAATATTACTTTTCCAAAGTACTTATCTCATTTTAGACAGCACGGGACTTAATTAAATCAGAATTATACTCTGCTTTCCAAAGGGATAACTATCACCAATAAGATTAATTTTCAGGCAAGAACAGAAAAAAAACAAGGACCAAAGTTTTCCAGTTGAAGTTCATTTGCCTAGCAAAAATGGTGCACAGGGCGACTGACAGCTATACGAATTGTGCATAGTTAATGTTAAATTATTAGATTAGTGTGCATTTCAGGAAACGTCGTCCTTCAAAAGTTTGTAGTTCACTTCTCGCAGATGCGGGCCATTATGATTGTTTGCGAAAGCTGTACCCCTTTTGTTTGCCCATTAACCGATGATGTTGTGATGATGGTAGAAGTGATAGGTATTCATAGTTATGACTTATGCGTTGGAAATGCTAGTCAGAATTCCACACAGCATAACGGGAATGTTTCTTATATAGTGTACAAGTATGACTGCATTGTTCCCTCTTAGGAAATAAATGTAGTGTCCATAGATAAAAAACAATAAAACGACCGTGCTATTTAAGGAGAACATGAAATTGTTAAGGAAAAAAAATGATAAAAAGTTATTGCATTCATATAATAAATTAGATTTTAACTTTATATAATTCCACGAAATTATATCGAAGATAAGGATCGAGACGCCATTGCATCTGTTCATAAATCTCTGATGGTATCATTGCTAATTCTACGAAATTGCCGAAGAATCGTACTCGCTTTCAGGAAAATCTATGCGGCGTGCCTGTAGAGCAGAACAGGGGCACTAGTGATGTTTTTTTGAAACGAGTTTCTCGTTGTTTCTGCAGCATCTAGAAAATTATTTGTGAAGAATCATTTTTAGCCAAATTTCCTGTAATGGAGTGCACGGTGCCCGACGTGCAGCCGGATTTGAATTCTATCTAATGAGACTTTGACATTTTGTTGTCAACGTCAGACTATAGACAACTGGTTATAACGCAACCGTTATGTTAGTTCAATTATTCCTAAGCGAATCTTAAAGTAAGAACATCGATATTGCTCTTAGCAGTATTGAAGAAAGGTAATAAATGTCCGATCACAAGTAATGGGCTCTAATCAGAGCCGCATCTGGCCATTTTATACCCTTTTTCATGAATAAGAAATTAATTTGACAACTAATATGTTTATTTATTAACTTCAATAATCAGGTGAGTCACCATTTTCAATTGGTGAAACCAATGTTGGACTACAGAAAAATCATGATTTGCTCAAGAGTAGCAAGGTAGGATAATTTCGGTTATAGTGGCTGCCCGCACAATTAAACCAGACTTAGTAAGAGGAAATACCATGTAGATGTTTATATACTCATCGAAACCACCCAGAGCGGTGAATAAACAAGTAAGCTATTGTTTTTCCATGTTAGCTATATCGTAGTCACTTGCCTTGTGCGTGTTTATCTACTAAAAAGTTCCCGTGGTAGAACCACCTTCATTGGCACCTTCAGGGCTTAGTCAAAGCCCCAATTGGATAGGCATGTAGACGCTTTGTACTTTTTATACCCTATCCCAAAGGGGTATATCAGTTTTGACATTAATTTTGTAACATTGAGAAATATTTTTTATTGATATACCTCAAAGTCGATTCAGAATCGCTTGCTAAAAAAAATCGAAAAATCTTTTGATGCAAAATCATTGGTTATGATAGTATAAACATTTCGTCTTTAGATCAATTTAACCCACGCCCACTTTTAGGAGGCGTTGACTTCCAAAAACCTATCGTATGCCATATAAAAATGTTGTTTTTTTGTCGACCAAACAAGATTTAAATACAAACTGAACAAGATGTAATGACGATTTTTTATTTCATGCCCACTCAGTTTTTAGTCACGCCTAATTTTTGGAGACATTCATTAAATGAATTTCTCATCATTTGTCTGTATCGCTTAACAACAGCTCCTGGCCTTTTTAAAAGAATAAAGGCCGGCTTATGCCATATCGCGGTCGTACAAACATCACAATTAGGTTCATTTGAAACATTCTATTGTACGAAAAAGGTATTGTTTTCATAAACATTTTCGAACAGAGTTTGACACGACCAACGCAAAATGGTTTTGATTGTATGGGAGAGCGAAAAAAAGTCTTTTAAATCTGAAGTATTTAACGTACATCAATGAAATTTGGCACACACGTTCAGCTTACTATTATAAGTATTTGGCCAAAAATGATTTAAAAGAAGTTATTGCCTCTTTTCTAAAATTTTATGGTTTTAATCTCGTACTAAAACAATGGTTATTTTATTTTAGTAAAATCTAAACTTTTTATTTTGAATAAAATATTATATACTATGTGTATTTGAAACAACAACAAATACTTCCAAAATAATATATAAAACATAAATAAAACATTTGCATATTTTATTAATAAATAGTATAAAAAAGCAGTAGTAGTTATTTTATTGGTAGTATTTTATTTTTTGCCAGTGGCCTTTGGTGGCACTCAAGGTGTTATGAATACCCTGGAAATGTTTTACCACAGTACGAAAAGTTAGAGAAGGGGAAGAAAGAGTGATAGGAAAGATTTTGGATGTAGTAGGGATTGAACGCACAACCTTCTACTCAATAGACGAACACAATATCTACTAGCAAAGATTTGCCACAGCATATAATATGCATCCACAGGCTCATCACCTAACAGAACATAGAAGTAATTAAGTTTACCATCACTAAGAGTATTTTTTAAACTATTTTTACTAACATGGAGTTCAACTACATCGTTATTTTTATTGTGTACCCTACTCATACGACTAATGGACTCATTCATACCATATTTCTGTTTATGATTAGGTATATGTAATATATTTTATCTACGCAGGTTGAAGGAACCTCCCCGGGTATTAAAACCAATAGCACTTAAAATATAAGGACCATCAATTTAATAATAATTGATGAAAGAAAACCATGTCATTGCTAAGTCTACGTTGAAACAAAGGCAGCTGTTGCAGCAGTTTAATTCGACACCTATACGGAGGCAAATTGTGTAGATCATCCCATGGAAGCCCTCTCAAAGTAAATCTTATGAATTTACGTTGGACTGATTCAATTCTATTCGAATGAACGAACTACAAGAAAAGCAAGGAGGTGATTTTAAAAGGTATTCAACGATCTGAACTGCGAATTGTAGACTTCATATATGTTTTTAACTTTCTCTTACAACGAGAAAGATATTGTTTTCGTGAAAATTTTCGACCTCGAGATTTTGATTGATTCTAACATTGCGATGATAGCAGAACCCAAAAAAGTGGTTTTTGGAATTCCGTCCATCGGTCCGTCGGTTCGTCTGTCCGTAATGGTCTCCCCAGCCTAACCGGCTTGACCGATTTTCTTCAAATTTCGTATCCAAGTTTCTTTTGGTCATAATTCTAGGCCATTTTTTTTAGTTTGCTTTTAGCCATGTGATTAACGGTACCTGCCATATAAAAATTACACATAACCTCAATTTTCTCGAAAACGGCTCTAACGATTTTGATTAAACTTTATATATACTATAAGCATATAAGTTCCAACAAAACTGCATACCCAGTTTTTTATTTTCGAGAAAATCCATATAACGGATTTTGTTATTCAGGAAAAAATTGTTAATTTCTCGCAAACTACTATGTCAAATTGAATGAAATTTAATATATATAATACTATTATAGTTTTAAACAATTCCACATAATTAGTTTTAGCCCAACTATCACTTAACGGAATTTTCAGTTTTGGCCAATAACGAAAAATCATTATTATTCACATAGACACCGATTCCTTCAAATATCGGAGTAAACGTTCGCATAATCACATTTCGACATTATTTTTATCGTTTTTAGCATCAATTATCAAAATGCTTATGATTTGATCTTACTCCCAACTCGCTGTGAAAGAGGAAGTTGCGTACGACCCAGTCGTGCACACACCACTCGTTTCATGTTTATTTGTTTACTTTAATCTATCATAATTTTTTTGTTGAGACAAAAAATATATAATATATATCTAAACAAAAAACCTTTAAGGTTTGCAATACAAGGTAATATTAATTTTTTTGTATAAAAGTATTCTTATGTTTTAAATTATGTGTTTATTTGTTTTTTGTTGGTTAGTGTGAAGTAAAACCTATAATAGCTGAATTTTTGATTTCATTTCAATTTTGACGATAAAAAATACAATTAAAAAAAATAAACATAAACTAATCTAATTTTCGATAGAAGTAGTTTGAAGACTCAATAGTTTCAACACACCAAGTCTTCCGCCCAGTCTCCCCACCAATACCTAATTCTGTTAAGTTTTATATTTCAATCCCGGATATTGTTGGTTGTCTAATCATTCGTGTTTAAAATCACCAATTCATAATTCAAATAAAAATCAAGATGAGGCACCAATATGACAATATTAAAAGTACATATAGTAATAAAAAAAAAGAAATGATATTATATATATTTATTAAGAACACCAGATAAAATCTATAAAACGTGTTAAAGCGTCAATAAACGTGTTGACAATATTCACGTGAGAACAAGCTGCAAGCAAAGATATAATTCCAAATGTTGACAATCCGTGACTGTAAATGTAAATTATTCCTTTGTTTGCAGGTCGTTCTCATGTTAATGGACTTTAAGTATTGTCAACACATTCAAAAAAAATAAATCAAATTGACTTTTTGTTTGGACCGTTGAATTAAAAATGTTAATAAGTTTTAGCTACTGGATCATTTTTAGCATTAGTTATAGCTAGTGAGCAACAAAAGAGTAAGAAACGGCTACACAATTTTTAGCTGTGATGTGTACTCTATGTAGTTCTATACTCTTTAGCACTATGTAATTATAAATACTTGAAGCTTAGAAAAGTACAAGAAATAAAAACTACTGCTTGTTCGAGAACGCAAGTGAAAGCGGCTTTGTAACAACTCGCAATACATCGCATTTGGAAAGCGATCTAAATTAATTGGATCAAAGTATTCTTCTTGGATGATGTTAAACTTGGTTCTGAAGCCTACAATTATTAGTTTTATGGTTATTCAAAAGTAAAACTATCTTGGAAGCGACATAAGGAAAAACTTTCAAGATTCCTAGATTCGTTTCCATTTGTTGTGACTAAAATAAATTTGTTTGATTAATTTCCTTATATTTTCTGCTAAAATAGCACAACTGGTTATTATAGACGTTTTATGGAAGGAATTAATTATTTTTCTTAGAAACTTAAAATTGATCTGTAACGTAATGCACTGAAAATGCTTAGTATGCAGTTTGTTTATTTATTTGCATTAATTAAATATCTTTTAGCTAGTTCGTTCTTACATTAAGTTCTTTGTTTTAATCACATTATCTTCATATTTTGATGATTCATCCAAAAATCATTAAATATGTAAGATAATTAGGATCCGTAGGAAAATATTACGATAATATAGGTATCAATGAAGTATTTTATTTCAATGTGGTGAGTAGGTGTGCCCTGTCCCAGGTTAATAGATATCAACTTAGGTTGTGCAGACAACATTAATTATATTAAAATGTTACGAAGACTGACAAAGTCGCATGCATGACTTATAGGTACTCCATAATTCTCACTTTTTTATTTGTTGATCAAGTTATTGTTTTGTTTGGCAAACTTTTGACAGACAAATGATTTAACATATACCTATTTATATAACACACTAAACATAAGTTAAATGTCTTTAAAGGAAAATAAAAAGATAAAGATATCTCCAGCAAAGTATGCACTGAAATGTGCTCTTTTAATAAGGATTTGTCCAGCAATACCGACTGCAGCACCATCTGCCGGGCTATTTGGGAATCTTTAACATCCAGGGCGCTACCCAAACGCATACAAATAATCTTCAATCAATCAAACACGCGTCTCTGTTTGGAATTTGCGATCCTTTAGACCGTTATTGGGTAGGAGCTCTTAAAAGACCTTTGCCTTACAAAGACACTGTATGATTTATGGTCTCTGCTAAAAATGAGGTCACATTGACAATGAATTAACGACTTGATGAATTAGACTTAGTGTTCCGTCCTTACAATAGGACGAAACAATTAACACAAATCGGTGCATTTAAAGCAGAAAATGTGTTTAACCGGGCAAGTAAAAAAAGTGGCTCATAATGATTTTTATTGCCAAAAATGATGACAATTTATAGTAGGTGCACTACACTAGTGTTAAGTAGCAAAAGTGACAACACCTAAGTTTTTTTACTGCTCCCCCCTTACGAATTTCTGACAAACATCGAAGAGTAACACTTTCATGAGAAGCTTCTTGGATTTGGCGTTAAACTTTGTGGAAAACAATAATAACTTCGCACACAAAAAAGAAGGGAGATGCTAGGTTTTTGTATATTTTATACTGAGCTGTTAAATTTATGGTAATTTTTATAAAGCGACTTCATTGACTCTCACTATAAATTAAAATGGTCCATTGTGTGACAGCGAAAGTTGCAAGGAAAACTGCGCTGTTAATATTCGTATTAATACAATCTCAACTTCAAACAGTTTTACTAAAGCAATATCCCTCACATATATCAATATTGGTTATAAAAATATTTAATTCAACAGAATGGCATTTAAAATGATTTTATATAAAGTATTGTAATATGTAATGAAGATTTGTTTCTTTAAATCCGATTCGTAAATATATCTTTGTATGTAGTTTTGAAACAAATTAAGTTATTCCCAAGAGAAAAAGTCTGCATACATCCAAAAGTGTTCATTTAATATTTTATAACACAAAAAACAAACAAAGATTTACCATTCAACCGTAACAATCTTAAAAGAAAATCAGACATACAATTCGACCACTAATTAGATCAACATAAATATACATAAAATGTTTTGTTGAGTACTTTCAATGAATGTGGAATCTTTTTATATTAAATTACAAGAATACATTTTTTCACAACACAAACGCTGAAGAACAAATATAATTTTCAAAAACCATTGTTATGCTTACACCGAACCGAACACAAAATTCATTAAGCTGAGCAGCAAAAACGAAAAAAAAGACAAAATGATTATGACTTCCATTATCAATGAAAAAAAAACGAATCTTTGACACAATAAAAGCCAAAGCTGTAACAAAATCTGATAACGTGCTCGGAATGGAGGATAAGACAAGACCCCCCAGCACAAAAGGACACCTCTATAGATAAATAAGTAAAGAACTTGAGCAAGAAAAACAGGAAGAAAATCTGAAACCCAGTAAGACACGCTCTTCGCACAAGCAAATTAAATACATCCATTTAACTTTAAATGAAGAATAAGAAATAAATAAATAAATAAAAAAAAAACGAGAGTGGAAAGGAGCGCTTCCGACGCCATCTACAACATATTCACAGAATTCGCACCCCTTGTGCACTAAGGTCCATTTATTACAAAACCTCTCCCCCGAAAGAATTCCACCTGCTTTCCCTGTATCCAGCACATTGGTCGATGTTAGAATGGAAAATCCACCCCTTATATATGGAAAATTAATTTTTTTACTCTCTTCTGTTGCCTCTTCTGAGTTTCACTTTATTTATGTAGATTTCCAGCAATCGACCTGTTTGTACTGTGCCTTGGTATACTCTAAGATTCCACTTTGCATTCCGTACCAAGCACTCCCATGTGCGATTGTCCAATCTCCTTCTTTGCAAAACACATTTAAGGCTTACTTATAGAATTTAGTTAGTTCGAGCTAGCAGAAAGGAAACGAAACTATCTAGGGACAGGGTGCATAATAGTCATAAAGATAGACAGGAAAGTATAATATTGTGAAATCACTTGAGGGGTTGGTATACAGTGCTTGTTAAGGTCCATATAGGCTAGGGAACAGAATGTTGTTACCATTAGCCGCGTGATTTGGAAAATTTCCATACGAAGTGACTGGAAAATGCCTTAGTAGCATCTGGCGCCCATAATGTTATCTAACATATTAATGTAACTTCTAACGAAAAGCGAAACGTATGTTCGTGTCACGGTATACTGGTTTACGAATTAAGGAGAATGTTCAGGAGGAAGAAGACAAACTCTGATAGCCATAAATCAAAGACTTGAGATAAGATATATCATAACAAATGTTTGTTTAAGAATGCTTTATTACCAGCCATGTCTACAATCCGATGACAGCTATGAATGTCTGTTTCCCCGTCAACTCGGAAGGAAGATGGCAGGAAGATGTGTTTATGCGATCACCAATAAAAGTCAAAGAACATATCCGATTTAGGTATTTCCCCTCTGTCATTTCCGCCCTTAAGCCAAAGTATCAGTGAAGATAGTTTCACCTAAAGAGTCATTAAAATTAGATAAGTTGGGAATAGGATTTCCTGTCCCCATAAATCTTTACCACACTTCTAGGACACACCATAGTGAATGAGTAGAGATGATATTATTTATGTACATGATATAATTAATGAAAGAAGTTTACACTCAATTTTGGCAGGTTTGTAGATTTTGATTTAAAAATATTGGTTTGTAAGAGCTTCCGTTGTTTAAATAGAAGGAAGCAAAATATGATTGAATGGGGCAAAGATGGTGTTTGGATCTGTTTTATTCCTAACATGGCACTGAGGATAGCGGACTCACAGTTTAGGGTAAGGCGATGAATAATTTCGCAGTGGATGAAGTCACATTGGGGTGCAATTAATTAACCTGGGCGGTGTTAATAAAGTACTGCCAGAAATGGTACAAGCTAACAATAATGAAGCCTGGCAGGATATATCTACCTATCTTCCTAATGGGATGACCAAATATGAGAGATAGAGAAAATATGTTAGGTGTACCAACACAATGGTTGGTGTCTTTTCCGAAAGTTGGTGTTACTTATTGCCGAGTATTCACAGAACGTTTTTTTTTCTTTTATTTCTTCGAATTATTGTGATGGATTTTGACTGCGATTGAACGTACAACGTTCCACTAAACATTATGAGTACCTACACCGCGACCACCTATCAAAGAATATGTTAAAAAGGCTCCAACTATAAAGATTTATGGGAACAAGCTAGTCACAAGATTCTGACATTTGTTGAAACAAGATCGAACGGAAGAGCGAAAAATTACTGGACAAACTTTGTTTCAACAACCGTCGAATCCGAAGAAATACGCATAGTAAAAAAACCCATATAAGCTTCCTCAGTAGCTTAAATCTGTTATGTAGATGATGTCAAGGAAAGTATATTCATTGATCTCCATGCAATTTTAACTGAACAATAGGTAGCTGTTTCTTCAGACAGCTAGGCCGTGGGAACTAAAGAGTCTGTTGCGCCAAAGAATTGTATATTTTTTTGCTGTATCACGAAATATCTTTCGTGTGAAACTGAAAATATTATATTCGGGGCACCTTTTAATCCATCGCATACATAAGAACGAAGATATAGACAGTGATCTAAACATCCAACGATTAAAGACGAAACAGAAAGTGTTGCACGAAAAAAAGTGTATAGAACTTTGTGATAAGAAATTTACTAGGTAAATCGCATTTTTAGTTGCAATACAAAATAAATCTGTAGCGGGGGTGGTTGTTTTAGTGAGTAAAATTGTCATACTCTCTTAATCGAGGTTTTAGTTGTCTTTATTTTGCCGATTCCCAGACGTCTCACGTCAAAATTAATTAATTGATTAAGATTAAGCTCTCCAACTATGTGAAAATAAACAAGTATATTTTTAGGTTAAATTCTATTCTGTTATATGAACTCTGCAGTCTGCACAGATATAATAAGGTTAGGAAGCCGCAAGAACCCATGAAAACGTAACATTCATTTTCCAACGACTAAAGTTGTTTGGTTCTAAATGAATACATTCGGTGGATTGTTGCCTGTGTACCAATAATGTGCTTAATTAATTCTAAAACGTATCCTGCCATACCCTCAACCACAACATGTACGGGCGTTATTATAAAGAGCCAATAATGTTGCGACGTTTTAAACTTTTCATGACTTAACAAGATGTGGTGGAGTTTTACATCTAACTAAGTGAAGGATTAAACCAGATTCCAGGAGATTAAACTTAACAGTCGATTTATTTTAGCACTCAGCTTTATTGATTTTTCGATTCTGTGTCAGGATATTAATGGTTGTAAATTATTTTTAAATTGGATTTGTTTGTCTGTTTTTACTTGGTTCGATTTTTGTTTACCGGAACCACTCATATGTATTTCTAGGATATATATATATATATTCATATTTTTTTTAGATTTCCGTTGTTTTTGTTTTTTAAGCTAAAAGAAGTTTTTTTTTAAAATATCTATCAATTATTTGAAAACACATTTATATTTTTAAAAAAATAATTAATTTAAATTGTTTTCTTACTTTTAACTGACATTTTAACTTAAATATTAAACATTTCTGTGTTATTACTATTTATAATTAAGGAATATATTTGAATTAACTGTAATGTATAATGTATGAAATGAATAAATATATCTGACATATTATTATGTTATCCGAGTTTCTGCAAAATCGTTGTAGTAGAGCTGAGCTAAAAAAGTTTAGAAATGGGTTTCTTTCAGCATAAATTCCATAACTTATTTTTTAAACCTTCAGATTCAAAACCCCGAGACAGTGTGAACAAATTTTAGAAATTTGATATGTGTACGTTTTCATTTGATTGTTTAAAAACTCCATGGAAAGTGCGAAGTGAACCAAATGTTATCGGAAATTAGTTTTATGATAAATAAGCAGAATGAAGTGGACCATTTTAACCAAATATAGATAAAACCTAGAAACCTATAGATAAAACCTTGAAAACGACATTTTCTAATTATGTATATTATTCAGATAGATCTTCAAACATTCTTGTCAGTATAAGAAAAAATACGAATTGTCTTAATATACCAATATGGGTTGATCAACGACTTTGTAGGACAGATTTGTAAGTTATATAAAACTTATGTTTTATCGTTTTAAGAAGAAAATTTCCAATTGTGGATTTTAAAAATGTAAGAGGAACACTTAAAATTAATATGATTACCAGATTTGAGCAATAACATCATTTATATATTTTTTTAATTTCGATAGGGTCCAAAAAATATGTCCCCGATCCTATCTTTATTTTAGTTACAGTTGTTTTGCTAAACAGTGGAAGCTTCTCAGCGTTAATAAATTATATATATATATATATATATATATATATATATATATATATATATATATATATATATATATATATATATATATACATATATATATTTTAACTCTTTTTTTAACATTGACGTAAAGTAACACCAGTTTATAGTATCACAACCGCCAAACAAATAAAAAAACACTTACAAAACAAAATTAAAAACGTCTTTTATAATCCAGCAGAGTGACACGAATAAACTTTTAAAAAAATTATTGACTACTCCGTTAAATTCGATGTACACTGTCACTTAAAAAGATTAAGTACGATACCAGCAGTCGCTAGCCATAAATGGATTTTATCGAAGCAAACGCGTAATCCAATTTGTTATGTTGCTATTGAAAGGAATAATTTAGTCTGTGATAAATAGCTACTCTCAATCTACCAGGCTGTATAAAAATAAAATATAATCTACCCACGGATTAAAAGCAAATTTTTAATCTCAAAATCCTTAAGAATTCCACAAAACACACAAATAAGTGGAAAATCAATTTAAGCAAAGCATAAAAAAGAGGTCAAAGTGGTATTAGGTTAACGAAATTTTTTGAAAACCAACCCTCTCGTGGAATTCAAATTAAAATGGACTAAGTTTTGCACTCCCTTTTCGCACCCGAAATTACATCACAAGACAAAAAACATCTCTTTGGTGCTGTTTAATAAATCAACAACATTAATGCACTAAAAAACGAAGTTGTTTACGTTCTGTGTATACACTTTGTTTAGATATCTATTGATAATTGCATATACCGTTGGGAAAATGGGATAAAGAAAAAGTATTCCAATGCCATAAGCTGATGTTCGAGTCATGTATGTGTTGTTTAGAAAAAAAAAAAAAAACAACGGAAGTAAATATTTATCTTTCTTAAACTGAAAAAAAATCATAGAACAGAATAGAATTTTTAGAATATAACAAGGTAAAGTTTGCCATGTGTAGGTACTCATCATAATATGTATTTGATTTTATTTTCAGCTATACAAATATTTTCGGATGAACAGCAACGAAAAGTATTGAACAATTCAAGTAGCACAAGTTTTGAACTTTGAACATTTCGAAGAACAAGTTGATGACCAGAAGACACAATATGCATACTAGAAATAATGAACACTATCGTACAATAAAAATAGATTTTCAATTTTCTTGTAACTTTTTGAATTACATCAAAACAGACATGAGTTTAAAATAATGTTTTACGTTCTTTGTTTTGTTCTTTGCTGTGCAGGATGATCGGCTGCATTCTTCTGGCAGGAATACCAGTTGCTATTCCTAAATCTATGTCGCTATATGCATGATTTGTGGAAAACAAGAACACCTTGATAAAAATATTTTAATAGGCAAATAGATCCCAATTATTTGTGTAAAAATAAAATTAAAAAAAAACTAACAAATTATTTATGTGCTTGGAAACAAAATAAAGTAATTGGAAAACATTACTTTTATAGAGCTTGTACTCGTGAATCGTTGGGAATTTTGTCAGTGAGCATTTTGGTATAGTATATATAATCTCTATAGATTCAATCAACCTTTCAAATATATGTTTTATACTCATGGCACAAGATGCCGTAACTTTTGTCTTTGAAACCATGTTTAAAAGTATCTGTAGGACTTTCGGCCCAAAGCATTACAGCCTAATGAAATAAACATCTTCCGAATAAAGGATGTAATATCTAATATATGAAATAACTAATCATCCATTATTATGACATTACAAGTAAGTATCTTCCGGGTAAACGCAACGTATTTATTTATGTAACCCATCATGGACATCTGCGATGAAAAATCATGGAGAATCGAAAGCATTTCTTTGCATGCCAAATAGACGGCATTTAGATTTCCTCAAATACTGTGAGGCTGGATGGAAAACTTTCTTAAAATCAGATTCTTGCAGGTAGTGGTGGATGGCGATTTCCCATACAGAATCTCTATATACGGTGTGGTACCCCAATGATCGCTTCTTTCACCCACTCTATTTCTGTTGCACATTAGTGATCTTTTGGGGACTACTTAATAATGCGATTAATTAGTTTTGCAGCTCTAATAGCGACTAACTCAAACAAAAATCTGTATTAATAAATTTTCTTAATGTATAATATCAATAATGGAAGTTATACCATGATATTTTTTCAAGAAATATTTTAAACAAACATGAGAGACATGACCAGTTACACTTAAACAAATAAATATACTATTGTAGAGTAGCTCTTAAACCTGTGCAAACAATAAAAACTTCTTTTAAGTATAATTTATAAAGCGCTATACATTGCAGCATTTAAGTAAAACGAGTGGTATTTAACATATACCAGATGATTTAATTAGACAGAATTTGAAACAATTTATTTTTTTTAATGGTGTTCTTCCATACTTTAATTGACCGCAATCGCCAATGACGCAAACACAGTTGTCCTTTGGATCTTTAATTTTTTCTGACTTAATTTTAATTAAAACAAAAGAGTCAAATATTACAATCTTACAATGACGTAGCTTAAGCTATTTATAAACTTCGCCCTGTGTTTTGTCGATGTTTGCCATAGCGTAGGATCCCGTTGAAACCACATATAGCTAAAAGACGAACATCAATTTCCGTCCAAATAAGTTCGACTGATCCCCGTTGACCCGCTAGAGCTCATCTTTGACAAATAAAAAAAGTGAGTTTTTCGGCATGCAAATCATAGTCGTTCTAGGATTTGAACTCATGATTTTTATAAAACCTAACATTACGATGATGCAGAAGCCCGAAAGGGTAGTTCTCGCAGTTCTGCCCGTCTGTGAGGGCAATTGAAGGCTAACGGCTAGACAGATTTACTTCAAATTTGATATACGAGGTTCTGGGGTAATACCCAAAGGAGTTTTTGGTATTCGAATTATAGGCCCAAAAATACTAGTTCCTACCATATAACGGTTTTATTAATATCTCCTCCTATTCCATGGATTATCAGTGGACTTACTAGTCTAGGAGTCAACCATTTAGTACTTACTTACTACTTAAGTGGCGCTACAGTCCGGAATGAACCTGGGCCTCAACCAACATGCCTCTCCAATTAGCCCGGTCCTTAGCTAACTGCCTCCAGTTGCGCACTCCAAGTTGGTTGAGGTCGGTTTCCACTTGTGCGCGCCACTTAAGGCGAGGTCTTCCTCTACTGCGTCCGACGTCTGGCTGGGAATCGAAGACTCTGCGAGCCGGAGTATTGGTGTCCATTCGTTCTACATGTCCTAGCCATCTTAAACGTCCAATGCGGAGTTTTTTGACCAGGGGCATGTCGCTGTACAGCTCGTATAGTTCTTGGTTGAATCTTCGTCTCCATAGCCCGTCAACGCAAACGGGACCAAAGATTTTTCGAAGAATTTTCCTCTCGAATCTACCAAGGATTTCTTCATCCGCTTTTGATACGGTCCATGCTTCAGCGCCGTAGAGCAGGACTGGGATGATCAGGGTCTTATATAGGGTTTCCTTAGTAGTTCGAGTGAGGGCTTTACTACTAAATTGCCTTCTTAGCCCGAAGAAACAGCGGTTGGCAAGAGTAATTCTTCGTTTAATTTCTGACGAGATGTTGTTGTCAGAGTTAATAGCGGAGCCGAGGTAGACAAAGTCCCGTACTACCTCAAAGTTATATCTGTCAATGGTGACGTTCTGTCCAATTCGTCGATGTTGTGAGTCCTTTCGTGATGACAGCATATACTTAGTCTTACCCTCATTTACTGCTAAACCCATTTTCGCCGCTTCCTTCTCTATACTAGCAAACGTGGCTATGACATCACGTTGAGTCCTGCCAATGATGTCAATATCGTCAGCGTATGCTAGTAGTTGCACCGACTTTTGGAAAATTGTGCCTCTGGTGTTGGCTTTGGAGTTTTGCACAATTCTCTCAAGAATCAGATTAAAGAAGTCACATGACAGCGCATCGCCTTGCCTAAATCCTTTTTTGGTATCGAATGTGTCGGTGAGGTCGTTTCCGACCCTGATGGAGCAGCGAGAATTCTCCATCGTCATCCTACACAAACGGACGAGTTTGGGCGGTATACCAAAACTAGACATGGCTCTATACAGTTCGTCTCTATAAATGCTGTCATATGCGGCTTTGAAATCGATGAATAGGTGGTGGGTATCGATTTGGACTTCTTGAGTTTTTTCCAGGATCTGCCGAAGTGTGAAAATTTGATCGGTTGTGGACTTTCCTGGCCTAAAACCACACTGATAAGGGCCAATCAGGTTGTTGGTAAACGGTTTCAGGCGTTCACATATTACGGCAGATAGGATCTTGTAGGCGATGTTGAGGAGACTTATGCCTCTGTAGTTGGCGCAGTTCAGAGGGTCTCCTTTTTTGTGGATCGGGCAAACGATGCTGAGGTTCCATTCTTCAGGCATATTTTCATCCGACCAGATTTGGCTTATGAGTTGGTGGATGTTACTTACCAAGTCATCTCCGCCGGCCTTATAGAGCTCAGCGGGAAGGCCGTCATTTCCGGCAGCCTTATTAAGCTTGAGTTTAGATATTGCTATCCTCACTTCACTCAGGTCGGGTGGTTGGCAGTTTTCGCTGTCGTTGCCAATATTGAATGGTTCGTTCTGCCTGACAGCGGAATGTTGTTCGTCATCGCCGTTTAACAGTCTGCAGAAGTGGTTCTTCCATATCCTCAGCATCGACTGTGTCTCAACTACAATATTTCCTTGTTCATCTCGACAGGATTCTGTTCGAGCCTTGTATCCTTGGCTTTGACGTTTTACACTTTGGTAAAACTTGCGAACATCGTTCCTGGAGTGGCACCTCTCTATATCCTCGATCGCGCGCTTTTCTTGCTCTTTTTTCTTCTTGCTGAAAAGCCGATGTTCTTCCCTTCTTCTTTGCCTATAGAGCTCAATGGCAGCTCTCGTCTTCACCTGCAGCTTAGCCTTGTAGGCCTCGTTCTTGGCTGCGAGCATCTGTCGGCATTCCTCATCAAACCAGGGGTTTCTTGCTGGTGGGCGCGAGAAACCTAGCACTTCAGTTGCGGCTGATCTAATGGCCTGTTGGCATCGTTGCCATTGCTCTTCGACATTCGATGCTGGTGGTATGGTGTTAATCGAGAGGTTAAGGGATACGCGTTGTGCGAAGGTCTTGGCGGTCTCTTGCGATTGCAGTCTTCCGACATTAAATTTTTTCACAGTATTTCTGGATTGTTGTGGCGTGGTGGATATCCGCATTCTTACCTTGGCTGCTACAAGGTAGTGATCCGAGTCGATGTTAGCTCCTCGGAATGTTCGGACATCCAAAATACTGGATGCGTGCCTCTTATCTATCGCAATGTGATCAATTTGGTTGACCGTTCGTTGATCTGGAGACCGCCATGTCCCCTTATGGATATCGAGGTGAGGAAACCGTGTGCTGGCTATAGTGGCATTTCGTTCCGTAGCGAAATCAATTAGCCTAAGTCCGTTACCAGACGTGTTGTCGTGTAGGCTATGTTTTCCGACAATACTTCTAAAGATGTCTTCTCTTCCTACCTTTGCGTTAAAATCTCCCAGCACGATTTTAACATCGTACTTCGGTAGTCGCTCATAGGTTTTGTCGAGGAGCTCGTAGAAGCAATCCTTAGCTATATCATCTTTTTCTTCCGTCGGAGCGTGAGCGCATATAAGGCTTATGTTGGCGAATTTGGCCTTGATGCGGATTGTTACTATGCGTTCGCTAATGTCTTGGAAACATAAGACTTCTTGCCTAAGTCTGGCACTTATAACAAATCCGCATCCGAATAGTCGCTGTTTCTGCTCACTATAACACGGTCCGTAGTATATGTCACAGTTTTTCATCCTCTTTTTGCCCGGCCCATCCCATCGTATTTCCTGGATGGCAGTAATGTCTGCTTTGTAGCATTTTAGGGCTTCCGCTAGTTGTTCGCCTGCACCTCTCCTGTTTAATGTTCTCACATTCCAGGTGCAGATACGAACGTCGTTGTCCTTTTTTCGTTTAGCAGGGTCGTCAACAATAAAATCAGTCCTTTCCGAGGCTATTGGTTGCTTCGTAACAATAGTTTTTTCCGTGGATGGGTAGTTAACCCAAAGCACAACCCCCAACCTGGAGGGCCAGTTCCAATTTATTAGATACCCCTAGGACACGGGGCCATCAGTATCCACTACGGGATTGAGCGCTGCCGTTGGCCTTTCGGTTCATCCGCCACCATCTCTGTTCAAGGGGCCTGACTAACCCTTGAAATTCCTAGACAACCTGTTGTCCGAATATGTCAGAGCAGCTCATCTAGGTTCGCCTGGGACAGCAGGCCGGGTATTCATCCGTGCCATTCTCACCAGGGTGTTTATAGTGTTGCTGTTTTTCGTCGTGTTATCAACACTCGCACTTATCGTTTAGCAAGTCAAATCCGGTTGGATGAGACCAGTATCCGATGGTTACCACTTGGAGGTAAAGATAAGCACATTTGATGTGTAGTCAAAGTTGCAACACTGGGCATTGCCAAGTTAACGCCAATCAGAGTCTACCCTCGTTCTACAACACCCAACCATCCAACCATTTAGTACTGTAATAAAATATTCATATTAAAAAAGATATTCCGGAAATAATCTGAGAAACTGGACTGCTCTGATTTCCCGTATAAAATGATTATAGTTTTTCTTATGTATTTGTTGCTCATTGGTATTTTCTACCTTTAAGAAACGTTTGTTTTGATTGTATTGTGACACAGAGTTACAAAAAACTTACTATTGATAAACGATGAGTTACACCACACACAACTAGTATAACTCCAAGTTTCGTATGTCCAAAACAATCAAAAAGAGGAAAATTGCTTATTACCGGAATAAGACGCTATTCCGAGAATACATTATTGTTATAAATAGATTGTAACATAAAAGAAACTTGAATACATTTTGTATTTAGCCCATATTTGAAAAATCATACATTTCTGTGAAATTTAATATCTCAATTAATATTAAAATTTGTAAATTTGGAGGTATTCAACAATTAAAACACATCTATCGTCCGAACTGAATAGAACATGTAGATCGAGTGGACTTTAGTGCTCTGCCTTGTAGAGTTAATGATTCTCAACGAGATGGTCGACGTAATAGACAGAGGTAGGCTACATCGCCTTAAGTAGCGCGCACATATATAAACAGACCTAAATAAACTTTAAGAGCGCAATTGGAGGCAGGTTAAGATCTAGGATAACCCCAGATTGCGAAACATTTCAAAATTAAATCAAAATAAAATCTGCAGTAGTTTTAATCTTATATATAAAATTCTCATGTCGCGGTGTTAGTCATTATACTCCTCCGAAATGGCTCGACCGATTTTCGTGAAATGTTGTGTACATATCCGTTAGGCCTGAGAATCGGCCAGCATCTATTTTTCATCCCCTAAATGTTAAGGGTGGTCCACCCCTAATTTTTATATATATATATACACACTTATAGCAAATAGTTATTTTTATTGAACTAAACAAATTTTTTCTAGAAAAAAATATACATGGCAAAACAACGTTTGCCGGGTTAGCTAGTAATAAATATAAATTTTCTAAAAATACAATTAATATTAACAAACTAAACACTTCTTCATAATATGCCAATAGTATTATTTGAAGGTACACTTTTTAGTTACTCAGAGGATCTCACACATAGTGACTGGTGGTAATGCCTATGCCTATATTATATAGGTATCGGGCATAGACAAGACCGTAAAGTTTTTCTCAAAACAAATAGGTATACATTTGAGTATATCTACGATATTAAAAGGGTATATTTTATTTTATGATAACTTAATAAAATTCAAATTATGCGTTCATAATCTAAAACACATTTAAATGAATTTACTTATTTTACCTTAAAACGGTTGAATACCACCTTTTGTATGCCATAAGAAGCACGTGTAGAAATAACACTTTAATATTGTCCTCGTTATAAGGAACATTAACGTTAAGCACATATTACTCGTAAAATACCCGTGTTTCCATAGATCCATTTCAACCTGTAGGCGCAGTTATTAAATTTAAATAGCTGAGGGTATGACTTCTACGCATAAATAAACGTAAGTCTTAAAAAAAGGAAATAACATCAAAATCACCTGAAACCCCGTTAACATGTAGCCAATCACCCGCACCATAAGATTAACATTAGGATGTGGCACACTTGGTAACATCCAATATTAATGCCTACGCCTAGATCAAACACTGTTGAGAGCACGCCGTGGGACCCATAAAACCTACCGCCGCTGTTTACCCATTTAATCCTGCCATTCTTCTCGCTCATTTACCCCGCCAAGGATAATGGTGGGATGCTTTATAAAGCAATTATATACATGGCAATGTGATATTCTTGAGAATCACTTTCTCCCATGCGTGTGTTTTGTTAATGGTTCTTTGATTTTGTTCAGATACGGGATTGGAGAATCTACATCTACTTTGATTTCCTTTTAACCAATAACTTTGAGAGATTTACATGCACAGGCTTCTTTTATTACTTGAAGAAGAAAGCTGCCAGCGAATTGTATTAGGACACGACTAACAGGATGGCAGCAATGAGCTGCCATTAAATGGATTTTCTTTTGTGATCATTGTATGAATAAGATTCTCTTCTATGAAATTTGACAGTTTCATTGAGGATATAATTTTTGGAATTTTCAGCATTGTAGCATATAGGATGAAGGCATTGGGAAGTCGGATGTTGTAATTATTTTGATAAATCAACTATGCATGGTTTTTAAATGTTCCTTAATGAGACTGTAGGTAGCCTCTGAGAGTGCGGCATCACTTGAAAGACCACCAATATCTCCAAATACAATACTAATTTGTTTTAATCATTGTTATTCTTATTAACATATTTCGAATTTTAATCAGTTTTAGTTAATGCATAAATATATTATGGGAAAGTATATAATGTATTATAATGATGTTGGGATTGGGGTAAAATTGTGGGACTCGTTTTTGTGCAAGAAGTAAGCTACAGAACTTCAATCTCCCAGGAAGAATCGGCAGAAAAGTTACACTCCTAAGAGCTATAAACGTAAGATCCAGAAAAAAATGTGCCTTAACGAACCTGAAGTAGTGAAAAAAATGGCGGAATATTCTGTGGAATGACGAAACAAAAATAAATTTGTTCTCTTCGGATTGTGGGCGTTACGTAAGGCGACCAAAAGGAAAAGAGTACCATCCTCACTATACACTGAAGACCGTTCAACATGGTGGAGGAAATATAATGGTACGGGACTGTTTTTCATGGTATGGTGTCCGTCCTATAGTTCTTCTCAATAACATCATGACAAAGTATGGATATCGGGAAATCTTGGAAAATGTCATGCTTCCATTCCGATATTTTCAAAAATAAAAAATATTAATATCTATAATTAATAATTTTTGAGGAACACACCTATTTTTGTCCAAGCGAAAAACAGAACTCCCAAAGTTTTTCATACTTTCCATTCCATACTTCGTAAATAATGTAAATCTTATTAATATAATTGTAAAAATAAAAAAAAAACAAATTGAAATTGTTATCGAAATTGTTTTTTTTTTTAAATATGTTCTTCTCTTCTCACACATATTTTTTTGACCAGCTTTGAATATATACAATATACATGCATACTTATACTAAACTATTTATTCACAGGTATTGTGTTTCTGTGTGACACCAGTATATTCGCAAAAAGTCACTTTCTACTGGCATATTCAGAAGAACTGATTGATGAGCTCCAGCAAAAAAAAGACAAATAGTAGCTCGCATTCCATTTGCCTTGTTTTCGACAACCCCTTCAACATATTTCATACTAAATGTAAGCTTCCTTTCACTCCATTTAATCGGTAAACAAAACAATTTTCAGTCAGTGACAAATGAAGATAAATGCTTCAGAATCACTTAATTCATGGATGACGGGCGCAGAATGTTGCTCCATTACTTTTCAAATGAAGCCAGTTTTCCGCGGGCAATAATACGAACAGATATTGTACACAAAAACAGTTATCCATCTATCTCAGCAGTTCAAGGAAGGTAGGAATATTAAGAAATAATTGTGAATGCTAAATCTAGTAGGGCCAATTTATCGTCCTGCCGGTTTCATGTACACTGTACAGTACCCATATAAATAATGAACTGAATCACAACGGAATGCTGTCTAGGATGACAGGTCAATAAATTCCATAAGAAGAGACTTGGCGGATATTGTGATGACTGGGATTCTAATTGGTATTTTTCAACTTTAACACAGGTTTGTTGCTAATGTATCAAAGACCATCTAACACTGTTTACTAAATTTGTCATTGAGAGTCTTGAGGCATTCACACAAATAGATATTACTTGAACTGATTTCTATGAACATTGAACATTCAACGCCGATATCTAACAATTGTTTCGAGAATGTGTCAGCGGATGGATCTTGTATAGCATTTTGACACAAATGTTTGCTTTTAGCTGGACTTTTTTAACTTCGTTGAACGTGGAGTGCCGCTGAATAGTATGTCGTTGTTGTTTTTATGTGATTGAGTGTTCTGTTCAACGCCTCAAGAGAATGTTTGTGTGCCATAGTGCATTCATCCCAGATGTTAATTTTGCATTGTTTCAGCACTTTGGCCCTCAATTTGTTAGCTTTGTCTTACAAAGACACTTCATCTGGGTTACTTCGAATATTTAGAGGTAGCTCATATGTTGAAGGAGCTGTTCTGGCTCTATCTGCTGCAATGGCCAATGCGATGACATTATTTGATTTCGGCGAATTAAAAAAAAAATCCACCTTGTCCAGCCGAAACTGCCCGCTCAATGCCCCCAAAAAATGGGCGCGGATTAATATGATTTATAGACGAAATTTTCATAGTATTATTTTTAATATATTTTCATCGAAAGTTTTTCGAATTTACTTGATATTGCACCGAAAACAGTTTTTTTTTTACGGAAAACGTCCTCAAAAAGTGGTTGTGGTAAAAAACTTTGTGTTGACGAAATATAGACATTCAGAAAGTCTAAATATCTTGCCTATGTCCTTCTTATTGTTTTTCGAAATAGTTTAAAAATAAAGTAAGTTGGATAAAAATTACGTGAGTTATACCAAAGAGTATACATAGTACTACATAGAGTGCGTATCTCATACAACGAAAATTTACTATGTAGGGTACTGATGTTGATACCCCAGTGTTCGAATTGCCATGCCAGCATCAAACAACAACATAGCCGATGCATACGAGCGACGAAAATTAACCTTCGCACTTGACGCCCGCGTCTGAAACGGCTACAACATTTTGAGCTGTGATGTGTACTCTTGCACAAAATATCAACATACTTATATATAAAGATAAATAAACAAATCAGATATCTCTCCATTCCTTATCTTCGTGATGTGTAAAAATGTAATATAAGGAAGCTTTGTGTTGATGGAAAAAATAAAATTTTACGTTTTTGAGGACATTTCAACAGATTCAAAAAAGTACTTTTTTTAAATAATTGATTACACCCAAGAATGTTATGTTAATAAAAATACTCAAAATGACTTGTAAAATTTAGGTATAATGAGTGATTAATTCAGGGGTACATTTTTAAGTAAGGATTATTGAAAGATAATGCATAAGTCGTGTGAAACTCCTAAAGTATTTTTGTTCAGTATTGTTTGATATTTCATCGCTTATTTCACCGGACCTGCGTTATTGTTCTCCAGGGAATTTAGTGTTCTTCTGCCGATTCTTCACCATACCCTCGAAAAAATTGTATTAAATTTTTAGTATTGGATATAATACCAAGTGGAACACATTCAGAAACGGTAGCAAATATAATACCTTACTTAAGTGGCGCTACAGTCCGGAATGAACCTGGGCCTCAACCAACATGCCTCGCCAATTCGTCCGGTACTTAGTTAACTGCGTCCAGTTGAGCACTTCAATTTGGTTGAGGTCGGTTTTAACATGCGCGCCACTTAGGCAAGGTCTTCCTCTACTGCGTCCGACATCTGACTTTGAATCGAAGACTCTGCGAGCCGGAATATTGGTGTGCATTCGCTATACATGTCATAGCCATCTTAAATGTACAATGCGGAGGTTTTTTTTAATAGGTAGTTCGTGGGGACTACCGACGATTTTTCGAAGATTATTTCTCTCAAGACGACCAAAGATTTTTTCAACCAATTTTTTCGTTTAGGGTTTTACTTCTAAGCCCGAAGAGACAGCGGTTGGCAAGAGTAATCCGTCGTTCGTTTTATTTCTGACAAGATGTTGTTGTCAGAGTTAAAAGCGAAGCCGAGTTATACAAAGTCCGGTACCTCAAAGTTATATCTTTTAATGGTGACGTTCTGCTCAATTCGTTGATGTTGTGTGTCCTTTTGTATTAACAGCATATACTTGGTACAAACTTGGTCTTATCCTTATTTATTACTACACCTATTTTTGACGCTTCCTTCTCTATACTAGCAAACTATGACATCACGTTGAGCCCGACCAATTATGTCAATATCGTCGGCGTATGCTAGTAGTTGTAGCGATTTATGGAAGATTGTGCCTTGGGTGTTGACTGTCAAGAATATGGTTAAAGAAGTCACATGACCGTCGCTTTGTCTAAATAATTTTTTGATATCGAAAGTGTCGGTGAAGTCGTTTCTGACCCTTATGAAGCAGCGAGAAATCTTCATCATCATCCAGCACTGACGGGAGAGTTTGGGCTGTATACCAAAACTAGATATGGCTCTGTATAGCTTTGATATCGATGAATAGGTGATGGGTAATGATTTGGACTTCTTGGGATTTTTCCAGGATCTGCCGAAGTATGAAAATTTGATCAGCTGTGGACTTTCTTGGTTTAAAACCACACTGATAAGGGCCGATTAGGTTCTTGGTAAACGGTTTCAGGCGTTCACATATTAAGATAGGCGATGTTGACGAGACTTATGCTTCCGTATAGTTGGCGAGGGTCTGCTTTTTTGTGTATCGGAAAACGATGCTGAGGTTCCATTCTTCAGGCGTATTTTCATCCGACCAAATCAATAGGAGTCTATAAAAGCTTGAACCAAGTACGGTGTTTTGGACTAACATATTGTTCCACAATGATACAATAAGCAATTTTCGATCTATAATAACACGATCGACATGTCGATCACCAACGCGGCAATTGTCCAATTGGATCAAAGAATATTATCTGCAGACCATATACGGCTAAACAAACGCTCAAATGAACGATATTGAGCCCGATTTGTGTAAGCAAATGTTGATGACCGACGAGGCACATTTCACAATATCTGGCGCCGTTAACAAGCAAAATGATCACATTTAGGGAACAAAGAATTCACAAGAAATTCATGAAATACCATTTTATGATCAAAAGTGACATATTACGTCAAAGCCATCATTGAGTCATTTACATATAAATATGTACTCAATATATGGACATATGTTGTATTTTGTTTAATTATTGAATATTCACATAACGAGATAAAATGTGGCGCAGCCATAATAATAATGAAATTTTATTTTTTTTATTTTGAAGAACAAACAGGATCTCTAGGGCTACCAAGACATTTTCTGGTGGATTTCAGGCAAATAAGTGCGTTGGCACAGGTGATCTAAATAACCACCAACCCGTTTTTGAAAACTGTTATACCCAGGGCCTCCAACTAATTGATATCCCATGATTATCTGACCGGAATCCACCTAAAGATGTGTGTACGTGATCTAAACTTCTAAAATTTATTTAATATTACACGTTTGTTTCTGTGTTTACATTTTAAGTATTTTGTGAAGATCCCAACGCGCCAACAATACCTTTTCGCTATTTCAACAAACCTAGGAAGCTTAGCATAATATAAAATCTCTAACTCATCGCAAAGGAATCATGTACCGGACTAAAATGGGTGAATGCATAATAATATAATAGACTAATAACACAATTTCAATAACGAACATGCATGCAAAATAAAACAAAATTTATTGTTTATCTAAATAACACACTGTTGCTGTCTTTGTCCTAGGATTAAGACACAGTCTTACAGTTAACATTGATTCAAAACACAACATTTTCTGTACGACTATGTCCAAATAATGAACTTGTTTTTTTTTCCTTTTTAAATTCCATCACTCACTAAAATGTCATAATAACAACTTTAAACTAAAAATAGTGACTAAAAAAAAAACAGATTTCTATAAAATTCAATTCTAAAAATTCCTTGCTCGGGGAAAAATACTATGCTATTGCAGTCACATCGACATCTGATGTGATAATGCTGCATGAGCTCTCGTTTCCAAATTTTGTATTTCATAACATCCTTCAATTATTCCAAATCTCTCCCTTATACGCAAAAATCAATAAGTGGAAATAATTTGCCTCCAACGTTCACAAATACACGTATATACACCCGATCAACAAAAAAACAACGATTTTCAGGGTAAAACCAGTGAGTGTCTGCCGGATGGCCTCCATGCTCCGTTCGAGCATTACGTGCTCAGGAATGTGGAAGAGAGTCGAAAATAAATATTTTAGACAACGAGGACCCCAAGTAAACAAGTATAATACATTATTAACAATCCTCTGGAAACGGTAGCGTAGACCATGGCGGCAGGTTCCTTTCCATATGCCGCCCTGTCGGAGTTTCCCTCATTTGTATGCGTCCGACACGGGAGCGAGTATGAACTTATGAACTAGTAGACCAGGGGTGTCAATGCAAACAGGGAGTTTGCAATGGGGCGGGCAATTTGAAAGCAAGTGGTTTCTTTGGCCATTCAGAGCTCTCCACCGACAATGTTTGTCTTCCGGTGGTTTTCCTTATCGACGTCTCTTATCTCTCGGTGACTGCTACAAAGGTAAGCGATTGTGTTTTTTTTGTTACAATGGACGGACGAAGGAAGATCATTATACGAATCCAGACGACGAATCAAAGAAGCAATTATCCTAATTAGAAATCACATACAGACATAGACCACACATTCAAGGGTGATGTAACCTTAGATAATGGTGGAGCTTTTTATTTCAGTAGCGCCAGGCGTAATGTGGTGGGAGTGATGCAAAAAGGAGGCTATGATGAAATTACATTTGAATGCTAATAGCTTATGTGGATGTGCATGTGTCGGAGCCTGTCCGGTTGAATTTGTAATAGCACGTTAGAGATAGGAAAGATTTTATTAAAGCCCTAGGACATTCTTTAGACTAGATACGTAATTGTACTAATTAGCTTAATTGGGGGAAGTTTAATCCCTGATATTAGATATGACACGGATTTGCGGATAGCGGGACTAATTTCTATATGAAATTTGATTTTGTGGTTTGGTAATGTAGACCGAGGCTAGTGTTTAGATACAAATATTATTTTAATGTGTAAAATGCACTTAACTTATTGGAATCTATTTGCCTGCTGGACGATTCTAATCGAATGGCCTGTAGTGGAACCGAATCATGGCATTCATTGGCCTTGGGAGCATGACGACTTCAAATGAGAAAACTTAAGACCTTCATTTCAATCGATAGGGAGTTGTAACATTTGGGACATCCATCTAAACGATTGCTAAGGTATATAGGTTGTTGCCAATATGACAACTTTATAAAAAACTCCCATAGACATAGCTATTTGGGTAGTCAAACTCACATATGACAACCCCATAAGCGCTAAAGTTGCACACCATCAAGGATGAGAACAATTGTAAAATAAGGTACTCTCCCTTAAGTTAATAACACGGTATTTGGGTGCTTCGGATGTTGTAAATTGGCTGACTCTATTTCAAATAAAACAATTAACACCGAGATTATCGATAGCCTAGAAATCATGGAGAATCGAGAGCTGTTGCCATGGATATATTTACATATATTCTGTGCAAGTAGTGGATGGCGTTTCCTCAGAAAGATTCTTAATAAACGATGGGATAACTCAAGGATCAATTTTTTCAACCAATAATCGTATTTTTATTAATTATTCTAATAGTGACACGACTATTACCGATATTCCTGCACACCAATATAGATGCGAACAAATCGGCTCCAAAAACTAATACCTACAAAAGATTTTATAATGGGATAGGGACAACCTAGTTCACTTCAACCTTAAGAAAACGCAGTATACAATATTTACAAGATAGAGCTGTTATGAAAATCGAAATGGCAAATACAGTCCTCAAATCAGAAAATCCATGCATCATGGCATATAACCGCTTCTCTCCAAATCAACAGCGTCAAAACTAAGTTAACTTTTCAGAGCAATAAGCTTTTTTACACAAGCCCAGCTTCTACTCTATAATGACCAGGTACAACCAGGTCTTAAAAATATTTCTCATGTTTGGAGTTAGCCTAAAGATAAAGCGGCAACCTTTGGCACAGCGTGATCTGTCTCTTTATTACAGATATTATATCGGAACTTCCAGAAGCGGGATTATCACCTATATTCAATCTCCACAGTTCAAGAGCAGAGTCAATAAACCTTTGCACAAATCATCTCAGAGCGCTTCTGGTGCGTTATAGGTTCGTCTTACCTGAGAATCGTTTCTAAAAACAAATTAAAATGTTTACGCTAGTAAAACTATTTCTATAAAACATATACTGGAGAAGTTAAAAGCGAGAGGACTTGGCTAGGCAGGGTGGGCCACGATAAAAGACTCATTTTTTTTTCTATTTCTTTCATTAACAGATACTCATTTAAACAGTGGTACTTAAAAGTTTAGAATTTAGAAACAATTAAAAATTATTTGGTGCAATACATAAAGCGCAAGCTTTATGACATCAAACCGTTAGCACTTGAATAAAATATTTGTAAATTAATTAATAAACTACAAATTTGAATATAAACGATAAATTTGCAATACTTTCGTCCTTATTAAAAATTAAAAAAAGGACACCTTCCCACGACTAAGAGTCATCAAGGTTGAAGTCATTTCTTAATAAAAAAAATCATGTACCGTTGTCGAATTATATCGCCAACAGCAGTAAATTAATTACATGCTGTAACATTGTTTACCGATAAAGTCGTACAATTTAATTAAAAACCAACAAGTCGCCCTATTTTTCAAATTAACTCCAAAGAGTTCTTCACATTCACCCAATTTCCGGGTTTTGTAATACAAATCAACGTATTGCTGTAAGTTGTACCCAAATAAGGGAAGAAAGGAGAAAGACAAAGGGGATAAACGCCTGGAACACTTCATAAGATATGCCAAATTACTTCAAAAAGAGCAACTAGTGCCAGGAAAAATAGTCCAAGTACTCAAGCGAAGATATACGCGGCACTCTGTCTCAATTCAAAGTTACAAAAGTGCCGTGCAACAAGACACTTGTAACCTTTTTTAATTAAGGATCCTTATTAAGATGCGAGATAAAAAAACGGCGTTAAGCTCAAGTGCGACCGACGAATCGTCGTAATCTCACCTACATGGGATGAATATTTGACAATATATATAGTTTGTAGGTACCTATTCGTTGCGTAGCAGATGTAATAAATTTCCGAAACATCCCTTGACAATATTGTAAAGGATTCCTGAGACGCTGCACAACACCCATGTGTGTGTTGGTATTTTCGAGCGACATCTTGCAAGTGGATGGGGCCGGGTGGGTGTTTGTGGCTGTGTTTAGCAACAAATTGTAGAAAATACGAATCGGAAACTGAAGAAGAAAATAAAATGGCCGACAAGTTGGTGAATGGCTTCACCAGTCTGGTCTTGCCACAAGTGAGTAGACCAATTCATTATCGATTTTCCATAAACTCACTTGCATCCGTCGCTATACGCGTTATGTGCGTATATTGGTCCTTTCTTGTGATTATTTCAACTTTTTTGTTCAACCTGAATAGCGATTGTTGGACTATATAATATGGTGAGAGGATGAAAAAATATCGTACATACATTTTTTTCACTTAAATGCCTCTCATTTATGCTGTACCAGAGGCCGTAATCCGACAAAACAATTTCATCAGTCCGTCATGTGTCCCCGAAAACTTCGATGATTGGATTACGGAAGTAGGTAGGAGCGTCGGCGACCAGATGGAGTGTAAACGCACAGCAATTCCAAAATAGATCAAAGTCCTAGCAAGTGCTGGGTAAACCGCAATTTAAAAGACTAAAGGATGTCGTTAATGCGTGAAGGAAGCCGATGGGCCAAACCACACAACACTGAACATAACGTGTTAAACGTAACCTCGTTTCTGTTTATTAATTTTTTTTTTAGCAAAAGGCAACGTTAACGTGATTGCGGATTGATTTTATTAATTATCCTGTTTGTATATGGTGTAACGCAGATGTATATAAGAAAGGACACACACGCGTGGTCGTAGCTTTCTAATGAACCTTCAAAATGCACTTCCGTCATCAAAATATAAATTAAAGACAAACAGTGATTTGCATTTCCCTCGACCTAGGTCCTTGTTTACTGTTAAGTCAAAACAAAGTAAACACTGTGTGCGCCTGATGTACGTTGTGTGAGTGATCACTATCAGTTTTGTGCAGGCGTTCTCTGCGCCTTTACTTATTCCTGGTGGGATTGGGCTGGCACGCTCATTTTGGACTTTTCAAAGCTCCCTCCGTACCACACAATTTAAAAGACGTGAGTCGCTACTATCGCTTCGTTGTCTATGCTGATGTCAGGCTTAAAATGATTAAGGAAAGCTGAGGCAGTGTGTGGGATTGTGATTTGATGATGACGACGTAGAAATTAATCTTCGGAGTTAAGCGTTCCATTTACGATGGCAGGGGGCGGTGTAGGTTTATTGTAGGGGAATTGTAAGTTCACTTCGTTCATGGGTGGGTGAAGGATTTTTAGCTGAATTTATGCTGTTGTTGGGGAATTAATTTAAAAATACAGATACTGTCAACCAATTTGCTTGCCGTGGGTTATGCGCAACATTTCCAGCTCAAAATAAATTTATTCACCAAATTAAGTGCTTAGGTAAGTACTTTTTTTCTTCAAGATATAAACTGGAAAGGAATTAAAAAACAAATAAATAAACTGGAGTAGGTACAAAATAAATTACAAAAAGAGATATACCGAAGGAAAGAAAGATGAAAATGTATGTGTGTATTTACAATTGTAATGGCTTTTGAGTTTCTTTCTTAGTGTTGAATTTCTCGCCTTGTAAAAGTCGAAAAGGTAGTAATGCACATAATTACACTTTATCTCGGAATATTTACGACAAAAATTGTAGATAGATATAAATAAAATTGAGTGAATAAATACATTTGGCTTTTTTTTGGAGCATAACCTATGATACTTTTTTATAAACTATTTATTACCGTACATTTGTTTTTCGTGTTTTGGGACTTACCTAAAAAGAGAAGAAACGAAAGAAAAACTTTATTATTATGCAAAAACTATCAGGAGAAAAAATATTAATAAATATTTATTAAACACTACTGAGACTCTGGCAACGTTGTAGATATGACCGCGCACTTATCCCCAATAACCCCCTTAGTAATGGAACACCGAAATATTTATTCCTATCGTTTTTCCATGATATTATAAAAATGTATCCTTCTTGCATGATAAGCAAACAATGGAACGAACTTCCAGAAGGTATATTTTAACCAATATAAAATCTACAACAAATTTAAAGCAAATTCAATAAACATAATATGCAAGTATCATTTCAAGGCGCTTCTGGAGTGTTTGATATAAAGGATCCGCCAAATAACATTTTTTTTTTGAAAATGCTATAAAAAAAACTACTGAATATTTTCTCAAATTTCATTTTTTATTTGAAAGTACAATCCTTCCGGTTAATAATGGAAAATAATTTCATTCAAATGGCTGCCTCGGCTGGCCATGCAGTAGCCTACACGCTCGGTACAATTTTTAAGCACATTATCGATTGTGTGCAGCTGTATTTCACCAATGGCTTCACGAATATTGTCCTTTAAAGCGTCAATTGTCTCTGGCTTGTCGGCGTAACACTTATCTTTTACGGCACCCCACAAATAATAGTCCAACGGTGTCAAATCGAGGTGGCCAAACGACATCAGCTCTGCGGCTGATAGTGCGATCTTCAAACACAGCTTCGGCTGTGTGGCACGTAGCGCCGTCCTGTTGAAAGCAAATGTTGCCAATATCCTCCTCTTCAATTTTTGTGAACAAAAATTCGTTCAACATGGCCCGATAACGATTATGCCTCTGGACCAAAATCCGCACCAAACAGTGACTCGTTTTGGGTGTATCGGCTTTTCAATGTATGCGTGCGGGTTTTCTGTGCCCCAAATGCGACAATTTTGCTTGTTTACATACCCGCCAAGATCAAAATTTTTGGCAAAATCGGCATCTTCTCTAAATCGATCGCAGGCCCACTTAGCGAAGCGAAAACGCATTGGATGGTCGGTTGGCTTTAACTCCTGAACCAATTGGACTTTGTATGGCGTCATACCAAGGTCTTTATGCAAAATTCGTCTCAATGATGTGTCCGAAATGTTAAATTGTTGAGAACGACGGTGAATTGATGTTGATGGCGCTTCACGCACACTTTCTGCCACAGCAGCAATATTCTCGGGTGTACGCACTGTTTTTGGCTTTTCACGCTTTGGTTTATCGATGAGGATGCCAGTTTCTTTCACTTTTTTCACAAGATAAGGAACATACGGAGCTGACGGTGCTTCTCTTCTTCCAAAATCCGTACGCAATTTTCGCACACATTCTGCAACATTACCATGATTTTCAAAGTAATGTCGCAATATTTCCCAGCGTTGTTCAATAGTATACACAACCATATTCGTTCAGCGGAAGGATAAAACAAATGTCAAATCAGAGCTAAGTGTTACCATTCACGAAATAAGCACTAGTTGAAAAAAAAAAAAAACGTTAGATGGCGGACCCGTTATGTTCGCTTCATCTGGATCTCTCATCGGCCGATAAAGCTTTTAATTATCTTAAAGGTATTATAAGATATATTATGAATGTTGAAAGATTACATCTAAACAATGTTAGCATCGAGAAGAGGTCAACGGAACACTTAACATCTTAAAACTCTACCGACTAAAATGTTAATTTTTTATTTACATGTTTTTTTTTTTACATTATATGTGCTGAATGAATATGTACTACGAATATACGTGACTGATATGTTAAATGGATAATTTAGTTTTCCTGTGCGTGTGCATACTTAAATCCTTTTTTTGTGTTTCTAGTTCGACCCAAGACGAGATTTCACGTAATACAGTTTAGGACTTTTCAAACTGGCAATATACACGGCCGGTTGAGCATAATTACTTCAGTACTAAAGTATTTAATCAATGGTTTCGAAAAAAAAATTGTCTACTAGAGATAATAGTATTTTTTAATGCTACAAAAAGGTCAAGAAAAATGTAAGACAATGGCAGCGGCAGATCTAATGAACGAAAACTTAAGAATTTAACACAGCTACCAATAATATGCTCATAGCCATTTTCTGTAACGAAATAGAATACACTAATATGTTAGTAAACCTCAGACCTAGGAGCTCTTATATATTCAAATTGCAACTGGACAAAATATAAATTATAAAACGTTGGGACTGTATGGGTTTTGGTTTTAAACGAAATTCTGGCCATGCTTAAACACAATAGATACAGGCGTACTCAGAAGACACTTATTTTGACAGGAAAATTCTTATCCTATCCAGACTCAGCGAGCAAATAAAAAATAACTTTACTGCAATATGGGCCAACAAGAGCGGACTTTCGCAAGAAGGAGAAACTATATAAATTAAAAATGTGAGGTTCACGAATTAGGAATATAAACAAGGGTATTGCTTAGGACCACAGGATTATGATAGTTAGTAAACTCATTAAAACTGATTGAAGCTCAGTTTCAGAAAAAAATGGTAGAAATGGTAAAAAATAGTTTTCAAAAACACTGTCCCTATAGAGTATTTAATTTTTATTTCTGTAGATCCACACCACTCTACCAAATAACTGCAATCTTTGTGTAGGATCAACTTTTAATGATTTCCTATCCCTTGCACCATGTTAATTGTCAAATAGTTATTTTTATTTCTATGTCAACACAAAATTCAGCCACATCTCACTCAAGGGACAAATAATTACAAAGTTTTCAGTTAATCACTGTTACTTCGCCTCATGTGAAGTTGGTCCAAATATAATCTTGGAAAAAATAAATACAATAAAAGTTTATTCTCTGGGTATTTGAGTAGAAGTTCGAACATGTTAACTAGCCACGCCGTTCTACCTTAGCCCCGAAATAATTGCGGATGGTTATGCGCCATGTGAGTGTTTTTAGTTGAAGAAAACATCCAAACTTAGACTCGCTATGAGATCAATATATATACGCAGCTGCAGCCGTGGTAACAAATTCCTTTAAACGGGTTGTATTCATTCTCAGAAAAATGCTCACATCCACTTGAAAATTGGTTACTTTTGCATTTTTAAGCATCGACAATAGCGGGTGTCATATACATATAAAGTAAATTGCTCTTCAAGAATGTCCTTGCGTGTGTTTTCCACGGCTAAGTTAATAGGCATAACGTCTGGGAAAGGTCTTTCGTGGATGGCTGCTGGAATATTTATTCTTTGTTTGATTATTTCTCGTTCTTCTTCGTTTTTGTGGGACACAAAAAAGAGAATTTATGGTGGGGTGCATTATAATGCCGTCGTTAAACATCAGAGATACCCTCACACAAATAGGACGCGATAGGTATTTTTTATGCGTTATGTCGGCCACCGTTGAAGAATGGCGCCACTCTATGGGATTGTTGTTTTCACCGTTTGTATTTAAAGTCATTCATGAGTTTAATTTGAATATCTCATGAGAGGTATCCGTGCATTAAAATTTAATTTAAGTTTTTTTTGTCGTCTGTTGTGTTTGGATGTTTATACGTTTGTATAGGTTTTATTAATATTGTTAAGGTAAATATATTTATTCGGCTGCAATTTGACCTTTTTTTAAGTGGATCCCATTAAAAAAATATATAGCAGAGCTACTTTATAGCCGAAGTAACTTTTTCGTATAGGTAGGAGGAATTTTTAATCAAAGAGGGTCATGATTCGCAAATGCATGTTTACATTGACAGCAAGGCATTTACCTTTAGATTGTGCTAGTTAAATGAAGACTTGTTGCAAAAACACCTAATAGCTGGTTAATCCTAAAAATTGGAAGCGCATATTTATTGTTATAAAAAAAAAAAGAAATTCTCACTGTAAAAGTGATTGACATGGAAATTATTTTACAACAGGGGTTTTGAAAAGTTTCTTCCTAATATAAAATAATATTTTAATATTTGATTTTTAAATAATTTGTAATCTGTAATAATATGAAATCTGGAATCTGCGTATGTGGTGGATTTAAATTTACGTAACTCAATTTTAATGGTACCTTTTTTCGAGAAAATCCATATAACGGATTTTGTCATATAGGCCATATAAAGAAAATTGTTAATTTCGCGCAAACTTTTATGTCAAATTGAATGAAAATGAAATTAAATATATATACTACTATTACAGCTTGAAGCAATTCCACATATTATCATCACTAAACGGAATTTTCAGTTTTGGCTAATAACGGAAAATCATTATTATTCACATAGACACCGATTCCTTCAAATTTCAGAGTAAACGTTCGTATAAACACGTTTCGACATTATTTATATCATTTTAGCATCAATAATCAAAATGCGTACTTACTATTTGATCTAATGCCCAACTCGCTATGAAAGAGAAAGTTGCGTGCGACCCAGTCGTGCACCCACCACTCGTTTTCTTTTATAATGTCTGTCTTAGTGGATTAAATTTTTTTTAAATTCAATAATAGTGTTCAGTGATAAAGATCATATCTGTCTTTAGAAGTATGTAAGCAGAACAAATTATTGCCTTTGAAGCGTAAGCTTCAATTTGTCGTTCCAATAGGTGAACCTAAAAAGGTAGGTTCTATGGATTGAACATATCGAACGTAAAATAATATAAAGGCACAGACATGAATTGTTTTTAGATTTAATAATTGTTAAAAAAATCTATTCACATGAACTTTCAAGAACCATACATGATTACAAATTAGTTTCATATGTAAGTCTGTTTATAGGTCACATAGGTGTATATTAGTTTTGATACATAGTTTGTAACATACAGAAATAATTAAGCTAGATATGCCTTACAGTATATGGATCGACTCTGAATCGCTAGCTGAGTCGATTTAGCCATGTCTGTCTTACCGTCCGTCCTTCCCACTGTACCTAACCGTTCCTTAAACAGCCTTATATTTTGAGCTAGAATAATGAAACTTGTAAACAAAATACAAAATTTGCCAACTGCAATTCCGAGTTTTTAGAAAAACATTATTTTTGGTCAAAAGGTTAAGAATTTTGAAAAAGTGTCTGAGCATGGTATTTGGACAATTTTAATATCTAATTTTCACCCATATAAGGATTTTGACTTTTTTGGGGATGGTTTCTGCCAAAAAAGTGTTATCGGTAAAATTTCAAGGAAATTTAAAAAAGCATTGGTAAACGTAATATGAGCATTTTTTGATTTACAATAGAAAAACGTTGTTTTGTTGTGGAACCATAAAAGAGTTTGACAAACTGTCTTAACAATATGTTTTGACAATGCCATTTCTATTTCATCCCCATATAGATTTATGTGATGCCCACGTTTTGGAATATTAGTTTTAATGGTGGAATGAGATGGGATTGGTTATTAAACGATCCACACAGCGGGTTGTAGCCTTCCAAAATGTTTTTTTTTACTAACATGGAACGTATTGATAATCCGCAAAACAACTTTTAAATTCAGAAATCAAATTAATCAAAATATTTGAAAAAATCTGCGAATTTATCTGGATCTCATGAATTATAGGGAAATGTTTAAGTTGATTTGACATAAAAATTGTTTAAACAGGAACGGAACAACAATCCAACAATCCAAATGAATCAATGAATCATTGAAAATTGGTGTCCATAATATGCCTAGAACAGAAAATGCAATTAAGAAATATTTAAGCAAAACTAATTATGTAAAATAGTTACAAATGGCAATGGTATCTAATTTCATGCAATTAGTTTGCGAGAAATTGACTTTTCTTTTATAGCCTAAATAAATAGTCCGTTATTCAAATTTCCTTGAAAAAACCGCGTATGCAGATTTGGTAACCGTTTTTATAAAAACACGCCCCAACAATTTATGCGTGGGTTCAAATAATCTGTAGACGAAATGTTTATATTAACATTATCCATGTTTTTGCATCGAACGTTTTTTTTTTAAAACACCGACAAAAAGTGGGCGTGGCAAACCAACTTCCTGTTGGCGAAATACAATGTAATAAAATATAATATATACAAAAGTATTTGTTCAATCATTTTTAATGTGAAAGCGTTTCTTTGATCAATATTTTCTTATTAAGGCCTTCATTCTGATTCTACCTTGGCGTTTTGTAAAATTTCACATTCTGCACAAGTGCCCGGATATCCTGGCCAACATGTATTTTCACCATGCCCATGTCGGTAATATTAACTCAGACTGAATATTCGATGAAATTTTACATCACCGTGGAATATTTATTTCGACTGATATACATATATCAACTTAAATTTACGTCTTCTCCTGATTTTGCGGCATTCTTTGCCTTTACTTTGAAATATTAAAACCGCCAGTTCAAGCCACCTTTTCGCAGTGTAATGAAATCGGTTCATGTCTTTTGTGTTTCGAAAAGAATAATAAAAGTTTAATGATGCGGGGCTGTGAGCATTAATTATGAATGAATTTGTTTGTGCACAAAACCACCCAAAAACTCAGAGGCATATGGGAGTGACATATATTACAATCCTGTTAACCACTACAGTTTAATAAATGCCAACTAGGATGACAGAAGCAATCGTAATAAAAACAATTATCTGCCTAACTTTGTAGTATCAATGCTCCTTTACTGGAATCTGCCCTAAAAACCTAATTCAATCCATTCCCATTGGATGGGGTATAATGTGATCCCGTGCGAATAGGTGCGGCCTGTAGCTAGCACCGTATGAAGCGCATAACTCGCCCTCAGCCAGATTTACACCATATACATATAGGATGGGGAGTTGGTAGCATACCTAATAAACGGAAATAACTTGACTAATAGAACAGATGTGGATACTAATAGGTGAAGCCATTTCATGGAATTCAAAAGTTTGGTTACCCGAAAAATGTTTGTATTTGCACGTGAACTAATGGTTTCGGGAAGTTTATATTTTCAACTTGAGAGCTTTCAGGGGCGATTTTTTATTAAATAGTTGATTAAAAAAGAAATTTGTTTGAATGTGTTTATTCTTTAAATGGAAGAGAATTGCAAGGTTAAGGCCCTGAATTCAATTCATGTAAACTGAAGTTTACGTAAACAACAAATGCAGCCGTTTATTGGTATATAAGTAAAATGAATAAAGTTGTTGGTTATAAGTGGTATTCAGAAATCCAAGTGATATAAATTTAGGGCAATACACACAAATGAAAAATTATGTACACTGAAAGTAACGTTTCTAGGTCAAGGTAAGCCTTCATATTATACTCAGCGATGGTCATATTTGCCCTCATGCAATGGAACTGCATCGGCGGTAAAAAACGATTTAATCAGAATCATGCTTCTCTACGCATGTGGAAGTACAATTATGAAGAATGGATTTACTCATCACAGAGCAATCAACAAATAGAATGGCAGATACTTACATTGTAAAAAAAAATGTTCCCTTGAATTGCAGGTTTCTAGGAATGTTAGTAAGCAGTTTACATCAAATTCATTAAAATCTACTCCTTTCTCTCTGCTTCAATTTGTTTTATTATTTCTGAATCAACTTGTACTGTAAGTACGCTAACAAGTATCGCTGTAGTGTAGTCGAAAACAAAAAAGCTGCCGCTATAAAATATAAAAATGCTGGCAACACTGGCAAAATGAATATATTAAGAAATGTTGAACGTATTTTGTATAATGACCACGTTATAGCAAACTTAACACAGCCTTAATTAACACAAACGTAGGAATGCCGAGAGAAAAATCAAATCGACTGCCTACATTTTACTTACACAAATGAGTCTTCGTCTTAGGATCCGAAACTGGCTATCAAATAAATGGATATTTTGTTTTTTTTTTTTTTTTCAATTTGAAGAGTATTTAACTAAAGATGTTCGTGTTAATTGGCATAAACATTAAACTATAATGAATTATACAACAAAAATATTTTTTTTTATTTAATTTGCTAAAATATCACTCTGTTATTTCAGTGATCATTGAATCATTCCATCAATAACACATCATTTCCATACCATTTAACACCAACATTCTTGGTTAATTTCTTTTAAAATTCAGCAGCTACATTTTAAATGATGTGTAACACCCAACGCGTCACAATTGTTTTAAAATGGTAAAATTTCGAAAAGCGAAATGGAATTGTGGGATTTAGTTAGTGAAGATTTTAAATTTTCTGAATTTTTATTTTTCGAGATTTTGGTGTTGAGATTTTGTTTTAGATGTAGATGTAGGTATAATCATTGGGCACAATATGCTCAGTTAATACACTAAGAAAGTGAATAAGAAATGACGAAGACAGCATCGACAGCATTTCTTATATCGGGTTTCTGTAACAAAAGGTTTATTACCCTAGGATAATACTGCATGCAGAACTAGTCACTGGTACGAAAGTATATTCGTGTCAAAAAACGTTTACGATCGTCCAATTTAAATCCAGAAAATAACTTCTCCACATGGAATCTGGTCTTTAAACATTTCCAGAAAATCATCATTAGATATATTGAGGTTTGGCTTTGTCAATAAGGTTTGGTAATCGTCCGGTCGAATGACACCTCGCTTATGCGATTTAACGCCATTTACTTGTCATGGACTCACGAAAATTCGTTGATTTATGCTTTTGCTTTTTCGGTAACAAAAATAGTTATTGATTTGTTTAGCCTTTGACATTGTTTGGTATTTAAGCCCTGATCTTACTTGTAGCATATATATATATATATATATATATATATATATATATATATATATATATATATATATAAATGTAACGGGTGATTTCTTAAGAGGTTTAGAACTTTTTTTTAAAAAAAAACACAAAAAATTCGAAAAAATGATAGTTTGAACCTTGCAATTTAATGTTTAAAGATAATTTCATGCAAATGTTGACCGCGGCTGCGTCTCAGGTAGCCCATCCGCTGAGTCCAATTTTGGCATACTCTTTCACACATATCGGCCGGTATCTCACGAATGAATGCATGGATGTTGGCTTCCAGTGCGTCAATCGAAGCGGGCTTGTCCCTATAGACATTAGCCTTGACATACCCCCACAAAAAATAATCTAATGGTGTCAAATCGCACGATCTAGGCGGCCAATTGACCGGCCCGAAACGTGAAATTAACTGTTCACCAAACTCGCCTCGCAATTGCGCCATTGTTTCGCGTGCTGTGTGGCACCGTCTTGTTGAAACCACATATCATGCAAGTCAAGAACTTCCATTTCTGGCAAAAAAAAAGTTTGTTATCATCGCTCGGTAGCGTTCACCATTGACAGTAACGCTGCGATTCGCATCATCTTTGAAGAAATATGGCCCAATAATGCCGCCGGCCCATAAACCGCACCAAACAGTGGCTTTTTCGGGATGCATTGGTAGCTGTTGCAATGCTTCTGGCTGATCTTCACTCCAAATGCGGCAATTTTGCTTATTTACGTACCCATTCAACCAAAAATGAGCCTCATCGCTGAACACAATTTTTCGATAAAAAAGCGGATCCTCGGCCAGCTTTCCAAGAGCCCATTCACCAAAAATTCGGCGTTGTGGTAGGTCGGCTGGCTTTAGTTCTTGCACCAGCTGTATCTTAAAAGGCTTTACGCCCAAATCCTTCCGCAAAATTTTCCACGTAGTGCTGTAACAAAGGCCTAACTGCTGGGAACGGCGCCGAATCGACATTTCGCGGTCTTCTGTCACACTAGCTGATACGGCCGCAATATTTTCTTCACTACGCACAGTACGTAAACGTGTTGGTGGTTTAATGTCCAACAAAGTAAATTTGGTGCGAAATTTGGTCACAATCTTCCGAATAGACTGCTCAGAAGGTCGAGAATGCCGATCATAAAATGGAAGCAGCGCGCGATGAACATTTCGAACCGAGCACGAATTTTGATAGTAAAATTCAATAATTTGCAAGCGTTGTTCATTTGTAAGACGATCCATGGTTAAATTGCAAACCAAACTGAAGCTGTTTGACAGTGACACAAGGTACTAAACACACGTCAGCTGTCAAAACCAGTGTTGCCAAAACCAAACCAGCTAAAAAATCAGCCGTTAGTTGGCATAGTTAACTCTGCGATGTTGATATTAGAGGGCACACATTTTTGCCATTTTAGGTCTCCACCAACTATGACGCCTAGAAATTGGATAGATATAGATATAGATTATTTTTTCTTTATTTTGCTTTGTGGAACAGTGGACTTGTTATTTCTTTAGGAAGCTTTGTACTATAATTATAGCTTACGTTCATGTCTTGCTAATGTCAAATGAAAGACCAATTTCATTGCATCGTGAAAAAAACATCAATCATGATCCTCGCGAGAAAATTGATACTGATATATGATCGAGGGTAGATCTAACTAAGCTAAATATTTGTATGATAGGGTTTCAACAAGTTTTTGTATTTGACTCTTTGGAAAAACAGTAACGGCTAAGCTAGAACGTTGATGTTATTAACGTTTATGTTAGTAAACTCGAATTATAAACACGGAGAATAATGAAAATTAAATGGACACCTACACAGAAGGACGAAATTAAAAGGCCCCGCGAAACAGCCAATGTTCACAACAGAAATACCTTTTACCTTTACGAGAAAATCAAACAAAAAAATTAATAGCCCTCAATCTCATCTGTCTTTATTCATTCTGAAACAAATCCGTCGTCATATTGACACACTACGTATGTATCCAACAAGTTACCTTAATTCGTTCGTATTAAGTTCGTAAAAATCATTCAGTTTTCAAATCACGCACCATATGCAATCGTTTTCTTTCGCAACGTGCAGAATATACACTAAGCCAAACCCAAAAGTTCCTTAAATCGACATCAGAATGTTGGCCAGTTTATTAAGGCTAACATTGACTATCGACAGACCTGGAGAAATCAAATACTCCACATTCCATCAATTCCCACACCCTTTTATTGAGAAATAGTATTCGCTGATGGTTTCAATGCAGCCATTTCTCCGTCGTAGTCTGAATTTTAATCGGCTTTTGCTTGGCATGTACCCTCAAGCATCAATGCGAACTTCTACAGAATACTTAAAACTTCACCTGGAATTTCTAAACAGGGATTTGAGTGTGAATCAAAATGAGAGAGTAAATTACAGAAGTGTATCCTTCCACAAAGACCTTGATGTGCGTGCGGCGCAACCACAATCCCCCTTCAGAAGAAGAAAATGACTTTTAAGTTAAATGCAAAACTTTTCGGGAGGTAAATTTGGTTTAAAATTCTGATTGAAATTTCAATTAAAAAGAGCCCATTATTGGCTTATTGTAGTATGGGTACAACATCCGCTTGGCAAAGGAATAATCAATGCAAAGTACTTGCATCGTTCAATACAAGTTGCTTGGGGATAATGCTCTCATATTTTATGCCTGAAGTAGAGAGAATTCGATAATGATGAAACAAAGAGCTTGTCAAAGTGCAATGCAAGGACAGTCTCAATAACTTCATAAGCTTAATGGCAAACGTTCATAATTAAAAACGGTTACAGGGAAGATTAGACATGGATGCACTATGTTTTTATTATATATGTGATTGAGAACTAGCCTTCCTAAGTAAGTGGAGTACATTTTTTTATATATTTCGCCATATATTTAGAAGAACATTTATTTCAGAATAAACAAAAAAAAAATTGTGGTATAAAGTTTAAGTGGCAAATTTTAAAACCTTTTTTTAAGACCATTAACAACATACAAATCCGATATTATACAGAACTTCGGAGATGTTTAAACTCTAATAATATACTCCAGTATTACAGGTTTCAGGACCTTGATGGCACCCAATATAATGAAAGTTTGTCAGAATGATATTTTCCTGATATTTTTTTTTATTTATTTAGCTTAATAAAAATTACCGGAGCAGGTATTGGACAAAAAGGATTAGATATTTATTTTTCATTGGATTTTTCAGTGGGTCATATACTTAGTTTGGAGCTAAGTCCGCAGTCGTTCACGACTAGGAATAGTTTTTAGGTATGCGTTAACTACTTTTCATTATATTTTCCGTTCTTCATAAGAATTTAAATTCCATCATTACATTTTCGTAATTTCTAAATACCCTATTGTCGTGAGGGAAGAGTGTCTTTAATACACTTCCTCTGGCATTGACTTAAAATGTGTACCCAGACGGGTAAGGGGTTTCTGAGAGGGTTTCGACCCATGCTTTAAGTTTTGTAACACCAGCCAGACTCGTAGAACGGTAATTCAGAATTCTCGAAAAACTATTTAAGTCACGAACAAATCATTCGATAAGATTTACAAAAGGTGAGGCATTTTTGTGTGACGACATTGGCATTAGAGAAGAAAATTTGTCAGATAATCGCGAGACATTCAAAGTCGATCAAAGTATAACAACACCAACTCGTTTTAATGTAAATATAAAGAAGCAGTAATCAAAATGAACACCATGTTTATGCTGTCAAAAAGAAAGGACATTCATCATCGACGAATTGACTACTACTCCTGGCTATGAAGGCAATTTAGTAAAAAAATGCAAATCTTTTGTCGTTTCGAGCGACGTACATTCAGTTTCACAGGAGAAAGAGAATTCCGACTATACTTGGCAATGTTCAATATTTTCTAAGCCACTCGTGATTAAGGCTAACATATTGCCGTTCTACTTGGTAGCCTTGCCTGCGCATTAGGAGTTTCATTACCCGTTACCAGCGAACCACCAGAGTTTACAAGCTTAGATTTAATTTCGACAGCAGAAATTTATTAAATTGTAACCCGACTTTCGACGGCAATGATAATATCATCGCACATTATATTCTCCTCCTGAGGCCATATTCCGCAAGCGTGAGTTTTCTGGCTGTGTAGTGTACACAATTCACAAAACTCACGTTCACTACCTGTGTACACCCATAGCAGTGTGTACGATTCCGCAAAATGCTGTGAGTTTGAATGTGCTAAATGAATAATTTTTGTCAGCAGAGTGAACAATATTTTCGGTTCGCCCTTTTTATCACGCTGCATGTATTGAAAAGCCGAAAAAAGAGTGAATAATGTTTTGAGCCAGTGTACACGACAACTGTTAAAACGATTGTTGGGTCAAGTATGAGAGAATTTGGGCAAAATACACAATAATATTCATTTTGATTGTAACATTTTAAAAATAATGTCGAAATTGGATTATACTGATGATTATTTCGTTGTCAATGGGAATAATAACGATTATCTGTTATTGGCCAAAACTGAAAATTCCGTTAAGGGATAGCTAATCTGAAGCACAATAAATAATTTCGGATATCGAGCTTATAGCTAATCTCAGCAAATGCTCCAGAGTGCCTGAGAGTTCTTAAATACTACTTAGAAATTCAACGTAGTAGAAAAAGACCTCACATTGAGTGAAACACTTGGACTCCGCAACTAGAAACAGTAAGATAGCAATCGGGATTATCGAAACGAGTATATTGGTTGAGGCCCATGTTCACCCCATATAAGAAGAAGATTTCACTGAAAGATGCAAGACAGTAAAAAAACACATTGTTTATTAATTATCACTCTCAAAAGACAGAAGCTCAAACGAGCTTGCGTTTATAATTAACATTACTGCAGCCAGATTAATCGAGGAAACATAGCTTCAACAGCAGGTGGTTTCTCGTTATTCATAGGAAATCTGGGAATAGTACCTTCCATTAATTATGATGCTTCCTTAATTCTCGTCTCTGTCTCGGGAGACCAAGGCACCTAGACAATATTTCACAGCATAGATCATTGCTGGCAGCATGGGTTCCAAATAAACGACCAGAAAAAAAGCTACGTTCCAAAGACGATTTATACGAATTTTAATGTAACGAAATTAATGACATTTTTTGGAAGCAGTGTCATCCTTTTGGTAAATTATCTATCATCAGCATAATTCCCCTATGGCTGCCATCTTCACCTTTCCCCTGGTAGATTCTATACTAAATGTGAACACACTTCTGCTTGTGCCATCTGTGCGAGTGTAGTGGATACAATTAATCTCTTTCTAACTGCACAGAGACAAAGCCAAACAAGCGGACAGAATGTGGTCATTTTCATCAATTTGCCCGCCTCATTGGTAAGACTTCGACCACCCCCACCACCCTGTGAAAGGAGAAAAGCAATTTTGAAGCGTCCTCTGTTTGTTTGTGTTAGGTATTTGGCTGGTAAGTTAGCAGGTTCGTTAACAAAGGATAGTAACTGTGATGAGAGGAGCACAAAAGGTGGCTGATTATTAAAATTGCCAAGGATCCTTTTGTGACATGGTTTTGCTTCGTACGATAGTCAAAATTAATTTCCTTTTGATGTGTTCTATGAAATTAAGTCTTCTAGTTAAGTACATTGTCATTAAATTTCATCCAGCTGAGAATTGTTGTTAGTTTCGTCCTTGGAAACATCTGGTAAGCATGTTGAAGTTGATCAACTAGGATGGGATAATTAAAAAGAATTGTTAGATCTCAATTTTAAGGGGTAGGCGATGGAATCTTTGGGAATTGTCAAAGACTTTTTGTGGTGTATGTTGTGACACGTACAATCGTGTATACATGTATATTGCCAACTGAAGAATTTATTGATTTTACGTGAGGTTAACCATATACCTAGGGAACAATCAACACATCATAGCAACATAATCGCACGCTGTTTGACGGTTTATTGAAATGGTGGTGGAGCTTATTTCACAGTGTTAACATAGAGATAAGGTACCTTTTTAAAAATTTAAAGTAAAACTCTAAACGATTACGATGAATATGAAGCTTAAAGTCTTATTTTAGAATTACATGCGATCTTATTATCAGATACCGTAAGGAGTCCATGGTGGTAGCGATTATTTTAGGACAATGCTGCATGACTGGGCTCAACCCACAACACTAACTATGGCAGCCAAAAGGATGTGGGGAAGAAAGTCAAGTTAAGAAATCAAACACTGTGAATAGCTTTCTTCGACAGTTCTGATTTCATTCTTATATGCCACTGGATGGATTTTGTAATATCTTCTATCAATTATATGACTAACTGCTTAGTATATAAATCAATTTCACAATATTACATGCAGTGCCCACAAATGGACCTAAATTAAAAGACAAAAAAAAAATGATTTGGTTGATAACACATACACTTATTTGTTGCTTTCTCCTTCGACATTTGCAAAAATGCAAGGTTTGACATAAAACCTTATACCTTATTTTGGGAATCTATTTATAAACTTTAATTATATAGTATGTCTCATTTAATTTGGGTATTTTTTCCTTTTTTCCTCTAGACCAAAGATTTACGCGGAAAGACAATAAACCATATCTGGTCTATTGGCAAACCGTTGACATCCCCTATAAGCTTATTTGACATAACAATATTCAAATGTATCCAATTGACGAGCTTAAATAGAACATCTTTAAAACGGTGTGTAATGGGACAGTTTGTTTTCGTCATCTAATATTTACTTTCACGTGTCTACTACTGGATAAACACATTACAAATGAGTAGGGGAGTATAATTGTCCATAAAGTGCTTGTAATCACTTTTTTTTTAGAAGTGTATGTTTATTATTATCTACGTAAATATAACAAAAACAAAACGTCCAATTGCTAATGACGTGCCCTAATTCAAATGTAATTTCTCTATAGCACATTTCAAGTGTCGTCTGTCACCTTCAAACAGCCAAATGCAGACATATACACATTCCCCCAGAAACTACAACTACTTATTAAGGATTATGTGTACAACAATAAAACATGTAACTAAATAAATGATGCGCTCGTCATTTGTTTGGTTTCGTTTTTCCTCATCCTTGACAAGGAGTGCCGTCACATAGAATTGCCGGCAAATACAAAAGTCGGCCCATCAGACAAAACTATAGAAGCGTAAAGGATGCGAGATTTTTTCTTTGGTAACATGAAGCGCAATTATTAGAAAATCTCATTTGTCTGGACCAAATCGTCCTTTCATTTGTCTCTGCAAAAGAACACGGCGATGATTAAAGGAAAACAAAAAAACTCTTCCACATTCGAGTACATATGTACGTAGAGTATGTTTGTCCATGTGTGTGAGGAAGTGAGTTTACGTTCTTAATTACACGTCTATCGTAGTGCTATATCGCATATGTTACTGAATTTTATTATACACATTTATAACGACGTGGCTTTATGTACAAATCAATGTAGGATTTTGTTCTGTTTGCGCACACTTTAAAAAATTTATCGGTTCAAAGGAGACGATGTTAATGGATTGTAAAAGAACCGTTGGTGCCTTGCTGCTGTCACAGTGTATACTTACTGGTACATGGTATTTTGACGTAGCAACAAAAGCCACGCTAAAGTTAACAAGCTAACAGCGGTGGCAACAGGAGTCAACTGGAAAACTTTGACATTTTAAAGAGGCAGACATACGAACCCTATTCTATGTACATATTATATTGTCGACATGTGTCTGCATAATGGATATGGAAATATGAGGCACGTGGTAAAGGAAAGTCGACGTGTAGCTTCACTACAAAAATATTACCAGTCGGCAGAAATTCTTTGATGCAATGAAGAGGAACAACATGGTAAGGACAATGTTTGAACGTCCGACATTATCACTACTAGAAAGGACCACTTTACTCTATTTTATTATATGCTATGGGCTTTATTTTAAATTTTATATATTTTCATTCAATTTTGTTTTGTTAAATAATATTTCAATTGCAACAAATTTTGTGTAGGTTCTACTACCACTACTACACATCGACGGGGTAGATATATATAAGTATCTAAAAGAAAGAGAAAGAGAAGCCTCTTTCTTTGTTAATTCCAAAATTACAACTGAACTAAAACTATTCTTACGGGTGTTTTTTTTTTAGAGGTATAGAACTTCCAATTGAAATAAAACACAAGAAAATCGTCTTAATGTCCATCAATTTCGCTTTTTTGGAAGGATAATTTAATGCCATTAATGTTTAAATATGATTTCGGGCATGTGGCCGCTGCGGCTGGTTCGAATAAAGCCAAGTCTAGAGGTCCAATTTTCAACCACTTTTTTTAAGCATTTGGGGCCGTCGTCGGCAATAACGCCACGAATGTAGGCTTCCAAGTCCCTTAACGTTTCTGGTTTGTTGTCGTAGACGAGCGACTTCACATATCCCCAAAGAAAATAATCTAAGGGTGTCAAATCACACGATCTTAGTGGCCAATTGACAGCTCCATTCCGCGAAATTATGCGCTCATCGAATGTTTCCTTCAATAAATCGATTGAGATGTGGCATGTAGCGTCTTGTTGGAACAACATCTCATCCACTTTCATGCCATCCAATTCGGGAACAAAATAGTCGGTTATCATGGCTCTATACCGGTCTTCATTAATGGTAACTGACTTTCCAGCATTATTTCGGAAGAACTATATTCTAATGACTCCACCAACCCATAGAGCACACCAAACAGTCAGTTTTTGTGGATGTAATGGTGTCTCAAGGGTCTCATGTGGATTCTCTTCACTCCAAATGCGGCAATTTTGCCTGTTGGCGTATCCATTAAAAAATGAGCCTCATCACTGAACAAAATGTTGCACTGAAAATCAGCATCGAGATCAATCTCATTTTCGGCCCATACACCAACATCACGATGCATGGTCTCGCGGCTTTAATTCTTGCACAAGCTGGATCTTGTAAGGTCGTTAGCTACGTACGATCTTTGCGCAAAATCTTCCATAAAGTTGATGGACAAAGATCCAATTGCTGTGCACGGTGGCAAATCGATTTATTCGGGTCCTCTTCAACACTTTGCTCATTCGGTGCGCACTATTCGACGTCTCTGCGGATGCGTATTATCACATAGAGTAAACGTAGTGCGAAAACGACCCACTGTTAACCGAATTAATTGCTCTGATGGACGATTATGTCGACCATAAAATGGACGGAGCTTGCGATAAACTTCGCGAACTGAACCATTATTTTCGAAATAAATTTGCACGATTTGCAAGTGTTGTTGATTTGTCAACCTGTTCATGATAAAATGGCAAACCAAACTGAACATAAATGACATTAGAGGTGCCCGATCTGACCACAAAATGTCAGTTTTATCTCTATTCGAAAAACCAACCTCTAAAAAAAACACCCGTTATATATACGAATTCTTAATTCGAAATGTTTTTCTTTAATGTGCATTGTGCATGTCCAATCGTGACCCGTACAGTCATTAGTGTTCTTACCAAGAGAAAGATACATATTGTTTTCGTAAAAATGTTCGACCTCGAAATGTTGGTTGATTCTAACATTACGATGATAGGGGAACACAAAAAAATATGCGAACAACTCTTCATTTTTTGTTGCTAACTATCGATTTTATTAACAGTGCCTCCATTTTGATTACACAAAACGTCAATTTTCTCGGAAATGGCTCTTTCGATTTTGATTAAACATAACATTTACTATAAATACAGTAGTTCCAACAAAACTGCATACTCAGTTTTTGTCCATATATCGGACTTTAAAATTTAGGAAATAAAGTAAAATTTCCAACAATCTATCTTTTCGAATTGAGTAAAATTTAATATTTTTTTTTTTTAGCTTATAGCTTATTGGTTAATAACGGAAAATAACGGAAATAACGGAAAATAATTAGCTTATAGCTTATTAGCTTGGCCAATAACGGAAAATAATTAAAGTTCACATGGACATTAAGAAAGTTTCTTACGACCCAGTCGTCCACCCACCACTCATTTTATATCGTTTTCGACTTTTTATGATCAGCGGTGATTAATTTTAACGTTCATTTTCGTTTGGAGTATGTGGATGTGCATATTTTATTATAGACAACAAATAAATGCAACAGTGTCTATTGGAGTGGTATTGTTCATTTGTGGGTCGATGTCTTATATTTAGATTTTGTTTATATTTGTTCAGCCATGAATAGAGACGCGGTAGCTGTCATCGACATCAAAGATCGCACAATTTTACAGCACTAGAATACTCTGAGCCACATGCGAAAATGCAAATAAACAATGGTTAGTGATATCACATTTAAAAAAAAAACAATGGAAAAATGTAAGGTCCCAAATAAACATTTAAGAAAATTATGGAAATATGTCGTTTTATTTTAGAAACACCATGGGGTGACACTCTATAGTGTTTCTGTGAAAAGTGAATATAATATAGAACATGGTATTTTCAGGTCCACATAAAAAGTCGTTTGGCTGGCAAAGCAAGTTAAATACTAAACTTAAGTGCTTATCTTTGGGTTTGCGAAATTTTTAAATTGGGGAAATGGAAATGCTGTTCCATTATACTAGATGACAAGTAACTTTTCATTTTTGTGCTACAGTAAAAGAATCCTAGATTTTATTCGTTCTTTCCTGATAGTGGTCGTACTTGTACATAGTCGGTACTTATACCAATCACTAAACCAGAACCAAGTTGTAAGGAGATTTTGAATGCTTACCCAAACTCAGTCTTACACAAAATACATACACAAAATACATACCACCGACCGAACTTGAGTTCTCTATTACATAGAATAGTGGACACAATTTAGCGATAAACCTAAGCACACATTATAATGTCAGTAAGATAGAACTTTTCATAAATTCATGAATAGCCGATTTAGTATTTCAAAAATGATTTATTTGATAGCCTACCTATAAACAAATAACAATGACATCCGCAGGGTAAGGCATTGTCAATTCAAGTATAATATAACATGACAATTCAGGAAATTGAACAAGTTATCGTGTGTTATAATCTTGCAGGGACCAAGCATCATTGACACCTGCTTCAAAAAAAAAGTATCTCCAACACACCCTTATTTGTGCTAAGAAATCCCATTTATGTGTGAAATAAACAAAAAAGGATTTCATGTCCACTCCATACCCAAAGGGGTCAGGACTTCAATCGGATTGCAAAACTGTTGAATAAATAGTTTTTCGTCTATGTTACTAGAATATTTCCACATGCCACCCCCATCAACTGAGTGAAAAATCAGACCGGAATGATTTGTTTTCCAAATCCAATCAGATTTCAATTTTGGCCCCTATACCCATTGAAGGGAATACATGGATCATTAATCAATCAAACACCCCATAGCTGTAGTGAGAATTGAGATAGGTACGAGCAAAAAACTATAGATTTGAACATGAGATCAAGGCTATAATATGGGCAGGGTTTTTATTTCATTGATTGACACGCAATTCAAACGTGTACAACTGAGTGCTTGCACAACATGAGATACATAACGGAAAGAGTACTTCAGATTTGTAGTAAATAGTTGTTGGTCGTATCCTGTTGCACAGAGTGAGAATGAGTCAGTTAAGACGTTCTGCAGCATTTGTCGAACTAAGTCAAATTTCAAAAGAAATTCGATTTTACACCTATCTGTACGCAAAGTGGATGAGGAATGACTAATAAATTAAGTACCGGATTCCAATATTCACAGATGCGATTCCCGAACTTGAGATCAAGGTATTATATACCAAACATGTGAAGAAACAAATTCGAGAATTCAGCGCACAATTTTAAAAACAAAGTTAGATATTACTTGTATTTGACAGGGCTTTGCATTCATCTTTTATTACAGACCGCGTTACTTAGAAAAATAAATTTATTTAAATTGGATATGCCTTGATCTAATAACACGCTTGTCTTATAATGCTTAAAATCTTATTCATAACGATTTCGTTTCCCAGTGATCGGATGCTTTTTACGTATTTGTAGCAAGTACATCCAGGTGAACTGAAAGAGGTTACTTCTATATACTCGAAAAGATATTTATATATTCTTGGAAGTTATACTGAGACCTTTATTAACTCTTCGCAATCCGTTTATAAAGTCATGGTTTTTTAAAACTTCCATATATTTGGAAGCTAATATATTTCCCTTAAAGGAAATAGTTTAGGACTTGATCGCAAAATTAATTCAAACAATAAAATTCTGATGGTGTGTTCTCCTATAAATATTTAATTATTGAACTGGATTGCATTTTTCGTTACTGAAGTTGTTTTATCGTTTATATCATTAATACTCGTTTCTTGAGTCCTGATGAGTATTTAAAAGAAAATGATCATCAGTTATTCGGAATCGATAAATTTAAATTGTCTGCAACAGTAATATAACAGTATTGTCTGTAACAGTAGCCGAGCCAGACTGACCAGTCAGTGGAAGAAATTTTGTTTGCTTCCTCTTCCACACAAGAAAATAGCGGTGCTGTGACAGGAGTCATATTTTAAAATACAGGCATGACTTTATCGAAACTTTTTCGGATGTATGTCCTATAAACTATAGGTCATATTTTTAGCGACATAATGCGATATTTAAAAAAAAAACTGTTTCTTGCGCTCAATAATTGATTAAAAATGATTCATTCATCTTTGTATTACATATTTTAATGTGTCCATTTGAGTTTTTCACAGTGCACATGGCAACAGCTCAACTCCACTCACGAACCGCTCCGAGTTCGCAGACAAATTCTAAAGTGAACATTCCTTGCCTGAGAAATCATATACTTTTCTATTTGCTGAAAAGTGTTAGGGTACTGCTTATTTTTTTTCACGTATTATAAACATTATTAGTATGTACTGTGAAAATAATTTTTCGGTTGAGATCTTGAATTTAGTGCTTGCAATGTTTAGAAGTTATTTTCCCTATATTGTCTCTTTAACGAAAGTCGCTATAGTCAAAAATGCTATAGTGGAATTCTGAGACAATAATGTACCGGAAATTGACAAGATTTCGAATGGTAAAGCCTTGGATTAAGTACATAAGCACAAGAGTCTAATATCAGCAGAAGTACATTTGTTTGATATATTAAGGGGAACAAGTGTTAACCCAAAAATAACATTTTATTCTAAAGGTAAGTCCTACCGCATAGTACATTTTATATTTTATAGTCGAGATAAACTAGAAGCCTAAATTATCCTACACATTTGAAAATTTGCATTCACTTTTACTTCTTGGTGCGAAAATTCGGAACCAAAACAAATTAACATTGTAATACAAGATTCACAAGGGTTGTATATACAAGCCACGTTTTGCATATTTATGACGCCCGAAAAAACACAAAACGCTTTATTCCTTTTTGCTACTATACCAAAACCGCAGACCATTTGTCCCTAAACAATTTCACGCATCTGGCATTGGCAGGCATTACACATTCATTACATTTAGTTCGACACCCTTTCCCGTTTCAATAAAAAAGAGTTTTTTTTTTGCACGCCTCAACACCCACTAGGATATAAAAATCAAACAGTGCCATACTCCACTCGAATTAATTAGAAGAAAAAAATACTTTGTTTCATGGTTGCCACCCCTCGTACAGTTACACGCATGATCTGGAGAATGAACACGCGCCAAGTTTTGTTCTCGCAGTCATTAATCTGAGAGCATTACGGTGAACTTTTTGAAAGTTTTCTCCCCACCCCCAATGAAGTGAAATAATAATTGATCGATTAATTGTTTCCACAACATTGCTCGTAAACGATGTGGAGGACAAGACAAAGTGTTTCTTGTTTGCTTTTATGCTCGATTTTTGAGGATGAGGGGAGGATATGTGCAAATGGGTTTGTTTATATGCGCCACGTATAATAATTGAATTAATAAAGTTTGGAACTTTTGTTTTATAATTTGCGCAACAATTAAAAGTTCGTGACTATGAGAGGCGACAACATACATAACAAATTCTGCTATGACTGCTGGTAAAAGCGTTACGGGTCAACTGTCTAGTTTATTTTACTATGGGTCAACATTTTGGAGGTAACTTCAACAGAGGTACAGAACTTTAAGTTGGCAGCACTATTTTAACTGGCGGCCATTTTGTCAGCTATAAAGTGATTTATTTTTAGTTTGGTTTGGCATTTCAACATGTATGACTTCTGAACTGAACAACGCTTCCAAATTGTGAAAATTTATTTTTAAAATCATGGTTCTGTTTGAAATACGATCGCACCAAACAGTCACTCTTTGTGGGTGCAATTTTTTCTGCAGTACGAGCATGCACTGGTGTTTTCACATCTCCTACAGACCCGGTTTGCTCAAATTTTTGTACGATTTTTCCGATTATACGCACATTTGGACAATTAAATTGACCGAAAAATCACGAAGTGCATGATATGATATACATCTTGTATATACATTTTGATTTGAACGCCCATTTTCATAATAAGCCTGAATAACTTTAACGCGTTGCTCGATTGTGTATCTTTCCATGGTTCCATTGAGTTAAACCGAAATTGAGAAATGTCAAATGAAATGCAGAAAAAAACTTAACGTTTAGGCGTGGTTTACATTCAACATCGGCCCTTAAAATTTATCCACCCGTTATATGAAGTGTGTTTTTTTGAGGTTTGGTTTTAAAACTGGCAAAACTGTTTCTTCAGATTGTCAATTTTACAGTTGAAAGTTGATTTGTGGTTAGTATATTTTTTTCCATTTTATAATGAATATATTAACGGTAGAACAACGCGTGTAAATTGTACAAAATTATTTTGAAGCTATGCCTTTGTGGAATATTTCACGTAAAGATCTTGTCTTAAAAGCTAATAAGATCCAGCTTCGGCAATAGTTGAAGCCTCTTGACCATTATAGGTAGGTTGGGTGAAAGGTCCGAAAACATGATTCAGCTTGATCCTCATTTGCAACGCAAAATTTTTTTCTCCGATAAGGCACATTTTGGTTAATGTGCTTCTGGTTACTGCAATATTGAAGTACCCAGAAGCCTTTGTCGAGACGCCCTTACAACCATTTATGGGCTAGTGGAATTATCGGTCATATTATTTTAAGGACGATGTCGGCTGATATGTTACCGTCAATTAAGAGCGCTACAGAAACATGCTTCCTGACTTTTTCGTTCCTCAGTTGAATGGCAATGACGTGACAGAACTTTAGCTTCTACAAGATGTCGACACCATCTATTTATTGCGGGAAACTTGTGAACTGGCCTCCACGATCCTGTGATCTCACACCTTCAGATTACTTCCTTTGGGGGTATGTGAAATCACTAGTCTATGCCGATAAACCAGAGACGTTCGACCATTTGGAAGTCAACATTCGCGGTGTTATTGCGGTGTATATGCTGATGCCAGTTGCTCGATAAAGTTGTACAAAATTGGACGATTGCACACTTCATTCAAGCTAGACGTGGCGCGCATATGCCCGAAATCATATTTAAATACAAATGGCGTAAAATTATCTATTATATTAAGCTAATATTATTAACATTAACAATAGCTTCAACAAAAAAAGCAACAAATGCACAAACGTTTTCGTTTTCGGGCACATTGATACACAAATAAGACTACCGGCTGACCAAAATATATCAGCCTTTCGGAGATGTTACAACATTAGCAAATGCAACTATTAGTCTTGTTTAGATATTTCTGACGTACACAAATGCAGAATATTCGTTGACACGAAATAAATCGTCCTACGTTAATAAGTTTAGCACTCTATTTTGTTCTGAGTTATATCTAAGCTAGACGAGATTGTGTTAACCCAGGATACAAATTTAATGAAAACCATGTTTATCAAGTTAACTCGAGGACGATCTTGCCCTGAATTGGCCACAACTAGATGTCTCCCTACAAAGAGTAGTGTTTCCGAGTCTTTTAAGGTCTTCTTTTGGCAATTTCCACAGAAAGACAAGATCGCTAGATGTGACCGCTATTTTTGTTAAGTTGGTTTTTTAATAACGTATAAAACAGATTCAATAAAGGAACTTTTCGGCACAAAATGGAAATAAAACTCAACTTTATCCCGTATCTATGAAAGTCAAAGTACCTAACGACTACCCCTCAAATGTGTCTCTAGCTAGCTATGAGTATCTGTAACTTCTTTTAGCAAAACAAAAATAGAAAAAAAACCAGCAAACCCCAACACAGCCAGTCAATGGGGAGTAAAATCATTAAAGGTTGCCAGGACTTTTTGCTGTTGTTTCAAAACGTCTCTCTCGAATTTATGTCACTACCCCAGTTGCCAACATAAAATCACTTCAGTTCAGAGAACAGCGTTCAAGTATTATGTCACATTATCTTTACCTTTTCCCTTTTCAGACATCGTGCAAAGGATATTCCTCATACCTGTACACAGCTGATACAGATATTCCTATACGCTTAATTGCCTATGTATAGTACATTTCCTTTTCTACGTGAAATCAGTTTAAACAAACAGAACGCGATAGAAAGGATGGAGGGCAAATGCTGCCAAAGCGAACTCAAATCAAAAGAATGAAATCCATAGAGATAAAGATACATATATATATACGTTCATAGGTAATGGGTGAAAATAAGGAACGATATCCAGTATACAAATGTAATACATATATACATTTTGTTTGCAACGAAACGGCCCGGGGAGATGGCCTGTCGCATTAAAGTACATTTCGCGTCCTCGATATACAATATACATGTATATCTGATAGATAAATGGGAGAAAATTGCAATTTCCCACCTGTTTTCGTTATGTCGACGGAATAAATTCATCACACCTCGAGCTCGAAAAGTTCGATAAATGTTTTCGTTTTCGATTTGCCCTGTCAAAATCGAATTTGCATCTGGAAATTAAACACGTCTAGATAACTGCGTTGCACATTGAGTTCAGGTGTAAACGCTCGTATATTGAATTGTAAAGGGCGATAGTCTATCGATTTGTGGGGGGAAAGCTATTGAGGATGATCCTCTTAAGGTCACTCGTTGGAATATATAGATACAGCGATATTTTCGGTTAATGTTAAAGGGGGGGGGGGGAAATGCTGTGTAAATAAATAAAAGCGGCTTAAAGATACAAATAGTGAGATGACTTGTGGATATCATGACGGTAATCAAGTCAATTCCTGACATTGAATTATATTATATTAATTTATTATTATAGGTCAAGAGCTATTTTCAGATATTGACATATAAACCATCAATCAATCATTGAGGATGTCTCAACTTTGTGTTTTTAGATTAAAACATCTTGCTATCTGTATCGCACAGCAAAGTAAAGGTTTTGGTTGACTATTTTTACTTAAAATTACTTTTTTTGTTAATAGATATATGAAATAAAGGTACCATGGGAGAATTATGCAGAATTTTCAAAAAAAGAGATATATGAGAAGGGTACAATCCGTGGAAACGCTTAATCCCTATCCCATTCCATCCTTAAATTAGAAATCCCCACAAAGTGCGTCATGAAATACAGAATACAACAGTCTGAAAATCTTAATCAGACACATTAGCAAAATGTTATGAGTCTTATAGTTGGCCACGGAGGCATCTTCAATGCTGGAGATTTGGCACGGCACGCTCGCCATTGTGTTTGCCCTGTAATGGTTCGTAGTGTTATGTTTAATGAAGTCATGTTGGATTGCGACTGGTGATTCATTTCCTTTATCTCCCACCCCACTTGGATATGGCCGAACGAAAACCCAGGCCGGCTGAAGACTTATTGGCTAAACTTCAACACGGCTGAAGCTTTTAGTCTTACCACTCACGCATCACAAATGATAAGGCCTATATAATGGGTGATTTTTTAAGAGTTCAGTTTTTCAGGTTGAAAGCACTGGTTAGTAATTTCATATACAGTGCCTATACTCTGCCATTTAATCGTAGAAAGGCTTACAAATGAAAAATGTGCAAATCCGCTGTTTTATCGAAAAATTTTGTTCAGCGATGAGGCTCATTTCTGGGTCAATGGATACGTAAACAAGCAAAACTGTCGCATCTGGAGTGATGAACAGCCACATGCCATACAAGAATTACCTATGCATCACGCAAACGACAGTTTGATGTGGTTTCAGTTCAAAGATGACCGTGGAAGAAATGTTACCATCAACGGCGAACGAAATCGAGCCATGATACGCCTCTCGATTATTTCTTGTGGGATTATGTAAAGTCGTTAGTCTATGTGGACAAGCCGAACACGATAAAAGCCTTACAGGATAACACACGCGTAATTCGTGGATTACACGCCGAAGTGCTCGAAAAAGTGACGCAAAATTGGACCTTCCGAATAAACCATTTGAAACGGAGCCGCGGACAACATTTAGGTACATGAAGTTGTCTTTAAAACGTAAAAGGCCTATTTATCGATTACAATAAAAGTTTTGAATATTTGATGCATATTTAAGTGTTTTATTCGATTTAAAAAAAAAAACTACGCTTAAAAATCGCTTAAATACGCTTAAAAATCACTTGATAACTTTGCTGAATTGTGTTTACTAGCTGGAGTACATAATTGCAGTGATACTTAAATTATTTGTTAAACTGATTAATCTAAACAAATAACAGATTCGCCTTTTTTTTTTCTTTATTATTACTTTCAAAATCTTTTAGAACAAAACCACCCACAAAGCAAATTGTACTAATACACATACCTAAATGTTCCCTTCAGCACAAGTTCATTTAAACCTGTTCGAACTGAACCTCGTAAAAGAACACCAAAGCTCCCCAAATCATTGCTATTTATTGAGCTCTCAATGGCAACTTAGTCGACCAATTCTGTGCCAAGCAGTTACACAAGTTGTGTGTGATACATGGCTTTAGGTCCCATTACCATTTGTCTACTAAATACATGAACATTATCCACGATTAGGACCACATATTAGTTATTTTTATTGGTTAGTTGTAGGTTGGGACATTTATATCCAGATATATTTCCGGCGTCAAAACGTCCAAGTTCTTCCTAAGTTGTAATGGATTCCAGGAATTATCTCCTGATAATATGTTACACACTTTTGCATCAGGTCAATGGTATGAGCAATACCAATAATCCTATTATGGTTTCGTTTTTCTACTTTCTTGTTAGGCATACATTTTGACCCTGAGAGTATTAGGCACTTTTTTTACGACTTATATACACCCATAAGTAGAGTTAAGCTTCCCCACCGATCTCGATGAGATACTTGCGAATTCACTTTCCGTGCGAGTGAATAATAAATACTCTTGTATATATATAAAATCTACCTAGTTCGTAAATCCACATATGCAGAAATCTTTTACGATCAAATCTAAGTAACGACAACCAACAAGACCATACATCTTCGCATTATTTCCTTTTTGCTTCAACAGAATTACATGCTCCAAAAAAATTGTATAGGACCAAACATGTTAAAAAAATATAAGTATATTTTACAATTATTTACGAGTTCCTCTCAGTTTTATTTCAATTCTTATTTTAGTCTTCGAAAATGTACAAACACCGTGTACCCGTTTAATGAGCATACTCCCCTCGCACGCATGAATTGCTAAGTGCTATGTTAGATCTAAATCCGAATCCTGTGGCATATTTATCTTTTGCTCGTATGGGGCAGTGTGGGGAGTAGTGTGTTTACCCGAATGTCCGAGAACGGGACGAAATATTGCGATTTGCGAGTAAAATATATACCAAGCCATTCAATGTCAACGTACTGGAAACATCGAAGTACGAAATTGTATGGATACATTTTTTTTTCACTAGTAAGAAGTAGTACAACAATACTGCGTTCCCTATGGCCACCCCCGATCTCTACTGCCATGGAAATAAACCTGTGTCACATTTGATGTAAAATCCCATAGCACACATAAATAAAAGGAGAGCAGTATCTGAAAAGAAAAATAAATCTACAAAAGGCGCTCAATAAAAAAATGCTTGCCAAAGAGGGGGCGCATAAAGAAATCATTAAGTTTGAGAAGTGTTGCAGAGTAAGTGTGGGCGGACAGATTTATTCCACCTCATATGTTACTGTGTATGTGTGTCATCGGATATAGAATTTTATGTGGGAGACGCGTTGACAGCGTCGTAGATGTTCGCTAAAAGATTCGATGATTGTCTGTACTGGTTACTTAAAATACATCACTTCAAGATGGAGAATAATATTTATTTTATGAGATTACGATACAAAGGTGTATTCGTTAATTTGGTATAATATGTGGTTCTGAATGTGGGTGCAGTTGCCTAGTTGCCCGAAAGTGAAAACACCTTAGTTTTTTTTACTTGCCATTCGAGTTCGGCGTTCAACAGGAGGTCCTTTTCTTTGTGGTGAAATAATAATTCCGCAAACACAAATGAGTGATGATGCTAGTAATTGCCAGATATTTCATTTATGTCATGTGGTTTGGAACATAAATAGTTTAAAAAAAAAACAGTAAAACTAATATTATCGGTATAGAAATAATGGAACAGCTTATCCAGACTATGTCTATCTGTAAATAGATTAAATATAAGAAGTGCCTCAATCCTAAATTTATTTTGTTTCTGCTTGTGAAAGACAAACGTTTTTGAAATACCCCAGTACTGAAATATAGGAAAATTTGGTAATCGTTTTGGCAAATCTTGACTAATATTAAAAAAAAAAATATAAATAAATAAATTAATATACAATATTCACAGTTTACTGAGTTTAAAATACCGGCCTTACTATTTTTTTGTTATTATTGAGGACCTCAAGGTCAAAAACAGAATTTTTTATTTGATGAGAGTTATTGCATTTGAAGCTCATAGTACTAGATGGGTTGACCTAACACTAGTGTGTTTGTGTTTCTTTGGATTTCTACAAAAGTGTTTTTGGAATATATCATGGTATTTAATTCATTTATATTTTCAATTGCGCAAATTTATAGTCGTTTAAGGTACACTTTAAAATCATTTAATCGCGTACTAACGCGTTTTGGTAATTATAATCGTCAAAAAGTGTACTTAAGCGTTGTCACTCTGCATTAAAGTTAAAGCGACCGAAACCTCACTTTAAATATTTAATAAAGAGTTAGCGTTATGTCAATTTTTAGGTGAGTTTGATTTAGAGGCCTTAGAGGAATGTCCATTAGCATACACTAATTAGCGCCACGTTAAAAAAAGTGTCTATTATTGAAAATATGTTAAAGCAAGCTTTAAATTTAAAGTACCTCATAACTAGTGTGGAGTTAAACGCTTAAACATCGATTGACTATAAATTTGCGCCAATGTTTTTTTATTAATTATTTGACAATTGCAATCGGGAAAAAGTGCAAATAAACAAACTAAATGTAAAATAAAATAAGAATGTGAGTAATTTATGTAAACAGTCCTTTGTGAAAAACATCATTGTATTATAATGTATAAATCTTTGATTGTTTTTAATTGTTTTTTATTTGTAAAACATTCAAGATTCAATAAATATCCCTGAGGAAGGTGGAAAAAACTGCCGAAACGTAGGAGAAAACTATGAAATAAACTTGTTTTTATTTGCATTAAAAATGATCGACAACACATAAAATTTTTTTAAAAAATTGGTCTAAAAACAAAAAAATCAATAGGATTAAGGTTTATTGTAAGAGATTCAGTAAAGATTATTAGCAGGGCATTTAAACAAAACATTATGATGCTCACAATTTTTTATTCACCTAAAAATTGTGTGTTAGTGAACACTGACGTAGTTTTGCTTATCAATCCAATGCGAATTGGGAATGAAAATGAAGGATTGACAATTTTCAAGGCTTTTTAAAAATGCATACACTTTATATATATTTTAAAGTCATATATGCATAAAAAAAACTGTAACAAACATAATTTTCGTATAATAATTTTTAAAAAATGACTGTACAAGATATTTAGTCTATGCGATTATATTATTATATTATATGTATTCATCCATATGCAGTTTTCAGGCACACCCGCATTTTGGGGCCATTAAATAAAAAAAACACGTTTTTGGCCAAAATTGATAAATATACACCCTCACTTTTGGGCGTGATATATAGACTTTTTTCTATGGTTAGGGTTTACTAATCGTTTTTTTTAATAACGCCCACAACAATGGGTGTGTGTCAAAATTATCTAAAAACAAATTGGTTAACAGTATTAGGTTAGGTTAGGTTTACGGGTTGGTGGAGTAGAGGATTCTCTATTCCGCCACACTTAGGTCCATGTGGACCCATTGTGATACCCTTGGTGGGATTACGTCCTTCCTTATCGTTACTACGGGTTACTCCACTCTATCCAGCCATCCAGATGTTCGTAGGAACCTGTAAAGATAGGGTAATGGAATATCGGAAAGCTCTTGGATGTCTTGGAAGTAGTAGCTTCCAAGTGTTCTGTTCCTCAGTTGACAGAGACTCGGGCAGTGACAGAGAAAATGAGGTGTATCCTCGTGTGTTTCCTCATCGCCGCAGCCTCTACAGATATCGTCATCCTTGAGATTTAATTTCATTGTATGGGTTCTGAGAAAGTTGTGACCAGTGAGAGCCCCTACCAGTTTAGATAAGGAGCTTCTGTCGTCCCGCAAAAGTTTTTTGGTCCGGTTTCCGTTGTATTCTGGCCAGAGCTTCCGAGATATTTCGCAGGTAGTCAATGACTTTCATTCGGGTTTTGTATTCCACTCTTTCTCTGAGGTTACAGAGTGGTGGTTCGACCGTTTGTAGTGCCTGGTCATGATCTGTAGCAGATCCATTTCTTGCCAGTTTGTCGGCCATCTCGTTGCCGTCTATGTCCCTGTGACCAGGAACCCAGCAGAGATCAGCATTATGCTGTGAGCAGAGAACCTTGAGCTCTTCGCGACAGCGGCGAACTAGCTTTGATTTAATTTCGATAGCAGATACTGCTTTTATAGCCGCTTGGCTGTCAATGAATATGGTGATATCACTGTGTGGTATTTCCATTATTGACACCAAATGAGCCGCTTCAGCGATTGCTAGCACCTAAGCCTGGAACACACTACTATGATCAGGAAGCCTGATTGATTTGTGTATTACTAATTCCTCTGAGAATATGCCAGCACCTGTTCCACAGTCCATCTTTGATCCATCTGTGAAGATGAATATCGATTTCCTTTTTGTGGGTTCATTCTTGTCCCATTCGTCTCTGCTCGGAAACGAGCAGGTGAAGGGTCGATCGAAGTCTAGATAGGGAGATAGATACTCAGAGTTTACTACGCTCCCTACGTATTTCTTTAGGACCTGCGCATGCCCAGCAAGGCTCGGGATCCAGCTGTTCGTTTGGCTGATCCTCGAGGATCATGTATAGATCTAAGGGCAGCAGATTCAGAATCACCTCCAATCCAGAAGTTGGGGGTTGTTCTCATCGCACTGGTTGTCCCTATACACGCTAGTCTTTGTATTTTTGTCATTTGCTTCAAGTTGGTTGCTCTGTCTGTGGCTTGCCACCAGACTATACTGCCATATGTGAGTATTGGTCGCACGATAGCCGTATACATCCACAGGATTATTTTGGGGTTAGGTCCCCACTTTCTGCCGAATATTCGGTTACATGCGTAGAAAGCATTTGCTGCTTTCTTAACTCTTTCATTGACAGGTTAACAGTATTACTTTCGAAATATTTCCATAGAAAGTTTTTTTTAAGTTTTCCTTAATATGTACCGGAAACAAAAGTTTTTTTTTTAAGAAAAAGCCCCCAAAAAGTGGGTGTTGCAGAAAACTTTTTATGAACAAAATATAGATATTGCGATTTTCTAAATATGCTATTCAGATAATTTTTCAAAATTCCTAACCGTTTGGTCAAAATCAATGTTTTACTGAAAAGGGGCCGTGGCAGTGTTCTGCTTCGCCCTAAAGAGAGTCTATATAGTAAATTTCATCACTCTAGCTCAAAATTAATGGCTTAAAAATCGGTGAGATATAGATGGACAGACAGACGGACGAACGGACATATATATATATATCTATCGAAATTATTTCTCTATGTTACAAACTTAATGTCAAAACTAATCCTTCCCTATGGTATATTGTATAAAAACCATACTCAACCCCATAGCATATACAACATAAAAAAGTTGTTTACTGTCGAATAAAATAAGATGTTGCTACTGTATAACCAATATATTGTGACAATGTCATTTTCTATCTATGATCCCCATAAAGTGTTTAGTTTTAAGGATACGATGGGATAGGATATTAAACTATTCGCGTGCATCTGTTTTATTCTTATATAAACATACAATCCTTAATAATATTAAGAAAAGTTTGACGGATTCATTTTTTCACTAAACAAATTTATATTTACAAATTAATCTCACTTATAACTGCTTAATCTACCATAAGGGTATGCCATGCATGTCTGTCTATCGATTTTATTAATTCTTTGAAAAAATTTATTCTAAACGTTAGATACTATTCGTATTCTATCTAACTAAATTCCAAATTCATGTTAGTGTATGCGGATGTATGTGCAGTTCTTACTTATTGCTGCAGGCATCGCTCTTTTAATTTACTCGCATATGCCATTGATATAAAAGGTTTCCTGTGCGAAGTGTTCATTTGTTAATGTAATGACGAGTTTTCTATCCTTTTTTAGCCTGAATAGGAAATTCGTTAAACTGCCTACAGGAAATCGTTTTCATTCTCACAGAACAACTACAATTTGACTTCCCCGAGGAGTTTTTGTTCTTACCCAAGAAGCTCGATGAGCGGAAGAACATAAGTATCGCACCACTCACATACGAATACGGAATACCTTTAAGCTACGTTAGGGTAAAGAAACGGCAAACGAGCGGAAGGATAATAATGTAGCACTTCCCTTGGACGAAATGCTTATCAGTTCGCATACACTTACCTTGGTATGAGAGGAAAGTGAGGAAGGTTTGCCCAGAAACAATAGCGTTTTGTGTGAATGCAGAGTGTGATGGGAATAGAAAACCGTCCGGGAGCTGAAAGGTGTAGACCTTTGCAAAAAAAATTAAGATTTTCATTCGATTCTTTGCAAAAAGTTGGTTCATATATACAGAATGGATATCGAATCGCATGGGTAACTGTGAAATGGACCCCTAAAGAGTGAGATACTACATATAAACAATCTCCTTTATCTGTTTTCGAAATTGGATGTCCTGTGTTTGCAATAGCAGCCTCTATGTCAAAACGAAATTTAGTACAAAAGAAAAAAGCATGCGAATAATAATGTACAAACGAGAGATTTTGTCAGTTGATTGAATTTCTCTTTCAGGACGAAAAATTCTCTTTCATATTCGTTTCACTCTTGCTTGGTGTATAAAGTTAAGTATCTAATATTTTATCCATTTGCCAAACGGGGTCGACAACCCACAACTACACGAAGAATATGTGTGGGAATACTTTATCAGGTCTGACGAAGCTTAGAAAGGACTTAATGGAAAATCAATCCATATTGTAACTCAGTCGTGCAGAAAAAGCTGTAATTTGTATACTGATTTGGTGATTTGGGAAAACTTGTAAATTCTATAGGTATGTACGTCTTGTTGATATATTTCGCTTTGGAATCCGGTATATTGGAACGCATGGCTTTATTGAGGTATTCTCTTTGTTTTGCACTTCAAGGTAGAATCGAAATAAATAAGGACTATAACAATTTAGGAAAATGATTTTTTTTAAATCAGATGCTGTCGATACGTGAATAAACATTGTTAAACAATAGAAGTAGAAATGGAATATATATATATAAATATTATTTACCACATTTGTCATTGAATATATTATTAATAAACCAGATGAACCCAAATCATGTGCATGGTTAAACTAACACCGATGTGAACGCATACTGTCAAATCATATTTTTTTTATTACTCAAAATTCAACTGAATGTATTTCTGACCTTAAAACTCTCGAGAAGTGATGCTCAACGTGTCCCCGCACATATGGTTAAATGTCTTTGAAATATTTTCTTTTTTCTTTCAACACTCGAATGACAACAAAAAAAAGTCCTGCCACCGAATGCATTAAGCTGCCATTTGTAAGTAATGGATAAGTGTCGAAAGTTTACCGAGTGATTGATGAGTCCTTTAAGTCACGAAAGTGGCAAGAGACTGATAAGAGTAAAGATTAATGCATTGGATTACAAAAAAATAAATGCATAAATATTATCCTTTTGAAGTAAGTGCTACGTATACATTTTCAAAGGACTGTTACATCGTTAGTACAATGAATAAATCAGAGGTAGAAGTAAAAAGACATGAGTGAGCATAATAAGTAGGTGAAGGGTATAAGGGGATTAAGGGTAGATATAGGGACCTAAAGCATTAATAAGGCTAAACAGTAACTTAAATACTGTCCAACTCATCAGAATATTGCCATAATTTAAACAAAAACTGGACGGTAATTTAAAATTCGCTCGCTCTTTTATCCAGCAAAATCATCAAACATCCTTACTTTAAGAAACTGTCTTTCCGAAAGAAAATTCAAATTCATTACAACCTTAACCACACCGGTCCTACATTCCTGTGCGACCTTTGTATACAAATGTGAGGATTTAAATCACCGTAATATCTTTACGGAAGCCATTCGAAATTCTTAAGCACAATGTGTCGGAATTTCGCACGTGATATATAAGTGTACAGAAGGAAGCATTACGTGATATCAAGGCAATGTGTATACTCATAAAAAGCTGGGCGTGATTACATCCATTTCGCTTGCCTGAGCGACACCCTTACATTTGTGTTAAAAATTAAAAATAATTTGTATTGGAGGTGCTAGGAAATTAATTTTTTGAGATCTACTTCACGATAGTATTTAAAACAATTTGCTTACATGTTTTCTGTACATTTGAAGTTGGTTTAGCTTACCTGCAAAAAAAGGAAAAAAAAAAAAACATTATTATTGTTGTCAATGTGAAATGCTGCAAAAATATTCCGTTTAGTTTTTGCAGAGGCTTAAAATATTACATATTAATTAAATATTTAATATTACATATTACAATTGACTTTGACATTTCATCATGTAAAAACGTTGCTCGGCAGACCGTACAAATGATACAGCTGGACGAAAATCAGCGTTCTCGGAGGAATGTGTTTCTTGCGCTTGCAGTAAATGATGGTCCAAATAGTTGGCCTCACACACAGTTCGCTACACCATCGAAACCAAATAGAAACCTTGCAAAGAAAATATAGTGGCACCCTTCTCAACATGTTGAGTTGTCTTGGATTAAAAGTACACAAAATTCACCCGACCTTCCAAATTTGCCAGGCTCTTAAAAAGTTTGAAGAAAATTATTTTTTCGACTTCAGTTTTCTGGACTTATTTAACTTTCTGGACTTAAATATATAATATATATTGACTTATAAATAAGCCAAATTGCCACATTCGGGCCAAAGACCATCTGGGGATGAGCTTCTATTACATCTAGACAAAACAAGATTTTTAACCTCTTACTGGTACCGCCAGGAGTCAGCCAAAAATAATTAAAACTTAGTTAAACGATTTTTTTTTAACTTCCCGCTGCCACTTTTAAAATATCTCTTGGTTCAAGCGCCACCGTTTGCACCGATCGCCACTTGAAACAGACTTTATTTGACTCGTGTATTGTCAGTAAGGTGTCACAAAACAAAAACAAAACATTTGCGAATTTGCGTACTTTAAAAATAAAATTGTTGTGTTAAAAACGTAAAAATTGAAGCATATTTCCGTGATCGTTATATGCCTACAAGTTGTTGTGAGTGTTTGAAATATATTTTTTTTTTATTTTAGTGGATTTTTTTTTTCAAATTTTTGGTTGGTCCCTTGAGGAACCACCAGGCACTGGGAGTTCGAAATTTTCCAAACATAAAATTATATAGCAACGTTTAATACCCTATCCCATTCCATCCTTAAAATTAATATCCCCGAAATGTTGTCTTTATGGGATGAAATATGGAAAATGGCATTACCACCACATCTTGTTCAGATTGTATCTAAGTCTTTTTTTGGTTAGAAAACGGCGTTTTTCTATGACATATGCTATGGGGTAGGGTTTTTGTAAGAAAACGCCCCCAAAAAGTGACAGTGGGCTAAAATTATCTATGGACGAAATATTCATCTTATTACCAATGATTTCGCATCAAAAGTTCTGCAGACACTTTTTCAAAATTCCCTACTGTTTGGCCAGTCTGCGGTCAAAAAAAAAAAAACTCTTGTTCTACCGTATGTGTGATATGGCCATAATCAATGCCTGGATTTTATACAACCGATATCATAATCAATTAAACGGAGCCGACGAAAGTGTTGCATGAATTTGTGTGTGAAGTTGCCCATTGCTTCACAAAAGCTGGTACTAAAATGAGGCTGGGAAAAAGGTCGACGAAGTAATCTCGAAGTTGAAATCATTGCGAAACGTCATCGTTCAATGTCTGATGCCGCCGAGTGGCATTCGCCTAGATAAAGTTATGCATTTACCCGAATATGTCAAGGAAGGATGAGAAACCGCGATGCTAAAATCCGAAATAAAAATCCCGAACAAAATTTCGATGCCAAAAATGTGGTGTACATTTGTGTTTTTCGACGGAAAAAACTGTTTTGCTAAGTTTTACCAACACTAAATGCCATTGCTGATATTTTAATGTTATTAATTCTTCATTTTTTTTTTAACTTTTTTGAATTATCTGAATAAAATATGTTGATTTTTGTTTGAAAAAAATGATTTGATGGAAAATACATCTTTAAATTTTTTGATCTCTCGGTGCCTAGTGGTTCCTCAAAGAACCTACCAGGTTTTTCTTAGTTAGCTCAGGTAAATAAAACCTATGAACCTATGAGTCGTACAACAAAAGTTGTTCAGAAACGCGAGTTTTATAACATTAATTTTTTTCAGCTCAAAAAAGTCAGGCTTTTAAAGGTTAAGACTAAAGCCCGTGAAATCGACTGCACCATTTTTTTTAAGTACATGTGAAACCATGACTTTATTGCCATTCGATGAACTGTTGATTTTTTTCACATTACGGAGCACTAGACCCAAGCGATCCTTGGGGAGCATACAAATTAATAGGAGAATTCAGAATATCGCGTATAAACATGATGCAAGATGATTGCAAGGCTATTTGTTCACATCTTTTATCATAGCTAGGCAATTCTTCAAACGCAAATAATTTACGCAAAGAATACCTCGTGAAAATTTCATGAAATTTCTCTAATCCAAGTGATTATATTAGACATTGCGATTCCCATATGACGGGCGCATATTTCTAACTGCGGTCTGATTAACGAGCAGTATATAGTTTTTAGGCTAAATACATCTCGTTAGTCCTCGCAAATTCGGTTTAGAAAACCAAACATTGAGTTTGATTGTTGTTCTATTATGATCCCGAGTTCTTTAACTTTTTTTCGTACGCTGAAGTCTAAGATCGTTCATATAATAATCATTAACGTAATAAATATGTTAATTGGTCGCCAGGGTCATGTTATATCAAACCTCTAGATATTTTCCTTTGGGTGTGCTTAAGTTACCCGCAGTTAAGCTCAACATTTGAAAAAAACTTTTGAAAATAAATGTAAGGAATAAATAACAAAAATAAAATGTTGATATACTCTCTTGGTTGATACACGTTTAAATTGTATTTAAGGCATAAAATAAATTATTCATTAATTTGGTCAATTAAGCATCTGAATTGTTTATGAAAAATCCATTTGACACGACTATTAATTGTTCTTTTATACATTTCGTTTTAAAAATGAAATATCTTTAAACTGAACCCAATACCACAAAAAATCTGACACGCTACCAATCTGTCAGCGCTCACAAATTCTCCAGTTGAATTCCAGGCTATTAAAAATGATTACTCGACATTCACTTGGTGCAGCATTGGCACGACATTTAATATTCGAAAAAATGTTCCCGCGTCCACTTTATTTACAATAGCACTGTGGTAAAAAAAAATGTTCCCCGCATTTGCCATGGTAGAATGACAAACATAAATATATGACGTTTATAATAAAACTCCCTCAATTATTCGACAGAAGCAATTAATTCACTCGATTGCATTCGATTATATAAAGTAAAATATTTAAACAAAACCGGCTATGCCGTAAACTGTGCGTTCTTGCAACTTCTTTGACAGGGCATGTAGATTTATTTTTGCGAATTATTGTTATTAACAATATACGCTTTTATATTCACCAAACACTTAAAATAAATTGGGCTTATCATCTATTTTAGAAGACAGACCATTTGTCTTTATGCCAAATGTTCGTCTCTTAATCAATCTGCAGGTGTTTCTTATCTGAAGTGGTCATTAATATGGACCGCGGTGATATATCATCATCCAATCCTCTATTTGAAATTAATTAGTTTCCGTTCGTAATTTTATTCATTATGCTTTAAGCAAAGAAAGATTTATGTATTTCCAAAATAGGCGATGCGCAATTCATAGCATCTTCTTCTTAATATTTTTCAGGATCCAAGATGCGGATGTTTTTTTATTTTATTTCAACGTCAATATTCGGGAGCACTCAGAGATGCTTTAAAAACTACTCAATTACAAAATACCCCCCATCATATGCATTAGCATTTTAAATGAATATTTCACGTAGCATACACAATTACTCGTATCCCTAGTCGTATCTTCTCGGCCTTGTGGTGATGATTCAAATGATAAATGACTGCCAATTGTCATGCTAAAGTATAAAGGGGTTGGTAAACTAGTTTGAAAGAAGGCGTCTTCGAGTTTAATATTGAAAAGGTTTTCCATTGAAGATGACAATTATGGCGGGGGTTATTGTAATGGTTTTGTTATCAACTTCGGATGAAGCCTACCTAATAATGATCATCATCATACGCAACCAGTTGACATAAAAACATTCTAGTCGAGTTTGATTGATGGATAGCAGGAGGAACTAGAGGAAAAAAGTTATGCCGCAACATTACCCTTGACATTTTGTATGTGAAGAGGATTGACTAGTGTGATTAAATGTGACTTGACTATTTACACATTTTCTCCTCTCTTGAGGGATTCAAGGCTTTAAAGTTTTAATACGTATCTTTCACTCACATTAATGACATTTAAGCTGTAAAGGCCGAAGCTGCTCAAATTAATTTCTGTGTATATCTTTGTTCAACGACGCACAAATGAAACCTTATCTGTCTAATGGGTATATTTCTTCTGTGCGATTGTTTCATGAGCACAGTACGTACGTATATGAGGTGTTTGAAGTGTGGTAACAATACCTTCATCTATCGTTGTGAACTTTATGATATTGTTTGACATGGGATCAAATAATTTCAAAACCACAAGACAATTATTTAACAATCAGAATGAAAAGCGGTTACATACTTTCCAGATGGACGAGAACAATGTGCGCATACTACAGTACGAACATGAACATGATTGCCAAGATTACACACTTTAATATAGGTAAAACCTATAGTAACGTTTAGTTATTTTGGTGTTCTCGATTGTTGGGATTCTAAGAACACAGGTATACAAACATAATTCCACTTACGCAATTTATTAGGATAAAGCCGAAAAAGAAAAAAATGAAGAAAATCGGACTGTCATACCCAAAAGCAAAACCCTTGTAAAGAATATTGCTGTGGTAACTGCAGACCCAATTTCATTTCCTTAACCATAATATAAATGGCTTATCTTGTTTTCCCTTGCGCTGTTCATCCTTTGATCTTATCTAAAAACTGAACTGCCCTAAATTAAACAAAAAATATAAAAAAAAACGAGAAAAAATGGTCCAAACAACAAAGCCAACAAATTAGGACATCATTTGGGAAAAGGTAACACGTATAAAGTCAAAGTGCGTATATGCTATATACTAAAGCACTTTTATATATACTAACAGATACACGGTTATTGCGTTTGCAAATTAAGCTAGAAATTTAGCATCAAAAATATGCAGACTGAAAAAAGTGTGTCTGTGTTTTTTGGCGAATTTTGCTTTGTACCACTTGCTAATATTTAAAGTGTTAACTTAGGGAATTAATACATGTATACAAATTGACATAGATCTTTTTTAAAAACGATAATCTAATACTGGTGACATAAGAAGAGATAGCCAGAAAATGATGGACTAAGCAAATACAAGTTGGTTGATACATAGAGAAGTAATTTTGCTAGATATAAGTATATGGATCGACTCATAATCGCTAGCTGAGTCGATTTAGCCATGTCCATCCGTCTGTATGTCACCGGTTTTCAGGCCTTGAATTTTGAGCTAAGATAATAAAATTTGGTATATGGGATGCTTGCTGTTCGAACAAGAGTACAAATTTTCAAAATCCGCCCACTGCCACGCCTATTTTTTTTTTTTTTTAGAAAAACGTTAATATTGGTCAAACGGTTAAGAATTTTGAAAAAGCGTCTAATAGTAATAGTAAGACAATCTGAAAATACATATTTCTTTCATATCAAGTTTTTCGCCACGCCTACTTTTTAGAGGTGTTTTCAGTAAAAAACACTTTTAAATATAATTCAAAAAAACGTTAGATGCAAAATCATTGGTTATGTTAATGTGAATATTTTGTCTTCAGATCATTTCAATACACCCCCACTATTGAGGACGTTTCCTTAAAAAAAAAACATTTGTATACCCTACTCCATAGCATAGCAGGAGTCAAATTGTTCACTTCGAATACGAGAGGAAGAATATCTCAAGTTTCAAAATATTTTTTTAAAAGAATTATGTGTCATTTTGCAAATTATTTCAAAAGAATAAAAATATGTTTTCACGAATGAAATGTAATGAATATAATTTAGGTGATTTATTGTTCGTTAGAAAATTCGCGTTAAAATGAAAAGTGTTGCATACACAATGATGGCGGAGGAATTAGTAGCTACTGATCACCAAAACTCAATGGGCTCAGTCGCGCGATGGTTAGTGTGATGAACTGCCGCGCAGAAGGTCTGGGTTCGATTCCCAGCCGTAGCAACACCAAAATGATTTTTCACTGGCCATCTCTCGTGATGATCTGACAAATCATCCCAGTAGTAGCAATTACCGAGAAGAGCTTATCTCAAGTTAGTCGTTCGGATTCGACATAAAACAGCTGGTCCCGCCATTGTGCAAAAGACACACATGAATGATTGTGAGAAAGCTAGTCCCTGAGTACTACTACTGTTGCGCCAAATATATATTTATATAATTTTGTGTATTAAAACGTTTTCCCAAATTTGTATTATCAACATACACAATAAAATCAATGAATTGAATTACATTTAAATTCAAGTAGTATTTTGATATAAATAAAAAAAATGAAGTTTTCAGGTGAAGCCTTACAGTCCATATTTCACTAATAAATTCAAAAATAATGCCCACCCTCTGATCCGTTTAATAAAACTCGATAAAAGCCGAACAACTTTACGTTTTTTATTAACTAAAGACGCATTTTGATAACTTCCTCTAATTTCCTAATTCTCTGGTTATGGCATACGTACTACGTGTGCGACATAATAACAAACAACAAAGGCTGAAGTCTTGCTGCATCATGAGGATTTCATTTCGCGTCAAAAACCGCTGTAATACTTCATATACTTTATATATAGATATTACAATAATTTCGCACTGTTCCCTTACAAATATTTTACTCTGGCGTTTTAATATTCAAAACCCAAACAACCGAACTATCGAGTATTTTCGAAGTACCTACACGTACGAAGAGGAAGGATACTAAAAAAATCATGTGCGTGGATTTTAAGCGGAACCTACATTATATAGCTCTGTTGTTAATGAACGAAACTACTCATAATGGTACATTATTGCACTGCCAAAATACACACACACATACACACATCAAGATTTACATTTTGAAATGCATTAAGGCTCCTTTCCATTATGAGTTGTACCGTTCTTCTATTTTGCAAAACTTTGAATGCTTCACTTTCTTCCATTGTGTGGGCATCACACATAAACAAGAACAATCTATGCTCACCGTATGGTGTACATAGGATATAGGCAGCGTACGGCAAGGAGTACTATATGTGATTGTTGTGCTGAAGGATAAATTGCAACCGAGAATAGATGCGGCAAATAAGGAAAACGTTGCTGCCTGCTTTCGCAGGCATTGTTGTTTTGGGCGATGCAATGTGTGCTACTGATGCACATGTTTTGTAGCAGCTGTGGCATTTCCAAAAAGTTTTTATTTTTTTTTAATAACTTCAAAACGTTCCATATTAGGTTCCACATGGTTGGCGTTACACTAGTTTTTCGTTGTAGAAGGTAGGAAGAGTTTTTACTTCTCCAAACACTTGTACCACCATAGTTAAGAGTTTTGTTAATGAAATTAGATAGTGTCAATGGGCGTGGGTTTCTTAAACAACTTTTGCGTTGGAAACTGCGTTTTAGTAAAAGAAGTTTTGTAAAATTATTCTGCGACAATAACACAACTGCTGGAAGAAAAACAAAAAAGTTGCAACTTTATTAATGTTGGTTTGTTTGAAAAGGTAAAATTTCGATGTTTTCGTCGTCAGTGTGACATGTGATGTGTATAAGCGTTTTTGAAAAGAAAATATTAAGCTGCTGGTTTCCTGGGAATTTCCATTTGGTTCGAATTCGACGAAGAAATTCACGGTGACAAATAATGACAAATTGATTTCTTAGAATCTTCACTAGGGGCACCGATGTGTTTATTATGAATATAATATAAATTAGGTGCTTAATAGAACTCAAATTTCCATTTCTCCACATAAATAATCCTAAAAGTGATGAACAAATTATGTATATGTTGCGACCTGTCATTCTCTCATCGGATTCGAGATCACGTATGAAAGCTTTCACCGAATGGAGCTCTATCGAGCGATTACCGAATTTTGGAATTGATCAAAGTTGTGTTGCTTAACAATTAATAACGATTTGCAATGTTAACGGCAGCTCATCTGAGCTTTTCCAAAATGGTACCGGATTTAGTTTAAGGGATCTGCTGTAATGCGATTCCTAATATGTTATCAACAATGTGCCCAAAACAAATGCCAAATATCTACAATGTAATCCACATTAACCTCACTCAATGACACATTAGAGAAACGTTGTGTTCGAAAAAGGAAAAGTTACACCAGCCTGCTTAATGAGCCCTATCAAGGCGTTGATGTAGTAACAAAGGTAAAAACAAGTCAACTAAATTGGATCGCCTACATTGAGTCAGTGCTCTAGCCAAGAGATTCTTCGATTAATTGGTTCGGGGCTACAAGGAAGACTGAACCTAGCTTTTTAAATAATCGTGTTAGCTATTATAGAACCGAATAAAAAACAAAAGAGAAATGTTTACTTTTCCAGAAACAGATTTAAATAAATAGTAATTGGAAACGATAAAATAAGCCTTAAGGCTCACAACATAATTCCATTAAACGTAACCTTGCACACCCAATAAATCGAACAATTATGCAAAATAAGTTCCCAGCGAAAACCATGGCTCAAGGGATTCTCCTTGAAAAACTGCAACAAGTTCGTAGAGTATTTAATTCCACCGGAAACAGTACCTACGGACCTAACGGGCAGTGGACTATATTTACATCGGGATATATGATAACATTCTACTTCACAGTGCAATAGCACCCATGTCCTGTCACAACCTTTTAATGAAAACGTACTTTTAATTTCTCGAAATTTTCAAACCAATCCCCCTCGCAAGGGACTTTCACATAAAGTCTTTTTTTTTTGGTGAAGCGTAATGCATTTTTAATGTGCCATTACGATAAAATGTTATTTCGTCAGGGATTCGCCATATAATTACATAGAGAATAGTATCGTTAAAAGAATTATTTAATAATTTCATTCTCTTTAAAGAGTCCTCTTGGAGCAGCAATTGTACGAGAACACTAAACATTGGTAGGGGGTGAGACGTAGGACGAATATACGCTTGCTTTTTTCTAATAAAAGCTATAAGCACATTACCAGAAATTAATTCCGCTTTTTGAATTCATAATAGCAGCACATGAATTTAGTAACATTTCGTAGTTGTATTTCAATTTGGTGAATACATGGTTGGTAATCTATTTAAGTTTTAGCTTTACTGGATAGTATATGTAGTTTCAATTTGAAAATATAATTGGATCTATTTCTTTTTGTTTCTACAAATAATGGAATATTTGAACAATTTGATATCAGAAAAGTGTTCCGCAAGTGTGGATACGAGTCAGTGATGTGGTTTAAAATCAGTATCGTTAGAGAAAAATCCAACAAACTATTTATATGTATTTAAAATAAGACAGACAAACGCCAGAGGCACATCATTATTTAGCTGCAATTTAGTATACAAACGGCTAACTCCTATGTGGCCTTTCAACAATGTAATATTATTGAATCAAAGGTCCGACACGACTTGGACAAACTTCCCCAGAAATATAGAAGAGTATTGTATTTGATATGGAGTTTGAACAAATAAACTTACACTAAAAAAACTATCTGCTGTTTAAACATTATTTTAATTAATACACTGAAAGTGTATTTTTATAAAAATTCCGACAATTGTTTTGCTGAATTCATTCACACCAGCATTGGAATGAAATTTAATAAAAATCGTTAAAGGAATTTTTGAGATAACAAAATCTTTTAAAAATGTTGACCAAAAACATCAGTTGTTTTAGTGTTACATTTTGTAAAACTATTAATATGATCAGATATGTCCTAGTAATTGGTTCCGCACAAATTGGGCCGTCCCTTTGTAAGATACATACCTTACATTCAAAAGAATTCTTCTTTGCTTTTTTGCTTTTTTAGCAAAATATGTTAAATTATAGTTCTAATAATAATGGCTTAAGCCGTTATATTATAGGTACTTGTCAAAGCTTAGTAATTTATTTTAATCAACATCGTTAGAGCCGTTATCGAGATGTTCGTTTTTAAAGAAAACCGTTACATGGGAGGTACCGTCAAAATCCAAAATCACCAAAAACGAGAGTGGTGGGTGCTCGACTGAGTTGTACGCAACTTACTCTTTGACAGTAAGTTATACATTAAATCAATATCGTTTGTTCCGGAATTGGAAGGAATAGCTAGTTGTCTATGTGAATGCTAATGATTTCCGTTTTTGGCCAAAACTGAATGTTTCGTTCTAGCTAACAGTAATTGTAGTATATATATTAATACAATTTGACCAAATAGTTTGCGAGAAACATATCTAGCCGAAAGCCCTGGTAGCTAGTGCTTTATTCTTATTATTGATTATGTATTTGACATATATATCAATAAAGTTATAATAATAATAAAAAGTTTGCGAGAAATTGACAATTTTCCTTATATGATATAACTGAATCAAAAGTTCAGTTGTATCGATTTTCTCAAAAAAAAAACTGGGTACACAGTTTTGTTGGAACTAATATACTTATAGTAGGTTATGTTTAATCAAAATCGTTAGAGCAGTTTTCGAGAAAATGTACGTTATGTGTAATTTTTTACGGTAGGTACCGTTAATAACATGGCTAAAGTTAATGACCATACAAACACACCGTATAGACTGAAGAGACCATTACGAACAGACGAAAGGAATTGCAAAAAAATCCTCTTTTTTGGGTTCTCCGCTATTATGGCAATATTAGAATCTATCAAAAACTCGAGGTCGAACATTTTCACGAAAACAATATTTAAGAAAATCGTTTTTTTGTAACAAGTTTTACAAAATTCGAAAAAAAAGTCGTTATTGTTATCAATATTGTTATCTACAAAATGACGATTGTCTCTATAACATTTTGTACCTCTTCTTGAGGATGTTTATTGTTACGATGGGATAGGATATGGTTGTCCTCTTTAATTTATAGCGTCAAAGCAGAGATTTCTTCAGCGTTTGTTATATCTCATCAAGGATATAAGTAGATATACCTTTATGATCCTTGAACAAATGTCCTAGTTAAAGCATTATGGCAGAGACAGAAAAATTTTTACTGGATAGTTCCCGTTAACGAATAAATCAAAAATTACCAAGAAAAAGTATATTGTTTTATATACTGAATATACATATATAGATTTTTTTTTAATAATAAAGTAACTTCTTGCACTTCACTATCTAATTTGGCTAGAGACACATTAACCATATTAAAACTGTCCCATATCAATATCAGGATCTGCTTTGTCGGTAAAGAAAGTTTTGAAAGATGTGTGGGAAATCCATTTCAAACAGGATTATCGGTATAGGCGTGAACGCTTCACTTGCTAACCGAGTGAAGTCTGAAAAAAGTTGAAAATGCGAGTATTTTAAATTTTATAACTATGTGTGTGTTGTCAATTTGTAAATAGAAAATCGATCAGGCTTTTGAAATTACCAATCATATGAAACGTCATTGAATTGACTAATAATGAGTTAGAAAGTAATTCTTTTAAAAGTCTATTGCGATCCACCGTTTCAAATGCTCTTTGAAAGTATAAAAAAAACAACTTGGTTAAAATCATATTTATTTGAAAGAATTAAAAAAAAACATGTGTAAATAATTCAACATCAAGTGCAATAAACACACGTTTCGGTGTACCACAGGGCACTATACTAGGCCCACTATTGTTCCTTATATATATTGATGATATATGCAGCATTTTGAAGATGTCGAAAATATCTGTGTTTGCAGATGATGCTTTCATGTTCGTGAGTGATTTACTTCACTTCTGTACATGGCACATGTAAATAGGCTTAAAATTAATTTAAAAAAAAATACGAAATGCATGGTTATTCATAGTAATGAATTAATGATTTTATTAATTAATCTATTGAAGGTGAAGCAATTGAATTATTAAATGATATAAAAAATTTAGGAGTGAAACTGGACAGTAAGTTATCTTTTAATAGCTGTGTGGATTGTTGAATACCCTATCCCATCCCATCCTTAAAATTAATATCCCCACAAAGTGGGCCTTATGGGCATATAATATAGAAAATGACGTAGTCACAACATAATGTTCAAACAGTTTATCAGAATCTTTTGTTGTTTGACAAAAAACATAGTTCTTCTCCTACATATGCTATGGGGTAGGGTATACAAACGGTTTTTGTAAGAAAACGCCCCCAAAAAGTGGGCGTTGGTTAAAATTATCTAAGGACGAAATGTTTATATAATCATAACCAATGATCCTGCATATTTATTTTTTCAATTATTTTAAAAATGTAGCGAAAAACGTTTTTTTACTAAAAACGCTACCAAAAAGTGGACGTGGCAAAAATCTTTATATGAACGAAATATAGATATTGAGATTCTGTAAATATGTTGTAAAGACACTTTTAAAATTCTTTACGGTTAAGCCAAAAACTACGTTTTTCTAAAAAAAAGGGGGCGTGGCAGTAGGCGGATTTGAATAATGTTTACACTTGTTTTGCTCCGCTGCACATGTAGGCCTAAAAATCAGACATACATGGCTTAATCGACATGTATCGACATGAATCAGCTAGTGATTCTGAGTCGATCCATATACTTTGAGGTATATGTAGCTAAGTTATTTCTCTATGTTACCAACTATGTATCAAAACTAAAATACCCCTATGGGATAGGGTATAAAAACATTACCATTATATGCGCAGTTAATATTTATAATACAAATCTTAAACCCCATTTTGAATTTTGTTCAACAATTCTATTTATTTGTAATAATGAACACATAAAAAAACTGCAAGTATTACAAAACAAAGCGATGGGAAAAATTCTCAAATGCAACTTTTATTTACCAATCGTGTGGATACTATCGTGTCTTCGATGAGTAAATATTAAAGAGAGGATAATAATGTTCAACACATTAATGTTTGTATTTAAAATGAGAAATAACCTGGTGCCTTAATATTAAACGTCAACCTTATCCTCAGTATACAATAGGTTCCAGCGACACAAATATATGACTTGCTTTAGATTAAACCTTACTTAAGCTTAAGGTTTTCAGATCAAATGAGGCAGTGGTTCCAAAAAGTTTGTTTACTTTTATGAAACACAAAAACTGACAGGACTAAAAACTAATAAATTTGAAGTATAAGTTATCTACAAGACTCTATCTACCTCTCAATTTTAATGTCTAAAAAAAAACAAAAATTACTTTTTGATGTCAAATTTAAGAAGAGCAAAGTATTAATTCTTCCTATTGCTTCTGGCAACATTTGTCTTTATTTTGTACATATAGCATTTTTGTGAAATATTCATTCAGACATATTCAAGACATCTACAAGGGTGTTACTCTTTCTCAAATTTCAAAAAAAATCTTCTTAAAGGTTTAATGTTAGGATAAAGGGACCACTCTGATTTTGTTTCGCAATAATGATAGGACGTTAATTTACCTTTTTCAAAGTCATACTTCACCCCTTTTGCAACTATGTACTATGTCGATAAGACAGATAAGTGGCGTCTATAAATGTAAAACCCTCTACCGGGAAGTACCGGTAACGTAAATCCCATTGCGCTAATCTTACAATTGCCCATTACTAGATTTATCCTTTTTTCCTTAGCATTGTCCTAATACTATTTGTACGAGAAACAGCAAGAGAAAATTCTGCTAACATTAACTTTGAAATATACCCTTTGTATAGCCCTCAATAGAGTTGAAATGTGGTAGTGTACTACTTTCGATTGAAATACTTTTCGTATAAGGGATTTGGCATCCCTTGGGAGTACCCCCACTCGCAGATGTTCATATGTGCATGTTGAAATTTCCAACTCTCTAAAGCGATTATCCGAACAGAAAAGTACCTTCTATGATGACTAGCTTCTGAAAAGTTTGGATACAATTTTTGCTACATTCTTGAATCTGGGCATTTCAAGGGAAATTAAATAATTGACGAATTTTATTTTCCTGCCATGAACTGGCCTTTTAAAATATTAAATATTCATTGGACTGCATGTGGTCTTACACTTAATCCTTTGGTGATGCTTGCAGTGGTGTCAATGTAGCCAATTTTGCTTTCCCAAGTCAATCCTTATAAAGTCAAGAGAAAAGTTGGTGTTTCTAATGAATATAACTGTTTACATTACTACATCTATGTTGGGGATAAAACATGTTTAATTTAATAATATGTAATCGCACTACTTAAGTTAAATCATCCTTACATTTCAATATCACGTTATATGGTTCCATAAATCTCTTGCTGGCTGTTATATTGCGGGAAAAATCCCATTAGATGTCTACCGAAAATACTATTTACCAGCTAGATCCCCAACAAAGGCAATCCCAGTAATGTATGTATATAGAGAATTTCACTCTTGGATATATCCGTAATAGATTTCTCAACACATACATTTATGTACGAGGATTAAGGTGGTATAGGCCAAATAAAGGACCACATTATTAAGGATAATCGATGTAATTCAATGCGAATAACCAATGGGTTGGTCCATTGGCGAAGAATATCTTCGTTGCGTGCTGAATATGTTGTAACTTTTCTATTCGTGGAAAGCAAGGTACATTGTATAGAGATAGATCGTCAATAACAAAAAAAAATAATCTTTTTCCTTTTTGTGTTTTTAAAATGATAAATGGAATTCCTCTGTTGGGCGCATACGCTTACATTAAAGATTAATGGATCGCATTTGTTAAGCTTTAGTTCAAAATTTACTAACATTTTTCGTCCTCATGTTGCGTATGCAACATTTTTTGTAGCATAGCTACTTAGAGTAGGACGAATGAATTTATCCGTGAACAAATGACAATGATATGGTAATATTTTAAACATAAGACAAGTTATGTTGTATACCTGGTTGCGTAATAAATTTGAGAGGAAGGGCAATTCATTCGTCCCTAAGTATACTGATATTTTATATTTAATACGCATTTTTGGTCATAAATGTCTCGTTTAGATATATAGCATTTTTGGCATATTTTGGAATACTAATTAAAACATAAAGACAAACCTTTGTCATGGAATATAGGACCTGTTATTTTCCGATTAATTTTATTTATGTGTCCACACAAACTATATGTGCTATATTATAGCAGGATATAAACATTTTTCCGAAATAGGAATCGATTGAAATTAAATTTAGAGTGAGTATTTATATAATTTTATTTAATTAATAGGCAACCAACACAAACAAAACAAATGGATTTGTGCTTTGCGTTTATGGACATATATAAACGCTTCATTGTTGAGTAGAATTCGTTTTTGAATCTAAAATATATTGTAATAAGACATTAATGCCCGGTTTCACAGTGAGAGCTTAAGTCGTTGCTTAGCTAAGCAAAACGCAGAGATTAAGTTTGGGCTTAATTTTTTCGGGTTTCACAGTCATTTAAAAAGATTGGTTTAGCTAAGCCAAGTGAATCGTATTTCCTCCTCTTAGGAATCATCTAATGAAATCGCAATGAGGGAACATCCTTTTATAATTTTCGATTTCACAACTTTTTGTTTACATCAATCAATTTGGCAGTCCTATATAACGGGTCCGCCATTTAATCGTTTTTTTATACTCTATCCCATAGGGGTATATTAGTTTTTTCAACTAGTGCTTATTTCGGGAATGGTAACACTTAGCTCATGTCTGATTTGACAGATAATTAGTTTTAGCCTTCCGCTGAACGAATATGGTTGTGTATACGCTTGAACAACGCTGGGAAATATTGCGACATTACTTTGAAAATCATGGTAATGTTGCAGAATGTGTGCGAAAATTGCGTACGGATTTTGGAAGAAGAGAAGCACCGTCAGCTCCGTATGTTCCTTATCTTGTGAAAAAAGTGAAAGAAACTGGCATCCTCATCGATAAACCAAAGCGTGAAAAGCCTAGAGAAGATGCCGATTCTGCCAAAAAAAAATCATCTTTTCAGTTGAAGCTCATTTTGATCTTGGCGGGTATGCAGACAAGCAAAATTGTCGCATTTTGGGCATAGAAAACCCGCACGCATACATTGAAAAGCCGATACACCCAAAACGAGTCACTGTTTGGGGCGGATTTCGGTCCAGTTCACAAAAATTGAAGAGGAGGATATTGGCAACATTTGGTTTCAACAGGACGGCGCTACGTGCCACACAGCCGAAGCTACACTCGATGTTTTGCGCCCTTTTTTTGAAGATCGCATTATCAGCCGCAGAGCTGGACAATAATCGTGAAGCCATTGGTGAAATACAGCTGCACACAATCGATAATGTGCTTAAAAATTGGACCGATCGTGTAGGCTACTGCATGGCCAGCCGAGGCAGCCATTTGAATGAAATTATTTTCCTATTAACCGGAAGAATTGTACTTTCAAATAAAAAAAGAAATTTGAGAAAATATTTAGTAGTTTTTTTATAGCATTTAAAAAAAAAAAAGTTATTTGGCGGACCCTTTAGAATGGGAGTTGGTTGTGCTTCCAAAAAATATTTTTTTTCATTTTAATTTGGCAATACATTTCTTACGCCTTTCATGTTTTACACGATAGCACTTCTTCGTGACTATCGATAATTTGCCGCTCGTTTCGTTTTATATAATATTATAAATAAGTTGCGCTTTATAAATTTGGTTGTATAAATACCAACTGTAACGTTTGTAACATAATATATAATTATGCATTTTATGAACTTTCCGTTCATAAAAGAAAAAAAGGGGCAGATGATTCAGAGTTTTCTAGTTTTCCCAATCAGGCTGTATTAAAAATAATTTGGTCCTGGAATTGATGGGGTACCACCCCTCTCATTGTATATGTCCCGCCACACCACAACCAAATTAATGGATAAATTAAAAATATATATATCTCATTGCAGTCATCTTAAAGTTGCTATTTTTAGAAAAGTTTGTTTCATTTCCTTATATAATTGTCAAGCTCAATCCGTACATAATCTAATGTTCATTCGATAGCTAAAGTTTTTACAACTAATTTCGTTTAAAGATGAAGTGAATTTTATTTTTTTTCTTACTCATTAAATGAGAGGACAAAGTTTTCCATTTCCTACGTTATTATTTTTTATTATGGTAAGTACCTATCTCTACCAATTATTCCTTTTCTCTCTCTCAATGTTTGCGCTAATTTAAACTAACTTGGTTACAGATTCCAATTTACGAACGAGATATAGATAAGGGTGGCCCAGTTATTTCTTCCCCTTTCCCTACTGCCCAGAAATCGAATCTGCAGGCATTTTCTTAATTCGGCAAAGAGCCGGGACGGAATTAAATTGTATTACTCTTGTCAGAGTCCAATTTTGATCCACGTTGTGTTCATTCTTATTGGAAGTGTTAAGCTCGATGGTGTTTTAACTTAATCCCCCTTTTATTGTCTACCTAAAAGCTAGTAAAAAGATGTCAACATCACACAACGGAAGGAATCAACAGATAGTTTGATATCTCATCCGGAAAAAGTCGTGACTGGAAAGCAAAAACGAGAGGTAGGATAGATATGTTAGAAGGTATAGTTGACCTTTTTTGGTCACCCCATTCTATTTCTACTCTTAGTATTATTGGCAGTTATTTTCGGCCGTGTATGAAATATATAATTAGAATTTTCGCTCGAGTTACTGTTTTCTTTAAATGGTTTCAGTTTTTTTCCGTACTTTCGTTTTTATTTCGCAATTGTGTATACTATTGATTTTGACGGTTGATTTGGGAATGAATTGGAGCGTGTCCTATCTTGTACCACACAAATATAAGAACAATCATTTGAGCTAAGTATGATCTTCTTTCGAAATCGAAATATTAGGAAGACGTATTATGAAATATGTTCTGAGTAAAACACATAAGACTTTTGTCGTGGTAAAAACACATGATATATTTTATAAAATTATATGAATAGATACATTCATATAATTCAATTTATCAATTCATTTGTGTTTAAAATATTTATAAAAACAAACGTTTTCATACACCGTAACAGCCTGAGGAGACGGGTCCCACACGAAGACGCGAAAAAAAGAACAGGGGTGTACCTAGCCTTGAATATAGTCAGATTATGATTTATTTTAACCCGGTTAAATTGGATAAAAAAAACGTATAAATTAGAAATGTTATATAAGCTATGTATAATCATGTTTCAGCTCGAAAGGTTTCAGAGCTATTTAAGATTGAAGTCTTTTCTGTAAGACTTAGAAGTGGTTTAACAAACTCGTAGGCCCAGCAAAGCAATTCGCAAAAAAAAAGGTAACAATTATACAAAAATTAAAATCCCCAAATTGTAGGCTTTATGGAGATGAAAGAAATATAGAAAATGTCACAAAATACTGTTCTTTTATGGTTCGACAAAAAACAACGTTTTTCTCTTTCATATACTATACAAATGGTTTTTATAGGAAAACGCCCACAAAAAGTGGGCGTGGGTTGATTTGATATGTAAACGAAATGTTTACAAATTTTACCGAAAATGCCTCCCAAAAGTAGGCGTGGCCAAAAACTTTATATAGACGAAATAAAGATATTGAGATTCTCTAAATATGTTGTTCAGACATTCTACAGGAAAACGGAGCAAATATTAGGCTAACATGCCTAATACCCTGTATACAGGCTAGCCCTGTATACGATGAAGGCGAATGGAGGAGGCATCCGTCGGAGCGGAAAATTCTCCGATTCTATACGATCCGGAGGATTTTTGTTTCGAGATATTTGTAACGTTGTAACGTATCCTGGTGAATTGCGTTGAAGTGCGTTCAGGATCATTTTTCGTTCAATTTTTGACATCTAAGTGGTATTCTTTTTCCGATTTCCTCCGACACAAATTCTTTTCACTACATATTTACGAAATGTAGTGAAAAGAAGCCGTCGCTTTTGTGTAAAATACTACACATTCTATCGAATGGAATTGAACCTCCGACGAAGTATGCGTTGCGGAAAATTGTCAAGTCCGACGGATACCGCGATAGGGCTGATAATATTAAACTGAATCTTTTAATAACTAGACTAAGGAGACAAAATAATCCCGAATCCCCAGTTTAATCGCCAATACCAGAACGTTAGCTCTCTCTAGGGAAAGACTATCCATGGGTAAGTTGGTACTGACATATAAAAGTGGGCTTAAACCTTCAGCAAGAGTGCCTCAGGGTCGCATCCTCAGCCCAATTTTGTTTGCTCTGTTTATTGATGCGATTTGTGATATTTTGCCATGCTGATGTTATGATGATGCTGCTTTTGGGGGATGATCCATTCAAAAATCAACTTAAAATCATCAAAATCTGAAATATGGTAAAAAGCCCCACGTTTTCCCCACAACCAAAAATACGGTTTTTAAACATACAAAAAGGGAAAGATTGCCCGAAGTAAAATGTGTTCTTATACCGTGACCGATTCGCCAAATTTCAGTATCTTGGAGTTTGTTTACAGCTAACTTGAATTTTGGCAAATATGCAAAAGAGAAAAGCGGCTAATCTGGCCTTGAATATAATGTCTTCATTTTTTCAATAATCAGCTCATAGATGTCCAATTGGAATACTTCATATTCAATAGCACAGTAAAATCGTGAATGGACTACAGTTTTTTGTTTACGCAAACTGGAGGAATTCGAAACAATACGAAATAACCCAACTATAACTATTAACCTGGAATTCGATATACCATTATATGTGTTCAAAATCTATAGTCACTTCAGATTACTTATGTCATAAGAAGGGCAAATATTCTTCACAAATCGTTCATGTAACGGCTACTCCAAACGAATCCTACGCCTTTATAGAATTGAATCGTCTGGCTGCAGCTCACGACATATCTATCGCTGTATGGATGAACAAACATATATCCAATCCAACACATACATAACAAAGAGCAATCTCGTATTTCTATGTATAAAATCAAACAGCAAACTAAAACAAACTATTTTTGCACAGACATTCCCGTAGAAAACAGAAATTATTCCATTTCATTGGCCTCAGTTACCAATCCTGAATCTGCAGTAAAGATATAGTAAAGTGTAAAGGTTTTGTTCCCTCTCACTTTTTAAGAATTTTAAGCACACTGCTACTTTATTGTCAACTACATAGGAGCATACATTTTGGTTGCTTTTGAATATAAGCACGTCTCAAAAATTACATTGGTCCCAAGGCTTGCATACCTATACAGTCAGTCGACAGTTCACTTGTGTCTCAAATTCCACAGAAAATGTTAGGTAATGCTTTCAGGGATAACACGTACCGGACCTTTTTTTAATGGCAGAGCGAGTTTACCAAAGAAAGCACAAAATAAATCCACACACATATGCGAGGAGCACATAACTTCATTGGTATGTTTTACGCACCAATTACGCGGGTGCTGGATTATTATCCTCACCACCGTCTCCAAGGACCTTCGCATACGTATTGCATAAACAGCGCAAACGCCATGAGCATACCGAACTCAAGTCTAATTCATTTTTAATCTAGTTTGTCTTCTTGGAATGCGATTTTGTTGCTGCTGATAATGGCATTGCCTGGCTTCTAATTATGTGCACTTTTGAAGGACATTAGGATGCTTGGCACGTTGTTCCTACAAAACTTCTAACACTCTTTCCTGCCTAACTAATTATCTGCTTAAAAATATTCCGTGTTCCATTCAGTTGGGTGTCTTAAACACGTTGACACAAGAGCTTAAAGCATGTGTTTTTTGTGTACCACACAACTCACCTTATGCCACCAACCGCCCACCAACGACCTTCAATTATATCCGTGGTTTTATATATCTGTGTGCAAGAAGGATAGGCAAATGTGCGTTGCATGATTTGCTGTGTGTACTTAGGTTGATTGATGGCAACATTAAAGGAGACAGAAACATATCCCATGTGACTATGTACTTGACAAACATATTCTCACTTCAAGTGGGCAACCATCAGTCGATCTTGACAGCCTCAATTCTTATACACCGTCTTTGTTGTGATGTCATGAATGTTCGTTAATATTTACCTAGAGTTTAAGATATGTGTGCGGTTGGAAACCGCTTTTAATATCTCAATTATATAGTCGAGCACAGTTCTTATAGAATTTCATTTAGAACTTATCTTTTGGCCCGAAAGTGCCTCAAGTCATTATTGTAGATGCATATGGCGGTGTGCCATTGTTGAAACTACGTTATAGAGTGGAGATGTAGAAAGCCTTATTATTGTTGGAACTCTGAAGATGCAGAAAATTAATGACAAGTGAAAACATGTCACACACATTCTGCCACACATGCCTTGGGGGAGCATTAAGCTACCTTGAATTAGTGTTGTAGAATAGATTTTTTCTTGTTGTTTCATTTTAATAATTTTAATGGGCTCTAGAGGTTTGAAGCAGCGCATCATGGCTTTTCCTGACATCTACGGTACATTTAGATAGAATGTTATAATGGATCATCCCTAATATTAATAGGGCATGTGTCAATTTGCCAAAATCAGAAAATGTCACAATGTACATTTTTGGTTGGTAGACACCTAAATGAATGTCAAAACATTTTACGAAGTGTTTTAATGCGAACCCATTATCAGATTGAAGAAACTTTGTTTCTGCTATACCTGTTGTGGGTTAAAGTTAGAACCTACACAAGAGATAAGGGGAAAAGAAGAACAATACCAAGAATCAACCTACTGATAGTTGTAGAGACACTCTAAATTATCCAAGCGAAATATATGGACGACATAAGCAATAAAAAAAGACACGCAAAGTTAAATGTGTGCAAAACATTGGGTAAATGACAAAGATAAAAATAAGGTGTGTAATGACAAAGGTCCAAATAATATCAAATGCGGGAACGACTAGTAGAACGAAAACTACAAAAAGAAAACGGGTCAAAAACTATTTACAAGAATTTTTATGAATCTGTTGCATAAAATAGGACAGTCAGCATAACTGCTAACAAATTCAGCTATTCAAAGCAGATTCTTTGTATCATCTGACTACACTTTAAATTTTCTTTTTTATAGAAACAAACTACCACCATATGAATTTACACATATTGTTTATTTCGTAGCTTGATAAAGTAGTGCACTGCGTTTCACCTATTTTTCTATTGTATAAGCTGTTGCAAGTTCTCGTTTCTTGATTAAATTTTTGTACATCTTTGCTAGCTAGAGTATGATTTAGCCAGAATTTACCCTTATCGTAAAAACAGAAAATCTGATTCGACGTTGTTAAAAATGCTGATTCGACATAACATCCCCAAATAGTATAAATTGAAAACGCATTTTATAAAAGTAGAAAAGTTCCGGTGATAAAAAAACAGGAGGATGCCATGAACATTTCAAATGATTCAGTAAATTAAGAAAACAACTTTTTCCATGACCATGCGAATCTATCCGAAATCCCTTATTCCAAATAGCTAGAACGATACTAGGAAGGAGTCATCTATAAACTTGGCCCTTTAAGGATATCACAATGGGTCCACATTTACCTGTGTGCGATGTAGGAATAAGTTAATCGACTGCCTCATCAGCACAACCATGTTTTTACCCAAGATAGCATCTGAACAATTCTCACACGGTTTCGGTGATAATATCGGTGATATTTTGTAAATGCAGCATGGCAGACTTGATGACAGATGTCAAGTAAAATTAGTGATTTTTGTTTTTACAAATAAAAAATATATATAATATAATATATTTATAATATATAATATAAAAAAATATAAGAAAACTACAAATCCGTTGTGCGAATCATTGAATACATTTTTTAAAGTTGTATCGCCAAAATGTGGGCTTTATGGGGATAAGTATAGGAAATTTTCAAAAATTATGTTTTTCTATTACATATTTTGTGAGGCTATACAAATAGTTTTTTTTTATGAAACCGCCCCTAAAAGTGGGTCTTAGTTAAAATGATCTATGGACGAAAAGTTCATATTAATATTACTGACGTTTTGTATAGAAAGTTTCATCAATATTCTTTAAAATTTTAACAAAAACCGTTTTTTTAATGAAAACGCACTAAAAAGTGGGCGTGGAAAAAGTGATAGTTATATTGAAGATAGATGCATTTCAAAATAGTCAACACTTATTTAGCTGGGAGCAACAAAGAGTACGTACACCAAATTTCATCATTGTAGCTCAAAATTTAAGGCCCAAAAATTTGTCAGATCATCAGTAGAGGAGGGCCAGTGAAAAATCTTTTAGGTGTTGGTACGGCTGCGAATCGAACCCAGACCTTTTGCGCGGCAGTTCAACGCACTAACCATCGCTCCACTGAGTCCATTTTTTTTTTATAAAAAACGCCCCAAAAAAGTGGGAGTTGGGATAAATAAGCTGGTATTGGGATAAAATATAGGTTTTGGGATTTTCTAAATATGTTGTTCAGATACTTTTTTAACATGTCCTACCGTTTGACCAAAAACATCGTTTTTCTTAAAAATAAAACAACGCACAAGAACCCTAAATAAAAAAGTTCATTCTCCTACCTTGAAATTTAAGGCCTAAAAATCGGTGACATACAGACAGACATTTATGGCTAAATCGACGCAGCTATCGATTCTGCTAAATTATTTCTCTGTTGCAAACTATGTAAGTATATATGTATGTATCAAAACTAATATACCCCTATGGGATAGAGTATAAAAATGAAATTAAAAAATGTAAATATTTTTGTATGTATTTTGTAAATAATAAATAGTAATAATAACTAAGTTATTTGAATATATTGCTAATATTTACCTGATGTCCAGAACAAATCGAACCATTAGGCACTCGTACTCGAAAAGGGCTATGCACAGGGCACGATGTCCTCGGACCCCATCGTGACGAAGACGGTCCTGGCATTGGCACTGAATTAAAACTATTTGAACTACAAGGATTACAGAGGGGAGGCGGCGGCGGCACCGATGGAGGTGGTGGACCGGCGCCGCCTACGCCACAATGACCAATACCACCGCCACCAATGCCAATATGTGAACCTAAATGACCGCCACCACCACCAACACCACTGGCCAGCATGGATTGTGGCGGGGGTGGTGGCGGCACTGCTGGTGGACCGCCAGGACCCGGCCCATGATGACACATTGGTCCGCCGCAGTTCGGAATACCCGACCATTGACCCGCACTGCCACCGATGCTGTTCAATTGTCCCCCGCCGCCGCAGTAGTGGTCCACGGCAAAGCTGTCTTGGCTACCAGAGCATTGTAGTCTGTGAGGTGGTGGCGGAGATGATTGTCTTGAATAAATTTTTTTAGCTAATTAGTTATCTCTGCAGCGCAACTATGATGGTGGTGATTCACGATGCGAGGTTGTTCTTACGAATTCTCTTGAATCCGCTGGCTAGATTACGTGTGCGTATCAGTTGTGGATTATTATATTATATGTGACTTAGGAATTGCTTTTCAACGGTTGAAGGTTTATTATCCTATTATGTAGATGGTGTACCATTTATGTTGTGACACCATGTGAATTGATCGTTGTTAACTTGGAATAGACACATTTTTTGTTTATTGATATAGTTTGTATATTTTTTTATTGGTTTCCTGTAGTTGCAGTATGATGAAAGATACTATTCCTTTGACTTGACTTGTCTTATAGTTAATTTACTCTATGCCTTGTTTTATTTTTTTTTTAATTTCAATTGGAGTTTTTGATCACAGAATTTAACACCAAAATTTGAACTAAAAAGTTATTATTGATCTAAGTAATATTATTGCATTTGTTTTTTTTGCAGATATTTTTTCCTTCTCTATTTACATAAATATACTCTGGTGATTATAAAAAATAACAGTTATATTACAACAACAACAACGAAGACGACTATTCTAGCAATAACAGCAAAATGTCTTTGATTTTTTTAAATATATTATTAATGAGTCTTTGTTAATTTTTTTCTATTTAAATAATTTTTTTAGTTACAATTGTTGTTTCGTTTTGTATTTATTGGAATTTGTTTTAAAAATATTGTTTTTCTATTTAATTAAATTTATATTTTAGGTTAACATTGGTTTTAATTATTGTTTTAAATTTGTTCTATTTGTTTACAGTTAATTTGTGTATGTTTCCAAAGGAGGTGATAAACATGTAGGAGAAGAGTAGGGGGTGTCTGAAAATATTTAAAAGAAAAGGTACGAATGGTTATTACCGAAACTGAGAAGCGAGAATACATGGCCAACATATCTCTGCATAAGTTTGTTGTAGTAGCTGTCCTTCTGCGTTTTATTGATAAATGTAGAGTAGGTAAGAAAATTACAATAAACTGACATGCACTAAAGGTGGTTTGTTATAAACTAAAACAGCAAACGAAATAGGGTAGTTCTATAAAAAAATGTGAACGAAAAAAAGATACCTTCTGAACTACAGAGGCATAAGTCTATCTAAATCCAATCTGCCGTAATATGAGAATAATTAAAACCGTTTACCAACAACCCGATCGGCCATTGTCAGTGTAGTTTTAGGCCAGGAAAATTCACAAATCTTCACACTTCGCAGATCCTGAAAAAAAACCCTATTCATCGATTCCAAAGCCGCATACTACGAAATTTATAGAGACGCTCAAATTCTGTATAGAATGACGATGGAGAATACCCGCTGTTAAATCAGGAAGAATTAATCTTGCCAAGAAAGTAATTTCGTTCTAAAGCCCGCACTCGAACTACTAAGGAGATCCTATAAAAGACCCTGATCATCCCTGTCCTGCACAACGGCGCTGAAGCAAGGGTCATATTCAGGCCTATTGCGAATAAATTTTCCCGGTAAACTGTTCCCATTCAGCAATCTGATTTACATTGCTGACAAGGGAAAAATTCCCTATGGAGAAGAAGATTGAATAAAGAACTTTACAAGCTGTACAGCAACACAGACCTGGTCAAAAAACTCCGCATTGGATGAATAAAATGGCTAGGACAATAGAACATGGCTGGCTAAGCCAAACTTCCTTATTGAAATGCGCTCTAAGTGTGAGCCGTTGCTCCATTTTCCAACAGTCACTGTCCAAGAAGGTCCAAGAATCCCAGCTGAGGAAATTGAATATGACTTTAGATGAATGCCAAACCCGGGGATTGGTATAAGACTGGTAGCACGAGCTCTTTTTTTCGACATGAGGGTTGAAGAATATGGGATTTCTGTTCTGAGAAAATAACAATTGGGTCCTCGACAAGCGATCCCTACATGCGTTCCTCCTGAAATACCTCACTGAACATAGAACATTGAGAGGATTCCAATATTGAGGTTCTTACTACCTCAATGTTCTCTGGCGAACTGATGGGTCGACGTCTTGTCACTCATGTGGTTTGTTGGAACGTATTAGCCCATGTTACAATTGATTTCCGATGCAGGGCTGCATTTAAGAAATGTTGGAAGGCGCGCTAGGTTACGAATTACATTCTCGACTGACAGGGGTAAGGAGTAAAGTTTAAAACTACACCCGTCAAATGAGACCATTCTACCTTTGACTACTATGCTTTCTATACATATATGTATATATATATTTTCTTATATTTTCATACTGATTCCGAATGACAAATTTAATGAAAATGTTATTTTCCTGCATGACACACAACGAAATTCCTATTCACAAAAAGATGGCTGCTGAATATCATATTATGAATGATGATGTTTTCCATAAAAGGACCAAACTATCAAATGAGGATATTAACAAAATGTCAACAAAAAAATACTAAAAGAAGTATATATAATTATTTAAATTATAGCAGTACATTTAATCACCAAGAACTTACCCAATATCTGAGTTATGCAAACAATTTACGACATTACAATGGAGAATGACAATTTTCTATTGTCCTTTAACATTTTCTATACCAAAATTGTATATATTAACAAATTTATATAATTAGACCCAGTGTGGCCATGTTTTTAAATCGCTAAATTTGTTCATACTCGTATTTGTGGATAAAGAGCTGGAATGGTACTATCATAGACACCCGGCTCTGTGATAGAACCATTCCGGAGAAACAATAGCTTCCAAAAACAAATGTGTGGTATCGCCCACCCTCAGTTTGTCAATCTAAAAACATAATCTAAACCAGAAAATAAATCCTTTTTTTTTGCTTGGAATTTTGTGTTTCTACTGGCTGGTGTTTGGGTTTTTTTGGGTGTGGAATGGGATCATTTGCATTTAGACATGACATCAACTTAAACCCAGGCATCCTTTTAATGTAAACTTTTTGTCATATTTGTATCCCTCTCTAGCAGCGACATGTTTCGCCTTCGCATTCTTAAGGGATACAAATATTTATTTAAATTAGTCCTTGAAATGTCGTCTGATGAAAATAAATGGCACAGTGATAAAGGAAGAGGGGCCGGCAATAGCGAATCAGCAATTTGATATGTGTACATCCCTAAAACAGATGGAAGAACTTGACAAAGTGCTGAGGGGGACGTTTTAAGCGTGCGAATGAATTGTATAAAATTGAATTGAGGACAATAACAATAATGGTAGCGCGATAGTATGTTAATAGAGCAGTACACAATGTTTCTCAAGTGATAGTGAATTGTTAATGTTATTTGAGTTCTATTCAAGTGTCGACAATGGGCGGGCCAATGAGGATATGATGGAATTAGAAACGATTATCAGATGTTTGATGATATTAAACCCTATAAGGCCCGGAAAGGAACACTGTTGGTGTGAGCTGCCACGAGCTAGGTGAAGTATTTAGTTAATAGAATCGGCAGTATTTGGGTTGGTACATTATACTCGTTATTATGGAGGAATTAGTAAAGGTCCCATACTTGGGTGTACATTTTTTGAGTATTTTCTTTGTACCTACGCAAAGATAGCAGTGAAAATCATAGGTGCTGTTACTTTAGAGATTTGAAGCAGTTACCCCCGCTTACTACGCCAACAAATAGTGGAATAGAGGTTATTCCACTTCACCCATAGTGGCTACATAAGTATCACCACTTTACTCCCCCTATATGGGTTAATGTCGACATTGTTATATTTTTTGAGCGAAAAGTTAGATGCCAAAGCAGCATCTTTGAACTAAGAGAATGGTCAATGGACCAACTACATCGATGGTTTTTTTCGAAATCTTCAGTCCCGTATGCTTTGATGGTGATTGGAAGAATATTTATAAGACTTAATAGTAACAATAATAGTATGTACTAGCTTTTTACCTGGTTCACATCTAGTATAGGGTTTTAAGGGGTTTTTACAGAACATCCATTTAAAGAAGAGTCTTCTTCGTGTGCGTTCATGTGGAAGAAAATAGCCATTTATCGGTATTAGCCAAAACTGAATATTCTGGTAATATAGCCAAAACCACTAATCACGAATTGTTGCAAATGTCAACAGGTTGATTGGTTATCTATATTATTGAAAGCATGTTAAATGTCGATAAAATTCTTGCAATCCCTTTGGCTCAATATTATCAAAAGCCAAATAGTGTAAGCCTCATGAAAACCGAAGAAAACACACAAAAATGAGAAAAATCGATTTCAGAATAAAAAAAAAAATGCCCAACAACCACCCATCATAGATATGCATTACTTTTGCTTCTTCCTATGCATACTCGCTTTGTAGCTGAAGCTTTGTCCAAAGTTATCCTTGAAACGTTCTCAGCTGTAAAATCTCGACCGAGAATAAAGAGTAATTGGAATGGTATGTGCGCATTTGTGTTCTAAAAAACTGAACCGTTCGATTGAAATGTATATTCTAAAAAATGTATACACATATAGAGATGTGTTTATAATAAAATAATATATAAAAAACAAAATTTATATATATGCTTGTCGCATTGATTACTCCAACGTATAACAGAGCTTTTGATATATTAAACGGTCCAATTTTTTGGACTGTTTCGTGTATGTGTTTTTTTATTGGATGAAAATTAAAATTTCATTTTGTGTTTTCATTTTGGGGGATGTGTTTTCACATGATTTATTCGGCTTAATGAATGCAAATTTTGCCTGTTCTCTGTGGTAATTTTAACGAGTAACAAATTGTGATGAAGGACATTTAATTAATTTTAATTTAAATTTATTCCGAGCGCTTAAATATACATCACAGCAACTTGCATGTAGTTAGATGTTTTACATGGACCTTTCCAAACGACCTGTAGGTATCTGTGTGTGAGTGAAGAATCAAGGGAATACATAGATGTCCGTGGACATTATTTTCGGGTTAAATATTCCTTTAAAATTCGTTACAATTAGGAACATCATGTATCTATTTGGATCCGCAATATAAAATAAGATAGTATATAAGCATGATATATAACCTGCGTATGTTTACATAGCTGTGTTACTACAAAAATGGAGAATAAGTGGAGTACGAGGGATTAACGACTATTTTATTATATTAAGGACTACTACTATTTCAGTAAGTACTTAGAGATGTGTGAAATTTAATAAAACTATAAGACATAGACATATATTCTAATTGGATGCATGCAACGCAATGCGATTTTTTGGTATTGTTTTCGTGAAAAAACTCGATATTTTAATCACACCTAACATTAAGATGGTGGAGAAACCCGAAAAAGTGGGTTCGTTTGTCGAAGGAAAATCGCTATATTATTCTACGTGAATGTCTTAACTGATGTTCTCCAAATTCAGTAAAAAAATGTTCTTTTAATCATAACATAAAGGTAACCCACCCAACATAATTATTTGCCAACCTGTGGTGCATAGATCGAAATCGTCAGAGCGTACAGTGCGAGTAGTTTCCCTAGATACTCATGTTCAAAGGCATTGAAGATTTTGGAATGTGTTGTTCGTGGTATTTCTTTGACCCCAGTTTACCAATAATACGACCATAATACGCATGCATGTATAAATACAAGCATTAGACTCTATAGAAACATAATTTTATTTGGATCAATATTTCAAAATGCATCAAAAGCCAATCTAATTGCCTGCTGCAATGATTAAGCATTTCAGAGCATTCAAACAGATTAAAATTGTCTGTAAAACAAACACAAACAGTTACTTTAAACGAACCGTTTCTGATTTGTATGGATTTCATAGACTTTTTATTCCCAACGACATACTGCTCTCTCCAGATATCGTTCTTCTAACATACTAACATAAATTAAAAAGCAACAACTTCAAGGCGTAGTATCTACCTCCGCATTACTGTATGCGGAAATGAGGTCGCTTTAATCACGATTCATAAACACGACGTATATACTTGTTGGATAAACTGCACACCAGATATTCACTGACGACATAGCAAAAGCACTCAAACTCACCCATTTCCCACTTCCTCTTCAAAGTTATATCTTCAAATCAGCAACAAAGCTAATGTTAATATTTACTTGCATGGAAAAATAGCCGCCGCACCCATTCAATTTTGACATTAAGCTCGAAGTTAAGTGCATCCTTGCACCTTTAGTCTATCTAGATCTGGGCTCACCGTGAGCGAACGAAAACTATCGGTAGACATAACGATACCCATATTTTGACATAAGCCTCGGAGAAACGGCACAAATATCTACGAGTACACGAAAAGAGCATAAAAACATCCTACGCGCCGTAAACCCGTCCACACAGCCACCACAGAGCAGCGTCAGAAGCCAAAGTAAAAGCATACACAGTACACAAAGACCAGGCGGAGTATTATAGAAAAAAGCCCTAATCCAAAAACAGTAAAGCACACTTTGTCGTTAACATAAAGCAGGATGATGGTATGGAAAAAAGGATACAAACATATGAGAAATAGTCTCACTGGGAGAAAGGTACAAGCAAAATACCAACTAAATGAACTTTTCGGTCGTGTAAGGCTGTTGGGCATAGTATATGCGCGCCATATAGCAATGTGGCTATTTTTGCATGAAGAGGATGAAGTAACCATCACATCTCGCACACCAATGGGAGGCATATATTTTGTTTGTTCTCATATGTTTTGTTGAGATAGAGTTGCCTTTTCATATGCTTCTTACCTGGTACGTCCGTTGAGCAACACTAACAAAGCTGTATGATAATTTTATTAAAACTTCGTATGTGACATTGTCTTGGCCCTTGAACTTTATTATTTATTTTCATCTGAACATTTTTTTTTTTAATTGTATTTTCTTTTAACAAATGTCATGTTTCATGCATGTACCGGAGCTCCCCTGGCCCCCCGCGGCAAGGACAAGTATCTTAAAGCGAGATACATTTCATTACGAAGCTGAAATAAATTAAAAGTGTAATTCAGGCCTCCAGTGGCAAGCAATGTAACAATTTGCACTCGAGGAGCGCGTGTTACAAGTATTATTGTTCTGGTAAGGACATAATTATGTACCTCCTTGCATTTAATGCAGTATTCAACACTTCAGAAAAAAATGTTTCATGAGAGATATTTCACGCCGATTCGCTTTTAGAGAGGGAATTTCTTGCCAAGGGAAATTACTTGTTAGGCAAAGGGTAGAAGGAAATTTCAAGGAAGTCCTTGATTATGTTCTTGAAAAGGTGTGAGGACAAGCTGAAAGCATTACCGAAACTGAAAAATCCGACCTTGGCATTGATTTCCATTGTGTAGGAAGGGACGTTTTCGATTAGCTAAGGATGCGAATAACGTTGGGATGTGATGCAAAGTCATTTGCACACTTTAAATCAGGAGCCCGGATAACACTTCAATTGATTAATGCATCATTACACCGAAAAGCCATCCAACGTGCTATATGTCTATTAAAGCTCTCATGAGTAACTTGAGTCTAAGAAATGTTTCTCTGAGTCTGTGCATAGTTAAGGACCTGCTTCATTGAAGCAGTACAATGTTCGAAGAAGTGTTTTTTTTATTTATTTTTTGCATGGCTGCCATTGAACATGCATATAGATATGCATACAGCATAACACGTAACGTTAGCGCACAAACGATGATGCGATGGTATACGTAAGAATGTGCTTAAGAGTACCTGCTCTTTGTATGTATATTTGCATATGCGTAGACATGGTGTGTGCCCAATGAATGTGGGGAACTTAGCAACGTGGAAGGTAGGAATGCACGAGTGTATCGATTTTTTAAGGTATAAAGTTGGTATCAGGTCATAGTTGATTTTCGGTGTCGATATATGATTTACAAAAATAGACAATAATTTGAACAACGATTTGTAAAATAGTAAAAAAAAATGTTTTAATAAATTGTTTAGAAAACTCTGTGGCTTTGCGCCAAAAAGTTGCGAAATAATGCACAGTAATTTTATAACAGATATAAATTTAAAAAATATGCGTCCATTTTACAAAAGAGTATTGAATATATAAGAAAAGTCGGGTTTAAATTAACAGTTTTGCCTTACTATGTATCTACAGTCAACAGTGTGTTAGAATCGCAATAAAGTGTCCCAAAACACTCAACACTAGCTCTATGAGGTTTAAATTTGTCACTTCTTGGGACAATCATTTCAAATTCAAACAGCATTTTCCAGTCGATCGCTTCGATATTCAGGGCCATTTTTTTAAGAGCACAAACTCCGGGAAATGCATAACTAGTTAAGAGCGTACGTACGACATAGTTAGAAGAAAGACCTTTGGAAAAAGTCAAATGTAGCCTTTTCAGTTTTATCTCTAAGTGCACTTAGATAACCCGGATGTATAATTTTAAAGTATTTTTAAATATTTATTATATATAATATGTACTCATTTACAAGCCCTCAAAGTTAACAAACAAATTATTCAAGTTGCGAACTATATTTTAAACAACATTTTAGATGTATTTTTCCGAAGTTCCATAAAATAAATTCAATTTTATTCTATTCTATTATAGAGTAGAACAGAAGAATAGACCAATAAAATGATAAATATTTTATTATTCTATTCTTCATATCTAAAATTAAAAAAATGTCCCACTTTTAACTTAATTGTCTTGGAAAAAATATATGAAGAAATGTTATTATTTTATTATAGGTTTAATAAGATGATAGAGATAAATAAAAAAACAGATTTTTTATGAATTTTACCTTAAACTATATGTATATACAAAGGGTCGTCAGTATTGAGTGATTGTGCATTTGCGCAAGGTGTGTGAGAAAAATAATCAGCCCTATCATGGTATCCGTTCCTAACTCTAAGTTTCATTGCGATGTGTTGCATGTTTTGCATCTGTTTTTAACAGTCACACGTCAATTTCTCCCCGATGGTCTCCGACATCTGTTCGTTGCGGAAATATTTTTAAGTGAAAAAGCAATAAAATAATATATTTTGGAAGTCATTTGGGTCCTCTTCTAATTTGTTCACTAATGACATACCTTCTTTCATTAAACATTCGAAATGCTTAGGATATGACGATTGGAAGCTTTACACTCAAACAAAACCTGTTAGCGACTGTGAAAATCTTCAATCTGATTTTCAAAATTTATTTCGCTGGTGTAACCAAAATTCTTGAACTTTGAACGTAGAAAAGGGCAAAATGTTTACTGCTTCACGGCAGTTAGATGATATTAATGAAATATCCGATCATGGCATTCGATTTGATACAAAATTTACCTTCACTTCACATTATGATGTAACAATATCAGGGGCGAATTCATTACTATAGGTTTCTTGAAAAGAAATTCCTTTGATTTCAAGGACCCTTATACATTAAAATCAATTTATTGTTCTTAAGTTAGATCAATTATGGAATATGCTTCGATTGTTTTGCCTCCTTACCAGAAAACGCATATAGATAGAATTGAGCGAGTACAGAAAAACTTTACCAGGTATCACATACTTCAACGAAATGTGCAGTTCTGACGAGTGCGACTTTTCAAATAGTAGATTAGCATTTAAAAAATAACTTTCCATATATTTTAATTAACTTAACAATTTTACATCCCAAATAGTAACAATCCCTCGCTAAGTCTATACTCTTAGAAAAGAGTTAGTTCATCGCACTAACCATCGCGCCACTGAGCCCTCATACATTTGCGCACATAAAAAAACACCAAACAATATGAGCGCTTGGTTAAGTTGTTTCCATCGCCATCGAAAAAGTCGATAACTTTTTTCAAACCATTTTTGACCAAATATGTAATACTAATCTAACATGTGTGCCAAATTTCATTTATATATGTTAACCCTTAACTGATGTTGTGGGTCCAGTGGACCCATGCTCAAATTTTAAACGTGTGTAAAAAGCACAACGGTCGCCGCATCTGTTTCTGCTTTACAGTACTTTGCTCCAGCAAGTCGAAGTGCACAGTGAGAAGACGCACTTCACTCGCTTCTCTAAAGTTACGTTTCAATATCAACATGGGTCCCCTGGACCCACGACTATAGATACGTGATTTATTTGGTCATGTAGTTTATAAAGTTTTTTGTTTTTTTTTTTTTTTCAAGCATTTATAATGGCAAGTATCAGTGGCAATCAAGATTATATGATTGAGCAATGATTATGTTTGATGATGATCAAATTTAAGACCTTTTCGTAGGAATACTCATTCTGATATTGATTTTTCGGATAGTGATGAAGAATTAATCATAACAAGTAACCATGTATCCTACTCTGAATTGTCTGATTCTGATGGCGAAAATACTCATCAAGATGAAGCCGATGTGTTTGAAGAGATTTCTAGCAGTGGGTAGCTTTACGGAAAAAACAGGTTCAAATGGGCTTAAATAACACCAGCAAGAAACGCTCGTATCAGGAGCCATAACAATATTAAGGCCTGCTCAGAATGCATATCTGTAGCTTGTATCTTGCATCGCTGTCAAAAGAAGTTGCTTGTATGAAGTTGCCCTCTATTGAACTTCAAGCTACAGACTCCCAAAGATACACATTGTGTAAGCGTTTACGGGTGCTTATATCATCCAGCAGAGACATGAATCAGCATCGAAGATGACAACATTGGTATTTATGAAAGGACTTGCAAAGATTTTGTGTGAGCCCCACATGAAGTAGAGATTTTATACAAAAAGACTTCCTGTGCAATTGAAGACTGGTATACATAATATCCTTAGACTTGAAGCAGATGCAGCTCCAGAAGATGATGAAGCTCTAAGATTGGAAAGGGATAGAAGAAAAAAAGTTTATCTCTGCCCATCTAACAAAAAAGCCAAGACTGTGCACCTTTGTGGTACGTGCAAGCTGCTTATTTGCTTGACTTGTTCAAAACAAGTTTGCCTCTCTGCTTATAAAGTAGTTCACTTTGACCAATGTCAAAATTTTTCATAGAGAATATTTTTAGTTTTTGTTAACATAGTTTTAATGAGTTAGTTTTTAAATTGAAGAAAAAAATTTTTTTTTGATTTAGTATCTTTTGCTTTGTTTTTTTATATATTTTTTTTTTAAATTAAATGTTTTTTTATAATAAGTATATTGAGAATTAATAATAAAAGTGCAAATTTGAAATAAAAACTAATGTTCCTAATGCTAATTTTTAAAAATTATATTTGTTGTTGTTAAGTTTAATGTTTAATAAAAAAAAATTAAAAAAAATAATACTTTTATTTTAATCATATATTAAAACAGTTGGGTCGAACGGACCCCACGACTATAGAAGCATTCACTTTTTGAACGACATCAGTTAAGGGTTAAGTAATACAGATTTAAAAGACTTTTTTCCGCTCTCCCATACAAACCAAACCATTGTGCGTCGGTCGTGTCATACTTTGTTTGAAACACATGATGAACATTTTCCTTCAGATTTAGGTTACATTCATGTGGAAGATCGTGGTTTTAGTAGGAAAGGTTTCTCGGCGCGACCAATGTCATCGAATTAATATATTCAATATTTGGTGAGAGAATGATTTCAAGATTAAAATTAACCATGTTTTTTTTTACTTTCCCAATATACGTATTTTTGTGACATTTCGTGCGAAAATGTAAAATTCGTTATCCAGAGGCCAATATACTTCTGCAAATTATTGCGGATGTACTCGAAAGTGGTAAAATTGTGCTTTATAGTTGCCAGAGGCGTTGTTCATATGATCTCTATATGTTAAATTAAAGCGATCAATCAATTCAAATATATTTTTTAGGTCAAAAGCATAGGTATGTTGCGTATTTTAAATAAAAATTATTTTCCAGACCATGTTTCATATAACATATTCTTTTTTATCTCAATCCTAACTCTATTCTTCTTAATTATATAGTTTCATATTAATTAGTTTTACCACAATTTATAAAATTTTAATATTATTTTGAGTTTGTCATTTCAATTTCTCACGTTCTCTACTAAATGTAACACCTAAATTTAAAAATGTTCGATTCTTCACTAATTTATAAGTTACAAATGAATAAATCTAAAATCATTTGCATATATATTTTTTTAATTTTTTTGGAATTGGTTTCCCTCACATACACCTTCAAGCATAAGATGTCCAATACACATATCACAAGCACACATCAAATAGTTCTAATCACATATGACATGTTGAAGGACCACACCCATCGTATCTGGTAAAAAGAAAAAGTATTGAGTTTCACAGAAGAACCGATTTTTGCATTTACCAAAAGTGCAACTGTATTTATAAAAATACAGTGCAACAATACCTCTGGCAGGGTGTAGTGAAAATTCGAAACAAAAAGTTAATACAATGTAAAGGAATACCACTGGATAAGATACGAGTGCAGTCTCCCTATACCCACATAGTTATTTTACAAGGATAACCGTATTTATTCGCTGTTGCTGTGGAAACTCATTCTACTTTAGCAACGATATGCCCTCAGATTACTTTCTCCCGCAAGATTTCTGCCATTCAATTTAATTTCAAAGACATTTTAATGCAGTTTTCGGGCTCTTTTCACTGTGACGTCGAAATTACATAATCAGACTGAAGGAGTGTGTTCACTTAAATAATAAATTTCGCTTTGATGATATGATTTGCGCTGCCAGACATATACAGCGGCTTGCACATGAAAAAACGGGAGCCCACAATTCGCACTTAGATGGTGGAATTAAATTGGACCAATATAGTTTGGTAATCGTTTGGCTTTCGGAGGGATTATGCTTTGAAATGGAAATGCTCTCCAGACTTTCATATGTTGGTAAACGATTTTTTGTTTTAGAAAAACAAATCCTGATAGAGAGGAATACATTTCAGTAGCGTAGGGTAACATTTTTGTTAGGGGTAGCTGAAGAAAATGTATGTTATTTGACACAGAATTTTTAAATTAAAGAAAACTCGTTATCATAAAAAAAATATTACAATTATATTGTATATTGTATAAGAAATAGGGGCAGACGTTGTCTTGTCTTGGCCATGAATGTGACGAAAGCTTAATCACAAATGAGCTCTCTCCCTGAATGTAACCGCACCATGGGAACTTTTCTAATGTTTTTCTCCGTAAAAACCCTTCCTTAACTATTGGCAACATTTGGGGAAAAAAAGTACAATTTTTCCAGCCGTTTTCTAGTTATGGTGTCACCAACAAAATATCGACTCATTTTTATATCTATATAGATATCACACTATTGTCAGAACTTATTGATTTGATATTGGTCGATCGTGTCAATTGATTTTGGTATTGAGTAACGCAACCGACGGAAATATTTCTCATGGGAATACAGATTGATTTATCATTAATATAAACAGCTTTGACAGATCATTTTAAGATATGAACTAGAATACGCCATGGAATAGAGTAGATACAATTGTAAATATTTATTCTTATGTGTCCCAATATAGCAGATACAATGCATCCAGTCCCGAAAAAAAAATAAAAATTATATTATTTTTACACAACGAATAGAACTTACAATTAACCCACCAGAAAGACGTTCTCTGTAATGTGTTACATTTATTTAATAGCTAAGGCGCATATTTTTTTAACAAATATTTCACACTTAACCCAATGGTGGTACGTATATCTACGATACTGCCAATAAAATGTTTTATCGTCTCAGTAAATTATACAAAGATCGACATGTAGAAAAACAGCCATTAAAAAAATAACTACGAACAGGATATAAAATAAAAATAAGATTCTGTACTCTGTTGCTCCATTTGAAATATCTTGCCGGCCATTATATATACAGCTACAGACATACAATCACAATGCGCATTTCCTTTTCCACTTTTCTTTTATGCAGGACGTTGGTATTGGGCTAGCAAAGCAATGTATTTTGCACATCATCAAATTCAAGGAATTAGATAGATGCATTTAAGAGGGTTAACGGAAACATTATCGCATAAACGTTGCAGCAATTTAGGAACGCACATTCAGCAATTCCGGTTTGTATATAAGAAATAGGTACTTACTTTGGAATTATATAATTTGCTTTACAATTTCACAAAATATGACGATGATTTAGATATGAACTCTACTAAAGTGAGGTATGTCCCTACTGGTAATGGTTTAGATTTTTAGTAGATACATATTGAATTCGAAAGTTGTATCGGCTTGGTCTCAACCAACCCCTTAGGTATGAAATATCGAAAAATCCTTTAAAATGTATTTCTATGTGATTTTATAATTCTATGTCAACCATATAAGTCCAATGGTTTGGTCTGCGCGATATCTGTTAGTCATTCACATAACTAGAAATTTTGTATTTTGTATTTGTATTTGTATGTATTGAAATATGAATTTTCTGTACAATAAGAAATACTTTCTTTTTGAGTGCACAGTTTACAAAGACTATTTTGAACACATTTTAAAAAGAACTAACATTTAAGATATAATATATAAAATTAACAGAAAAGAACAATTTTAAAGAGGAATTTAAAAGAAGAACAAATAAAAGTAAAATAAAAGTACATAGTAATTGAAAATGATGACTACAAATTTTACATTAAGCGGGGAAACATCAATGAATCGTACAAAGGTGGGAAAGACTAAAGATAAAAAACTTCTGTGCTTGACCTTGGCTCTTATACTAAGGGGAAGTTCATTATAAAGGCGAATGGCATGAATGAAAAATTGCCAACGCAAGTGTAAACATTAGGTCGAATAGCATGTGAAAAGGCTACTTTATTAAACAAGTAAATAGGCTGTTTTTTATTTATGATTTTATAAACCATGGCGCAAGCTCTAAAATTTAAAAATTGGCCAAGACTGCATCCTAGTAGTTGTCGAGAGTAGTTGGAGACATGATCGTATCTACGCAGATTGTATACGAATCTTGCTATTGAATTAAAGGCAATATTCAATTTACGCATTGATTTAGCATCTGTGCAACCGAACAATTCACAACCATACATTATTAAAGGTATGACAATAGCCTTTACCAATTTGAGTTTTAAATTGGTTGGCAAGCTATCTCTGCATATTGACAGACCGCGTAAAGCACCATAAATTTTAGATACCACTGAGTTGATGTGGTCGCTCCAAGTAAGGTTTCTATTAACGATAATTCCAAGGTTTTTAATTTTGGAAACCATTTCGACTTCGACACCATTTAATAAAACAGGAGGCATGTTTGATTTGCATTTTCCTCAAAAGTTATGAGTAAACGGATGTCAAATCCATATATCATCCTGTACACAAAGGATTCCTTGAATGAATAGTGGAACACATCAAGACTTTAAATCAGTTATGCTAACGATGAATACATGATTAACCAACATTAACAAGGAACGAGTGCTTCGTTTTTTGGTATTAAGTTCCAAACAAAAAAATGGCACAGTAGCTGTGCTGTCCGTTCTTAAATCCATTCCGACTTATTGCCGACGATAATTACTAAATATTTATGCCTATCCGTTCGAAAGAACATTTTTTATTCGTAATCTGAGAATTGTCCACCGAGGTTTCAGTTCCAATTAGTATTTCGAAAAGATTTTCCGAAGAAATTTATGGCACATGATCGCGCGGTGACATAATGCGTTAATTCAACAATTTTGGACAGCTGCGTGTTGGACTTCACCCGAAATAGTCCGACGAAGAATTGTTGCGGAATTTATTGAACGTGATTGTAAGCTTCATTAATATTGTTCCGCAACCGATACATCTTAAGCAAACTGAGTTCCGATAAGAACTAGTTTAAGAAGAGATCCTACGTGTGCACATGAGCAATGTTAAGCGATGATTCATATATCAAAGCCCTTAGTTTTAATTCTTGTCAAAAATTTAATACTAATGAAATTCAAAAACATTCAGGTTTAGGTAATTGCTAACCTAGACAGGCAAATTCTACTATGGACACATAATCTATGGACAATACGACTTCGTGGTTAAGCCCGAGAAGGCAACATACATACAAGGTGGCGCAAAAGTAATCCTCCTATCAGAAAATGCTATAAATTTTGCGATTGGCCCCTAATGTCAGTTCTGTTTTGACATTTGTGTAGTAAACACATGCGAAATACAATGTTACGCTACACTGCTCCAGAACGCGTAATATTGGTGACTATTTATTTGAGCAATAATCGGTCGGTGACTTTGGCACAACGTGAATTTCGTCGCAGATTTCCTAGCCGTCCAACGCCTACTGGTGAAACACTGCGACGTTAAGCCGCTCGCCTCGAAGAGACTGGCACAACACGAGATGCTGCCAGGCGTGGCAGACCCCGGAGTAGCCGTTCTGCAGAGAATATTGCTGCTGTAGCCGAAGATGTCATGAAAGCGCCGTCGACATCGACCAAACGACGTGCCACGCAAATGGGTATCAGTCGACGGTCTTTAGAGCGAATTTTGGTACAAGATTTGAATATGTTTCCGTACAAAGTCCAGACGGTGCATCAGCTGTTAGCTGCTGACCGCCAATCGCGTCTAACATATGCTCAAGCCATCCTTAATCACCACCAAGAGGAAGATGATTTTTCATCAAAAATAATCATGAGTGATGAGGCCCATTTCCATCTTAGCGGGTACTTAAATAAGCAAAATTTACGCTTCTGGGGCACTGAAAATCCGCGTGTAACCCACGAAGAGCCATTACACCCGCTCAAAGTCACTGTATGGTATGCTGTTTTCGCTGGAAGAGTCATCGGACCTTTTTTCTTCGAAGACGTCGCGGGCCAAACGGTTACTGTGAATGGTGAATGGTTCCAACAGGACGGTGCAACGGCACACACTGCACGTGCCACAACCGATATGCTGAAGGATGCATTTCCCGTGCGCCTAATCTCCCGTTTTGGCGATTTGCACTGGCCAGCAAGATCGCCTGATTTGACCGCTCCAGACTTCTTTTTGTGGGGCTTTTTGATGTCGCGGGTTTATGTCAACACGCCTCAGACTCTTGAAGCTCTTAAAGACAATATCCGTCAAGAATGTGAGGACCTATCGCCGGAAGTTTTGGCCAAAGTGATGGAAAATGCCATAAAAAGGGCTCAAATGACAATCAACTGTGGCGGCGGCCATTTACATGACATCATATTCTCGACTTGATGTAAAAAAAAATTAAAAGACCAAATAAAAATAATCCACAAGAAGAATCAAAGTTTTTCATTTTTTTTTTTAAATTACAGCCAAAAAACATCGGAAGGTTATTTTTGCGCCACCTTGTAGAAAGTAAACCACCCTATATCAAAGGTATAACTTTCGATTTGGTCAAGAACCAAATTTTCTAAGTCTAAGAATACAAATTATTGCAGTTTCGAATTTTTTCTTAAATTAATTGTTAAGAGATAATCGAATAACCATTATAACAGGTGATTTTTTAGCTGGTTTGGTTTTGGCAACACTGGTTTTGACAGCTGACGTGTGTTTAGTACCTTGTGTCACTGTCAAACAGCTTCAGTTTGGTTTGAAATTTAACCATGTATCGTCTTACAAATGAACAACGCTTGCAAATTATTGAATTTTACTATCAAAATTCGTGCTCGGTTCGAAATGTTCATCGCGCGCTGCTTCCATTTTATGATCGGCATTCTCGACCTTCTGAGCAGTCTATTCGGAAGATTGTGACCAAATTTCGCACCAAATTTACTTTGTTGGACATTAAACCCCCAACACGTTTACGTACTGTGCGTAGTGAAGAAAATATTGCGGCCGTATCAGCTAGTGTGACAGAAGACCGCGAAATGTCGATTCAGCGCCGTTCCCAGCAGTTAGGCCTTTGTTACAGTACTACGTGGAAAATTTTGCGGAAGGATTTGGCTGTAAAGCCTTTTAAGATACAGCTGGTGCAAGAACTAAAGCCAGCCGACCTACCACAATGCCGAATTTTTGGTGAATGGGCTCTTGGAAAGCTGGCCGAGGATCCGCTTTTTTATCGAAAAATTGTGTTCAGCGATGAGGCTCATTTTTGGTTGAATGGGTACGTAAATAAGCAAAATTGCCGCATTTGGAGTGAAGATCAGCCAGAAGCATTGCAACAGCTACCAATGCATCCCGAAAAAGCCACTGTTTGGTGCGGTTTATGGGCCGGCGGCATTATTGGGCCATATTTCTTCAAAGATGATGCGAATCGCAGCGTTACTGTCAATGGTGAACGCTACCGAGCGATGATAACAAACTTTTTTTTGCCCGAAATGGAAGTTCTTGACTTGCATGATATGTGGTTTCAACAAGACGGTGCCACATGCCACACAGCACGCGAAACAATGGCGCAATTGCGAGGCGAGTTTGGTGAACAGTTAATTTCACGTTTCGGGCCGGTCAATTGGCCGCCTAGATCGTGCGATTTGACACCATTAGATTATTTTTTGTGGGGGTATGTCAAGGCTAATGTCTATAGGGACAAGCCCGCTTCGATTGACGCACTGGAAGCCAACATCCATGCATTCATTCGTGAGATACCGGCCGATATGTGTGAAAGAGTATGCCAAAATTGGACTCAGCGGATGGGCTACCTGAGACGCAGCCGCGGTCAACATTTGCATGAAATTATCTTTAAACATTAAATTGCAAGGTTCAAACTATCGATTCCAATAATTTTTGTGTTTTTTTTTTAAAAAAAGTTCTAAACCTCTTAAAAAATCACCCGTTACTTCCGATGAAAATAACGCCAAACATCGTTCAGCAAGTTAAAAACAAATATTAGCACATCGAGCCATAGGGTCATAGTGCGTCATAAACAACAATACCATTGATAATACTTTTGATAAATAATTGCAGACAAATATTTGATATGTATTTTTCTAGCTCAAATATAAAATTATTTACTCATACTTTTCGGTTACAAGGAGCCATTGATTGCTACAATATGTAAGCAATTTAAAGTGGGGAACGCATCGAACTACACAATCCTGGAACTGCACTTGTTCTTCTATTTCCTTCTTCGGATTCACTGCACTCTGTGTTATTTCCGTTCACAACATCTGTATACATCTGAGGCTACATCATGAACGCAGACAATATGCTTTAAGGATACTCTCTCCTTACTGTGTACAGCCACTTAAATGAAGGATTCATGTGAACATACATATTTTGATTCTATATTGACATTATAATTTTATGTTGGTTTTTTTACTGTCGTATAAGGAAGACAGAAAGACTTTCCAGTACAGTGTCGAATAACAATACATCGGGTTCGGGACAAAAGCGTGTTTTCACATCTAGAAACAACTTCACTTGAGGTAGGTGGTTGGTGTGTCGTCTTATCGCTGCAGTAGATTGCAATTTATTTGGATATTTATTTGTATAGAAATTAAGTGACTGCATGACAAACACATGTACACTGAGCTGGTGTACATGAACATACATACTCGTGCATGACACTCTCGGAAGCCTTGTGCCACTTCTAGCACGACAAAGGCAATGTAGAAATATTTTCATTATTATATCGATAACATGACTACAATGTCTCCGTCGACGACAAGCGGTGAGCTTAAGGGATGTGCAGTCCTTCCTTGAGCTTGAGTTCTGTTCCGTATGATGTACACTCAGTTCCATAACACACCACCAGCCGTATGGACGGATAGTGTAAAATTACACCAAGAATTTTATGGTGATTTCTTTTGAAATGGGATTAATACCAGGCAGTCCTCGAGAAGGAAACCGATTTAATTAAAATCTCTCATCAACTATATCTGCTAATAAAATCGTTGCATACCTAAGTAATGCAGAGGTTGAACATAGCGGTGCTGTATGGTGGGAACAGAATCGTCAGGATTAAGGAAAACTAATTCTAACTCAATTAGCCAGTATTTTTCTTATGTAGAAAGGAAATGCTGGACAGCGTTGTTGCGAAGGATTCGCGACACCATTAAGATTTGGGAAAACAAGTTTCAGGTGCAGATGCATATCTATACGATCACTGAAGTTTTTGACAATTTTCAATGTCAACCTTAACCGAGTATGTATAATTTCGCTAAGCAGTTCTGAACAACAGCTGTAGTGATATAGCTATAATAAGGGAAGGACCCTTATCAAAAAAAAAACCAACATCCCCATATATATGTGAATTATTGGTACCTTTAGCAAGAATAGTGCATGCAAATAACTATCAGAGGATGCTAAAATTACCATAGAGAAAATGGGATGGCGTAGGGAGGTCAACATCGGCTACTACCCTCAATTACTACCTTCCACTGGACCTCAATGAATAGAGGATAGGAATATCCAAAGTAGAGTTGATAATAGTCTGTCTGAAGAATTAAATCTCAATTAAGTTTGGCCAAAACACGATATTAAACTATTTGAGCTAATCTAATTAAAGTCATTTACCAACTGAAATCGTTCGATGACTTTAAGAGAGGCTTAAAGCCAGAGGAGGTATACGATTGATCAGACTTTCACTCTTTGACAATTTATTGAAAAATAAAAGATAGCCTATCTAACGAACTCCCGATCTGTTGAGGGTTTCTGCCTGAGACTAAGCAGCCTTTTATTATCGTCTATCCTTAGCACGTTGCTCCCAGTTATTCAGTCCAAGTGCTCTAGCATCCGTGATCTTTTGATTCTTAAACCGGTGGTTCGGTCTTAAAACTAATAGCTGGGATTCGATGACTCTCTTTGCTTCTTTTCATTCGCTCAATATGGCCGAGGCAATGGAGGCGAGATGATTTTAGCATTTATACTATATACATATACATCTGGGTATAGCTCATGAAGTTCGCGGTAGTATCGCCTACTGGCATACAGGACCAAAAATTGGACGAACAATTGTTCGTTCGAATGTACCTTATATTTTATCCGCTTAATGTCCAGCACTCGGCGTCGTAAAGAAGGACGGGTATAATTAGGGTCTGATGGAGCTTACATTTGGGCATTCGAGTTAAGAGTTTTGATCACATTTGGTTTTCTTAAACGAAATAGCATTAGCTTTCTGGATCGTCCTTTACCCTATCTCCACAAAGGTGTCATACGTAGGATTGATGTTGACACCGGTAAATGTTTGATTATCGCGTGTCCTCCAGGCGACACTCCAGTTCCTATTAATCCATACTTTTGCTGGCCAAGATCGTCAGTAGTCATCGACATCTACAAGGTGTTGATTGGGATTCTCGTTGCGCAATTAGGATCAGCAACGACATCATAGAGAATAATTAACATTTTACATGAGAGAATTATAAATTAATCACAGCCACAAAAAAAGAACAAAAATAGGATTTCCAGCTACCAGGAGCCAAATATTAGGGTGAGATAAAAATATGTAATATATGTGTAGACCCTGAACATATCTGTCTAACTTTACTGCGCTGAAGCATTGACCATAACAAAAGTGGATGAATTAAAAAAAATTAAAGTCGATATATCCATGCTGTACAGCGACACATACCTATGGTTAACAAAAAAAAACTTATGAGTGGATGAAAATAGCTGAAACATTTAAAACGGCAAAACTCACAGGTACCTATACCTAAAGTTTAGTGAAAAGGATGGACCTTCTCAATTAACATTGGGTATACAATAATTGAGTCGATAAATTAAGAAGGATGACATGTAGGAATTGAAAACTCCAGAGGGTGCATTCACAAATGCCTAAATAAATGGTCGACCCAGTAAAGAAAACATTGACTTAAGTAAAGATAACCAGTAGAAATTGACTTAACCAAATTGACTGGACAAATTAAGGCATATTGTCACCCCAGGTTCATCTTTGATTTGGTAATGAAAACTAATGGAATAAATGCTAACATGAATATTTTGATTTAATGCAACGTTTCATGAGTTACAACTGTCATGGGATCATTCTCAAAATTGCTTATTGGAAATCGGCATTAAATTGTAGGTATTTCTAATATTTATCTATTTTTGGTAATCGCTATTCAGCAATCGGTGATTCTTTGGAGCAATGGTTTTAAATTTAGTAGAATTATAATTGTTTCGTGTTCTTTTGTGTCATTCTCAGAAGATGCCTTGGTCTAATAGAGAATTTTTTTTATAAAAGTTGCGTTAGGAATGTAAATTATCTGAGAGTTCAGTCCACCATGTCTGGCTTCACCTATCCAGTCCTGTGAATCCAATTAGCTTAACTTATCTCCCAGGTTAGTTCACGCTGTAAAACTGGTCCTTAATGTCTCTAATTAATTATATTTAATTTTATTTGTGAATCTTAATGAATCCCATCGATTGACCCTTAAAAATTAAGTCCACCTTTTATTCAATGAACGCTCCACGCTATTTTCTCTTCTAGGAGATATCAGTGTCGACAAATCAAGCACGTTTACATGCCTAAGTGGTTGACTTTACTAAAAGTGGTCCAATCCAAAAAGCGACTTTGAAATTATGCAGAAATTGTATATCTGCCATGTCAGTCAAAAAGAATATACAAAACATTCTTTGTAATTATAATTTCGTCCACAATCTGTTACACAACAGAACCCCGAATTGATAATTCTTTACCTTAGAGAGGTCGAATACCTATCCAAGCAGAAACTCGCAATTTTCCTTTTTACGACATCATTTGATTTTTCCTCCGATAAAATTTCGCCAAGTTGGCATTTTTTCTTTCTTTAATAAGAAACATAAACTTAAGAGGATTTTAAATTAAAAAATAACACGCTTTCCTCCACATTAATCCCGAAATTATTACACAAATGTAAATTGAAAACGAAATGGGGGTTGGAAAGTAGATATCATAACAGGCTATCTTAATGTTTACGTCTATTTCCAGTCAAACTGAGCTCAAGAGGTTCCGTTACCTCGCCACGATTGTCCCAATAATCATAATTTAAATAAATGAAATCCCCAGCAAAAATGTAATAAAAAAAACTTTAAATTTGCATAATTTAAATGGCGAGCACATTACTTCCCATTAGTACTTACTTTTACTTGAAATGAGGAGAAACCACCACCATTACAAGACGAGTCGAAAACATATCCCATTCATGTTTGATAAGTTTTTATACCCACACAGACGGTCCCTATCAATGAATATAACAAGCCTCCTCCCACCACCCAGTGCAAAGTGCCTTAATGGCTGCTCTAGGCACATTTCGCCATTGCTCCTCCGAAAGTAATGTCCCAGCAAAATGAAGAATTTTCTTAATTCTAATAACCCAACATGTTATCCTTTTCCGACCTTTTATTATAAAATTATCCCTTGCACAAATACGGTCTATTGCTGCACACAACAACAACAAAAATTATTTCGAACAAAGTATACATTATCCCATAATTTTTGCACTTGCCACCGCGCAAACCTAAACGAAGGGAATCTTTGAAGAATACATTGCGTCCTTCCTTCCTCCAGCCAGCCAAGATGTAATAAACAACCTCATAAAGTGTGTCATTAGACGGGCGATGGGAGCTCTCTCCAGCGGAGTAGTTGGTGTTCATGAACTCTTAAAAATAAAAACAAACAAAAAAAAAACAAATCTGCGACAAGTGCTTAGTGGGTGTTTCCTATAAATGATGCAGCAAGGAGCACCGTCAACGTCATGAATTTTGTCTTTTGTATGTGCTATCTGGGCTAAATCGACGGAAAAAATCTCACAAGAGAATGTTGTCAAGTTTTTATGAGTTTATGTGACGAAGGTGTCGAAAAAATGAACAGTCTGTCACATTAAAATTTATTACTTTTCCTCTGATTAACAACGATTTATACATTTTTTGTTGCGAAAATAAACTTTTTTAAGGAGGCATTGTGACAGTTAGCACTTAGATCTGGTGCGATAAATTAATAAATATTTTATTTCTTCTTTCGTGGAATTTAGCGGTTGGGTAAAAATGTTTTTTTACTCAAGAAATTTTCTTAAAAGTATATAGGGCAAGCATTGGTTTCGAGATAAAAATTGAACCCCACAGTTTAATCCAACTTAATGTAAAAATGGGTTAAAGTGTGTAAATAAGGCAAAAGAAAAGAAATTATAGGAAACAAAATCGACGAATTGAATAGAATGTCACAAGCGACACCTACAACTTGGCTCTGATATTAAATCTGACAACGACATCACGCCTGGAATAAAAAATTACAAGTTATTTTGCTAAAGGCTGTTTATCTGTGCTTAGAGGGAAACTTAGTAAAAATGAACTAGCACGTACCTTAATGGAGGCAACTTAGTAAAAAAGAACTAGCAGGTACTTTAATGGAGCCTATGTATAAGATCCAGTCCTACTACACTTCGCTGAAGCATGGGTCGTATCGTACGCGGAAATCCTTGGTCCTTTTTTGTGCGACAAATTCTATGACCGCGTTTGACAAAGGGTGCAGTAATAGCTATCATTGAATAGCATCATTTGAAATTTTCTTTTACTCATTGCGGCTTTTTTTATAAATTTAAAAAAATGGCGAGTTGGTATCAAAACCAAGCTTATGAATTTTAGAACATGATTATCCAACAATATTTTAATTTTTAATTATAGTTTTCGAATAAAATCACGTTTTAATTTCCCTGATCCAGATTTATTTTTTAAATGAAATGAAAGGGAATTTTCCAATGATTTCTATAAGCAGCTTTGGAGGTAAAATTTCAATCTCATCATGTCTTTTGTTCAAATGAAGTTGTTCTTAATTAATCAGTTCTTGATACGAAGATCCAACAATGCGATCTGTGCAGTATTCAATGACATATATCTTGGGTCTGACTGTCTATTTCGTTCGGAAAGTTCAACATTACGAAAACGATTATTTTCTACTCTTTAGAACGGAAATAAAATGTACTCCTTTCGAATATGAAAACATGAAAATCATTATCTGGGAACAGTAGTAACAGTAGTTATGATGTCAACGTTTTACAGTAGAGTGCCAATTATAAGCGACACTTTCAGATTGAACTCATATAAAAAATTAAGTATTTGGCGTTTCAGGCGGCTATTTCATGTCGAGCGAATGAACAACATTTTGTAGTCTATAAGTAAAATTGAAAACGAAACAATCGAGTAGCAACATTAAGTGTTTATATGCAGAAATTCGGAATATTCTAGCAAAGAGGTATAGAAATACATAGAGTACGCTAAAAATGTTGTAGCCGTTTCAGACGCGGGAAGCAAGTGCGAAGGGGAATTTTCGTCGTTCGGCTATGCTGATGCTTGATGCTGGCATGGCATGTGTACACTTTAGAACTTTAGGATAATTAAACTAATATTTTTAGTTCTAACATCGACATCCTAAAAATTGAAAATATTTTTATATTGGATACTTTTAACTGTGAAAATAACAAATTATTTAATTTTTTTTTATATAGAAGATTTAGTTATAACAAATATTTACTTATTGCTAACTATTAAGTAATTTCAAGTTGATCACGCTAGAAGCATATACACTACCAAGTCGGTCACCCATTTCGATACTTAATTTTTAATTCATTAGCAGTTGGTATAAAATACAATGTCTCTCTAAAGAACACACAGATTTGGATGAACAAATTAACACATTCAATGGAAAACCATTTCCATGACAATTTTTGAGTTTCTTTTTTTTATGTAATCAATCATTTAACATTGTTTGGTAGATTTTAATTTCCGTTGAAATCAAAAATGAACATTCATCAGTTGATCTGTTGTCACTTGTCAACAACCAACTCAATTGGAATGCATATGGCTATGGTTTAATAATAAAATTCATTTGAAATGCATAAGTTTAATGTTCAATTCCATTATAGTGCATAATGTAAATTTGTTAAATATCGATTCACAAATTCCATTTGATAGCAGAATACAAAAACTTTTAGGGAGTCCTCTTGTATTTGTATACCAAACTATGTATGGATGCATATAATTAAAGCCAGCTTCAATGAAGACTAATCATTTAAAATATTTATGATTTTACGAGTTTTATTACTTTTGAGTTTGTTTTGCTGTGATGATTTTTCGTGGCTCAATTAATTACATCTATTTAATGTCTAAACTTCAACAAATATCATTTGCTTTAGACAAGCTTAAAGGTATGTATTGAATGTTAGAGAATTAATACTATCTGTCATTACACCATCTAACTACAGCCGAATATATTTTATGAACACGATTGCTAAGGTTTTTTCATCTATATCCTACTTAACAGAATTAACTGCTGGGTAGACAGAAATAAAGTACTCAGGGAATATCAAGCAGGTAAGTACACTGTTGACAATATAGTTACAACGATTGCCCAACACTTCCTTAGGCAAAATAGAAAATTATATGTGTTTTTTGTGGACTTCAGAGCTGCTTTTGATTCAATTGACCGAAAAGTTCTCTTTTATAAACTTTCACAAAAAGGAATATCAACTCATATGCTAAGGGTCTTAAAAAATAAATATAACAACACCCGGCAAATAGTATGGGACGGAAGAAATATATCCGAATGGTTTAAAACTAAATCTGAAGTTAAACAAGATTGTCTATGTAGCGCTTTTTTTTTTGCTCTGTTCATAGGAACACCTGTTCGCAGGTATCAGAATCGCACAAGAAACTAAAAGCCTTATAAACGCTTCGTGGAAAAACATAATTTATAAAAATAAAATACCAATCTCAGCCAAGTATCGTACGTTTGAGCGGTTATGCGCTTGTGGATTCGAGCAATACGAGGAAGTAGAAAAGCTTCTTCGGTTTTTTATAAACAAAATTTTCCACCTTCCCATGAACACACCTAACTACATTTTATCTTTAGAAACAGGGCTCCCAAATCTTCCACACATTCTCGCAAAATACACTTTTGAAAATAGATTGGAATGGATTATTCACTGGGTTGCACTTGCAGATAAATGCGAGACAAACCTAAATATCCAGTACGATGATCTATTACTTCTGAAGCAACAATGCTTTAATCGCTTTTTGGAAAGAGATCATTGACAATATTTATTAGTTTAGTAAAAATGTTCTACCTCGAGATTTTGATTTGTTCTAATATAACGATGATAGAGGAACCCAAAAAAGTGGTTCGGAATTCCGTTCGTTAGTTTGTCTGTCCGTCTCCCCATCCTAAGCGGCTTGACCGACTTTCTTCAAACTTCTTATCCACGTTTTTTTTTTGGTCATAAATCTAGGCCACACATGAGTTTGAAAATAAAAAGAAAAATAAATAGACTTAAGAACCAAATGCTAATTTTGGGTATGAATGATAACAACAAATATAATTGGTTAAGTTTACTTCTGATTTGAATGTCATTTTTGTCAAAATTCTAAACTCGTTTTTTTTTGTATATTTTTATAAATTTTCATTATGAAATTTGTGTGGAAGGATTCTGAATTTGATAAAAATTCGGCGTGCGTTGCTCCGGCTAATTAAACGAGTGGTGGGTGCACGACTGGGTCGTACGCAACTTTCTCTTTCACAGCGAGTTAGGCGTTAGATCAAATAGTACGCATTTTGATTATTAATGCTTAAAATGATATAAATAATGTCGAAATGTGATTATACAAACATTTCCTCCAAAATGATGATTTTCCGTTATTGGCCAAAACTGAAAATTCCGTTTAGTGATAGGTGGGCTAAAACTAATTATGTGGAATTGTTTCAAACTATAATAGTAGTATATATATTAAATTTCATTCAATTTGACATAGCAGTTTACGAGAAATTAACAATTTTCTTTATATGGCCTGAATGACAAAATCCGTTATATGGATTTTCTCGCAAAAACTGGGTATGCAGTTTTGTTGGAACTAATATGCTTATAGTATATATAAAGTTTAATCAAAATCGTTAGAGCCGTTTTCGAGAAAATTGAGGTTATGTGTAATTTTTATATGGCAGGTACCGTTATTAACATGGCTAAAAGCAAACAAAAAAAATGACCTAGAATTATGACCAAAACAAACTTGGATACGAAGTTTGAAGAAAATCGGTCAAGCCGTTTAGGCTGGGGAGACCATTACAGACGGACCGACGGACCGACGGACGGAATTCCAAAAACCATTTTTTTAGGCTCCGCTATCATCGTAATGTTAGAATCAATCAAAATCTCGAGGTCGAAAATTTTCACGAAAACAATATCTTTGTCTTTGTAAGAGAAAGTTAAAAATCTCATAGAAACAATCTCAGGTCAACACAAATAAGAAAGAGCCTGAAAATGTATGCTCAGATAGGCTTTTCTTGAATGATTTGTCAGAACATCGCGAGAGGGGGGCGTGAAAATCATTTAGTTGTTGCTATGGCTGGGAATCGAACCCAATAATGATTCTACGAATTCAATAATGTGAAACATGCTTGTGTCTTTACATGCAAAACAAAGATTTTTACACCAATTAGGATTCAAAATTGTAAAAGTGCAGAAATCGATTTTTACACTTATGTGTTGTACGTCTGTGAATTGAACACAGACCTTTTGCGCGGCAGTTCATAGCGCCACTGAGCTCGTTAGATACTGATTCTACGAATTCAATAATGTGAAACATGCTGGTGTATTTACATGCAAAACAGAGATTTTAACATCAATTAGGGTTCGAAATTGTCAAAGGACACAAATCGATTTTTTACACGAAGTAAATTGGAGGTTAAAAATTAATATTATTTCTTTTATGGAGTAGGGTGTGAACTTATTTGTATTCTTGATAGCTATTCAATTAAAATTGTTCATAATTTAAAGCCACTGGAATTTCCTTAACATTAGATAGTAAGACATAAACCTTTAGAGCTGCTGCGACTAATTTTTAATCACCGATATTGGTGTTATGCATATTGACTCCAAAATGTTAATTAAAATGTTATATTTAGGCAGATTTTTAACATTTGTTTTAAGAACCAAAATAGTAAAAGAATGTTTATTCGTTTTCCAAAATTGTCCAGCATTAATTATGCTGCACAATTTGTTGGTTCCGATTACGGCTTTATTTAAAAATATCCACCAAATAGAAGGTCAAGTTCCGAAGAAGTCCGGAAATAAGTGTGGTCAAATTTGGCCTTGAATTTTTCGAACATTTTTTTGCATTTTCAATTATGTTGTGGTTCACTTAAAGTAACTCGTGAACATCTGATTTTAAAACTAAATATATAAAAATTATTTAAAAAAAACTTTTTGTTTTGTTAGTAAAAATGATATTTCATTCGAACAAAGGAGAATCGTTGTTCCCAGTTCATGTTATCAAATAACATTACAAAAAGTTATACATAGAAAATTCTTATTGTTTTTTTTTTATTTTTCAGTCGGTAAACAATTTATATTTAATAAAAGGAACATTTTTCAAACTATACAAAATTATATGTTACGATAAATCCGAAATAATCCATTTGACAGTGAAAAACTAAATCCTAATCACACATAAGTCTACACGGTATTTTTTATATGACGTTGAAGTACTTCAACTGAATTGACTGAATAAGTTAAGATTTGTTAATGCCTAAAATTTATATTTATATGTTTTCCAAAAATATTTCCAAATCAAAATAAATTTAAAAAGACAGCATTCAAATTAATGGAAGTATTTGCAATAGCGACTCATACTTAATATGATAACCGATGTTGTCTCAATCATAAAGCGATCTAATAAAACACAAACATTCCATAACTTTCAAAACAATTATCATCCAAAAAGTATTCCAAGGTATGTATAATGGAAATAGTTTTAGTAGTTAAAACCCATTTACCATACTTTATTGAAAGTTTTTCGATGGCTATAAACGTATTTCGTTTCACAAAACATAAATTTTGATCATTGTCAGAATATTTTTTTGGCAACAAAACCGATTTCAATTTTATCTAGTAATACACAGAATATTTGTTGGCATCTCTGTATGTCTATGTAGGTCACTACTGAATTCAGTTACATAAAAGAAAATCAACCGCACGATTTAAGACAAAATGTGCAGGCGAGTGCTTGTTTGTCAGAATAAATTGGGATACAAAATATATAAACTAGTACTCAATTGTAAAAAAAAGTATGCATTTCCTTAATTAAACACCATACGCGTCTAGGTGCACTAATATTGTGATTTCGTCGATTAAATTTTATTATTGTTTTCAACAAATATATTACATTTGAATATATTTAATTATAATTTGTTAGTCGAAACGTTATTTGCATTATTCCAATCAATGTGTCCAATCAATGTGTCAGGATAATGCAAATAGAAATAGTAAACGACTCCTGCATAATACCAGGTCAATAATTTAAAATAATTTTAAGGACATGTAGAAAAGTCGGCACTAAAATAGTAATGTTTTCTTAAAGAAAAAAAAAACGTTTGTAATATACACGCATGATGACGCAGAATTCTATAGTCTACACAACTCGAGTTCCAATGCACACAATATTACTTGCGTCCATCTAACATGTTTCAAATTTTCTTCACCAGCATACCAAATCGACCGTAAAAAAAGGGGGCAGATAAAACCCCAATACATCCCCACAAATTCATCACTCTTAATTCCAAAAAAACAAGCCAAGTAATCATGATATCAGGACGACAGAAAAAATGTACAAAATAAATGTGCGATAAAGAAGTGAGAATTATCTTAATGCAGCAGATCCTTATGCAGAGATAAAGTTGTTGGCGTACAGATATCCGGAAACAAATGAGGAAAAAAATGCACAATACACTTACAGCAGTAAAAACTTCTCCAAACTTCAGATTATTCTTTTTTTCCTTTATATGTATTGTATTCGTATAAACACCACTCGCTTCAGCAAAGAAAAGGAAATTTATTAATTTTTAAACACAAACACAAAGTCTTCCATTTTTCCGAGGACGACAAAGATTTTTTTTATTTCTGCGAACAAAAAAGTTTTCCGATATCCCACTTAGTGTTGAAAATTGAGAGACGTTCGAAAGATGCTTGATACTGACAGGCGATAGAAAAATTTAGAAATCAAGTGAAAATATATTTGTTACTGCTAATGGATTTTTTTGTTCGTTCTTCTGCAAGGTAGATACGTGTGGATCGCGTTTGTGTGGGTTTCTATATAACAAGCGCGTTTCGGAAAAAAAAAAACAGAATTCATCTAAAGTATACTCTCGCGTCCAGGAATTTATTGTTAACACTAAACACAGTTAATTTCATCATTTCAAAATGTCACATACACGATTGAATTCGAAAACCAAGAACAGAGACGGGGAGAAAAATCCAATTGCAAAGTGTTGAACTGAACTACGACATTTATTAAATTATAACACAAAAGTTTCCGTATGGTGTACGTGGTCCTGTTTTAAGGAGGACAAGGATTTGTTGCTTTCCACTACATTGTAATATGGTGGCCCGATTTTTTTAGGTTTCTCTTTTAGCTTTTATTTTGTGTATTGTGATGGTGAGTGGGTAGTACACTCTCTCGGTAATCCTTGTGATGTTCTGGGGTGTACCCTTTCAAGTCAAGGGCTCGCGATGTACTGGCTGGATTTGGTCCATATATTTGTTGAATTATGGAGAAACGGCAAAACGGTGATGTATACACAGGGAGACAAGTGCGGGCTTGTGTAGCTTATTATTGCCCACACTGAGATTGTGCAAGGACAGATGACATGCGAAACGAAACGGAAGCTGGAGAAGTTATGATGGTAGCTATGGCTGCAGTGAAGGATACTCATCTGGGTTGCTATGTGTGGTGATGGTGGGGATAAAGCTCGTCGTATCTTTCGTTCACAAACTGTGGAGCAGAATGTTGATTTTATTGGAGAAAAAGAGAGGAAAAAAAGAGACTCTATTTCTTCAGGAACCTGCGAAAAACAGGATGCTTCGCTGAAGTAGCTGTGCACTTTTGAGGGATGGCATGCGCAGTAACTGGCGCTTAAATGGTCCTGATGAATTATGGAATAAAGATGTCGTTTCCATTCGAATGATTTGGTGAAAATGAATTTTGGATAATGAAAAAGCTTTCTCTGTATGTGGACCGAAAGCTTTGTATAACAGTTGTCATGTTTCCATGCCGAATGCGTTGTTTTATATGATATGCCGTAGGTGTATGATGAATAATTATGAATTTAAAAACTGTGCATGTATGCATAAATAGTCGAGTTATTTACTCAAAAATAAACAAAATTGCTAATAAGCTAATCGAGTGGGCACGATTTAAATTCCCCTGTACATAAGATTTTAACTGCAATCAGGACATCCAAGAAAAACAACGATATATATTTCCAATTGAGCTTATTCCAATGGCGCAAAATAATTCGGCAGAGCTAGCAGTGCATGTAGAAGCGAAAGCCTATTAGGGGTGTGGACAGAGACAGAGCAGAATTCTATGGACAAAGGCTATAGTTATTATCACGACTACGTACGATTCTGAGAAATGTCGTACAAAGAAATGGTGTTGGACACATACTTTTACTTTGATGTACCGTTGACGGGCAACAGCCTAGCAACAATGTAAACTCAAACTGATTTATTAAATTTTACGTTTGCAATGTCTGTCGGAAGTCAACAAGACTACGATTGAGCTTAAGTTTTCAGCTAATCTTCGGTATTGTGTTTCTGGAATCACGGTGATGCAAACTTCAGAGCAGAGTCTGTTTTGCAGTATATGTATTTTAAAAATTTGTCAACGTATTTACAATCGAGCTAACTACATTTATAATAAAAAAATTGGCATGAAGTACTAGACCTAACGATTTCTTTACGTTAAAACTCTCCAATAAAAAATCTACGATCTCGGAGTAGGGATGAGCGATATTCGTCGATGTTGAGAGACTAAACATCGATATTTTAACATCGACGTTTAAGTAAGTAAAAATCGGATAATCGATGTTAAGAACAAAACATCGGCCTCCGATGTTGGAAAAAGCGAACCTACTTTCAACTGAAGATTTTGAATGCTATTGTTTTATAAATACATATAAGAGATTCAAAAATATCTATATATTTATATGAGAATAGACGCTATGGATACGTTTCATTGCCTTTCACTTGTGGATTAAGTACTGACTGCGACTGATTAAGTGATGAACGCGACCAACCGCCAACGTCATTCTGTCATTCATTGAAACATTCGGTTCATGTCCCAATTCAGAATTCAGTTTATCCTTGTTAGTTTTATATTTTGGTTTTCGTTTTTTTAACATACTGAGTAATAAATACGATGTTGACATCGATGTCAACATCGATGTTTTGCCAACATCGCTATTTCAGAGATCCAAATCAAACTTCTCTTCTCGACGGTAAATAGGAACAAGAAAATTTAGTTTTGTAATCATAGGAAGGTGAACTGGTATAGTTTTACAATAATGGTTACCGATCACATCTTTAAGACTTTGATACAGAACAAGAGAGATATCGATTCCTCTATGAACGGAATTGTTCCCATATATAAAAACCTTTGCACTTTGAAGTGCACCAAAAAAAAAATATGAGAAGGCTACAACATATTGTTCAGACAGTTTATCAAAATCTCTTATGGTTCGACATGGTTGTAGGGAAACGCCTCCAACAAGTGGTCGTGAGTGAAAATGATCTAAGGATGAAATGTTCAAATTATCTTTATTAATGTTGTAGCACCGAAAGTTTCCTTAAAATTTTTTTGTGCAGAAAATGCCCCCAAAAGGTGGGCGTTTCTGCAAAGAACTGCATGCATATATCTACTACTACCTAATTGATTGATAGAATATTTTTGAAGATGATATGATGCATAGTTTTGATCACAACTACACTTTATAATAACGCAGGGTATTGATCATTGATAGAAGAATTTTGGAGGTGATTGATCACAGATCGAATAAATCGACAAGATATTTGTTAAAAATGTTTTTACATCCGATTAGCCATTATTGAGTAAGGCTTATGTTATCCTTTGCTCCGCTAAAGCCTCTTATTTTACAAAAAAAAAAAAAACATTCTCAACTCGTATTTACAGTCCTTATTGGTTTCTGAGAAATCTTGACACTTCTTTTTATATTAGGGACAAGCTGGCCCGTCAAACGTTGTTTTGCCATTATCAAATAGAATGACCGCCTACAGCGCCACCTGTTGAGAATTTTTCAATTTTTCTTTTTTCCTAAACCTTCGCGGAGCAATTACGAACAAATCCGCAGAAGGAAGTATCCAATTTGGTCCAGTCGTTTTCGAGTTTTAAGCATCCGAACAAACCAAGATCCATTTTTATATATATAGATATTCATATTAGGCATGCATCGTAAACTCTTTATTTGTTCTCAATATTTATTCATTACTTGATATGTACGCTTTTATGATCGGCCTGAAATTACCACTTATGGAATAAGAATGTTGGGAAATGGTTAAATGTATTATTACATAGAAGTTGTACGGAAATATGTCTACCTGATCAGCTGTTTATGAAAACCATCTGACTTCTACAGCTCGATGATTTAACATATAGCTAACTTCAATGTTATCCTTTGGGAAACATTTATGTTAATTTCGATTGAAATGCTTCTTAATTTATTAAAGAACTCAAAGTTTGTCAACACTAGTCTTTATAACGGGCTGATGTGGCCGGTCGTAATTAATAATAATGATAACCATGATACCCGTATTCGTTCCCATGTTTACATTTATCAGCTCCTCTTCTGAGAGATAAAACATTTATTCAAGCTAAAAGTTTTCTTCTGTAGCTACATACCTTTTAAATTTTTGCATATATGTATCTGCTTAAAATTTTTTCAACCAAAAAGATTGTATATTCTTAGGAAACTTTGTATTACTCTGGGGTGCTACTTTAATTTTTTTAATATCTGTATCCCTCTGAGAAACAACTTTGAAAATTATGCGGATGAAAAACAATATAATATGTAAGATTATAAGTCTTGTAAAGTATGAATACAAAAATGTTAATTCCCTGGATAGTTAACAAATTGTTTGTGCGAAAAAAATTTATTTAATATCATTAACTTGTTACTCCCAAATTGGATTGTTAAATTAAGAATTGTTGTATACTTGAAATTACTTACTAAAGAGGAACTGATTTCAGGTTATAAAGAGTTGAGTAAAAAGGAGATGGGCTATGGAGATGAAGATTCAACTAAGAACTTAACGATCTGTTCAGAGACATAGACTTGATCAGAAAAAAATTTAGCATTGGTCGTTTAAGAGGACGCACCACGTGAAAACCTTCCTTTAAGTGGCGCGCAAAAGTAGAAACCGAGCAGAATCAACTTAAGGTGCATACATGGAGGCGGTTAGTTTGGGACCGGGATAATTGGAGAGGCATGTTGTTTGAGACTCAGTTTCATTCCGGACTGTAGCTCCCCTTAAATAAAACTAATACAATTTTCTCTCTCCCTAGCCTCCTTGCAGCGTCTACAGTCGGTTTTATAGGCTCTAGATAGTCTATGGGGATCTGCTAGGATTAGAGTTGCAATATATCTCTTCAACCGGTGAGATGTCTACAGGTGAAGACTCAGATTTTAAATAAAAAGCAAATGCTACAAACATTTTCATTTTATTGGAAAGGGGTAAATATTTGAAGCGCTTAGAAGGTGAAGGGCATAAGCGAAATTTACAAAAAAATTAGTAATCAGCGTTTATAGTTGTTTACCTATAACTTTTTTAATAAAAACAATAAAAAGTATATACAGATATTTTTAAATTACAAGTGTTTTATAATAAAAGTAGTATTTTTTATTGAATAGACAGGGTTTGCGAAATATGTGCAGGCAAATTAAACAAAAAATAAATGTCGCTTATGCCCTTCATCTTCTTAGCGCTTCATTTTGTTTTTCGATATCCTTTTCATTTCTCGAAAAAGTCGAATAGTTCTATTTTAAGAAAACGCTTGCAAAACAGGCTGAATAGATTTTATAACAAAAATTCCAAAAATATTTTGATTGGCAATTTGCCCGCAAAAATAAATATTTGTGAAATATTTATAACGACATTGTCTAAAAATCGGTGACAAAAACTCTATTGGACGATCATGACATAGCCAATTATCATAGCTAACAAACCTTTACTCTTTTAATTTGTTGATCAAAACCGTGGCAGACCAGACCAAGCACGTAGTCTGGGCAATTGTTCTTACATAAAAAAATTGCAATAAAAATTCTGCAATGAAGTTGGTATATGCACTCGTTTCTACCGACAATGGCCAGCGGATATTTATTAATTCCATATAAGACATTTCATTTCCCTGCCAAACATTATTCGTGACACAATTCAGAAACTTCAAATGTAATTAATAACACGCTTCAGAAATAAACCATTTTGAACCGTTGTTGTAGTCAAACTCCCACTTGCGCGTTATCCTCAGAGTTTCACTCGAACCCTCTAAAGTTTGACAAATTGATTTAAAAACCAAAAAAAGGAAGTTCAACTTTTTCGTTGTGCCAATAATTGTTGAACAAAACTTTTCCCTTAGCTGGGGCATTGTTTCATAAAAACATTAGTAGCTGCAGACAGCACAGTCCTATTTCTGGGTAGGTGAGTACGTTTAATGAAGACTGAAATATTAACCGCATATACGTCCGGAAAACATAACTTTTGAATTAAATATGATTTCCACCGATATACCTCCTCAGGGTATTAACAATGATGCGTGCAATTTACAGCGAATCAGACTCACGTCTCCATTAGGACTTGGATGTGCTGGAAAGAGAGGTGGAACAAAACACTTAGCCACAAACCAAACACAAAGGAACATTTAAATGTAATTCAGGAATGATTCGGTTTGGGGGGTAGTTTTCGCAGGTTGTTTCTTTAAAGTGTATTTCCAGCAAAATATAAAACTTCTATCGCAGGTTAAGTATGGAGCCACAAAGGTCTTCACCTTTAAAAACTATTTTTTATTTTAAAAATTTCGTAGAAACAATATATAAATATATAAAACAAAAAAAAAAACAAAAAAACAATCATTTAATTTATCAGAAACCATATACTTGTATAAAGCCTTTGCCATCGGAACACCAAGTTGACAACTTTTCCGCCATGATGTGCATTCGCATCGCACCCTGGAACAAAGATAACCATTTCCTTAAGCAACTCTAGGGTAGATTGTTCATTACGTTAAGTATTCAACACAGTCTTGCACACTGTGGAGAAAATAAAGTTTCTTTTCGATTTTCTCGTATGCCAGTCGTTTCTACTCATTTAAAGGTTTTTAAGCACTTTAATGCTGATAGAATATTAAATGCACCGCATCATGATAAGACCACCCTTGTGCTTATTAAAAGGTTAAAAACTCGTACCTTATGAGTGCGGATTTGCAAGTCACAGAGACGCCTCAACAAAAACAATCCCAAGTCTTTGTGAAAATAGGAATAACACCTGCTGTTGTAAAAATGAAAAATTCTTTGAAGTCATACCTGCAAAGAGAAGAAGAAGAGTAGAAAAAAATTAATAAAGTTATTCAGAAGCAGGAGAAATAGTTCATAAGGCAGATATGATGGTGGAAGGAAGGGGGGTGTAGGACATTATAAACGGGTGTGATCGAAAGAGTACCTTTGGGACTCAGTTTGCGGTTTTGTCTGGGATATGGTAAAAGGAATTTGCACTACTGCTTATTGGAAAAGGTTTCATATTCAGTGGTTAGTTCAAATTTTCGGGAACTTTCTGTATAAATGAGAAAAGTTATTTGTTTAACATTGATTGGCCTTTTACTGTGGAGGTACACTCCGAAATTCTTTAGGGAGAAGCATTATGCTTGACGAAAAACAATAATAAAATAACTTATAGTGTTCTGGTCGGCAATTTGCCAGCACATTTTGTGTCGTTGTGGTAAAACATGGTCCTTTTTTGAATTTTATTTCCGTACATGGCATATCACAAAGATTTTGAGGAAGAGCGGTTCTTTGTTTGTTTGAGGGAGACAAAAGTTTATATGAATTAGATAATGAGTCATCTCCTTTTCCAACTTCACCATACAGCTCAGGTCCAGTATTGGTTTCTTCTAACAAGTGGTTATATTTATTAAACACGATACTTTTCTAAATATCTGATAACTATTATTCAAGAATGTGTGACTTTTTATTTTTTTTGATTTGAATATTAAACGTCAAGAATTGATGCCCGACAAATTTTATTTTTACTAATTTTTATTTTAAATTTAAAATTACCGATGGTCATTATTATAATCTAATCTAAGTTGCACATTTTAGGTTTTTTATTGATACTTATCCCAAGTTTACAAAGAAGTAGATATACACTAATTGCAGATGTTTAAAGGGGTGAACTATTAATTATAAAGTTAGAACATAGAACCTACTTTTTAAATTAATCACTTCTGTAAAAAAAAAGTGGCTTATTCGCATAGATCTGCTACTTCAGAAAACACCACAAGAAAAAGTCTAACGAGGTCAAATCGCAGAATCTCGGTGGCCAGTTAAAAAAACGTGGAGGTGACCACGTGAGATGACCATGCCTCGAATCGCTCGTGCTGAATTTCCAATGTTGCGTGAGCTGTGTTGCACGTAGCGCCGTCCTGTTGAAACCACATGTCGTTCGTGTCAATATCATCCAATTCACGCCAAAAAAATCTTGGTAATCATCGACCTATGACGATCGCCGTTGACTGTGATGGCCTGGCTAACGTCGTTCTCAAAAAATATGGACCGATGACACAAACAGTCCAAAAACGACTCCAAACAATGACTTTTTACGCTATTGGATCTCATGTAGATTGGTATCTAAAATTGTGTTTGTTGACGCACCCATTCATTCCAAAAATGATTTTTTGATGAAAATTAGGGTCAGAGCCCATTTAGAGAACATACGTCGTTGTCTATAGTTTTTTGCCATCAGCTCCTGGGACGATTATGGCGACCGCGAGGATTTTTATCATTTGCACTTGTTGTTGAACCCTATGTCCACCCATGATGATTTAGCAAATTTGGTACAGAAAATGTAGTGATGGCGCAAAAGTTCGAATTTTTAAATGTTTGAGGTACCCGAGCCCAAAAAAGTAGTTTTTAAAAAAATATATGTCTTCTGTCCGAAGTCTGGATCTGGTTTTATTTAGCAGATACAAAGTTGATTATATAGTGATATATTAAACGTACATCCGAAATTTTGACGTTAAAATTAAACAAATAAATGTAGTACATCCTTTAGCCCTAAATATCCGAACTTAAATTCAGAATTATATTTTCCAATTTCAAAGCAAATGCCCCACAGCAGTACAAATCAAAAACAGAGAATGCATAATCGATTTCAAAATATACCTACAACCAAACTATTCATAGGTACTGATGGTAAGAAAAAAAATCCATGGTGCTTATTGAGCTTAGTCATACGTTGTTCCAACCAGACCAGCAATAACTCCGCAAGCCAATTTTATGAAATATCGAAATTAAATATTAAATTTTAATTAATCTGTGTTGCGGACATGGTGGCGTGTTTGCAGATCCATCAAAACCATTTGGCATGTAGACCATGCAGTGCGTTAATTAATTCGACTGAATTATACACGAACTAACCATCAGGGTTAGATTTATATCCTCATTCTATAATTGTGTGCCAAATTGTAAATTGGGACAGATTCTGCTTTAAACGTTCATTGACGAGAGGCTGGGGTGAGGAGAACATGATACAAAATAAACAACAGCCAGCAGAACCGTGTAATTTTATCAAACAGACGATAAGTATTCTGTTCGAGTTTGCGGCGAGCTAATTAGAATTTTCCAAACCACTTAATAACAATAGCACGCTCATGTAAATTTATGATTAGCAAAGCTTTCTAATTTTAAGCAAACACAGTTGAAAACAAAACTAAACTGCCCGGAATCAATGTGCTGGTCATTTTTCATTTCGCTTCTGAAGATGACAATGATGCGATATTCGATGAACATATTCACTGAATCTTGATATTACTATTCCCTCGACACAGACATCATGGCCACATTTTTTTTAGAATTAATGCTTTGGCTGCAGTGGCAAATAATAACAAACTGTCATCGAAGATGGCCAACGGAATGAACAAACAAAGAAGTCATTTTTAAACTTTTATTTTTGAAAAAGCTTGAGCAAAGAAAATCCACATCGACTCTACCGCAGGAATAAAACCTTGAGTTAAAAGGATTTGTAGTGTGGTCGGTCACATCCATTCCAACAATTTAATGTCATCACTTCAGAGTGTCCAATTGCGTTAGAATTTGTTTACGTTTGCAGTATTAAAGTGACCTACGTATGAGATAAGAATGCTTTTGACATGCATTAGAATTCATCACACTACGGCCGCCCAAATGAGTAGAAGGTGCCGGCTGAATTCCAAAAGGCAGTACCTCTATTTTACTTACTTATTACATACTTTTCTATAACACATTGTGAATGCATCAACTGCGCAAACAAGAGCAAACGGTAAAGAATTTTGATAAAATGTCTGAATAAGATATTTAGACAATAAATACATCTCTATATTCCTCTATATTCCATATATCTATATATATAAAAATGGATCTTGGTTTTTTCGGATGCTTAAAACTCGAAAACGACTGGACCAAATTGTATACTTCCTTCTGCGGATTTGTTCGTAATTGCTCCGCGAAGGTTTAGGAAAAAAGAAAAATTGAAAAATTCTCAACAGGTGGCGCTGTAGGTGGTCATTCCATTTGATAATGGCAAAACAACGTTTGACATATAAAGTTTATTGCCACGACCACTTTTTGGGGGCGTTTTATTACAAAACCATTTGTATAACCTAACCCTAACGGAAAAAAGGATTGAACTGAACAAGATATGGTGATGTGGTTCTTTAGTTCATTCCCATTCAGTTTTTAGTCACGAGCACAGCGATGAAGCCCATTTCTGGTTCAATGTATACGTCAATAAGCAAAATTGACGTATATGGGCCGAACAACAACTGGAAGAGGTTCAAGAGCTGCAGTTACATCCACTCAAAACAACCGTGTGGTGTGGTTTATGGTTTAGGCTGGCGACAACGTTGCTGTAAATGGAACACGTTATCGCGCCATAATAACGGACTATTTTTTACTTGAAATTGAAGCCCGAGATCTTAAAAGCATTTGGTTGTAACAAGACGGCGCGATCTGTGTGGCAAGCAGATAGTGAAACAATGGACATATTGAGACCAGTTAATTTCACGCTTCGGACCACTGAATTGGCCAGCAAGATCATGCGATATCATACCGATAGACTTTTTCCTTTGGGGCTACGAAAAGTCTAAATTATTTGTGGATAAGCCAACTACGATTGAAGCATTGGAGGTCAACATTACCCCTGTTTTTCTCGAGATACCGAAGAATATGCTCGAATGCATCATCGAAATCATTGAAACGTCCACATGGACGAGCTATGGCGCAGTTGCGAAATTATTTCAATTTGTTACAAACTTTATGTTAAAACTATTATACCCCTATGGAATTTGGTATACAAAATACTGCCAAAGAACATAGGGTGACAACTTTTGCGCCACCTTGTATCACATTTTTTCGAAATAATATGACACCTAAAGTTTTTTTTTTAAATCCTCCTCAAGGAATAATTTAAATTAATAATTTTCTTTTTCCTCTTTTCCTAACAACATATGTGAAATTTATGAATTTAGTTCTATTTTTATGGTTAGGAGTCAAATTTTGGAAAAATTTATTTATTCAAACTTTATTTACAATACTTGTCAATACTTGTCTATTGTCAAGCTCAAGTTCGAAGTTGAGATTTTTATAAACATAATATCTTATATATACAATTCTCATGTCGCGGTGTTAGTCATTATACTCCTCCGAAATGGCTCGACCGATTTTCGTGAAATTTTGTGTACATATCCGTTAGGCCTGAGAATCGGACATCTATTTTTCATCCCCTTAATGTTAAGGGTGGCAAAACAACGTTTGCCGGGTTAGCTAGTATGTTTATATATATTCTAAATAGGCTTTTTAGCGAAAGTTGTTTTGTTCAAACTTGAAATCAATATTAAAAGGTACACGACGTAGTTGTATACATAAGCGACTTCAAATGGGATTTGCTCACCTTCACCAGGATTGGACCAAGCCTGTATGGGGTAGAGTTCTTTTCACTGTTAAGTACAGATTTTGTCTATTTTGTCTGAGATCACCAGATGGACGTATCAAAATGTGGCAACGTTCATAAATACCCATCGCTAAAAGTTACTCAGCGGGAAAATTTCTGGTAAATTCCGTCAAGGTGTGGGCAGGAATTTCCATGTGCGGAAAAATCGAGCTGTTGAACACGTTCGGGACTTGGTTAGGAAAAAGATAAAGAGATCCAGAGATCCGGGCTTATCGGCGTAGACTAGTGACTTCATATATCCATACAGAAAATAGTCAAGCGGCGTTAAACCGCACGATCTTGTAGGCCAATTCACAGGACCAAAATGCGAAATTATGCACTCACCGAACGTTTCCTTCAACAAATGCTCTGATGGACGATTATGTTGACCGTAAAATGGACGTAGTGCGTGATTTTCAAAATAAATTTACACAATTTGGAAGCGTTCTTCAGACGTCAGTCTATTCATGTTGAAATGCCGAACCAATTTTAAAAAAAATCACTTGACAGCTGACAAAATTAATTTTAAATTTTTCATTTGATCGCTGAGCGACGAAGTAATAAGACGGACAAAATAAACACAGAATGTTTAATTCCAGCTGTCCAAAGCCGTCCAGTGCTATGTTGTTCTGAACTAATTGCTTTTTTTTGTTTTGTTAATTTTGGTCGAACTTTTTACAGTACTGACATACGACAATATTGCAAAAATCGATCTGGAAATCTGCGAATATTTTGATATAAATGATGAAATTCACCAGAAACCAGATCTACGTATTCTCGATCTTATTATATATCTATAAATATGAACGCGACTTTCAACTAATAAGCTACGACGAACCGCACTTGATGATGGCATTTTCCCAACTAATTGCTAAGCGACGTCGTTCAGTTAATGGCCACCAATCGCTCAGGTTCATCGCGACTCGTCGCTCAGTCGCTCATTGCGTGGCCGCCGACCGGAGCCTAAGGGATAAGACATAAAGAGCTTAGGTACCGAATGGATATCCAATTGTTAATGTGGATAACGATTGGAATATGATAAAAATGTGGATGATTTATGTTTTTCTTGGCAGTTGATACTACTCGGATGGTTTGTTAGAACAGATTTATTTATGTTTTCTGATATTATCTATTAATTAACTATTTAGAACATTTTGATGTTTTGTGTCATATTAGTGACATATATGTCACTATGTTTATGTCTTGATAAGAAGTTAATTACTCACAGGTCAACGAAAAAAAGCCACTAAAAACCGCGTCTCAAATCGGGGCAAAATATTTAAATGTTTTCAATTTCTAAGTTCAATTTTAATAATGTAGGTACACACAATAATGATTATATTAGCTCGGTTTTAGGTCTTATTTTGGGTCAATAATTGAATATTTTACTTGATGGAAGTACCTACATAGTGTCGATTCGAGAACGTGCGAAATTACAACAAACATAAAATTATAACTTGTTTAGACCAAGTGATAATTTTAACCAACATCGTTTTTAATTTTTTGTGATTATTAAGTTCTCCAACAACAGTCAGCAAACCTATTGATTTGAAACGTGACTTCGTTAAATTTTGTTATGCTCTTTTAATCGATTTATTTTAATATCACCACCCACGTCCTTTTGCATGAGTCGAAAAAGAATCGATATCTCATTACAATATTACGAGATTTGCCTAATATAAACCTTGTTGTCCTTACAAGCACATTCAGCACTTAATCTATATCAATTTTAAAGAAATCAGAATTCCCTCTGCCATTCTTTCGATTAGCACAGCCAATGTCGCTCCTTACATTGGTCAACCGCATTTCTTGCTTTAGATGGTGGTAGCCTTGTTGTGAATGCTATCTGCACAATGCACCAAACATCCATTAGTTTGATTGTCAACACACTTGGTTTTAATTTTTGAGCAAAATGAATGGAGTGTGGGGCAAATGTGAGAATACTTGGAAGAGGATATATGCTGTCGCCCCTAGAATAAAATATAAGTCGGTTCGGATCCGGCACTTGCCGATTCGTGAATTAAAGCCAACCAGGTCAACATACAAAAGAAAAGCGAACGGTATTTCAATGAAAACTTATATAGAAATTCTTTTCCGACGCACCCCTTCCCCGATGCCGCTGTCCACCATTTGTAAAGAAGCCAGCGCAGTTTCAGTTGCCATCAACAATGCAATCAGCTGCTGGCATAGGTCAAGGACAGGCATAGGAAATGAATATTCTGAACGGCATGAGAATGGAATGGATTGTATATGTACATATAACGTGATTATTATTCCTGCTCTATTATACGTGCGCACAAGGATGTCAACAGCAGCAGGACAAGCCAGAGGCAGGGACGCCTCGGGGAAGGCCATGCAATCAGCATCACATAAGCAGTACCTTTTGATGTAGGTTGTTGTAATAGCGTATGATATAGGGCGGAATGAACTGTGCTGTTTCCGAGCCAATCCACTGTTCGATCTGTGAACCTGGGTCCGATGAGGTTTCTTCCATTCGATAGCACCCGACTGTTAGTGACAGGTTCATTCCTTTCCATCGACCATCAGTACTTAGTGGTCAGCAAATCATGCAACGAACCACGATTTCACGCTCGTACACTATCGAAAATTGGCGCGCACTATTCCCCACCCCACCCTATGTTGTCAAAAAGATTTCACAAGAGCTCCCGAGAAACCACTTGTCAACACTTGAGAGCGCGAAATATCTTTTTTCTATCCCTTCTCATGTCGCACGAGAAAATAACCACAACGATGGACGATAAAGCCACAGGGGAGGAAAGCAAGACAGTCTGAAAATTAAATGGAACTCAAATCTAAACAAACACACAAACTAGGTCATCGTTTTAATCCGAATAAAGAGGCTACTTCGAAAAACAGTTTCCTTTCACTCTGTGTAGTATTATGTGTGTCCTTAAATCCCTTTGGAGTTTACTTTTCGTTTTGCATGGCACAACCCGAAATAGTGTGTGTTTTTATTTTTATAATTTTTTTTTTTTTTTTGAGAAATGGTAAGCGAAACTTTTTTATTTAACAGTTGATACCGCGCGAAAGGCTCTGCGACTTCCATTAAAATTGTGAGCACGTGATACTTAAAACTTCACATCGTTATCTCTTTCTTACGAACAACGGCGAGGACGATAAATGCTGGGACTTTCAACAACAGCTGTGATTTGATTTCGACGCAAACACACTGCATCCGCACCCTTCCCCGAGCTTATTTCACTGGAATAGGCCCCATGCGGATAAGCAAAGAACTAGACAATTTACTTTAGGATTAGGATATGAGTAACTGCATCCTCCGAGAGATGCACACCACTTTCGTTTGAACGAACAGAACCATCAACAGGATGAGAGGGATATGGCAATACAAGTGTTGCATCATCATACCTCGTTAATCTACACCATCACGCCAGCTTCAGCACATGGCTTTTGTTTGCATTAAATGTATACACATGCACGCATACATAGAAGCAAAAACGTGCGGTGGGGACAATGGCGGTGGTTGGAGGCAATGGTTGCGAGAATTTACTGATCCCAGCGCCAGTTCTATCCACGAGTGGGAAATAGACGAACTGGTCTGGTTTTTTGGGATTGCGAATTTTCCGCAAAACGATGCCTTGTTCGACTTCGACTTCTTCCCCACCATAGAAAAAGCTATTGTGAATGTGCCTTAAGTAGACAACTGCAAGTTATTTTGCGGTTGAATATGAAAAGCGCTTTATGAATAGAGTGAGTCAAAGTTGTTTGTTAATTATAAATCCAAGTCTGGGTAGAGATGATCCGTACAATTTTGTAAATCAACAAGGAGAACAAGTTGGTGAGGAGAATTGCCACCTGTAACACAATAACGATGATTCCAAACAGATTATAGGAGAAACATTTTCAGAATGGATTAATTAAACTTGTTGCAATGCAAATGAAAAAATCCCGGCATTTTAATGTAAACTCTCAGTGCCAACATTGTTAGAACCATAAAACAACTGTTTCTTTTTATATCGCAGGACGTTTGAACTACGCACAATAAAATAGCGCGTACATTAATTCGAATGGTTGAAATAACCAGGTCAGAAGGCATATCCTGAATTCCTGAACAATCTGGAATGTACTATATTAATTATTATGAAAAGGACTTGTTTGTATTTTCTATGTCGTAGATTTTTGCAAACTGCCTCAATCTCATACGTCTTTCTAATACGAACCAAATACAGAGTTTTTAATAAAAAGCTTTCAGAATAAACCCCCCTTTTCATACAGATTTATCCCTCCAGTTATTTTAAATCATAATTGCCTGTACATTTATCTTAGGTTAGGTTAGAGTGGCTGCCGGCGTTCGCCAGCACACTTAGACCCCTTTGGTCCGTTGTGATACCACGTAGATCTTGTCCAATCTCCTTAATATCCGTGGAAAAACCATTTTGAGCTTTTGATGAAGCGGAGGAGGCTTTTCACTTCCGTTTTTGCCAAATCACTGAGGCTTTGAAAATAGTAAGCTCCGAGATCTAGCTTCCTTTTGTTTGATAGGCCGGGCAGTTACAAAGGAGATGAAGTATTGTTGCCTCCTCCTCCTCCTCCTCGTCCATGCAGCTCCTACAGAAGTCGTTTGAGAAGAGGCCTAGCCTTTCTGCGTGCCTATCTATTAAGCAGTGTCCCGTGATTACACCTATGGTATCGCAAATATGCGGTCTATCGAGCGAAATCAGTTCCTTTGATCTTCTCAAATCTAGCTTTGGCCAAATTTGTTTGGTTGTTTGACACGTCGTGCCAAGACTCCATCTGAGGTTTGGTTTGCGGTTAGCATGTTGCGTTAATAAGCTTTTGCATGAAGCGATAGATATACCTAGTGCACCCATATCGGGTACAATTGGTAATTTGGTTCCATTTCTGGCGAGTTCATCAGCCTTACAGTTCCCTGGAATGTCACTATGCCCAGGCACCCACCATAGGTGAATTTTAAAATGCTTTGACATCTCCTGCAGAGATGATCGGCAATCTAGGGTTGTCTTTGAATTTGTTGAGACTGATTCCAGGGATTTGATTGCCGCTTGGCTGTCCGAGAAAATGCTAATATCTTTGGCAGATATTACATTCTCTTTCAACCAGGATAAGGCTTATGTTATCTTATTATAAATTTTATGCCAATTGTAAAAAAAATATTAATTTTCTAGTTAGTTAATTAAATTTCCTCACAAATATGAAAAAAGTAACTGAAAATGGCATATTCCCGAGAAAAAATGAATTTGTTTTGACAGCTAGTATGTTAACCTGATCTCTGGGACTTGTGGCAACTGTAACAAGTGTATTCGCTCAAACAACGAAATGAGAAATGAGACGGTTACGTTCAACGTTTTCGAAAACCGAAAATGTATGGAAAAACTTTTGTTTTTGACGAAGATTTCGAAAGTTTTTGCAAATATTCCGTTTTTTGTTCGGTGTAAAAACCATATTAAGAACTAAAGTGCGACAACCAAGAACACAAATCGTCCTAAAAAAATATTTGTTTTCGGAAAATTTTACTTTCGGAATGAAATACAGAGCAAGGCCCCAGATTGTTCAGGAGGTATCTTCTGTCCCAGGTCAAAAATGTTATGTGTAAGTTATCAATAATTTCTTCGTACTCGGCGGTAAACGTTAAATGGAACGCATTTGTTCCCAAAAAACTGAATACAAATGCTTTTCATCTTCTACCATTTTCTTGTGAAAAAGAGCAATAGATCCGGTACATGGAAAGTAATTCTCGAAATACTACTTCGTCCGTAGTTTCATATAATAATTGATTGAAGGATAAGATCTTCAATAGTATATATTATACTCATCCAAGTACTATCAGTATCATGATTGACTACAAAAGTGGCTTACATTGTTTGCTTGCAACACGTAACACATTCAACTCAATATCAATAGAAGCATTATAGTGTAACATGTCAAGGCCCAGTATTATTCTTTCTCTTAACCATTTATTTTAAATATATCGTTTATAGTCATTTAATTTGATAGAATTTCTTCTTTTCCTTCTGCTTACGCTTTTATCACTTCCGTTGGAAAAATATTACCCAATAGCACATTACTGGTAATGTCCCCATAAAAATCATTCATTTTACATACATAAAGGCTGGCGGATGCAAAGCAGTCACATTAATGTTCCCTTTGTGGTTATGGGTTTCACCACTTTTGCTAAATTTTTTTTGCTTTCAATATCAAGACCACAGTCTTAAGCTTGTAGTTAATTTCTTAATACGTGTGCTATAACAGTGATAGCATTATAATCTATAATGTTCCTAGCAGATATAGGGACTAGGATACTTGTGGTAAATCATTGTTTCATTTTAGAGTACAGGAGCGGATTCAGTAGTATTTTGTGGACATGATAGAGAGGCGCTATGTTCGGAATTGATTATATGCAATCCAATGTTGTTTAAAACCCTATTCCATTCTATCTCCAAAAAGTGAATGTTGTTCATTAGCTTCTACACATGAAATGAAATAGTAAATAATATTGCCTAAATATTTTGTTTGAATTGTTTTTCAAACATCGTTTATCCATAACCTTTTTTTTTAAGAAAACGCCCTCAAAAGGTGGGCGTGTTTAAAAAAAACTCTAAATGGATAAAATATGAAAAATGACATTCTACAGGGTGGCGAAAAGTTGTCGCCCGATGTTATTTGGCTGTAATCATTTTAATAGAACTCTTGCGAGTTGGTGGGCGTCTTAAGAATGCGGACATTCTCTACCAAAAATGTATGTTATATTGTTGTCCATTTGCACGCTCGTAATTATCATACAGGTGGTGTTGGCTCAGCAGAAGGGAGACATTATATCGAAATGGTGCTCACTTCATCGAATCAAAAGTGCACATTCCACCCAGACCGACAATCTTCGGTGGCTTATGGGAAGTGGTTTTTAGGCTGCGGTTATAGCTATCATTAAACAACTTCATTGGAACAAAACACATTTCAATTTTATTCCAGGTGAATTAATTCTGATGAACCGATGGAGGAGACTTACGCAGATAAAACAGCATTTATCGACGCAATGGTAAAAGGAGTATTTACTGGAGTTGCGACCTCGAACAAAATGGAAAGCTTAAGTAAGAAAGTCCAGAAACGTCAAACGTTGTTCAGTAATGCGACATCACCTCTGGTTTGCGATGCTGAGGCGTTACACACATGATGCTGATTGAACATTTCGTTTGCGTTTTAGAATACAATGTTTACGTTAAACATTTTGTATGCAAGACAGAAGTTATGCTAAAGACATTTTCCTTGGAAAACGATTAAATGTTTGTTCATTTTAGTTATGGTTTCTCCATTCATAATTGTTGTATATTGTCATGACATGTTAGAATTTTTAATAATAGGTCTTAATTAATCCAAATCCAAAATAAGAGAAGCTTCTTTCTGTTTTTTATTGTGTTGTGTTTGCGCATGAGATTACTTTAAATGAACACTTGACGTTAAGTTTGATGCTTATGATGCCAGTGATGCGAAAGAAACAGTGCTGAGAAGACAGAGTCATCGTTTTGCTCCATTACCGGGTTGTTGAAGTGCCTATTTTCCCGTTCGACAATTCAATGCGGGTAGTATGTTAATAATCATTGTTAAATATTAGTGTTTATTTAATTCAACTTGGTATTTGTTACTTTTGTAAAACCAAAAAAACAAAATGGAATTGAAACACTTTAAAGCTGATCAAAAATTTGTATTTGTAATTTGTGGATTGTATGTATCTATGTTTATAAAAGGATGGATGAATTGATAATTCGCTCTCTTTCGTGATGAGGAGCCATAAACCTTCATTTAAAAATTCCTTGGTAAGTCAGTCGTTGAATTCCAAAAGAACGCTTAGGGCAATCTTCTTGTTGGGTTCGATTTCAGATCATTTTATCAAAAATGTTACCAATAAAATGCTGGTGTTGTTGCCTGTGTGTGCATTTCATTTGATGAGAGTGTAGAGTGATAATGTTTTTTTTTATCAAGTTTCGTAAGATCTCGCATTTATATATGAAAGTACCTACATATAGCAAGTGACTCTCCATTTTTCTCATTTTCGATTTAGCCTTTGTATTCGATATGCTGAACTTGTACTAAGCATTACCTAAACTTAAAAATAACATTCTCCCAATAAACCAACAAAATAATCCGGTGTACTTATTGACGAAATGAAATTTCTGTCTGTGCACCCATCATGTAATTTATACAGAAAATAAAGTAAAAGCCGAATATTCAAACAATGATTTCTGATCATTTTATATTGGACAATATAAACCTTGAAGTGCTATTTTATAATTTCGGAATATATCATTTGTAATGCAATTTAATTTGGACATTAATAAAAAAGTAATATTAATTTATTGCTAATAGCGTAATTTTTTGATTAAATAAATATATTTTTTTGGCGCAACAGCCACGATAGTACCCAGGCCTATCTTTTTCTCACAAGCATTTTTTTGACAAGTGATACTACTCGGATGATTTGTCAGATCATCACGATCTGATCATTTTACTGACTATCAGAGGATAACAATACGGGCAGCTATATAAAAATGTCAGCTTTCAGTCGTCAATTATAATTGTTAGAACTTACATATGTTGATGTTTAGACATACATCAACATCAAAGGTCCAACATATTTAAATTCATATCTACATTCATATCTAGAGTACTTTTGAAGAATCTGGATTCCAAGTCAGATTTACACCAACATGCACCAACACAAAAACATTTAACATCTGACTTAATATGTCCATTTGAAGTTTGCATTTCGCAGTTTGATGATTAAAATATTTTTTTAATATTTGATGCAAATTTGAGTGTTTTATTCGATTTTTAAAAAAACTACACTTAAAAAATTACCCGTTAATAGAACATTTTACGTTTTAATGATTTTGCAAATAAATTCGCACATGCTTTCCAAACTTAGAAGCACAGAAGGCGCCTTAGTAACTCCACACCAACCCTTATAATACACACAAGCACAATTTATATTTTATTACGTATTGTGGGAGCGTTATAAAATATGACTATTCCAAAGAATGTTAATGATGTAATTCTAGATATTTAAAAATATTTAGGCAAGCAGATAATACAAAAAGGATAGAATGTATTCACACAAACTGAATACACTCAGGAGAGTAATACAATTTTAACAGCCAAATCATAAATCAAAAATGTAAGCACTTTGCCGCTTATCGCTAAGCATTTGCTCTCAACAAATTGCCTTCCATTCAATTATGACCATACGTAGGTTATGGGCGTCTGCATTTTAATGCTATATTGCAGCACATAAGAATACTTTGTATACCCGTAAAATATAAAGGAAGGGACATCTTGAAGACAGTCAGGGGAACAATGTTTACAGACATAATGGATTAACAATATGATGACGTACCTGCAAGTGTGGAGACGCCAGCAGCTGCATCAATTCCGACTTTTCCCTCGCATACTTGTGTCCAGATGATGATGAAATCGCGTCGATAGCATCTCGACTTCGAGCAACAGCATCCCCTGGAGGTGCTCTAGATGGAGACATCACCGTGCAACTAATCCTATCGTAAAGCTGTAAAAAAAAGTTTATGTACAGGTACACATGGGATTACGTTTTTGCTCTTAATGATGCCTCTAAACAGAATTATGTCGGAGAAAGTGCTTGTTTATGCGTACCTGAAGTAATTGGTGTAGCTTGTTGTCCCGCAACATCTCATTCAATACCTCAGGATCCACAAACGTATCTTGCAGCGCATAGATATCATCCAAAGAATCGATAACTCTTTGAACAGCTTCGAGGCCAGCCTCTTCATCCGCCCATTCGTTTAGGGTTTCTGATGCTGTTCCAATAGGCACTAAAATGAAGGGAAAATGTTGTATGTGTGTTAGTTATGTTATTTATGTTCAGTGCATGGTACGTCCTCACACAATCAATAAAATATGCGAGTATCAAGGTAACAAGAAACAACTCCGTGACAGGCGTGATGATTTATTGATTTTGATTCATCATACTTTATGTAGTCTAAATACACCTAGCCTAAGAGCCCAACATTCGTTTTTATGATTTTAGTAATGTGTTGTGTATAAGCAAATGTACTTATGACCATCATCTGATTTATTTGTCCATGCTTTAAGGCAGTAAAGTAAAACTTGGATATTAAGCTTTATGGAGAACCAGGTTAGTATTTCCAGCGAGGGATTATTTCAATTACTTTCTTATTCTGAAGGAAGAGTGAATGGCAAGTACAATTCTTAGTTCGATTTCTGACGCAGTGTTTCTTTGTCTAAATTAATAGTGTCTAAATTAATAGTCTACAGTAGAGTTTCAGCTGTCTACTGCGGCGTTCTGAACGATTCGTCGTTTGTTAAGTAGCGTGTATTCTTCGGGTTGGGTACGTTTTACCGAAAAACGATATCCCGAATAACGTTTGCCTGAAATTCCCTACCTTTTTACATACTAAGTGATGGCAACATTGACTACATCATCTGTATTTGTTGCTCCAATTGATGAGAATCACGGAGAGCACATTAAGTAGTAAACACGGCAACACGGATGATTTAATACCAAATGCAATTTTTTGCCAATTGATGAGAATCACAAAGGATGAACGTTTTACTATTTTTGCGTTTTGTTGTAAGCAAGTTGTTTTTTGTTTATAAAATTAATATCTAATTATAATTATTTTAAGTATGTAATTAAATTCTATTTTGATGAGGTTAGTTATATCTTCAATTTCAATTACTTACATTTGCAATAGATAATCGAAATAATTGTCTATAAATCTGTTAATATTTTTGGTTCGCAGATATTTTATATTAAAACCAATTTAACGATGTAGACTCGCTTCAATCCGTCCTTTTCAGGACGACCAACAATTCATAAAGAAATGTATCATATGTATTAGGATTTAGGGTTAGGGTGACCACTTCGCGGGATTAAAAGATTTTAACTCTCTGTCTGGGGAAACGCAACTTCGTTGCTCCGCTGAGGGTATGTTAAGTCGTCAGGCAGGTGCATAAGTCAACCGTTTTTTTTTTTTTTTTTGTTAACAGTGCTCTGGGTGATGCGCTTCGCGGGAACAAAGGATTTTCAAACTCTTTTCCAATTGTGTCTTTTATACATACTTTGTTTTCATGATATATAACACATATGTATATATCAAAATACTTAAATTTATAAGTCTATTTAATCGATGAGAATCACGGAGAACAACCAAAAAATTCTCCATCGGATAAAAGTGCTAAGGCAAGTTTAGAGCAGCGATTTTTAAATTGGTTCTTTTCAGAACTCAAAATGTTTATGTAAAGTGATACATTAAAATTTCATTGATATATTCAAAAAAAATATTATAAAAATCAATCTCACAAAAACTTAATATTTCACAATTTTTTTTTTTTACTAGCTGCCCGGCCCGGCTTCGCCCGGGTACTGTTTCGTTTTAGGTTCCGTAATAGTATTTTAGTGTTAGTAGTATTTATTTTCTCAAAGCTGACCTGAGAGATTTTCTCAATATTTTTTTCCGTAAGAACCTTGTACAGAGTATTAGAAAACTACAAAAAAAATCAGCAAAATCGGTCAAGCCGTTTTCATGTTATGTCGTGACAACGGAAAACGGGTTTCATTTTTATATATATATAGATTTGTATTAACTTATAATTTGTTTGGTAAAAATGTTAAAAAAATGTATGTGAAATCGGTATTTCAAAACTCAAAAACGTTACTTTTTGAGAAAGTATTGTCAATCCCGAAAAAAAAGGTCTAGATTGCCAATTCGGGTAAACGTGTTCAACGAAATTTATTTTTGTACACTAAGTCTTTGAAAATTGGGGCGAAATCTTCGAATTCTTTACCTCCTACTGGACAAACAGCAAGTTGGGACGGTATACCAAATCTAGACAAGCCTCGGTAAAGTCCGTCCCTACAAATAAATGCGGCTTTATCACAAAATAGATGGAGGGTGTCGATTTTCATATCTTGTTTGTTTTTTCAAGATTTGCCAGTGTGATGATTTGATCCGTTATTGACTATTAATTTCCCTGGCCTAAAGGAATGCGATTTTAAAAAAAAAAAAAGCTTTGCGGCGGTTAAACAGTCAGTAGAAGTGGTTTATCGATATTCATACTTTCCGTTCGAACCCTGACCTTGACGTTTTCTGTTTCATAAAGATCCAAACAGTCTCTGAATTCATCTCTGAAAAGCCAATGTTATTCATTTATGCTTGTCTAGTTTTGCCTGCACGGAAGCTTTCGCATCATACTAATACCATCATTCTTGACTGCGAGTATTTGTCAGAATCCGATATATAGCAAAGGTATCTTGTTATTGTAGCTTTTTGATGTTCTTTGATTCAAAGACAATATTTCTGCTCTTCTATTATTCTATAGAGGGATCAGAAGAAACCCACCATACTCCATGTCTACTTGTCCTCATTGGTTCGTCACTTGCCACATAGTTTAGTCATGTCATTATTTTTGACATGACCCAACTATAAAAATTCTACAAAAATTCGACTGCTTCACTTTATTCAAATTCGTAAATAAATTCTGCGAAGAATTTGTGTCGGAGGAAATCGGAACGCACTTCCCGAACGCACTTCAACGCGATTCGCCAGGATGCGTTACAAAATGTCGGAGAAATATTCCGAACAGCTTTTCGGAAGAATACCCTAAATCAAAAGTCCTCCGAATCGTACAAAATCGGAGCATTTTCCGCTCCGACGGATACCTCGATAGGTGTCTTAAGTAGTTTCAAACGATGAACTTGTATAGAGTATCGTATAACTATGCTAGAGCTATGTTCAACTAGATGTAAAAGTACTGTCAACAAACCTGGCAGAGTGATAGCTTATTTATTGGCAAAAACCACAATATTGATTCCGCAAATTATAGAGTTCTTACAAACGAGTTATCAAGATTTGTAAGAAATGTACCAGTAAGTCCACCTGTCGTTGAATAGCAAAAACTTCATAATCCGAGTTATGTTCTGAATCAATAAGATATCTTATGGTGAGTGTTGAGAGGGAGATATGAATGTAGCTAAACTTATTACGGCAGTAGTTGTTCATATTCAACATGTATGTACGCCCACAACGATGTAAACGATTTTTTAATCCGAATTTAGCTAATATGTATATTGTATACTTAAAACAAGTGGGTACAGTGGCCTAGTGGTTATTGCGTTTTACTTCTAAGCGCAGGATGCCTGATTCAAATCTTAAAAGTAACAACACCTTAGTTGTTTCACAGCCCCACCTTTTGCGAAAGTCTGACACACATCCTAGGATTTACTCTTCATTGTAGTAAAAATCATACCCGTTTATAACGGATTTTTATTTTTTTGTTTCCATCTTATAAGCTTATCTTCTTTCAAGACATGGATACAATTCCCTTATCTAAAGCCCTATTCTATATTATGTTCCGAATGTTCACGAGAAAGAATATTTTAACTTACTGCTAATAGAGCAACCTACATATTCATAAGAATTCGCTAAAACACATAAGTAACAGCCTTTATTCATAGTCGCACAAATTCGTATTCATGAAATGTCTTACCACCTATTATAGTTATACATTTGCGTTTGCGTCGAATAAATTAAGAAAAATAGGAAAATATATGTAGTATTATAATTAGCCGTTGTACAGCACGACAGAGTTACCAATGGATAATTTTTATCGTTGCGAAGCTCATAGCGACCACATTGATTAAAAAAAAATTGTTTAAAATCTTATATTTGGTAACCCTGTTGCCCCGTAGAGTGCTACGAGGTTGAAATAAAACTTGATGCATCGACGTTTCTCAAATAACAGAAGTCCTTCCTCATCACTCCCTGAATCCGTACATTCACAACAGATAGCTCTCTCATGCTTACGCTCTCGTTCTTTTTTTCTGAAATAATTTTTCGCATGTTGTCGCCGCACATTTGTTCTGTCCGCGCTTGCCGCCCTACCCAATCAATTTTCTGACGGCATGCTTTCACTGCGGATTGCTCTCTCATGCTTACGCTCTTGCCCTCTTTTGCTAAAACAATTTTTTTGCTTGTTGTTTTTGTTTGTCCGCTGTTGTCCCACACTCACACCACGCTATTATTCTCCTACCCTTGACTTTTCGTGTTAAAATTTCGTTTCATGTCAGTTTGGATTTACCCCGACGAGCCCAAATAATTTTCATTTCAAAAATTAAGATACCCTTATACATGCACTATTGATATTCAACTATAAGTCGTGTTTGGGCTATGCAGCCTCTGTTCAACATTGTATACGTTTTATAAATAAGGTTTTTGCGTTTAGAGGCATTTTCAGTAAACTTTTTATAATGAGTTTATGAATAGGCTGCAAGTATTCATGAAAAAAATCAAACTCAACATTTTAATCAAACCCAACACTACGGTAATGGAGAAGTCAGAAAAAGTGACTTTGGCCATTTGGAATAAAATTGTATAACAGTTTTTACCAAACATCAAAACAACATATCTTTGAAATTAGACCAAATTTAGAAAAACTTCGATATCTCGTTGTATATATATTACCAGGTGAATGAAATTAAAAATATATATTTTTATTTACATTTGGCTTTTAATTGATTTTACCTAAAACATTTTAAGTTTTTTTCCAATATTCTCATTATCTCATTTATCTCCAAATTTCTCATTATTTTCCCACCTTATCTCAACTTTTAACCCGAGCAACGCCGGGTACGTCAGTTAGTCTTACACACAAATGCCTATTAAATGGCTTGTATAATCTCCTGAAGGTTTCCAGATGATATACGAACATCACCTACAAACCTTCTCTGTCAAGACCGACCCACAATTTCTTTTTTGGGAATATGTGTTGATATTAATGTATGTTTTATAGGTTTCAGTTGCAGAATACCTAACCGCCTAACCCCTTCTCGGCTGCAGGCAAGACGAAAATCATTTATTTGACTTAAGTAGGTATACCTACTCATATCTGGTCTAGAGCACCGAGACCACAATGCACCTATAGCGAAGTGTATTGCAATTGCCACGATAGTGAATGGGAAATAAAAAAATGCGACCAACCAACCAGTCATGGTCGGCACTCGATCCCTACCCTACTTTTGACTTCGATTGCTCGCTTTTCGCAACTCAACAACCACATGGTGAGCAATACAACATAGCCAGCAGACGGTCGATATTCGTATTTTGCGAAATAAGAAGGTCAAGAGCAAGAGCTTGAAAACGGAATTAATTCAATATCCAATTAAAAATACAACGCATATTGCTGCGCCAAGTTGCCGGATCGAGACAGCTTTGCTTTGCGGAAGCAAACAGTCAAACCAAAAAAGGACTTTATTTTCCAATTCTTCTTTGTTGAACGTTTCCGCTCGTTTGTGTTTGCGATGTAGGGTATTCTCCGTCCCTGAGCTGCCTAAGCAAACAAAAAAAATGAAAATTGCCCCGTGTTGCCTCTAAGCATAAGCACAGAATGTATGTAGGTATGTATATGTGCCAAACGATAAAAAAAACGAAGGAAATTAATTTCCAGTACTTTCCTGTTAGATGACAAGCACAAAACAACCGAGATTGGTAAAAAATTGATATCGCAATGAAGAGGTATGAAGCGGGACCCTTCATATCCTTTCGATTACTTACTTGAGTCAGTGTCGGTGCCAAATAGCGGATCCATTGCAATACCACCAGCAATTGCTTGCACAGCTCCTTTCAATTTTCTCCGGGCATTGTAGCGTTTCAACTCCTCGACAGTATCAGCCAAATGCTGTCTCTGTAACTTATCTCGATCCTGCAAGTAAGAAGGAAAACAAAAACCAAACACACGGATGAATTGAAGGAATGCATCAAACGATGACACAATAGGATGCAAAACTGGTTACTTACTCGCATCCATGGATGATCGAGGACTTCTGTTATCGATGGTCTGTGATGTGAATTGGCGGCAAGCATTTTCATAACCAAGTCCTTGGCTGTTGACGAAATTGATTTCCACTCAGGCGCTTCAAACTGAAATGAGAGATACAAGAGACAGCAATTTATTTCAAAACTCTCACCATCAGTCCCAAGGCATATACGCAAATACAATGCGTTTTGTCCGCAAAGGATGAATATCAACAACTTACTGAAATCATTCCACGTGCAATCGAGTCCTGCAATCGTTTTCCAGATCCAAGGAACGGCAGCCGTCCCGACAGCAGTACATGCAACATTACTCCAGCCCCCCAGACATCGCATCCTTTTCCATAGATTCGCCTTGAGACAACTTCCGGCGACATGTAATGTGGACATCCAACACGACCTGCACATGTGAACAACGCACACAGAGAAAGCAATTCAGATTACTACTGTCCAAGGAGCATGGCGCAAGAAAAGGATTAAGTTCAAATAAAGAAAGCACAAATGAAGGAAGACAAAGCATCCCGTCTCTGGCGTTTGAAAAAAAAAAACAATTGCTAGCGGGTAGCGTGGGTAGGTGGAGGTGGGTAAGGTAAGGGTTTGAGGGTGAGCTGATGGATATGATTTTTTTTTTTTCAATTCTTCTCTTAGTGCAGTTGTGGTGGGCAACTACCGCTACGATAGGTATTTTGTTGCATTTGCATATACTCGTAGCCGGAACGGATAATCGGCTTTTGAAAGGACAAATAAGAGGGTTATTGTGTCTTTTGTGTTCTCGGCTCTCTACATGTTGGTAGAGCATTTTATAAGGTTTTTCCATCTTTTTCCTCTATTCATTTTTTGTATAAGAGATGAGATGAAAATTGTTTTTATGGTGGTGCATGAAGTAGGTACGGATGCGCTTATACTACACTACGTTACTGGGTAAGCGCCTCACTCTTAGGGCAGGCAAAAAGAAAGTATATGGATTGGGTGCTTCAACACTATAATCAACAAAATTGCGGGGTACACAAAACAAATAGATGGCAGATGCGGTGAAACGGATGCCAGTTATATGGAGGCTTTTGCTAATTAAAAAAATGTTAGCTTCTACAGCAATGGTGAAGACGTTATACCATGTGAATAGCTGATTATTCTATAGCTTTAATAGCGATAATGATAATATGTAGTTTCGTATGAGTTTTGACATTTCAGAGATGGGGTGACAAAACTGAGCACCGTCAAGTTTGCCCCTTTTAGGTAGGTATTTTTATAAATACTTTGCTTGTATCTATTTTGTTGGAATAGTTACATTTATTTAGTTGGTAAATCTTATATAGAACATGTTGCAAAACATGATAAAACAAAACAGCGCATATTATTGGGAAGAAATCATAAATGTAAGTAGGTTATAAATAAAAGCAAATGATACTATATAATGTAATAATATAATTTGGTGGCATTATTGAGGAAAAATAAATTCGGATATATGGTTACGAAGGTTCTATTGGTCTCATTTCGAGTAGATCGATTTTGGTTCGCAATACATTATTAATTTTACATTGGCTTCACTTCTAACTTCAAAACATTTGATTTCGGAAGCTAGGCAGTTTATTTTTAAAAACAAAGTTGTCATCGAACACAACTTGAAATAACTTTATGGTTTCGTTGGAAATATGACATGTACCACGTCATACCAAGTCTCCTGGAGTTTCGCACTTTTCGAAACAACAATGTTATCATTTTCGGAAGTACGCAGAAAGATTTCATTTCAACTCCGCATGGTCTTACAAAGATAGGGCAACATAAGCAGGCCTAATTTAACAGAGTTGCTGCGATTTTTAATTTTAATTTAATTTAAACAATTAAATTATTTGAAGAGATTCCACATTTGAGCAACGAAATGTGGCAATCTTCAGACCTGACTGCACTTGATTTTGTCTTGTGGGCTTTTTGCAAACACAGTCTAGTGTCGAAAAGGCCAAACAACTGGAAGCTAGCTTCAAAGAAGGAAATAACAATAGGTGCACAGGGAATTGTTGATGCAAGAGCTACTTAATGGGAATGGGTATATTTTTTTTTTAAATAATCTTTGCTTTTCAAGTAGTACGACCCAATGATACCGCCAAACCCATTAGCCCCACCAAACAGCCGTTTCGATGCACGAAAGTGACGAACATTTGCTGCTTGGAATTCAGTTCAATTAGCAACATGATCGGCTGTTAAATGTCTTTTCGGAGTCACTCAAATTCTTGCGGACCGTGGCGCCACTATATCAATTGAAAAAGCAAAAATGCTTTATTGCTTAAATACAGCACAGTGTTCTAAATTAATACACATTTTAACGTATTTAGCCGTAGTATGTTTTAATAACATACAATATCCTTTACTTTTGTCATGACGTGTTTTATTCGGCAACCATTTTTTGAAATAAACCATTTTTTGGAACTCGACTTGAATCACAACTATAAAATGAACGCAAACACTGTTGAACTAATTCAGTTCAGTTTTCGCTATATAGTTCACATCCAGTTTTGATAATTTTTTTATAAATCCTTGATTGCGAGAAAATTAAGATTTTGTTACTTTTTCCCCCTTAAGGTAGAAAGAGGGGAAAAAGGAGGAAATAGCCTTAAGCTGTGTGGCACGTAAGCGGTAATCCGAAACCACTGTATTGAAGCAGCGGAGTTGCGCAACATAGTTAGATTTTGTCTGCCCTTGCTAACATTCCGCATTTTACGTTTTTTTTTCAACTAGTGCTTATTTCGTGAATGGCAACACTTAGCTCATGTCTGATTTGACAGATAATTAGTTTTATCCTTCCGCTGAACAAATATGGTTGTGTATACGCTTGAACAACGCTGGCAAATATTGAGACATTACTTTGAAAATCATGGTAATGTTGCAGAATGTGTGCGAAAATTGCGTACGGATTTTGGAAGAAGAGAAGCACCGTCAGCTCCGTATGTTCCTTATCTTGTGAAAAAAGTGAAAGAAACTGGCATCCTCATCGATAAACCAAAGCGTGAAAAGCCAAAAACAAGGCGTACACCCGAGAATATTGCTTCTGTGGCAGAAAGTGTGCGTGATGCGCCTTCAACATCAATTCGCCGTCGTTCTCAACAATTGAACATTTCGGAGACATCATTGAGACGAATTTTGCATAAAGACCTTGGTATGACGCCATACAAAGTCCAATTGGTTCAGGAGTTGAAGCCAACTGACCATCCAATGCGTTTTCGCTTCGCTAAGTGGGCCTGCGATCGACTTAGAGAAGATGCCGATTTTGCCAAAAAAAATCATCTTTTCAGATGAAGCTCATTTTTCTTGGCGGGTATGTAAACAAGCAAAATTGTCGCATTTGGGGCACAGAAAACCCGCACGCATACATTGAAAAGCCGATACAAACGAGTCACTGTTTGGTGCAGATTTTGGTCCAGAGGCATTATTGGGCCATTTTTCTTCGAAAAGGAGTGGCCGTTACAGTCAATGGTGATCGTTATCGGGACATGTTGAACGAATTTTTGTTCACAAAAACTGAAGAGGAGGATATTTGCAACATTTGGTTTCAAGAGGACGGCGCTACGTGCCACACAGCCGAAGCTACACTCGATCTTTTGCGCCCTGTTTTTGAAGATCGCATTATCAGCCGCAGAGCTGATGTCGTTTGGCCACTTCGGAGCTGCGATTTGACACCGTTGGACTATTATTTGTGGGGTGCCGGAAAAGATAAGTGTTACGCCGACAAGCCAGAGACAATTGACGCTTTAAAGGACAATATTCGTGAAGCCATTGGTGAAATACAGCTGCACACAATCGATAATGTGCTTAAAAATTGGACCGATCGTGTAGGCTGCATGGCCAGCCGAGGCAGCCATTTGAATGAAATTATTTTCTATTAATAACCGGAAGGATTGTACTTTCAAATAAAAAAAAGAAATTTGAGAAAATATTCAGTAGTTTTTTTTTATAGCATTTTCAAAAAAAAAAGTTAAATTAACCAACAACCATAGCTGATAATCATCAATCAGCATTTCATATTGATTCTAGCACAATAATTGTCACATACATTTTTTTTATATATATAAGGCAACACGATTATCATGTTTTTTAACATCACAAACGTTGTTGATTAACAACTCAATTTAAAGAAAAACGATTTTCATATTTCTAGCATCACAAACATTGTTGGTTAACAATGTTTATGCTCATGATACTATTACTTTAGTGATAGTTTAAGCACGAAAGTGACAATGGCGTTGTTGATCTCAAGAATTAAAATTGTATCACTGAAACAAAATCATTGAAAATGCCAGCTTGTTCAAACAAGATACGTTCGTGTTTGACGCAAAAACAACGTTTTTTCGGTGTATAATTATTATCGGTAGCAATTTTTTACCAAATAAAAACTATTTTGAGGTATTCATTTCTTAAAAACAGTTTTTCAATGTTTCTATATTGTTCCGAAATATTTGGTAACAAATGTTGAATTTGACTAATTATTGTATATTTAATGTTGTATCCAGGATGTATTTGTCTAATTTATGTAAGACAAAAATAAAGTTATAATGACTTTATATAAGTTATAAAGTATAAAGTCATAATAGAGATGGGTTAATACTTTATGTACATATGGTGATGAAAGTCAAACTACCTATTTTGATTGAAAGGTGAAATGTGTGCTAAGCTTTGAATAACGCTGTGCAACTAAAATGACGCATACCAGAATTTAATCGAAATGGTTGTCTAGGCAAAATGTGTGTTGTTATTAGCTAGGTACTGGTACGCTTTGCTTAAGGCAGTAATGTATGGAAAACTGAAAAAAAACTCGTCTTCTTACCACGAGTATTACAAATCTTACAATACTAAATGGAATGCAAATTCACATCAACAAAACATAAAACAAAAAAGAGTAAAGGGAAACAATAAAAACATACAAAAATAAATATACAAAATAATTGTAACTCAAGGCTTTATTTATATATCATGGGGGCCAAAAATACTGCGCTTACCCTCCTCGTCTGTTTTTAAATAAAGCTTTCCACGGGGTGTCATTATCATGCATTTGACATCCATATCTATTTCTGTGTGTTTGTGTGTGGATACAAAACATTTATACGACGACAAAAATCGCAACAAGGTTGAACGAAAAGAAAGAAAGAAACACATAATTTTGTTTATAAAGTTTGCTTTGTGTATTCGGCACGTTTTTTTTTTATTTATAATTATTGTTGTTGTTGTATTACACTATAACGCAGCGTCTTATCCTTGAAAATTTACACGAAAAATGAGAGAGAAACAAATATAAAGAGAAGGGACAAAATCGTGCAAGAGTGTGTTGGATGTAACTTATTGCGAAATGAAAATCCTTCTGGGCGTGTCCTAATTAGAAGTGTAGTAAGACAAGTTCTGATTAAATAATTACATTTAAATAATTATAAACCTATTCCGTGATAGTTAGAGGGAATGTTAGATGCCCAACACAACCTGGTGGCGGAACGTATTTTGTTGGTTTACGTCGAGAATAATTCATTTGTTGAAAAAAAAACTTTGATGATAATAAATTTAAAATAATTTTGATAAATACTTATTAAATACTTTTAATATTGCTGAAAAAAAATCACTTATACATCGTTGTTCATTAACCCGGACTACGCGTAGATATAGTGTATTACCGAATTTCATCATTCTAGGGCAATATTTAAGGCCCAAAACCTCATGATGAACGGACGCACAACACACATGGCTTAATCGACTCAGCTAGCAATTCTGAGTCAATCCATATACATACCGTACGACATGTCTATCGAAATTATTTTTAAATATTGTATCGATACTAATATACCACTATGGGATAAGATATAAAACATATGAGAAGGCTACAATTCGCTACAATTAGCGAATCCCCAAAAAGTGGGTGTGCCTGAAATTGAATGGGGATAAAATATAGAAAGTTACATTGCCACCACATCTTGTTCAGAAAGTTTATCTTCATCACTTATGCTCCGATAAAAGAGCACGTTTTTGTATGGGATATGTTTTACAAATATTTTTTTTAAGAAAACGCCACCAATAATTGGGCGTGGGTTAAAATGATATATCGACGAAAAGTTCATGGTATTATTCTCGAAATATTTACATCGAACATTTTAAAAAACATTTTTTTTTTAATTGTACCGGCAATCAAAAAAATTAATATGGGCCAAATATAGATATTAAATATATAAATATTAAGATTGTCTAAATATCTTGTTCAGACACTTTATCAAAATCCTAAACTAATATACCCTATGGGATAGGTATAAAAACTAAGAAACTTAGCCGGAAATTTTTGAACGATAAGTTGACTTTGTGCCCGGTTAGGCTTTCTATCAGGTGCGTATTTTTGCCCTTCTCATAAAGTAATTTATTTATATGACATCATACAGGAGAAAAAAAACATAAATCCTAATCTTCTTAATAAGCCCCATACAATGATAAAGTCAAATGAAGATACCTTCAAATTAAGCTTGCACTTAGTATCCTACAGTTTCTAGCATATTAGGATCCTTAAGTCCTAGCGGTTGGTATTCATTAGTAAAAACTTTACCGCTATCCAGCTTAAATGCATTGAAATCTCTGGGATCCAAGAAAAGAAAATGAATGAATGTCGCATGTCATTCAATTACTCAAACTTCACACTCTGTTGGGTTCCGGGTCGACATCACATAACCTTAACGTCTGCTCTCCTTGCATAGTATAGAGGCAATTATTAAATTCAAAAGCCGAAATTAGTTGCAAAGAACTTTTATATGACGACAACTTTTAATATTTTTGACTACTGACTCACCTGGATCCAAAAATGCAAGTCTTCATTTGGCACGCTCTATTAAGCACGCACATACCAGCAGAAAACGACAAATATAATCTACACATATATGTATCCCTAGCGTTTAAATGGGAACGACTAACTCCCAGACGATGATTCCAATTTCTTCACTGCAAAGTTTATTACCCGAAAAGTATATTCGCTCTCAACATAATCTTCAAAGTTTAGAACTCAAAAAAGAATAATTGCAGTTGCTCCTAGTCTTAACTCTTTTATTGCAAATTATTGTAGATAGAAACGAAGAGAAATGTATCTCAAATTCCTGAAGTACCGAACCCGCTTTCACAGTATCACATAAAAACCAAAACATAAACGTATCTACATCAACGGCGAAAATTGATTTTAAAGGAGTAGTAGTCGTGCGTCGTATATTTCTTAAGTACATTCATCCTTTACTGCCATGGCACCTGACTGGATTTTGGGGTGCAAACATTTTTGGACTTAAATGCATCACGAAATACACAAAGCCAGGAAAACAGTGCCAACCAAACCATTTATTTTGAATATCCCTGCCGAAGTATATTTTAACGCAACACACCATTGTTACCCATAACCGCATCATTCTCGCAAGCAGGGAGCTACTAGTATCCCTTTTGTTTTGTTCGGAAAGATGTAAAGGCCTTAAGCCTCTTCAGCACCCGTCCTGTGTCTGAATAATGTGTTCATGAATCGCATAAATGACATTAAAGAACGGGGTATAACATTGTTTCCTCTTTCATATTTTATGTGACACGACTTTACTGAAAAAGTGATAAGCGGAAGAAGAATGGTTGCCCCGCTGGCAAATGGTGACGATGGTGACGTTGTCGGGATTCAACGAGATCTTCCTTATAGGTATTACATGGGGAGCAAACGAAAAATGGTCGTGCTTTAACAGAAAAGAATCTTCTACGAAGCATCTTTTGCTTCAATTAATTAAGTTTTTGTTGTTGATTTGCATGTTAAATATTGGATAAGGTCTGCTTATTGGTGTGGTACCCTGTTCTGTAATGTTTTTGAGGGGATTTTCATTGCCTTAACAGCTGCCATATCCTTGTCAATATTTTTCGATTGTTTCAAGCAATTTCAAGGATATTATGAATTACGTATCAGCAGAGGCAGATGGTTTCAAACTTATTTTTTATGTTCGTTGAACATCTAAGGAGGAACGTTATATTAAATTTTCCTACCACTTTTCGAGGATTTGTGCTGGTATCTCATGCAGTCGATGTAGGCTTCCATGACTGAAATCTTCATTGGCTTGTTCGCACAGAAGAACGACTTCAAACAACTGAAAATATTCATTTCTGGAAATAAGTTTGTTATTTAATAATTCATACGTCTCTATCACTAAATGTCTTGTAGAACAGTTCACACACTTTTGGAAACAAACAAACTTGTTACCGTTCAGTACCTAGATTTCGAATATCTTAATTTTTGTGGCTTTCAATTCGATGATGCCCAGTAAATAAATAAAACCAATAAATCGCAACAAAAGACGCATTATGCATTATGAGGGGTGTGTGAGATTTTGAAGAAACCTAACATTTCGATGATGGGGAATAGTGGAACAGGCTATTCTGTCGGTCTGGCATGCATCTGAGCGAGAAGCGGCTGGACAGAAATATTATTTGATATACGAGGTTCATGAACTAATACAAAGAAAAGTTTTTCACATGACTTGGTTTTAGTAAAATCTAAATTTCTCAAAAACGGTCTCAACGATTTTGATTTATCTTAACACGATTTGAACGATAATATTTCAAAATCCAATGCTTACCCATTTTTTTTAAAATGTAATTCATAATAGTTTAGCATTTGAAGGATTGAATAACTTGTTTTTCTAAATCATACTTAACGTTTGTTTTGATAGCAAGCTTAAGAAGCAATTGTGTTTTAATTCATCCGTTTAAAGCCTAAGTGAAAACATTTGTAAGATAATTTTGTTCACTCTGTCTAATCCCAAATATAAAGATAATAGGCAATAATTTCTAAACATATCGGATAAATTAATACATTTTATAAATGTAGTCAATTTGTTTGGACATTTGTGAAGCAAACTTTTGGTCATATCAGGCTCATAATAATTGGTAATAGTAGCTCATAGTTGGTTAAAACATTAACCCACCTATCTGTGGATATTACATTACAACTTGTCCTGGATAGCTCTTATTAAATAAAAAAAACGCCTATTTCGTTTATTAAACGTCAATTAACAAAGTTAGTTGTGAACTCTAAAAACTTGGTTTTATGTCATCGTACCACTACCGTTTCATTTTTGGGATGAGTATCGATTCTGGGATTATTTAAAAAATCATATCGACAGGAAAAGGTATTTCCAAGAGAAGTCTGTATCGGCTCATTAGAATTGATCTTGGGATGAGTGCTTATCACCGAGTTACTGCCCAGAGGTTGAATAATCCTCTGAATAAATGTTTATATGAATGAAAGCATTGTTCGGACCTAACACTGGTGGGCGTTACCAATAAATCCAGTTTCAGATAAAAACATCTTTACCATAGAGAAAAAAAACAAGGTCCGTTCTTGAAATTCTCAGGAAGCTAAGAAAAAAATTATCAGAGTCCAACAAAGTTTACCAAACGTGTTTGGTCATGTCGGTTTGGTAGTGAGTAGAGATCTCTCTCTCTCTCTCGATTCCAAGCGTGTATATAACTTCAGGAATTAAAAAAAAATGTTTATACGCGTACATGTGAAGGTACTAAATATCTGTACATGTAAATAAAAGTACCTGTGTAAAATTAAAGTGACGTTTCTTTTCTATTATTCACTTAAGAAAGCCGCCAAGGCTGAGGGCCATTTCAAAGTACGCTCTGGAGTAATAGGAGAAGCATTTTGATTTACCAGTACAATTCTTTTGAAATCATGCAACACTCGATGGAATTCAATCTTCAATGCTTCAGCTTCTGATACAAAGCCGGATCCTTGTGATGCACGTGTAAACAGATCGATCAATAACTTTCTCCACAATTGCTGCTATGTTGGACATTTTAGAAGAAGATTGGATCTCAGTAGAAAAATTAGAAACAATTCTAATACTGCTACAAACTTTAACAAAAATCCTCAGAAATGAAAAATCATCTACACCCATGGGTCGACATCTGATGCAAAACATTCTGGAGCAACATATGTTATCGTACGAAAATGACGCAAACATAATGAAATCATTTAGATGAAAGAGCTTCCACAATCGACAAATTAAATCGGAAAATACTTCAGAAGCAAAAGCAGATAGTTAAGCAACACCATATTTAAGAACTGAATTAGAATTATTATACAGCAAACCTGGTACCAAACAAAAAACAATCCAAAATCAGCTGGAAACATATTTTGCTGATTCTCAACTCAAGTTCGGCCTAGATCCTTTTGAGTGGTGGAAATATAGACAGGATAAATTCCAGACATCGCAGTTTTAAGAGAAATTATTTGCCTTTACCAGATCAGCTGTCAGTTTCAAACGTGGATTTTTAACGATTGGAAATATCATCACTTTCGAAAGGGCATAATTGCTAACCAAAATCAATGATATTTCCAAAAATAAATACTAATAGTATCAATTATTATTTTTTGACATTTTTTGACATCTATTACATATTTTCGAAATACGACGTTCTTGAAAAAAAGAAAAAAAAACAATAGTTTTACACCCATGGGTATATCCTTATATACGTATATATATTATGAAGAGTTCATAATTATTTGCATTAATAAAGACTTCAACCCTCGGTATTCCGCAATAAATATCGCCAACAATGTCCTGAACAAACGAAAGATTCGCCAATTGCGATGAACAACGATTTTATTTCCTATATAAAATAAAGTTATATTTTATAACTAATCGAAAATAGGGTATAACAAAAATACTCACATCCGTGAATCGGGTTGAGGATTTTAGCAACTTGAAATTCAAATTTAAATTCAAAATTTAACCACTAAAACATGCATGAGGATTTTGAACTTTTGACAGATGTCAACCAATAAAAAATAGTCTGACCTACTCTGACAGTAACTAAGCATTGTATTCTAAACACAATATTTTAGCGTTGCCATCTTCGGAAGGGATCAGATTGGAAATTTGGCTCAATTACAAAGACTTTTTTTATAAATTTACATTTTGTTTGTCATTTAAAATAACACTTTAAGTAAATATATACGTTGTTTTGCCATATAAATTATTTCTAGTGAATATTTTGGTTGATAAACAAAACATATGAGAAGGCTACAATCCACTCGGCAAATCGTTGAATACCCTATCCCATTTCATTAATAATTTAACGGACGGGCAGACATGGCTTAATCGACTCAGCCAGCGATTCTGAGTCGATACATATACTTTAAGGTATATCTAGCTTAATTATTTCTCTATGTTATGAGAAAGGGGATAATAACGAATGTATTGTAAATGTGTTTAATTGTCATTATTAATTTCGAACAATAGTCAGAATAGTCAGTTCATCTTCAGCCAATACAAGTAAGCTCGATGGTTTGCCTTTGATGGCTGCGATAATGTTATTCATTTATTTTTTAGTGACCAATGTGAAATGAACCAGTGGTGGGTTCAAATTCCGAAGTAAAATAACCGGAGTTTCAACTTTTTAATTCGAGAAAGTGTGTTGGCATACCTGGCAAATCCAGTGAGTTCAAAAACTCTGTCGAATAATTTAAAGCTTCGTTGGCATCGCAACCTGAATTCACCGATTTGTATTGCTCTTTCTGACAGCCACGCATGATTTATATATTGCGTTCGTACATCGGGGAATGCCAGATGATGCAACGACCAATGCGATGCCATTATTTGATAGTATTTCGGCAAGAATTAGCGAATTGAGAATTTTTTTGACAGTCCCGCCTTGTATAGCAGAAACTCCAAGCATAATGCGGTCGTTTTTTGAGGAAAATGCCCCCCAAAAGCTGACGTGGGTTAAAATGATTTATAGACGAAATGTTCATAATATTATTCTCAAAATATTTTCATTGTAGGTAAGTTTTTTTTCGAATTTATTTTTTTTTTTTTTACGAAAAACGCCCTCAAAAAGTTGGCGTGACAAAAATCTTTGTGTTAACGAAATATAGATACATATTCAGAATATCTTAACATCTTGCGCAAACACTTTTTCAAACTTCTTTACGTTTTAACCATAAACGTTTTTTTTTTTAAGTCGGCGTGTGTGCTGGTTTTCTAAAAAAGAGCGTTTGCCCTTCTCATTGTTTTGTTGTTCTGAATAGTTTAAAAAAAAACAAGTAAATTGGTTTCACGCACACAACACACACAACCAAGCTTCACATAAACCATATATAGACCAATACCATAGATGTGTGAATGTTTGATTTAAATCGGTAAGTTCGTAAAGGCGTGAATCGGCGAAAGATGAACACAATTTAAAGGCTCGCTTTTAATATATATATATATATATTCCGAATATATATATATATATATATATATATATATATATATATATATATATATATATATATATATAATTTATAGATGTCTGTTTCATATAAATGAACTAGTACCTAGACATTTCTGACATAAGACTAATTTTTAAAACCAATAATGTATTTTTTTTCTCGTCTTTTAAATTACAAATATCATTGAAATGATTTGCAAGTGATTACACGTGCATTGCTAAATATATTCGTATAATCATGCACGAATAATTTAATTACACGTGTAGAATTGTTACAAACATACACGTACAATAGTACTACTATCTAGACTGTAGGTGGTCACTTTGAGTAGCATGTGACCAATATTATTTGTAGTTTTATATTATATCGTTTTTAATAGAAACAAATTATAACTTTTTGATATTTGTATTCCTTATTTTTGAAAAATGTTTGTAACAATATTTCTGGCACGGCTATGTAGAATTCCTAGTGAGAAAACTGCTTTTATATCTAGGTTATGAATAACCACCTATTAAAATAAGCAAGGCAAGGCATATTAATATTTAAACAAACTTTTACATTTCTAAAGAAAACTTTTTAAAACAATTAACAGTCTGTTTTTTAAAACTGCAAAGCATTTGTAATTCTGATAAAAAAAAATAGTCTTGCTTTAAATACACAAACTCAAAACACCATAGAATTTCAATAGGTTTGGTCACATAGACGCGTCAACAAAAAACGTTGCGCAAGTTAACACAAAAGCACATTTATAAAAAATTGTTATTTTTTTAATCGAAATTTGTAAAAACACCAATTAAAGGGAATACATAGAACAACCAGTAAACCCTAACAAAATAAACCAACATTTCCTAAAAGCACAAAAGATACACTGGCACCTTTTTAGCATATTAAGTTTATTGTTACTTACCATGAGTTTCAATAGTATCCCTGCCGCCGGGCAGTTGTATAGCAGAACCAAATCCACCTAATTTAACCGGAGCTGAATTATCTGCCGTAGCCAAAAGGGCACATGCCGGTCTTACGTCACGATGTAAAATATCATTTTCATGACAATATCTTAGCGCCTCAAGGATCTGACGCATGTAATGGCTAAACAAAAGAAATTACAGACAAAACTGCGTCACTTATAAAAGTCGTCACTTACCAAGCTACAGCTTCACTATAGACGAATCCTGCTACAGCCCTGCGTACAACCTCAAAGCACAAATCGGAACCTTCCATGCTGCAAATAGAAGAAAATAAAATAAATTCAGTTCATTGTCAATTAAAATCTTAATGTTAATGTTTTTTTTTTTTTTCATGAATTTCAACAAAAAAAATGTTTATATTCATGTCATTTCATTTTATTCATTTATGATGAACATAAATGATGCAAAAACAAATCTTCCGTGCTTGCGTGTGAAACAGCTGAAAACTCGGATGGAAGGACACATCCTGAACACTCTCGTCGTCCACTATGTTGAGGTTTTTATTCTGTCGTGAGCAATTTTTGCAACCATTTTTTTTTTATTTTTTTTTTTTTCATTTGATACATTCACAGCGAATGCTTCTGAACAAATTTTCCTTATAAGGAGAGTTGTTTTTGTGAGTGGAGAAAGTTGCTGTGAGTTACAAAGTAAAATTTAAAATCAGGTGTTCGCTTGAATAGCGATGTGCAGGTTGCTTTATTTAAAGGATGTCTGCAACTTTATGTTGAAATCGAGAAAATAATAAATTGTGTATTTTGTAGATTTTATTTGGAAAATTGGATTGCTGGTCAGATTTTATATTAATAAAGTTTTCTAAGGTGTGTTTCGAATCGTTCCAATGAAGTTAAGACCTAAGAAACACTACCACATTTAAATTAATATAAACCTTCAGCAATTCACATTTAAAATTAAATAGCAATAGCGGGTTTAATTGCAACAATTCCAAAAGATTAGAAGTGAGTATGTTTACTGCCAGAATACATTATTTTCCCTCTATTTATTATATTATAGTATGATGTCATGTACAACCTTTTCTTTTTACTAAATAAGTGCAGTTTTAAAACTACGTTGAAGTTGAATGTGTCCATTTTTTTTGCTCCAACATAGCCCAGGCTTTCAATCATATACCATGAATGGTTGTAAGAAAGCTAGGCCCTGGTTACTAACGAGCCCTGGTTACTAACGATTAGCCTTATATTTGGGTAATCCGGGTCTTTTCTCTGTTGATGCCATCCCTTAAGAAGCGCCCAAAGATAGATGCTGATTTAGTTTACTTACTTAATTACTTAGTGGTGACAGTCCCTTGTAAACCTGGTTGTTAACCAACATACCCCTCCAATTTCACATTTCAAGTTGGTTGGGGTCGGATTTTACTTGTTTGAAGGGGTTTTCTTCTACTGCGTTTACAAAAACCTAGCTAGATTACAGTCGAAGACTATTCTGTCTGGAGAATTGTTGAGATTATTAACGTAATTTTTTGTTGCATAGGTCTTTTTCGCTGTGCTTCTCGTAAAGTTCATAAGCGCATATAGGACGGATTTCAAAGGGTTTTTTTTCGTGGCCCTGGAATTGGCTTTTTATTTATTTTTGCATAATCTTCTCAAGGTTGAAGAAATGGCATGACAATACATCAACTTGCCGAAATACTGCCTATTTTTGCTTCGAAATTATCGGTGAGGTCTTTGTCGACCTTGATAAGCAGTACTGATTCGTTGTTGCCTTGATACAATACACTTGAACTGTGACTCTTAGAAGATGCATGAATTGCTCTAGTTTAATGGGCGTATCCTTCATTTCGGAACCCTAAATGATTTTTTGCTGGCCCTACTCTCGTGATGATCTGACAAATCATCCAAGTAGTATCAATTGTCAAGAAAAGTTTATCTCAACTTAGATGTTCGGATACGGCATAAAACAGGAGGTCCGGCTATCGTGCAAAAAGTACACACGCACACATAAATGGTTGTGAAAAAAAGCTAGTTCCTGGCTACTAGCGAGCCTGTTGCTCCAAAAATTGTATTTGTTGAATTTGTATCCTTCATTCCGATTTGCAAAACAGTAGACCTGTTCATTTCGCGTATTCGCCGATTTGAGTTTAACTAGAGCTTACTAATGTATATATCGTTGTGGGTGGTCATGCATAGACTGAACTTGTTCAGATACATGCAACTGTCATTTGTGTTAGTAGCAATCTTTTGCAACTAAAAGATCATTAATGCAGAAATGACTTGGTAAATGAATTGAGAATTTAATCACTGTGGTATCATTGATTTATATCCCTAAGAAAAGTTTGCATTCAGCAACCGAAATGTTTCGGAATCCGTATACTGTTAATTCGCATTGCAACGCTTAGTGTCATCAATTCGGAACTCATGTTGTTGAACGCAATTTACAATTCCAATGTCAATACATTTTTGCATTATTAAAATGTATGCCTAGATGCGTGATGCAGAACAAAGCAAAGGTTTTGTAGCTTTGAAGCATGGATTTTATTTCCTTCTTCAGATTAGGTTGGAATGAAATTGTACAAACGGAAAACATGTTGATAATTGAAAATAACTTTTAATGAGCAGATGTACATTTCTTACGGTTTCCTTGGTCTGCAAATAATATAAAATTCATTTTATTACCCGTTAGCGAATTTTTGCAGTGAGGTATCATTTGAGTTTAACTTGTACTTTTCTGAAAATATTCTATAGCTGCCTATTAATCAGTTTTGGCTAAGGGACTTAATGATGGAATACTTTTGCTATTTCGACGTCTCTAAACTAAAACAAAGATCAAGCAAAAAAAAAAAGATAATTGCAAATTATCCTTCGCATCAATATTCTTTCAAGTGTAAACCGGATTTGATTTATTAGACTTATTACACCCAGTGTTGATAACGAAAAAAACTAAAACAGCAATACATACTTTAAAAGTCTGGTCAGAATGACTGATACGGAATATTCGCCCTGCTGTTCTCAGGTCTACAAATCGACCTGGCCCTGCAGGTTGGTGAATGTGCTTGGGGTTAACTACTCAGTCACAGAAAGAATATGCGCAGACATTATTGTTGACCATGCTAAACGAAAACAGGACAATGGTGCTGGTATCGTACGGAATATGCAAAAATTAAATAGAAAGAACGGTGCCATCTATTACGATCCGTGTTATAGTGAACAGATACGGAGACTATTCGGATGTGGATGAGTTAAAAGTGGCATGTATACGCAAGAAGTTTAATGCTTCCAAGACATTAGAGACACATCGTGGAAAAATTCGCAACATAACGGAGGAAAATGTTGAAATTGCCAAGAATTGTTTCTTCAAGCTGCTGGATAAAACTTATGAGCGACTACAGAAATACGATGTTGAAATCGTGCTGGGAGATTTAACGCAACTGTAGGTAGAGAGTGCATCTTAATTAGCATTGTTGGAAAACACAGCCTACACGACTGACAACGGACTTAAGATAATTAACTTCGCTACGGAACGAGATCCCATTGTAGCCAAAACCCGGTTTACTTACCTTCACATGCATAAGGGTACATCTCGGTCTGCAGACCAACAAATAGTCAATCAATTCGAACACATTGCGATAGAAATGTATACCCCTATAAAAATGCCTGAGAAAAAAAATCCCCAAAAAATGGGTGTGACTATAGTGTTATATGGATGAGCTAAAGGAAATATTATTGTCTAATTGACTGCAAACGTTTGTCTGAGTTCCCATTAAAATGTTTCGCCTTTTTCTGTTGAGAGTTCGTGTACCACATTTCACCGGTCTTGCTTAAAATTGAAGTCGCTATGTTACAAACTATGTGTGAAAACTAAAAAAAATCAAAGCAAAATTATTAAGCTCAGAATATATTGAACTATATTTCTTTTTAAAGTCAGAAATCTGTGTTTCCATTTTAGAAATAGTTTGTGCAAAAGTACTCTCAAACTTGAAATTTGAAACGAAAAACTAGAAAACTTGTTTGGTTAAAATCTGCAAAATAACGTCAGCAGTCTTGTACCTTATAGAGAAATAAAATAAAAATTTAATTTTGCGCCATTAGGTACTATTTGCCAATGGAAAAAAGATAACAATGTTACAGCTGACAGTTCGGGGTTAGTAAAAATGGAGCGCTAATAACGCATTTTCATTGTTGAGCAATATTTTATTGCTTTTTTGCTGGTTTCGCAAAAGTATCCAACGGGTGTCCCATAATTCATGCATAATTTGAGTTTTTCGCCATTTAATACTGTGTTGCCAACGGAAAAAAAATGTGACAGCTGACAGTTCGGGGTTAGCAAAAATGAAGCGCTTTACGAAATAACAAAGCATTTTCATGGTTGATTATTTTTAAAATAATGGATCATTCTTCTTCGAAAAGGTGGCTGGTCAGGCAGTAACAATTAATGGCATGATAACCTAACTTTTAGTGCCTAAATTACAAGATATGGATGTGACCAACATGTGGTTTTAACGATGCGGTCGCTATGCCACATGAAATACAGCCAGGGAAACAATTCAATTACAGCATTGTCATGTCATTGTCATTTATATTTCGCGTAAACTATAGGACACCCTTTATAATGCATCATTGATTGTACAGCTAAATTTTTTATGTGGTTTAGCGCGTCGCCAAACAATAAACTGCACCAATCACTGCCCTACTCAACTGCACTTTTGTATGAAATTTTAGTTAAATCAGACACGAACAGCGATATATCCTATTTAAGGCCTACCACTATTGTGCTTCAATATCTATGTTGGAACAGTTAAGCTTTAATCTCACATTTAATTTCATTTTAAATATCAACCTCGTCTGATAAATCTGAAACCCGATAATCGCCACTCATCGTAATTGGTATTTAAAAACCTTTTTAGGTTTGACACCAAACGAAATGATAAATTATTAATAATGTAATGTAAAATAAAATGCATAATGTATACAGCAATATTGTCTAAATATATTATTCATGTTTTTATAGAAATTCTTTGAATAAAACATGTCAATACATGATCAGTTTATTTTCCGAATATGTTATTCAGATATATTTTCAAAATTCTTTATGACAAGTATTTATAAAATACATTTTTCTGAAAGTCAAGGCAATAAATATGCAGCGTCATGACTGGATTTCGACTTCAAATAATTTTGACCGCTGACATTTAAAGTGGATCCCGTGAATAATTGAAGTTTTCCTAAGTAATTGTCAGTTTTTGGCATACTAACCCTAGGCTTTACAACAAAACTACATTCATGGTTTCAGCTAAGAATCCCTATTATTTTGTTAAGATACATTTTCAAATTAATAAATCAATAAATGAGGGTATCCCTACTATATGCTGTCAACAACAAAGGACATACAACATAGACGAATTTGACAGAACGTCACCATTAACAGATATAACTTAGAGGTAATACGGGACTTTGTGTCCCTCGGCTCCGCTTTTAACTCTGACAACATCTCGCCAGAAATAAAATACTCTTGCCAACCGTTGATTATTTGGGCTAAGAAGGCAATTTAGTAGTAAAGCCCTCACTCAAACTAGTAAGGAGATCCTGTGCAATCCCTTAATATCGCAGTCCTGCTCTTCGTCGCTGGAGCATGGACCCTATCAAAAGTGGATAAAGAAATCCTTGCTCGTTTGGAGCCAAAAAATTCTTTGAAAAATCTTCGGTTCTATTTTCGTTGATGGGCCTAGCGGGACTAAGATTTAATCGAGGACTATAAACTATAGTTACTTAACTATAGAACTTTATATGGAGAACTTAAAGCGACATAAACTTTGTAAAAAAATCTCCATTTTGGACGTTATATAGGACATGTAGTTCGAATGGACAACAATACCCCGGCTCGCAGAGTCTTCCCAGCCAGAAGTTGGGAGAAGTGGAGCGCAGAAGTTAAAACTGACCTCCACCAACTTAAAGAACTAAGACCCGGACTCATAGAAGAGGCATTTTGGTTGAGGCCCAAGTTCATTTCGGACTGTAGAGCCAATTAAGAAGAAGAACACTATATATAAATATAAATGTTACATACTTTAAGGGGGATTACATAATTTAATTTTTGTTAAAAACTAATAAACAAGTCAAGCACGCGTGAATCAAGTAATTATTACCCAGTCGTGTACCCTCTGCCCATTTAAATATGTTTACACTTCCATTAAGCATCGAGTTATATGTCGTAATTATTCACACTCAAGTTGTATTACCCACTTACTGAAAATAAAATGCATATTCACTTTGAATGTAAGTACGGCACATATTTTATCAAATCCGTTTACACGATTTTAGAATCTTGAATTTCCCTCATCTTTCGAGAAACTCCATTTATTATTTCTCGTTTCTTTTCTGCATTTTTTATATGCTTCCGACAAGTATATCCGGACTGAAAAAAAAAAACTCAACTGAAACTAAGAGAGGCATCAAAATTAAAAGATAACTGCACGTCGAGTTATAATAACTTTGAAACTTGTAATCCAATTTTCTTTTCGGAAGGATGTCTCCTTGTACAGCACCGAAGTTACGAGATTTCAAAGCTAACCGATACCCACAGAACAACTTTTTGCTTCTCTCACAATGCCGCAGGAAAAGTACAAGGAGCACTAACGAAAATGTAAATCGTCTAAATAAATTACGAGATTCTTTGAAAATTATTTAAAAATAAAAATGCAGAAATTACGCTACATCGATATGTTTAAGGGTTTTTAAACACGTAAACACTGTAAATATATTTTCAGTATATAATTTAAGACATTAGAACTTACAATTCAAAGACCATGTAAAGCATCCCCTCAGAACTGTAGGTCTCCAACAATTCTACGATGTGTGGGTGTTTCAGCATGTGACAGATTGTGGCTTCACGTTTGAGATCTGAAAAAAAATTCTTGATTTAAGAACGGTACTTTTATTAAATTAAAAAATATGTATATGGCATGGCAATGTTTATCGTGTCCATTACGAAAAATGTCAAAAGGTATCACTCCAATTTACTTGGGATTTATACCCATATCCATAATAATGGTGCATAAAGTTACTAGTTGAGAGCACACAAGGGGATTATTATCGATTTCGGTCCATTATTGATAGGTGCTGATATGACAATTACATATATGCCAATTTCAATTGAAACCAAACAAATATACATGATGAACGAGTGTATGTGTGTTTTCGCTTTGAAGGAATGTAAAGTTGCAGGAGAATATTAGCCATAAGCTCCAGTTTAATTTGTATGTGGCTGTGATAATTTTACACTGGAATGCGGACGTGCTTATGAGGGTACAAGATTGCTAAGAAGAAAATCCTTGTGAGCTCTCCATTTATGGTATATGCGATAAAATTGGGCAGCTCTTGTATGAAGCATCATAATGTAGGGATAATCCGAGGAAGCATGTGGAATTTATAAAACCTTAGCGCAAGGAAATCTTCAAGGAAACCTTTTAAGGAAATTACTTCACCCATTGTAGAGAGAGGATGGTAACGAAGGAAAGGTAACTTCTTACTCTCATACAGCAAAAAGACATGTATGTAAGCAGTAATGTCATTTTACTTGATTGGTTTGAATGAAAGTCAACTGATCGCATATATGTATGTAAGGCTTAAGAATAGCTTCCATCTTGTTTCTAAAGATTATAAAGATCTCTTATTTGTAGAAGCGATGTATTATCTATCATTTATGCACATTTGTTTTTTAATACTTGTATTCATCTCAACGACTGAACGCTGCGCTTCATTGAAAAAATTACTGTGCTACAAATGATGTTCGCGTAGATTCACGTCAATTAAATCCGAAAGTGGATTTTAAGCAAATTTCATTCTTCACCGAAATTAATTGGAAGGTCTAATTTATTTGGTATGTGGTATTACTAATCAACGATATGAGTGTCGGTTTAAATAAAAGCGACATGGATTTCGAACACTTCAGCGTGGATATGATCATTTTTTCCTAACAAAAATAATGTGTTTTAATAATGTTTTTTTTATTATTGTTTGAAAATAACATCGCTGAATTGACGAATTGACTTTCGGAAAGTATGATAGGATTCCACTTGTCGATTTAAAATTCTTTGGCAAGGACAATGAATTTTCGAGACAAGTGCAAATTGCTGAATTGACAAACAAGTACATAAACTACCACCAGACTGCGCAGACAAAAATTTTACATTAGTCAATTAAAATATTAAATTAAATTGATTTAAGTGCCAAACTGTAAAATTATCATAGACTCATGCGAAGATCCTTTTGCTAAGCAATTTTTGGGTATCCAAAAAACACATTTGCAGAAATTCACATTTTTTTTTACCAAAAAGGCACTTTTATTAAATTAGTGAACGTATTAGTGGCAGTGAACGTATTTTAAACGGATCATGTATTTAAACCCTCCTAATAAATCAAATTCACATAGAAAAATTAGAAAAAAATTAACCGCTGAGAAAGCTACAAATTGCTAGGAGAATCAAATACCCAAATAATCCCTCACTCCGTATTAAAAAGTATTTCCTAATGAAACAAACGTTTCTCTTAAAATAGAAGTGGCAGTGATTATTTTGATTTTCTAAAAAAAAAATATGAGAATGCTACAATCATGCGAATAGTTTAGTACCCTATCCCATCCTAACCTTAAAATTAATATCCTCTAAATGTGGCTTAATGGCAATCAAATATAGAAAATAACATTGTTACAACATATTGTTTAGCAGTTTATCAAAATCTCTTATGGTTCGACAAAAAACAACGTTTGTGTGTTGTTAATGTTATACATATAGACGAAATTTAGATATTAGGAAATAGAAATGTCTAAACATCTTGTTCACAAACTTTTCCGAAATTCCCTACAGTTTGACCAAAAAGAACGTTTTTCTTAAAAGTGGGCGTGACAGTAGGCGCATTTTGAAAATTTATATATACATATATATATACAAGGTGGCGCAAAAGTTATCACCCGTCACAAAAGCTGTCACCCGATGTTTTTTGGTTGAAAATATTTAAATTCTTCAGCAAAAAAAGTAGAAAAAATTATTCCATGATTCATGTCTTATGCGCCACCTATAATAATTGTTTCGATTTTTTTGCAAAACACTTTAAAAAAATGGCGGCCAAAAAACATCGGGTGCCAACTTTTGCGACGGGTGACAACTTTTGCGCCACCTTGTATATCTTTATCTTTATAATCACAAAATATGCTTCAAAACGAATACACTCTTATGGGAGAAGATATGAAAACTCAATATTACCGTACCAAATCGAAAAGACCAGACTGATCAAGAACTTTTGGTCTGGGTACATATTTACATGTTGCTCAATACTATTCCACAAACAAATAACTGCGAAAACTGGGATTATGGCTCTGCCTTAATTTTGTTTATTTAAAATTATTCAAATATATTCCCATAATTTTCTGATCAAATTTAACTCAAATATGGTACAGTTTGCATACTGCTAGGAATGGTATGTTTTATCATAAATTCTTAAAATTTAAAGAAAAATAAATAATACCCCCAGTTGCATTTCTTTGCCCTTTAGACTCATACAAACAACCATAAATCTTGTGTTCAACGAAGGGAGAAATATGTAGCTTAACGCTACAATCATAACTTTTAAGTTTAGAGATTCCGGTCGAGAATACTTTTCGGGTGCATGACTCACGTTCTCCCCTTTATTTTCCATGTGAAAAGGTTTCTACACTATTCATTCTACCCTCACCAGATACAATTTCTTCTTCGCTCAAGTCCAACGAAATAGTTTACTCTTCACACCATTCTTCAGTCCCACACGGACATAATGATACGAGACTATAGCTTCAAAATCCGAAATACCATAAATACATTCATAAGCAACAGCTCATTTTCAAAATGGATTACAACAATTGATGGGAGGCTTACTAATTGGACAAAGACGAACGAAGAAAAAGGGCGACAGAGCAACAAATTCCCCTCGACTATTATTGTCGACAGTAAAATCAACTAATTCCTTGACATCCATTCTAGGGTGAGAGTTGTAGAGGAGAACGCCTCCATTGCCTTTTATATGGTAGAACAGGTCAGGCACGTCGTCCACAGGGAGAAGGGACTTCTAAATAGACTTCAGTGTCATGGGCCAGAAAACACCAGGATATGATATAATTAAGAGAAATAACCCTTCAGAACTGTATTAATGCTTCAACATTTTTCAAAAGATTTTCACTAAATAGGAATTCATTGGAAGGGTTGAAAGGAACAACGAAAAAAAGGATTCGAGTATTGATCGACCGGTAGCATAAAGTTTTCTCACTTCGCTTTAGATATGCCTCACTGAAGGCGCTTTTCTTTTACAAAAAACTTAAGAAATCCATTCAAGAAACAAAAAATACAAACACAAAAGTTTCATTAAGTTTTGTACTTTGAAAGAGTTTGCACTTTTTGTTACAACGCGGTTATGCAAGTAAAAATTTAAAATAATTAAATGGAATAATTCACTACTGGTGTTTCAATTATGCATACATCCATGAAACGTTAGTTCATTAAAATAAAAATTGAATATTTAACAAAAAAATTAATAGATTGTTAAAGGGTGGGCCATAATATATGTCCCTTATATACTAAAATAAATAATGTCTCATATTCAAAACATGAAGAAAAAAATGGCTGCAATACTTTGTTGATATTTTGTTCCAAAGTATAGCTTATAGTAGTACACACTTCCAAATATGATTCTGTTTATTTCAAACGAACACAAACAAACAAAAATTTATGAAATTGCTATTTATTTAAAAATCGGAGGCTTACAATAGTAGGTTAATATTGTGAGGCTCCAATTTTTAAATAAATAGCAATTTTATAATCAGGAATCAGAATGTTTTGAAGAGCAGTCTTCTTTTTGGAAGTTTTTTTCTTAACAAAACGATTTTTTAAATGCGGACAGGAGTTTGAGAGTGTCTGAACAGGATATATTCGTATCCTCCACATTTTGTTAATGCAAAGAGTATACAACTACAAGAGTGCGGATCTCATACAAACAAAATTTACTATGTTCGCTACTGATATTGATACCCCAGTGTGCACCTGCACATTGCCATAACAGCATCAAGCAAAAGCATAGCCGATGCATACGAAAGACAAAAATTCCTCTTCGCACTTACCGCCCGCATCTGAAACGGCTACAATATTTTTAGCTGTGATGCGACTCTATGTTGTTCTATACCTCTTTGGTTAATAAAGTCGCGGCCGGGCTTTGGCGAAACAAAATACAATGCGCTGTACGAAACGTTTAATACCCTATCCCATCTTATCCTTAAATTAATTTGTATGGATGAAATATAGAAAATGACATTGTCCAAATATCTCTACAATTTCCTCGTCGTTTGAACAAAATCTGAATTTTTTTTGAATTTGGAGTTGTCATGGCCAGATTTTGGAAATTCATACAGTTGTTCTGCTTAGTCGAGCAGAGAGTCGATATGGCAAATTACAGCACTCCAGATCAAAATGTATGTCCCACAAGCCGATAACACACAGACGGACGGATTGACGGATAGACGACACGGCTAAATAGACCTAACGATATTTCTACCTAAATAATTGTTCTATGTTACAAACTAAAGGGTGTTTTTTTAGAGGTACATTGAAAATAATTTTATACATAATTTCTATGAACGGCGTTCATACACCTAAATTCATTAAATTTCATGCAGATAATGTAAAAAATCATGAGAATTTTTTTCGATTTTATGAACAAATCATTAAGTGTATGAAAGCGCATTCATACAAATTTTTACATTGGAGTTGTTGTTGGGAAATTTAAAATCGAAAATTTTATGAATTTTTCAATACGAGTATGAACAATTCATACATATTTAATAGTGATTTTTTCATTATCTGCATGAATAAATCATAGAATGTATAAAATATTCATATACATATTTTGGTCTGACATTGTGAGGGAAAAATCAACAATCCAAATCTATATTATCGTAATCGTTTAAAATATGTATGAATGCATTCATATGCGTATGAACAATTCATAAAATCTATGAACTGCTACATAAATCGCATGAAACTATTCATACTTTGCATGAACAAAATCATTGTAAGTGCTCATTATATATTATACACCTAATTTTTGTAACCAAACATATACTCCACACTCACTTTCTGTAAAAATTACATGAGGATAATAATAGATATAGTATCTCATCAGGGCAAATGAGATTTGAGTATGAGATTTGTGTTTCTTTGATATTTGTCCTTATTCCGTTTTGTCACAGTACACACTGGAAAATAATTTTTGAGTATTGGTATTTATTTGAATGAATTGCACGTTATATAATATAATATGCCAAAATATACTAATATGCAAAAATAATATATAAAATATCGTTTTTTATGAATCCTTACATATTATTTGAATAGGTGCAAACAAAATTATTATCATACTCACCATAAATTGGATTTGTATGTATGAACTCTTACATAAAATATATGAATAGGTACATACATTCTATGAAGAGAATCATAAACCGTATGTAAGAATTCATAATCCATATGAATTGATTCTTATATTTTATGAACTTATACATAAAGCGAAAGTTTCCATAGTTTTTGAATAATATTCATAGATTTTATGAATTGTTCATAATAATAATAATAATTCATAAACGGTATGAACGCGTACAATGTTAAAAATGTATGAAATTTTTCATAATATACATGAACTTATTCAAACGTATTATGTACCTTTTTGGTTCAGTGTACAGAACTTTGAGTTGGCAACACTTTTTTAACTGGCGGTTATTTTGTCAGCTGTCAAGTGATTTATTTTCAGATTAGTTTGGCATTTCAACATGAATAGACTGACGTCTGAACAACGCTTCCAAATTGTGCAAATTTATTTTGAAAATCACGGTTTTTTCGAAAACGAATCGCGCACTACGTCCATTTTACGGTCAACATAATCGTCCATCAGAGCAATTAATTCGGCGCAACATGCGTTACACAACGAAGCAAGACACGATCGGCATAAAAAAAGCTGCTCGACATTGAAGTCCTTGCGAATTTTGCCAAATCCCATGACCATAAAGTGAAAGTTCCTAAAAACATACGACTGATAACATAGCTTTGACACCAAGTTTAGCCACTCAGGAATAAGACCACACCTTATTAATGTAAATCCACTAACATGATAAGTGCATTGAGCATGATTCCTGAAAACAACAAGCCCGATTTGCTTAATAAATCTAGCTTTAACAAACCTTTAAATTGTGCACTGAAAAAAACAATAGAAGCCACAAAGAATATCTACAACAAAAAGGTACGTTTAAACTGCTCTCATGTCCGCCAGGCTCACGTTCATTTTGCTAAGGCAAATTTTAGCTACTCCTCAATACCTTCCTTAATCAGAACTGATGTAACGAGAATCGGGGCGTTTGCTATGGGCTTTAGATCGAGTTTGACACATGCTTTGTAAAGTAAATTTACATCATGCTGGTTTCCTCAAATACTATTCTGATTTCTTCCTAATGAAAGAGCTTTACAACCAGAACAAATAGATCTGTGTTTTTTTAAAGGTCCTATAACGGTAGAAGTATAGAGCAGCTTATAGATATCATCCCCATATTTGTTAATTTCAGCTATCTTGCAAGGCACACGGTTTATCTATCAACGACTACTAATTTTTCATTTGATCCATTTTGGTCCAAGTCATCGTTGCGAGGTATATAATTTATAACAGATTTATTATCTATATTATGAATGTTAATAATCTAAAAACCTTTTACTATACATTTGAAATTAGCTCTAAGCTAAAATAAAAACTTACCAGCCGTGCTTAAACCAGGACTTGCTGTGAATTTTGCAACATCTACTATTTTCACCGCAAATTGTTGTCCAGATTCTCGGTGAATGCATCTTCGTACGATGGAAAATGGTCCCCTAAAAAGAAAGATACAAATGTTAATATCTATTATTAAAAACCAAATTAATAAAATTAAATGAAATGAAGCTTTGATTATACATCCAGTTTTAGTATGTATGTGTTTATGTTCCAGGTGGCATCATCTCTTAAAACGGCGAAGCCATCAAGATCGTGCGATTTGAGACATTTAGTTATATAATGATAAAGGTCTATGCAAGCAAACTACTATTCAACAGCAATAGGAGTGACTAGATAATATTGCAAATTATTGAGATCAAGAAAAAGTAGAAATACAATCAAACATTTTAAACATCAAGGATATTGTATGTCTGACAGTAAAGTTTTGGCCTATATTGTTTTTCACACATAATTTTTTTTTTTTTTAATATGATTCAAAAAAGAAAGTAAAGCTCAGTGAACTACTACTGCGAGCTCTGGATCCGTAAAAGTGTATTTTTTGTATGAACTATAAACTGTCGCCGTTCCGTTGACCGTCACATTATCTCTCTTACGTACTTCTATATTAGGAAGCATATACAGCCCACTCATTTAATTATGCTTTCTAAAAGACCCTGATTTCACAGCCCACACCCAAAAAAATGTAACAGGCAAAAACAGGATCTTCGTACATATCATTGCTCAATATACAAATAACCGTTAACTACTGAAAGGTTCACGCATTTTAATTAAAATTAACCCTAATACCCTTCGCATTTGAAAATGTACATTACGACAATCTCCATGACATCGTTTGAACTCAGCATTCGACTTTTCGTAGATGAATACTCAATTTAATGGTTATTTAGTATTGAAAAGGTCTAACCACGATAAAACTTTATAGTTTCTATTAGACATCAGACGATATCGTTGAATAAAGCCCCTTCCTGGGTTTCATTTTGGTCAAACAACAATACATCCTCATGCCGAAAATGGAGTATGGCGGCTGTATTACTGATTAACGCTCCACCAATCTGCTGGCAAAGAGATTTTAATTTCTGAAATGATGAGAATATTAATTATGGAGATAGTAGATATTTCTCGTAAATAGGTTAAGTTTATCTTTTTTTGTCGACCATAAAATGACTTTTTGATGAGGATTGTCATTAAAAAATAAAAAAAAAATAGTTCCAAAGTAAGCTCTTGGAAGGACGTAGGGTGAGCAATTTACAGAAATCCATGGGATAATTGAAAGATAAATACAAAATGGATGAATGTTTCGAATTGAGGTAAAATCTCGTTTTATTTTATCCTCGATTTACTCTTTTACTATTTAAAACAAAGGACCATTTGTGTAGTTGATATGCGAACAAGTGCATAACATAAATAAATACATGCACCAAGTTGTTTTTTTTTTAAACGTATATGTTCTACGCAATCACGAATAGTCATCAAGTGCTAAAGTGAAGTGTTAGTTCAAAATCCCCATGTATCGGATTTACTCGGTGATTTACGGCCAAAGTAATATAATCCATGCAGCGATATTCTATGGATTCATGAGCATTTAAAAGCCAAATCAGTTTCAATATTATGAGCCCTTTAAATCGAATATCTTTCGAAACATAATCCTTTTATGGTAATTAATTAGAATATATACTGAATGGCTGATTTAATCTGGCATATCATGCAACAAACATGTGCAATTAAAGCATGCATGTTATATTATTTGTAGATAATGCATTATGACTGATGGTTTCTATTGTCTTCAATTTCTAAACCATATCAATATAACAACAAAATGACATGCGAAATTGGCCTGTCTATGGATAAGATGAGAGGGTGATGATGTAGTATCAAACCTTATCATATATGATCAATAAATATAATATAGTTGAATGAAATTAAAAAGCTTAATCGCATTAGTACAAAATACGTAAATACCCAGGGCCTAGCTTTCTCACAACCATTAATGTGTGCATGTGTACTTCAAACATGATGGCGGGACCTCCTGTTCTGTGCCACCACGAACGGCTTAGTTGAGATAAGCTTTTCTTGATAATCGATACTACTCGGATGTTTAGTCAGATCATAACGAGAGGAGGGTCATTGAAAAATCATTTAGGTGTTGCTACGGCTGGGAATCGAACCCAGACCTTCTGCGCGGCAGTTTATCGCACTAACCATCGCGCAATTTTTTTTTTTGATAGAAAATGGCTATCATCTATTCAAACTATGATAACATTACATTACCTTAATACTGCAAAGTTTAAAAAGCATTTGTAACTAAAATGAGCAACTTCAGTTAGCAATCAATGCGAACCTAGCAAACCGAAGGCAATAGTTGTGAAGACGGGTTTTGGTGTGAAAAATATTTTATTTAAAATAATAATAATTTCATTGCTCTGGATATCGAACTCGCCCATTTACCTACTTCTCACAAAAACAACTTATCTTCACGCATAAATTTTCAAAACACATAACACAACAGTTATGTGATAATTAATATCTTTCACACAAAAGAGTAGCCACGATCTCTGATATGTCCCGTTCATTTGCTGGTACGATGCTTATCTAAACAGCCTTTGGACTCACACAAAATTGTAAAGCTCTCACTATTATAGTGTTCCATATATATGAAATTACAGATATACTTTGCATGGAAAGTGCCACGCCTACTTTGTCTTGTACTTAACTACTCAGCTTAGCAATTCATATGATCATACTAAGTTTCATGACATTAGCTTTCATAGTACTAAAGATATTTTGTTTTTGTGTGGGTGGTGCCATACCCACTGATCGGATCTCACCCATTCGTAAGACCACTCAAAACTATAACCAATATACTTGGTAGTAGGATTGTATAAATATGATGCTCAGACATTTTTTTAAAATTCCTTACGGTTTAGCCAAAAACTACGTTTTTCTAAAAAGGGGGCGTGGCAGTGGGCGGATTTCAGAAATTTTTACACTTGTTCTGCTTCGTCGGCCAGGGAGACTATATACCTAGCTCAAAATTTAAGGCCCAAAAATCGGTGACACACAGACGGACGGACAGACAGGCACGGCTTAATTGACTCAGCTAGCGATTCTGAATCGATCCATATACTTTGAGGTATATCTATCGAAATTATTTCTACATGTTATCTACAAACTTACAATACACTGTGCGGATCGTTTAATACCCTTTCCCATCCCATCCTTAAAATTTGTATCCCAAAATTGTGGGCTTTATGGTAATGAAATATAGAAAATGACGTTGTCACAAGATATTGTTCGGGCAGTTTATCAAAATCTTTTATGGTTAGACATGGAACATTAAACGCACTCTGTACTTATATATTAATTAAACTTAAAACAAAAACTAATATTTAAAAAAAAATTGAATTGTTTGCTTTTGTTGATAATCGACGGGCTCAGTGCGATGAACTGTAGCGCAAAAGGTCTGGGTTCGATTCCCAGCCGTAGAAACACCTAAATGAGTTTTAACTGGCCTTCCTATCGTGATGGTCTGACAAATCATCCGAGTAGTATCAATTCCGCACAAAACATGAGGTTTCGCCATAGTGCAAGAAGTGTACATACACACATACACACATAAATGGTTATGAGAAAAAGCACTAACGAGCCTGTCGCGCCAAACATTTGTATTTTTTGAATATACACCATTTGCTTAAAACACATATTAAATATTTTTTTCTTGAAACATATGGAACATATACTTTTTATTATTTTTGAAATGGTCATGATATCTTCACTTGTGCGTTAGTAAAAATATTCAAACGTCTTTGCACAAAAAAAATTTAAATTAATAAAAAATAGATACGATTTTTGAATTCTTAATGTTACATGGTGACATAAGAAAATTTTTAAAATGGTTGCTGCTGCTTCTAAATGTTTGCCTTGAATTACTGAATATAACATTCTACAACATTGACTTATGGTGGTTTTCGATTAGTAAACAAAATATACCATATTGTCCAGATGGTAGTATCCCAATATAATTCAATGAATAAATCATTTATTTGAAAATGTCTATATTGCTATTGTACTCTCATTTTGATTTACTTTTTACCTAACTCAAACGCAATGCTGACGTCCAAAAACTTACTTTTGTCAACGAATAAATTTATTCAAATGGAGACTATCCAAGTATCCAACATATGGGGGTGCGTGTAGACTACATTGACCCTCATCGCAATACACATTGGGAAATCTAGCAAGTGGTTTTTGGACAAGAAAAAAGGGGCTATCATTTACCATACATCGATATTGAAGTTTTTCAACCAAAACTAAATGTAAATTGCAGGAAGGCTGGTAAATTTGAGTGGTTTCCTTAGCCGGCTTTAGGGAACTCGACACACCACATCCAAAATAGTAACTTAATATTATGTTGAGCATATGTACGAGTATTTGACACTATTGCCTCGGAGCTAAAGGGTGGGTATTACTTCCCTGTATGAAACTTCCAATGTGTTGTGAATTTTTAATGATGCTAGACGTTTAGGTTACATCATGACACCAACTAAGTATTCTGTGGTTTTCCATTCACAAAATTGAAAAGACAGCTCACAAAAAGGTCTAAGGACCACTTGAATGTCAACGAATTTTTGATATCTTTCCATAGTTGATTATTTTTTCGCGGAATTTGTATGCATTTACATTCAATTTCTTTTAACTTTGCTCATTACGCAAATGGTTAGTACAAAATTATACAATTAAATATTTTCCTATTTAAAGTACAAACAGAACAAACAGAATAACCTAAATTCGGCTCCTGCTTCGTTAACTGATAGCGATGCTTAGGCGCATAAATTCCCTAAATGGTGAGGACCACTACTCTTAGCTGCTCTATTTTTGCTCATATTTTACCTCATGTTCAAGAAAAAACAAAAAGAGATACTCTGCGTTAATGATAGTAAAGGATGTTTTTTTACAGGTATAGAACTTTGAACTGAAATAAAAGATAGATGATTTTTTTTAAATTGACACGAAATTTATTTTATTCGAGCGATAATCTGTTCGCATTATAATTTAAATATGATTTCTGGTATATGACCGCCACGGCTGGCTCGTACGTAGTCTGATCCAATATTCAACGACTTTTTCCAACATTTGTGGCCGTATGTCGGCAATAACGCGGCGAATTTTGTCCGCCAAGTGGTCAATCGTATGGGGCTTATCGGCGTAGACTACCGACTTTACAAACGTCTGTCCAGCATCGTTTTTTAAAGAAGTACGGACCAATTATTCCACCAACCTATAAAGTACACCAAACGGTCGGTTTTTGTGGATGTAGCGGCGTCTCAACATACACTTGAGAATTTTCATCAATCCAAATATGGCAGTTTTGTTTATTGACGTATCCATTCAACCAAATGTAAGCTTCATTGCGAAACAAAATTCGCTTATGAAAATTGGAACAAACGGCATGATTTTTAAAATAAATTTGCACAATTTAGAAACGTTGTGCAGACATCAGTCTATTCATGTTGAAATGCCAAAATGAATCACGAAATGGCTACCAGTTAAAATAGTGTTACCAACTTAAAGTTGTATACCTCATAAAAAAAAACACCCGTTATTTCGCGGTTTTTTCTATTTAGTTGTTGTCTGTCTGTCCCTCCGCCCGTCCATCTGTCTGCATTTCACCGGTTTTTAAGCCTTAAATTTTGAGCTAGGATAATGAAATTTGGTATATAGGATCCTTGTACGAGGCTACAGAACAAGTGTAAATATTTTCTAAATCCGCCCACTGCCATGCCCACTTTTTAGAAAAACATTCTTTTTGGTTAAAAGGTTAAGAATTTAAAAAAAAAAAACTTTCTAAGCTAGATATTAAGACAATCTGAATATCTATATTTCGTTCATATAAAGTTGTTTGCCACGCCTACGTTTTGGGGGCGTTTTTGTAAAAAAAAAAAAAAAAACGCTTTTTGTCCAAATTTTGAAAAGAATATCTATATTTCGTTCATATAAAGTTGTTTGCCACGCCTACGTTTTGGGGGCGTTTTTGTTAAAAAAAACGCTTTTTGATTTGTTTTTAGACCAATTTTTTAATTTTTTTATGTGTGATGTTTATTTGTATATAGGCTGTTTTGGTCGATCATTTCTAATGCAAATAAAACAAGTTTATTCCATAATTTTCTCCTACGTTTCGGTAGTTTTTTTCCACCTTCCTCAGGGATATTTATTAAATCTTGAATGTTATACAAATAAAAAACAATTAAAAACAGTTAAAGATACAATAATGATACAATTATGTTTTTTCACAAATGACTGTTTACATAAATTACTCACATTCTTATTTTATTTTACATTTATTTGGTTTATTTGCACTTTTTCCCGATTATAATTGTCAAATAATAAATAAAAAACATTGAAAAATATAAATAAATTAAACACCATGATATAAACTATAAAAACAAGGAAACTGACGTGAACACATAATTTTGAACGCAACTATTTAATTGCTAACATGTATGTGGAGTTTATGTTGTCTTTGTCCTCTTTCGTATTCATTGCTGTCGTCAATTTTTGTTGGATTCTTAAGCTCTCTAGGGTATATCTCTTGTTGGTTCTCTTTTCGTGGTCAAGTATTTTTATGTTGTCAAAATCAGCAGTGTGGTCTTTGTCATGTATGTGTTGCGATAGTCCAGTTGTTAGTCTCTTTTTCCGTATGTCTGCTTGGTGTTCTTTGATTCTCGTACCTAAAGCTCTTTTTGTTGTCCCGATGTAGACTTGATCGCATTTTTCGTTATCTTTCCCGTTGCATCCAATTTCGTAAACAACATTGTGTTGTTGTTGTTTGTCTATTTTGTCCTTTGTGTTTGTGAATATGGTGCTGAGAGTGCAGTTTGATTTGTGTGCAAATGTGGTATTCTCTCTTTTTATTGTTTTGTGTAAGACTTTGCTTTCGCTTAGTGAGGGTACATATGTGATGCTGTAGTATTTTTTAGGGTTACCATCTGTCTCGTTGTCTGTTAGTTTGGTTTTTTGGTTTTGGTTGTTGTGTATTTTGTTGTCTAATAATTTTTTAGTTAGTGATGCTGGATAGTTGTTCATCTGAAGTATTTTTGTTATTTTTGTTTTGTTTTCTTTGTGAAATGTTATGTCACTGATGTCGAAAATTTTGTTAATGAGGTTATTAGCTGTATTTATTTTTATTTTAATTGGTTGTGTAGAAAAATAATTCATGCTTCTACCTGAGGATGTTGGTTTTGCATACCAATTGAGTATGATGTTGTTGTTGTTTGTCCGATGGATTCGTGCGTCTAGAAATGGAATGCTGTTGTTGTTTTCCTTTTCTACGGTGAATTGAAGCTTGTCATGATATTTATTTAATGTGTTTTGAATTATGTCTACGTCTTTAGCTTTGATGATTGCAAGGATGTCGTCAACATATTTGACGATAAATTTGATCTCTATGTTAACCTTTTTGAGCTCATTTATTGTGTTATCAAGTAGGTTGTCCAATATTACGTCTGCTATTGTAGGTGACAATGGGTTTCCCATGGGCATGCCATTTGTTTGGTTATATAATTTGTTGTCGTATTGGAAATAATTATTGTCTTTGAGGCAAAAATTCAGTATGTTGGTGAATTGTTTCTTTGGAATTTTTGTGTGTTCTGTTATTGTAGTCCATTTGTTCATGATTGTTTTTATGGCTAGATGTGTCGGTATATTTGTAAATAGTGATATCACATCAAAGGAGACTAGCATATCTTCGGCATCTAGCTTCTGGTTCATTAATCTTTCTTTCAGTTGAAACGTGTTTTTTATGTTGTATTCGTTTGATATTATAGATTGTAGTACTTCGCCTACATGTTTGGAAAGGTTGTAGCATGGGACATTCATTGACGAAGATATTGGTCTGAGTGGTAGATCTGGTTTGTGAATTTTTGGTAAACCATATAGTCTTGGGGCGGATGCTGCAGTGCATGTCATTTTTAGTTTTTGCCACGCATCGATGTAATTTTGTTTGTGTAGGTCATTTATTATTGTGTTGTTTTGTTTTTGTAATTTGTCCGTAGGATCCGTTCGTATTGTTTTGTATGTGTGTCTGTCTTCGAGTAGTCCTTCCATTTTGTTTTTGTAGTCCTCTTTGTACAAAATTTTTGTCCAAATTTTGAAAAGTTTGAAAAACTTTTGATGCAAATACTTCCGTAATGATATAATAAACATTTTGTCTATAGATAGTTTTCACCTACGCCTACTTTTTGGGGGCGTTTTCCTTCAAAAACCATTTGTATACCGCATCCCAAGGCATTAGCAATAGAAACTGTCTGAACAATATGTTGTGACAATATCATTTTCTGTATTTCATCGCCATGTAGTCTACATTTTGAGTATATTAATATTAAGGATGGGATGGGATAGGGTATTCAACGATCCGCACAGCGGATTATAGTCTTCTCATATGTTTTTTCTTGAAGTCGGCGGATTTTCAATATTTACACTATAGTTTTGGAGGCATTAATTTGCCACATTATATTATCCTAACTATAAATTTTACAAAAGAACAAATTTACGCTATGGCATATGATATGGGAAAGAGTAAAAAATTCGTTATAGCATGAAGTCTAACAATAGCATTGTCTAAATATTTTATTTAAATTCAAGGCTCAAAAGCTAGTATGACATGGTTGTAATGTCCATGTTTATTATTTCTATAAAAATATTATTTCATAAAAAAACATATGAGAAGGCTACAATCCGCTGTGCGGATCGTTGACATGGCTTAAACCACGATGGGAATTAAACATAGAAAATGGCATTGTCAGAACAAATTCTACGGTTCTACAAAAGTTTTTCTCCTGCATATGTTATGGGGTAGTGTATAAAAATGGTTTTTATATAAAAACGCCCCCAAAAAGTGGGCGTGGGTTAAAATGGTTCGAAATGTTCATATTAATATTACTAATGATTCTGCATAAACATTTTTTTCGAAAATTAATATTTGACCGAAAAACGTTTTTTTATTAAAAACGCCCCCAAAAAGTGGGCGTGGCAAAAAACTTTATACGAACTGAAAATAGATATTACGATTCCCTAAATACGCTTCTCAGACACTTTTTTTAAAAATCCTTACGGTTTGGCCAAAAAATACGTTTTTTTTTTTTAAAGAGGACGTGGCAGTGGGCGGATTTCAAAAATGTTTACACTTGTTCTGCTGGGAGCAACAATGAACACGGGTACCAAATTTCACCATTCTAACTCAAAATTTAAGGCCCAAAAACTGGTGACGTACGGACGGACGGACAGACATGGCTTAATCGACTCAGCTATCGATTCTGAGTCGATCCATAAACTTTGAGGTATATGTAGCTAAATTATTTCTCTATGTTACAAACTATGTATCAAAACTAATATACCCCCTATGGGATAGGTTCGAATACATCTATGCAATTTTGAAAAATCTACTATTGACAACTAAAGTTTTGCTCTTGCCCTAGATATCTCCATTCATATCGACCATTAAAACCATATTGACCTTGATGCATCGACCTATACTGGCCCCGACAAAAGAAAATATTTTTCCTCAGTCTTTCTGCACCCTAGTGCGAAGGATACAATATCTTATATTTTATTCAAGAGTTAATTTTGTTTCGGTGCAAAGTTAAATAATTGAGGGCCAAACGGTCGACTCTGTGTATGCTGTGGATGCTTCTGCTTTTGAAAATTTAATGCACAAGATTTCCAGGGACGATTGTGTTGCCGCCTAACACGGACGTTTCTGGCTTTAGTTTTCCAAGGGAATAACCAAAGTAAATTCTGGGTTATAAATATAAATTGGAGACTTTATTGAAGTGTTCTCAACTATCAGTGGTCGTTTATGTTTAATTGCCTGAAAGTAAGCGTTGTCTGGTATTGAACGTTAAATGAAAAATTAAAAACGGAAATGGATTATCCTTACAACGACATAAAACATTCAATTGAAACACAAACTGAAAATAACAGAAATGTAGGTATAGTCCGAGACATTTACATTTTACAAATCGAATATTGTCCTAAAAAGGACGTTTTTGCCATCATCAAAAATGCATACACTTCTCTTAGGTATCCACCCCTGACGAGACGTATTGACCTTGGAAGAGCTATTCCCATTGCCACTTGTATTCTGAGCATGCCGGCTCCTTGTGGAAAGTGTGGAAAGAATAAACAGCGTCTAAGAAAGAATTAAGATTGTCCAGCGAGGTAGTAGTTAATTTGATTACATTATTATGCCTTTGGGTGATTACGGTCGAATACGTAATAAGGATATTAATAATAATATTAATTTGGTTGTTCTGCCGGGATTGGAAACAAATTTAGGTGGAAGTAAGGATATTTTAATTAATTCAGGTGCTGTCCTTAATGAATTTACGCTGTACCTGCACTTACGTTATTATAAAACATAGTTAGCAGTTGGAATTTGATAACGGTTTTATTGCAACAGATTGCAATAAATATTGCCATCTTTAGGGAAAGGAACGTCATTTATAGATGTTTCCGCTGCGAGTACGTAAGAAAGTATCTGCATCTCATATCTGCCTCGGGATTGAAGATTCCTGGTTACTCCAATGCATTGGTTTTTTTTTCCTAGGTCTTTATCGTTAAACAGTTCGTAAAGATCGTTATTGAAAACTTGTCTCTATAACGTGTCAACTTAAACGGAACCGACGACTTTTCTAAGAACGTTTTTCTCTCGAAACGACCAAAATGATTTTTAATCGCCTTTGGACAGTTTAGTAATCGGCAAATCTTGAGATAATTAAACTTAACCATCTCAAAGCTTATGATATTTGAACGACCCCTAGGGCATGAAGTTGCACTGTATTCTAATGGAAAACATATCGAAGATACATATTTCTATCAATACAAAATCGCTAACAATTCACAACCAAAATTACACATGTGAGCTTCTCATTACTCCGTGTTGTTTTAGCATTATATAGGATCTTTCATTAGCGACTTGACAAGGCTTTCAGTGATGAAGTACACGAAGGAACAACGTTTACCAAAATTCCGAGTCGGTGGTCGCAACTTTAAGAGCGTTAACGCCCATTTTCGGCCGTAATTCCCGTCCCAGTAGACAAGCAATTTATAGTCTAGTAAAAAAAAAATAAGTCAGAATATTTCCTGCTTGATATTGCCAGTGAGACTACGTTTTTCCCGAAGTGTGGAGAATATTGCGTCGAAAACGAGCCAAATCAGTCAATTTATGGCGTTCTCAAGAATTGGGCTTCCCCCAGACCGCATTATGTCGAATTTTGCGTAAGGATCTTGGCCTACACCCAAGCAAGATAAAGCTGTATCATTAACTAAAGCCACTGGATCATATGAAGTGACGTAAGTTCTCGAATTGGGCTCTGGACAAGAGTGAAAAAAATTAAGAATTTCATGGCAAAATCATCTTCAGCGATGACGCGCATTAGTAGTTAAACGGATTCATCAATAAGCTAAATATGCGTTACTGGAAAGGTGAGAACCCTCATATGCTTCATGAAACAGCACTTCATCCGCAAAATGTCACTGTTTGGTGCGGTTTTTATGCCGGTGGCGTTATTTGTCCGTTTTTCTATGATAAATGGTATTCGCTCTAGAGACATGTTGGAACGTTATTTCGTTGATATGTGGTTCCAACAAGACGGTGCCACAAGCCACACAGCGGGTGCTACAATCGAGCTATTGAAGTCAAGTTTTTAATATATCTCAAGTAGTTTGCATATTCTTTAAAAAAAAAAAAGTTGTCAAGTCTTTAATGAAAGGCCCTTTAGGATCACGTTTCGGAATGTCTAAACTGAAGAAGTGAAAATATCTTGACATACAAAAATGTATTTGAACGAATAAGTTTTATAATCTTGGATCTTTGTCAGATTTTTGGCAAGAAGGGGAAGGGGAAGGGGAAGGGGAAGGGGAAGGGGAAGGGGAAGGGGAAGGGGAAGGGAAAATACCATAATCTTAACACAGCCACTTTATCCATATATACATAGGTTATGATAAATGGAAGAAGGTTTTGTCTCTGACTGAAATTTTATATGAACCGTGGACCTACAAACAATATCAATAAAACGCTTAGAGATTTTGCTATTCTAAAGTTCCTTGTGGTATTTAATATGTCCCAGCTGTATACAAAATAGTTCAACCTTTTCTCAGAAACCGTCAATCAAATGCTGATATTATTGATACAATCCAACTTCCTAACCACACTGCAGTTGATTTTAATTAATTTTCAACACAAGTAGTTTCGAACAACATCCAAAGTGTTTATATGTTACGTCAACCATAACCGCAATTATAAAATATTTCTTAAAGGTTCCCTGCTTTCAATTACCAGATTTCGTCGACACAAAATTTAAGAACGCTTTTAATTTTACATGTCAAGCACAAGATTGTGTTGTGGTTAACGTAACTAATAAAGTTCACCCAACCAGTTCACAAATCACACACACCAGTGTGGAAAATTTCGGTTTTCAATGGAACACCCCCACATCCTTTAGGGACATCCCAAGCTCACTCGAGAACAAACCAAAGTATGTGAATGTAAAAAGTGTGAATGAATACTGGTATACGAATGTGAAGTACTACTGCTTTAAGCAGTTCTCATGAAGGACTGGGTGTTGAAAAGAAAAATCTTTGCAAAACCACTTCTAGTGAATAATTTCGTTAAGTTTTCTAATCCGCAAGCCTTTAGAGATTTATGGGAATTTACTGCGACTCGGTGGCGTTGATGGCTTGAAATGGTAGGCCAGAGTACGATGCTTCTGGAAATGAGGAATAACAAATTATCTCAAGAGGAGTGCACCTCTTAAGCAAAAGTCTTTTGTCGATGCTTGTTTTCCTCCAGCTGAGATCACAAATATTGATCGAAGCCCAACAAAAAGAAAACACATGTTGGGCGATGTGTTTGCGATTCTGAAATCATAAGACTAAAAGTTGCAAAATAAAATGAAGGACAAAGTCGAAATGAGTTGTAATTTTACCGGCGGTCAATAGAGAAGTTGCACACAATAACTTGTGCGAAAACTTTCTGAAGTGTTTTACACATTTACCAAAAGACCCTCCTTGGAGCAGTATTTGATGAAAAGTTTCCAATTTACTGCTCGAAGGAGGGTCAACACACAAAACCCAACTTGAAATCAAAACGAATACAAAAAGTACACAATTTCAACAAGGAGAAACATGTCCCACTGGGGAGGTCCGCACAACCGGAGTTAAACTTTAATTTGTAAAGTGGAAACGCTTCGGTTCGCTGACCGAGATTTCCTCAGCATCGTTTTGTGATTTTATAATATCTACTTAGTAAGAATAAGTTTAAGTTAGGCTACTTCCACAAATACAATTTGTTTTCGCGAATCGGAATCCTAATAAAATAAAAGAGTTCATTCCAGATTACCATCGAAAACATACTCAATCCAATGAAATGTGCACCTTAATATAAGACAACGAACCCCTCGCTCGGTTGAATGGAATTTGAATTTTTATATGCAGTGTTTGTGGCATTGAAATCTGGCGATATTGGTCCAGTGTTCCTTCAGGAGAAGCCATATCCATGCTCTATAAATCTATGCATTGCAATTTAAAAGGAATTTTATGGTGGGTTTTATTTCAAATTACTTAAATTCCAATTTCACATTTCGAATATGTACTCTCCATTTTAGGGTTAAAGTTGAAGTAAGTTCTACAATTCAATGGAAAATGCGTGTGTGTGTGTTGGTTTTGTTGCACAACTTCATCCACGTAGCAAGATAGATTTTTGTGTTTCAAATTTTCTGATATTACCTTCCCCTGCAGAAAATATTGCATATAAATTCTTATAGCTTTATATATGTATTCCTATGGGATTACTTTTATCTTTTAGAGGGAGTTTTTATGTACAACCCACCTCGTATAATAATCGGATTTTATGAGTTCGGTTAGGAGACGGGATGCAAATGTGAATGTATGACCACAGCGTTATCGATCATTTTATCGATTTTTAATTAAATATGTGTGTTATCTCTTATAAGATGTCGTCTCGTTGCCCAAATTTTCAGTGTCGGTATTACATCATCAGCGCTAGGTAACACCGGTGACGGTCACCGAATATAAGCTTTAGACCCTTACGGTTTACATATCGTAATGGCTAAATAGTAGTTTCCAATGATACATTCATTTGAATAACTAGTGAATATTAGAAAAAATGTTTCGGTGTAGTTGAATGAGGATCGACTCCGATCAACGTTTACATAGCAATACCCCGGTTTGTAACTTTGACTACGCATTATTTATGCTTCTACTATCAAGCCAACGGAAAGCCATTAAGAAACAAAAAAGCATCATCGCTAAAGATGATTTTCTTTTTATAATAATGGGCTTTCTTCTTTGCATATTCTAATCATATTCTGTAATAATGCCTTATATGATGTGAGGTGTGACTAACATCCGAGTGTAACACTGTCATTAATAGCTTCTCAAATTTGTAGTTAGAGTTCGACGTTAAACAGGAGGTCCTTTTCTTTGTGGCAAAAATAAAACTTCGAACATACAAATCAAGGGAGAAGATCAAGGGACACGACAACACGTCTGGTGACGGACTTATGCTAATTGATTTCGCTACGGAACGAAATGCCACTATAGCCAGCACACGGTTTCCTCACCTCGATATCCATAAGGGGACATGGCGGTCTCCAGATCAACGAACGGTCAACCAAATTGATCACATTGCGATAGATAAGAGACACGCATTCAGTATTTTGGATATCCGAACATTCCGAGGAGCTAACATCGACTCGGATCACTACCTTGTAGCAGCCAAGGTAAGAATGCGGATATCCACCACGCAACAACAATCCAGAAATACTGTGAAAAAATTTAATGTCGGAAGACTGCAATCGCAAGAGACCACCAAGACCTTCGCACAACGCGTATCACTTAACCTCTCGATTAACACCATACCACCAGCATCGAATGTCGAAGAGCAATGCCAACGATGCCAACAGGCCATTAGATCAGCCGCAACTGATGTGCTAGGTTTCTCGCGCCCACCAGCAAGAAACCCCTGGTTTGATGAGGAATGCCGACAGATACTCGCAGCCAAGAAAGAGGCCTACAAGGATAAGCTGCAGGTGAAGACGAGAGCTGCCATTGAGCTCTATAGGCAAAGAAGAAGGGAAGAACATCGGCTTTTCAGAAAGAAGAAAAAAGAGCAAGAAAAGCACGCGATCGAGGATATAGAGAGGTGCCACTCCAGGAACGATGTTCGCAAGTTTTACCAAAGTGTAAAACGTCAAAGCCAATGATACAAGGCTCGAACAGAAGCCTGTCGAGATGAACAAGGAAATATTGTAGTTGAGACACAGTCGATGCTGAGGATATGGAAGAACCACTTCTGCAGACTGTTAAACGGCGATGACGAACAACAGTCCGCTGTCAGGCAGAACGAACCATTCAATATTGACAACGGCAGCGAAAACTGCCAACCACCCGACCTGAGTGAAGTGAGGATAGCAATATCTAAACTCAAGCTTAATAAGGCTGCCGGAAATGACGGCCTTCCCGCTGAGCTTTATAAGGCCGGCGGAGATGACTTGGTAAGTAACATCCACCAACTCATAAGCCAAATCTGGTCGTATGAAAATATGCCTGAAGAATGGAACCTCAGCATCGTTTGCCCGATCCACAAAAAAGGAGACCCTCTGAACTGCGCCAACTACAGAGGCATAAGTCTCCTCAACATCGCCTACAAGATCCTATCTGCCGTAATATGTGAACGCCTAAAAGCGTTTACCAACAACTTGATCGGCCCTTATCAGTGTGGTTTTAGGCCAGGAAAGTCCACAACCGATCAAATTTTCACACTTCGGCAGATCCTGGAAAAAACTCAAGGAGTCCAAATCGATACCCACCACCTATTCATCGATTTCAAAGCCGCATATGACAGCATTTATAGAGACGAACTGTACAGAGCCATGTCTAGTTTTGGTATACCGCCCAAACCCGTCCGTATGTGTAGGATGACTATAGAGAATTCTCGCTGCTCCATCAGGGTCGGAAACGACCTCACCGACACATTCGATACCAAAAAAGGATTTAGGCAAGGCGATGCGCTGTCATGTGACTTCTTTAATCTGATTCTTGAGAGGATTGTGCAAAACTCCAAAGCCAACACCAGAGGCACAATTTTCCAAAAGTCGGTGCAACTACTTGCATACGCATACGTGATGTTATGATGCTACGTTTGCTAGTATAGAGAAGGAAGCGGCGAAAATGGGTTTAGCAGTATATGAGGGTAAGACTAAGTATATGCTGTCATCACGAAAGGACTCACAACATCGACGAATTGGACAGAACGTCACCATTGACAGATATCACTTTGAGGTAGTACGGGACTTTGTCTACCTCTTGCCAACCGCTGTTTCTTCGGGCTAAGAAGGCAATTTAGTAGTAAAGCCCTCACTCGAACTACTAAGGAGATCCTATATAAGACATTGATCATCCCAGTCCTGCTCTACGGCGCTGAAGCATGGACCGTATCAAAAGCGGATGAAGAAATCCTTGGTAGATTCGAGAGGAAAATTCTTCGAAAAATCTTCGGTCCCGTTTGCGTTGACGGGCTATGGAGACGAAGATTCAACCAAGAACTATACGAGCTGTACAGCGACATGCCTCTGGTCAAAAAACTCCGCATTGGACGTTTAAGATGGCTAGGACATGTAGAACGAATGGACACCAATACTCCGGCTCGCAGAGTCTTCGATTCCCAGCCAGACGTCGGACGCAGTAGAGGAAGACCTCGCCTTAAGTGGCGCGCACAAGTGGAAACCGACCTCAACCAACTTAGAGTGCGCAACTGGAGGCAGTTAGCTAAGGACCGGGCTAATTGGAGAGGCATGTTGGTTGAGGCCCAGGTTCATTCTTGACTGTAGCGCCACTTAAGTAAGTAAGTAACTTAAATTTATTCCTATCAATTGCTGTGAAAAATATTAAATCTATACCTAGCAGTGGCGAGGCGTCCATATAACTCGATTCCTACCGAGTTACCTTTTGAAATTCTACTTTTCAACAATGTACCAATAAAACAAGCAACATGAATCTTAATATCCCCATATAAACACAATATTTGTGTTTCCCACACCTGCACAGCACACGCAAGCCACAAATTCTATCAACAACCCCTCAACCTGCTGCAAGTCATCCGCTTTCATATCGTTCTACTGCTTTACGCACACACATACACACATCATTGCATGGTTATTCTCTATCCCATACTCCACATATTTCATAGCCCATAAGAAAGACAACTGCAAAGCGCTAGCAAAACAAAGCAAAGTGTAACCCGACAAACGCCGTGTTATAAAATATCTGGCTAGCTAGAACAAATTGGTTTTCTTTCCTTGTTTTCCCTTTATCGTTCACCGTGTTTGACTCCTCTCTGTTTAACACACGCTTTCATATGCAAAAAAATAACCCGATGTTCAACGACTTATTGGTGAATTTTGTCTTTTCTTTTAGATTATTTCTGTTGGAAAAAATTAGTTATGAAGCAGATTGCGATGCGTAACTTAAAGAAAATTTTGAGTGTAATTATTGATGTGCAATAAAAAAGAAATTTAAAACAGTGAAAAGTGTGAAAAGTTTAAATTGTGGTATTTTCAGTTGAATTCAGATAATTTCAAATAGCTAATTATTAAGAGATAATGGCATTATTAACTGTAAATGTAAGGATGGTTTTGTTTCGCATTTTAATGCATCCATGTACCAAAAATATACTTGGTTGACTGGCAGTTGTAAGCTTAACAAAATGTTTTGCTTTCCTTGTCTTCTTTTTTCCTTGTCTTCTTTTTAGTTAATTCCGCAAATAAACATGTCAAAACGGAAAAACATATTCGAAGCTGTTTATCTTTGCACGAATTCGGCACTAATCGCATTGAAACCTCCTTAGGTAATTCCTTTGAAGCTCACAACAAAAAAGTTGATAGAAACCGTAAGTTAATGGAACGTTTTATAGATACAGTAGTTCTTTTAGGCAAACAGGAACAAGCATTTCTGGGTCACAACGAAAAGCAAGATTCTATTAATCATGGTAATTATGTTGAAACAATTTTATACTTATCTAAGTATGACACATTAATAGACTCCCATTTAGAACAGTGTTCAAGTGCACATCGAGTTTTTTCGGGTCTTTCAAATGACATACAAAACGATTTGATACATAGTATCGCTGCAGTGATTAAAGATGAAATTAAAGTTGAAATAAGTGAAACGCGATTTGTGTCCATCATGATCGATGAAACACCAGACGTGAGCCATAGGGAACAACTAAGTGCCGTATTGCGATACTTATCGGAGGAAGGAATAGAGGAAAGGTTTCTTGGTTTTTTTGACGTGAGTGAGAGTCGAAATGCAGAAGAGCTCTCAAAACACATTTTTAATATACTTGATGTATACGGTTGCAAGGAAAAGTTAATAGGGCAATCTTACGATGGTGCCGCGGTTATGTCCGGGGAAGTAGGTGGAGTTAAAAAAAGGTCCTCGATGCATGTCCAATGGCTAATTTTATTCCTTGCTACGCACATGTTTTAAATTTGGTGTTATCCCGATCACTTGAAAATATACCTGAGTTAAAAGTTTTTTTTTGGCAATATAAATACTGTAGTGCGCTTTTTCAATAAATCAACTAAACGTTCAAATCTTTTGAAACAAAAAGCAAACCGACGCATGCCGGGAGTATCAGAAACTCGCTGGCATTACCATTCACGAATAATTAACGTTATTTGTAACTGTAGATTAGATATAATTGAAACTTTTAACCAAATATTAGGCAATCCAAAAGAATGGGATAATGACGCACTTTCAATGGCCGAAAGTTTATTGCTTAAATTAGAAGGGAAAGAGTTTTGTTTTAAATTGAACACGCTTTCCGAGATTTTTGCTAAAACCGATGTATTGTTTAATTTAATACAAAATAAACAAACGGATGTTGAAGTTGCTAAGCGAGAAATCGAGTGTTTTGAGTCTTGGCTTTGTACTGACTTTCTAAACAAATTTGATTCCATTTTTGAAAGCATAAACGATTGTGCTGAACCTCCACGAAAACGCAGATTACTCGATATTGATTTAAAAACTCACTATAAGCGCCTTCTTGTAGAAATAAAGGACAATATTATATCCCAACTTCAGACAAGATATAAATCTTTCACGAATTTAATTTTTTTGGATCGTCTTAATAAATCAAAATACAGTAATTTTGCACTATCAAGCCCAGATGATAAAATATCTTCTCTGATTAATTTTTTTCCTGGAATTTTCGATTTCACAGCTTTGAAAAATGAACTAAAAGTTCTCTATACTACATCTTCACTTCAACAACTTGACGTTCTAGCACTTTATAACCATTTGAGAAGCGAAATATTGCGTGAAACATTTTCCCAAATTTTAAAATTAACTGCACTATTTTTAACACTACCGCTTACTGTTGCCTCCGTGGAGAGATCTTTTTCCACTCTGAAAAGAATTCATACATATTTAAGAAATTCTCAAGGAGAAAACAGGATCTCTGATTTAGCACTTTTATCAATAGAAAAGCGACTCCTTTTAAAAATGAAAAGTAGACCTAACTTTTATGAAAAAGTTCTTGCAGAATATGTTAAAAAAGATCGGAGAATAGACTTAGAGTACAAATAAAAAAATCAGTTTAGCAAAACTTTTCACAATTTTTTCAAACTTTTGCTGTTTTTAAATTCCTACTTATCATTAATATTTCCTATTTTTAACTTTTTTTGTATATATTATATGTGGATTTTTTTATTATTGTATTTATTTATTTATTTAATTTAACAAAAAGTAATTTGTGAAGTTCCTTTTTTACCATCAATTTTCTTAAAGGTATTGCATTTGCATCTGCCAAAAAAGGTTTCTTTCGAAGCCACTTTTATTATACTTCAGGTTCATTGTAAATTTTGGCTTTAATGACTTGATGTATACGAAATTGGCTTGAATTGCTTTACTTATATGCGATTTGCAATACACAATATAATTTCAGAAAGCGTTTCCAGGTGCATATTTTTGCCGACTTACCATATAACATTTTCCACGCCACGCCACTGATACCTAGTATAAAAGAAAGTCCCTAAAACATGCCTGTCTATAAGAATGAGTTAATCTCGATAACTTCTGAACGTATTTAGATGTGGTTTTCTTTGTTATGATCTGCATTTCCCTGGGCAGGATATAGTGTAAATTGCTCTATCACTTACAGGAGCTGAGTGTTTGAGGTCTAAATCAGATTTTCTGTCATTAAACAGCCCAAACTCAATAACTACTTACTGAATTAAAAACAAAAGTAATAATATTTAGTTAATTCTTCCAACATTTATCTGGGCTATAAATCATCCTTATCTGTGTTATTTTAAAGCTGATCTATGCTCAAAACAGTTTATGAAATCATCGCCAAAAATGTTCCATCAGTGGAGACCGCAGCCAACACCCATGCAGTAGTGGGTGACGTCATATAGTGTGTTTATACGCCCACAAAGCATTTATGTACAGCAAATGCAGTGCATGAATGAACATGATCAGTTTATAAGGCAAGGAACTGGGCAGTAATGGTATTAGTGAAACAATTCGAGGAAAATTTTTGCTCCCAGCTCCGTAACAGATATGTATAACAATACGAATTGTGTAGAATTAAATAAAAAGATATTTTGGAGTGTCTTTTATTAATATTTAAGGCAGCCGGAGGCAAGACGATTTATGTTGTGTACACAGAAATATTGTAAACGAATAAGTAATCAGAACTAACACGAATTTACTATACCAGAAATGTAAATAAAGAATAAAAAATACTATCATTACAATGACCATCCCAATTTATTTATTAGTGTATCATTGTACAAATCGAATTGTACCCGGGAAAAGTAGGGCCAATTTGCTATTGTAAAATAACTTAACTATATTTTTTCAGAACAACGTATACGTCAGAACTTATATAAAGATACTTCCAGCGTTTTACATAAAATTATAATAATGTGAAAACATTTACTGTTTAGCGGAAGTGGATTTCTTCAAACTCCATTTCAAACATAATACCCTTCTACATTACTGGGGAAGTTTGTCCGAGTTGTGTGCTAAATTTTATTTTTTTTTTTTTATCATTCTGCTTTCATTTTAAACGTCAAAGTAGTGACGTATCTTTACTACAAGACGCTACAAGATTATGAAAATTTGAATTATTTTCGAGAAACGATCCGTGCGTTATGTACGAGTACCAATCAAAATGTCCGACCTTCCAAGCTCACCATTCGTCGAATGGAAAATCCTTCTTATTTTCAAATCGTCCTTAAAAACTTGACATTTTAGATGTGTCGACTTGGAGAAGACTGTATTTGTGTACACAAAATTTAGATTATTCAAAGACTTAAGCCCACTAAAAAGCGTCACGCATGAACAGACCCCCGGAAAAATTTGGCTAGGACTTAATCCTTTATTATTTAGTATTTGCGACGTGTGAATTCAACAGGACGATCGCCCCACTGACATATTACTGTCATTGTTGGTGGAACAGCTTTAATGAAATGATAAAAGGGATTCGTTTCAGCTCGGTGGGTTAGTACATTCCCAACTCAAATGCAGTGCATATTATTAAAGTCGTGTTGCTATTAATAATAATTGTTTTGACTACTCTATACAAATTTTATCGATTAATGTGTTGCAACTGGTCTTAATCTTAAGGAATACCTACTTGCAAAATATCTAAAATATATGTTTTCATTCTCTGACATAAACTATCTTAACGTGTTTGCAGAGACATATCCAAGAAAAAGTTGAAATTTAATTTAAAAACTCGTTAGAATTTAAATCTCTTTTTGCCGATCACTACACAATCAAAGGCAATTTATTTGTTTCTTTTTCCTTTTTCCGCCTGAATTAAACTCATTAAAAACCTTTGTAGAGAGCAATATAACGTTATGAATAAAACTCCCAAATCCATTTACGAAAACACAAACCTTTTGAAAGTTACTTATCGGGTCAACCTTTGGGAATGGAAATGGCTTTTCAACTTTATTTTGGGTTTTGTTTGGATAGTTTATAGACTAAGTTCATTATATTCGAACGTGCTTGGATTTTATAGTTGATTTTTGTCGTTAGACTTATATTTCTTGCTTGAAGGGAGGATTGGGGAAGCATTAGTGCATAAGAAATATTTAAATTGCAAATATTCTCCGCATGAGTTATGTGGTTACAGCGGAAAATAAGTACCTTGTGTCAAATTATTTTTAAGTTCAATTATACCATTATTTTGAAACATATAGAAACACGATATAGGTACTGTCGATTTTATAATTAATATTGTACAACGTGCAGTCCATAGACATGTAGCGAATACATAACTTTAGAATGATTTAAATGTTTGCATTTTACAGGTTAGACAATCCAAGCTAACATTATTTTACATTTACATTATTTTAGAATTATGACAAACAAAAAACGTGTATAAGAAAGTTGCAGAAAATCGGTCAAGCCGATTTGGCGATAAGGACAGACGGATCGATGGACGGTTTTCCAAAAACCACTTTTTTGGGATCCTCTGTAATCTTAATGTTAGAAACAATCAAAATCAAGAGGCCGAACATTTTCACGAAAACAATATAAGTGAAAATTAAAAAAAATTACAACATTCGCAAAAATACTGACAACCGTCTGTATTACTCAACATGTAAACGTTAAACGTCTTTTAACAGTTCTGTAATTACAATTAAGGATTGACGTCTTAATAAATTTAATGTTCATTTCTTATCACCTTTTATATACAGAAAGCGTTGTTATAAATTTCTAATTAACTTTGTTTTTGGGTCTTATTCCCTTTTTAACGTTCTTATGGGAATAGCATTTGTAATTTGACAGCCATTACTTCCATAACACTAAGCAATAATCAGTTGAAGTAATTTAAGGATCCGATGTTTGGGTAATCGGGAAAAAGGTCGGAAATAAAAACAAAGATTCGTATTTCCACTTGTTTTATGTGTCATCCTTTGTAAATATAAAATTATTGTGTGGCATTGAGAAATGAATTTATGAAACTAAATTCTAAGAAAAATGTAAGTTCGTAAACCAAAATCAAATACATATTTACAAAATATTGTACATGCATTTACGCACAACCCAGTGGTGAACCCACCACTCGTTTTAAAAAATTCCTACGCACGTCTACACCACCAAAACTTCAAAATCGATAGAGCCATTTTCGAGAAAATTAACATAAAAAAGACTTGCAGCAAAATGAACCGCTAATCAAATATTTTTGAAAAATCTGAGTATTCAATTATATTCAGAATATCCATATATATCCAAAAAAAAAGTCAGTGAGTTAAACAAAAAGTGTAAGAAGCAATTTTTTTCTTAAACTATCTGAGAAGCTTTTTAAAATATGCAAGTGTAAAATTGATGGTTATGTTATTCACGACAAACATTTTAATTCAAAATTTTGACTTTAAGTAATGTAGAAATTTTAAACTTAAAACCGCAACTGACATTCACATTACTTACTTACTTAAGTAGCGCTACAGTCCGGGATGAACCTGGGCCTCAACCAACATGCCTCTCCAATTAGCCCGGTCACTAGCTAACTGCCTCCAGTTGCGCACTCCAAGTTGGTTGAGGTCGGTTTCTACTTGTGCGCGCCACTTAAGGCGAGGTCTTCCTCTACTGCGTCCGACGTCTGGCTGGGAATCGAAGATTCTGCGAGCCGGAGTATTGGTGTTCATTCGTTCTACATGTCCTAGCCATCTTAAACGTCCAATACGGAGTTTTTTGACTAGGGGTATGTCGCTGTACAGCTCGTATAGTTCGTGGTTGAATCTTCGTTTCCATAGCCCGTCAACGCAAACGGGACCGAAGATTTTTCGAAGGATTTTTCTCTCGAATCGAAAAAGGATTTTCTCATCCGCTTTTGATACGGTCCATGCTTCAGCGCCGTAGAGCAGGACTGGGATAATCAGGGTCTTATATAGGATCTACTTAGTAGTTCGAGTGAGAGCTTTACTACTAAATTGCCTTCTTAACCCGAAGAAACAGCGATTGGCAAGAGTAATTCTTCGTTTGATTTCTGACGAGATGTTGTTGTCAGAGTCAATAGCGGAGCCGAGGTAGACAAAGTCCCGTACTACCTCAAAGTTATATCTGGTGACGTTCTGTCCAATTCGTCGATGTTATGTGTCCTTTCGTGTTGACAGCATATACTTAGTCTTACCCTCATTTACTGCTAAACCCATTTTTGCCGCTTCCTTCTCTATAATAGCAAACGTGGCTATGACATCACGTTGAGTCCTACCAATGATGTCAATATCGTCGGCGTATGCTAGTAGTTGCACCGATTTTTGGAAAATTGTGCCTCTGGTGTTGGCTCAGGAGTTTTGCACAATCCTCTCAAGAATAAGATTAAAGAAGTCACATGACAGCGCATCGCCTTGCCTAAATCCATTTTTGGTATCGAATGTGTCGGTGAGGTCGTTTCCGACCCTGATGGTGCAGCGAGAATTCTCCATCGTCATCCTACACAAACGAACGAGTTTGGGCGGTATACCAAAACTAGGCATGGCTCTAGTTCGTCTCTATAAATGTTGTCGTATGCGGCTTTGAAATCGATAAATAGGTGGTGGGTATCGATTTGGACTTCTTAGGTTTTTTCCAGGATCTGCCGAAGTGTGAACATTTGATCGATTGTGGACTTTTCTGGCCTAAAACCACACTGATAAGGGCCAATCAGGTTGTTGGTAAATGGTTTCAGGCGTTCACATATTAAGGCAGATAGGATCTTGTAGGCGATGTTGAGCAGACTTATGCCTCTGTAGTTGGCGCAGTTCAGAGGGTCTCCTTTTTTGTGGATCGTGCAAACGATGCTGAGGTTCCGTTCTTCAGGCATGCTTTCATCCGACCAAATTTGGCTTATGAGTTGGTGGATGTTACTTACCAAGTCATCTCCGCCAGCCTTATAAAGCTCAACGGGAAGGCCGTCTTTTCCGGCGGCCTTATTAAGCTTGAGTTTATATATCCTCACTTCACTTAGGTCGGGTGGTTGGCAGTTTTCGCTGTCGTTGCCAATATTAAATGGTTCGTTCTGCCTGACAGCGGAATGTTGTTCGTCATCGCCGTTTAACAGTCTGCAGAAGTGGTTTTTCCATATCCTCAGCATCGACTGTGTCTCAACTATGATATTTCCTTATTCCTGTCGACAGGATTTTGTTCGAGCCTTGTATCCTTGGCTTTGACGTTTTACACTTTGGTAAAACTTGCGAACATCGTTCCTGGAGTGGCACCTATCTATATCCTCGATCGCGCGCTTTTCTTGCTATTTTTTCTTCTTTCTGAAAAGCCTATGTTCTTCCCTTCTTCTTTGCCTATAGAGCTCAATGGCAGCTCTCGTCTTCACATGCAGCTTAGCTGTTCCTCGTTCTTGGTTGCGAGCATCTGTCGGCATTCCTCATCAAACCAGGGGTTTCTTGCTTGGGGCCGCGAAAAACCTAGCACATCGGTTGCGGCTGATCTAATGGCTTGTTTGCATCGTTGCCATTGCTCTTCGACATTAGATGCTGGTGGTGTGTTGTGAGTCGAGAGGTTAAGGGTCTTGGAGGTCTCTGGCGATTGCAGTCTCTCGACATTAAATTTTTTCACAGTATTTCTGTTTTTTTTTTGTGGCGTGGTGGATATCCGCATTCTTACCTTGGCTACAACAAGGTAGTGGTCCGAGTCGATGTTAGCCTCTCGGAATGTTCGGACATCGAAAATACTGGATGCATGCCTCTTGTCTATCGCAATGTGATCAATTTGGGTGACTGTTCGTTGATCTGGAGACCGCCATGTCCCTTTATGGATATCGAGGTGAGGAAACCGTGTGCTGGCTATAGTGGCATTTCGTTCCGTAGCGAAGTTAATTAGCATAAGTCCGTGTTGTCGTGTAGGCTATAATTTCCGACAGTACTGCTAAAGATGTCTTCTCTTCCTACCTTTGCGTTAAAATCTCCCAGCACGATTTTAACATCGTACTTTGGTAGTCGCTCCTAGGTTTTGTCGAGGAGCTCGTAGAAGCAATCCTTAGATATATAATCTTTTTCCTCCGTCGGACCATGAGCGCATATAAGGCTTATGTTGGCGAATTTGGCCTTGATGCGGATTGTTAAAATGCGTTCGCTAATGTCTTGGAAACATAAGACTACTTGCCTAAGTCTGGCACTTACAACAAATCCGCATCCAAATAGTCGCTGTTTCTGCTCACTATAACACGGTCCATAGTAGATGTCCATCCTCTTTTTGCCCGGCCCATCCCATCGTATTTCCTGGATGGCAGTAATGTCTGCCTGCTACAAAGCACTAGGGCTTCTGCTAGTTGTTCGCCTGCACCTCTGCTGGGTATAGTGGCATTTCGTTCCGTAGCGAAGTTAATTAGCATAAGTCCGTGTTGTCGTGTAGGCTATAATTTCCGACAGTACTGCTAAAGATGTCTTCTCTTCCTACCTTTGCGTTAAAATCTCCCAGCACGATTTTAACATCGTACTTTGGTAATCGCTCCTAGGTTTTGTCGAGGAGCTCGTAGAAGCAATCCTTAGTTATATAATCTTTTTCCTCCGTCGGACCATGAGCGCATATAAGGCTTATGTTGGCGAATTTGGCCTTGATGCGGATTGTTACAATGAGTTCGCTAATGTCTTGGAAACATAAGACTTCTTGCCTAAGTCTGGCACTTACAACAAATCCGCATCCAAATAGTCGCTGTTTCTGCTCACTATAACACGGTCCATAGTAGATGTCCATCCTCTTTTTGCCCGGCCCATCCCATCGTATTTCCTGGATGGCAGTAATGTCTGCCTGCTACAAAGCACTAGGGCTTCCGCTAGTTGTTCGCCTGCACCTCTGCTGTTTAATGTTCCCAGGTGCAGCTACGAACGTCGTTGTCCTTTTTTCGTTTTCACATTCACATTAGTACACAAAAAATGTATTCAAATTTATAAGAGGTTTGAAATAGCCTGTGTTTGTAAGCGGATATTGTAAAATATTGCCACAAAACATTGTAATTTATTACCACAAAACATTGCGTTGTTCCTTACAATTTTGTATTAACCTATCTATTCTCTTTAATTTTATTGGTTGGTCTCGCACCTGCGAGTTAATTGCTTTAAAAATGTATACTAGCTTCGTCTTTTTACTTTAATTAAGTAATTCATCACTGCCTGGTGGCACTTAATATTCAATCAGTCTTTTGAATAAAGACATCCTCAGACTGGCAAGCCAGCGCCCGCATCTCTTAATATCCTTAAGGTTAATCCAATTGATTAAACATTAAATCATACCGAAAAGCGAGGCAAATTGAATGAATGTTCGGGTCAAATTGTCTCTTCTGCGAATATTGACGTTTCGATCTTATCGAACGTGGAACCCTAATGTTGTGAATATTTCAAGGACTTTACTTTAAAATAGTTATGAAGTGTGTCTTCATTATTCCTCTTTTCGTACAGCTTTGGATTAAATATTAATCCCAACAATTTCAATTACAAAAGGGATACCATCAAATAGAACAATTTAAGAAGTTCCGCATAATTATCTTGAAAAAAGACATGCACCTTCTGAAAGGACTTGTTCGTCTCACGCTTAAATGGGCGGACGAAGACTTATCGATTTTATGGAAAATAAATTGCCAACGCACGAAGCATATAAATTCTGTAGCGACGCGGCGGCGGAAACTTTTTTAAGACAAAATGACGTCGTTAACGGCAAAGTTGCGATTTCCTTTTGATCATGGGTACTTAATCGAATTGAGAGACGAATGATGGTGGTGTGGAGTTACGTTTTGTGTTTTGGTGCCAGGATTCCGTCAAAATGTTTTCTTGATTACGCACCGGTAGCGACAGAGGTAGGCGTGCAAAGTTTTCGGGTTATTAAATCTAGTTTATCATAGAAAAAAAAATCAATACCTATACACATTTTGTTGTGTAACCGTTGAATGAACAGCAGGTTACACGAGTCTAGTAGGCTGTACCATTGTTCCGAAAGAGTTTGGTTGGCATTAAGATAAAGACGTTGTCGATTTATCGCCTGGGCCGCGTCTGTTATGATTTAGGTGGTAATCTTTGAACCAGCTGGCATATGCTAGTGGAGCGTGTAATTGGTGGCAACTTAAGGCGTGTTGCGTGCCTGGATGGAGAATATAATAAATAACTCTGTGTCAAATGGGTGATACAGATATTCACCGCAACGGGAAGATAATTCGACTGGTTTGAAATTTGGAAAACAAAAATCAGTGTTGTCTTCTTCTGGTCAGATTAATCGAATTAAATGTGGATGGAACAATTTATTGCATAAAGGTTTATAAGGACAGCACTCCTTATATTTCTATAGTGGTCGAAGAAATAATATTCTAACAACAGGTTGCAATAAATTTAAAATAATCGCAGTTGCCGACTTAAATTGTGTTGATACAAACAAATTAAGAAAATCACTTATCTGTAAAACTATAATAGAGATTCGTTAAGTATAACGTTTTAAACTTATCATTTTAAAGGAAGTCGTCAAAATGAGACATTAATTGGATTAGCATATATCGAAATAATAATTTGATGTATTAATTGATTAATTTTTTTGTTTTTTTTTTTAATTTTTAACACTATCGCTTTTTTAGCAATCGGATAAATTTTCCATTTAATGTATAAAAAAATAGTTCTTAGCAAATTAGAAAAAACTTTTGAATTAATATTTACCACATATACATCAGAAGTAAAACAACTGTTAGAATATTTTCAGTAAATATAAAACGTTAAAATTTATTGCCTTTGCTTTCAAGCGAACAACAAATTTTGGAGAGTGAGTGAGTGAGCTGTAGCTAGCAAACCATCAGTTCTGATTTAGGGAGGGAATGAAAAGTGCAATTGAAAAAAATGTCCATGAGCTTCAGTCCGCCTATCTTCGAAACCAAGAAACGTAGTTACGTAGCATTGTGTGCTGTTACCTCAACTGACGACAAGGGGTTGATGGTTCGTGAGTTTCATAAGAAAATAAGGGGGGAGGAACATTGAGAATTCCCGCTGCTCCTTCATGGACCTAGCCGAAACATTCGATACTAAAAAAGGATTCAGACAAGGTGACGTATTATCATGTGGCTTCTTTAACATAATTCTTGAGGGGATTGTGGACAGAACATCAACATTGGCATATACAACTTGAGGTAGTAAGGCACTTTCTCTACATCGGCTTCGCTATTAACTCTGACAACGGCATCTCATCAGAAGTAACACAAAGAATTGCTATTGCCAACCGCTGTTTCATCGGGCTAAGACGACTATTAATTGGAGATCTTATATAATAACCTCATTATTCCAGTCCTACTCTATGGCGCCGATAATGGACCGTGTGAAAAGTGCATGAAGAAATCCTTGGTTCATTTTATCTGAAGTGCGCCACTTAATTAACTAAGTAACAACACAATTCCAATTATACGATTTTTACTTAGCAAATAGACTTTTTTAATAAATACTCTAAATGAACATTTCTTCAAAGTTTAAATCTGGCATTCGAACAAATATATAAACACATTTAACCCTTAAATAACTTTAAACATATGAGAAGGCTACAATCCCTTGTGCGGATCGTTTAATACCCTATCCCATCCCATCCTTAAAATTAATATCCCCCAATTGCGTGCTTTATGACATTGTCACAAGATATTGTTTGGACAGTTTATCAAAATCTTTTATGGTTCGACAAAAAAAACGTTTTTCTGTTGCATATGCATGGAGTAAAGGGTATACAAATGGTTTTTGTAGGAAAACGCTCCCAAAAAGTGGGAGTGAGTTAAAATGATGTATAGACTAAATGTTTATATTATTATAAATTATGATCATGCATCGAAAGTTTTTTCAAATATTTTAAAAATGTACCAAATAACGGTTTTTTAATGAAAACGCCCCCAAAAGTGGGCGTGCCAAAAAATAGATATAAATATGTTGTTCAGACACTTTTTCAAAATTCCTTACGGTTTGGCCAAAAACTACGTGCTGCTGGGTGCAACAAGGAGCACGTGTGTCAAATTTCATCATTCCAAAGACTCAGCTATCGAATTCTATCGATTTTTCCCACAAGGAAGAGAACCTGGTTAACACCGAATTCGAACGGCAAATGACTATGTTAATCTTGGATGTATGTCAGACTGTCGCAACAGATGAATCAGTGAAAAAACTTAGGTGTTGTCAACTTCCGGGATTTGAACCTAGGGCCACGCGTTACTGCACCCACCGAATCGAGTTGACATTTCTTAAATTAGCACCTGATCGCACAGGAACCCAATGATTTTGACAGTTAAAAATTACATCTTTGAACCAAACCGGAAGAGGATAGAGGCTATTGTAAGCCAGAAGGTGGATGTTATTCTCCTTCACATTGCTCTGAAGCCTTACCTTTTTCATGTAACCTGACAAGCCACCTAAAATCGTGTTGATTTTTCTATGAAGAATGTAACTAAACTATTTCAACGTCAGTACATGTATATATTTAGACCGTATGAATACTTGACACACTACAGTTTTCTCTAGTTTTCTTTTTGCATTTTTACTTTCCCTTACAAAGAGAAAGGTATTGTTTGCATGAAAATTGTCCACCTCGAGATTTTGATTGATTCTAATATTACGATGATAGCGGAAACCAAAAAAGTGTTTTTTTTTTTTGCAATTCCGTCCGTCGGTCCGTCTGTCTGTAATGGTCTCTCCAGCCTAAACGGCTTGACCGATTTTCTTCACACATCGTATCAAGTTTTTTTTGGTCATAATTCAAGGCCATTTTTTTTATTTTTAGCCAGTATATATACAGTACCTGCCATATAAAAATTATACATAACCTCAAAATGCTCGAAAACGGCTGTAAAGGTTTAAATTAAACTTTATTTGCACTATAAGCATATTAGTTCCAACAAAATTACATACCCAGTTTTTTTTCGAGAAAATCCATACAGAAGATTTTTGCATCTAGGCCATATAAAGAAAATTGCAAATGTCTCGCAAACTATTTTGTACAATTGAGTGGCCAAATTTGGCCAATAACGGAAAATGCTTGGCATTTGATTGAACGCTCAACTCGCTGTGAAAGAAAAAGTTGCGTACGACCCAGTTGTGCACCCATTCGATCTAAGTGTAATAGGGTAACAATATGGTGCTCTAGCTCCAGAAGCGCCAATTTTTTTAGTTTAGGTATAAAACTAAGCCTGAAATGAGGTTCATCACTCAATACAATTTTGCAATAAAAAAATGGATCTTCGGCCAGGGTTTCAGGGCCCACTGAGCGAACATTCGAAGTTATCCATGGTTTCGAGGTTTCAATTCTTGCACCAACTATTTTATATGGATGTAGACCAAGATCATTTCGTAGTATTTTCAATGAAGTAGACGAGCATAGGTCCAATTGTTGTGCGCTATGGCGAATCGATAAATTTGGATTCCGAACACACTCTCGTCAACAGTAACGAATGAGGCTTCATGGTTGACAGTTATGGTACAGAACTACTTTCAGCCCTAGCGACGTAGTCTCACATTCGGTGTAGCGTTTATTTATAAGTTCAAGACCAAAAACATAACATTTTCCCTTTCTTTTCTTTATCAGGACACGATGATAGTTAAGTCTATCGAATGATAAGCAGACTAAAAAAATGTGCTGCATTTATGTATGTAGATGTAGATAGATATGTATGAAGGATATCACATTAAACTATTGAAAGTTTAGGGTTTTTATACCCTATCCCATAGGGATCGACTCAGAATCGCTAGCTGAGTCGATTAATGTCTGTCTCCGTCCGTCCGTCTATCTGTTCGTCACCGGTTTTTGGGCCTTAAATTTTGAGCTAGGATAAAGAAATTTGATACATAGGATCCTTGTTCGTGCCACCAGAACAAGTGTAAAAATTTTCAAAATACGCCCACTGCCAGACCCTTTTTTATAAAAACGTTGGTTTTGGCCAAACGTTAGAGAAATTAGTAAGTGAGTAAGAACAACATATTTAGACAATCCTAATATCTATATTTCGCCTATACAAAGTTTTTTACCACGCCCACTTTTGGGGGCGTTTTCACTAAAAAAAACGTTTTTGGTAAAATTTTAAAATATTTGAAATAATCTTTTGAAACTGTCTAAAGGCGATACAACTGGGATCTCGTCTAAGGCTATGGAGTAGATAATTCGTTTGCTTGTTTAAAGTTTGAGGCGTTTTACAAAGAGAGGATCACATTTTTTTTTCAAAATAAAAAATATTGCACCAAAAGACATAAATATAGATAAAACCTAAAACCAAACGAAATATTTTTTTAAAAATGTACTTACTTTCCAATTATTTCGCACAATTCGTATACGTCATCAAAGAGCACCTCGTCCTCAGCCATTTTTAATGATAAAATAGTTTAGAAAATCTTCGTAAAAAAAACTCACTCCGATTTCGAATCAAATCACACAATTCAGGAGCATAAAACACAGTCCTGTGCACTAAACGCAGACCTTACGTATGTATACTATCTCACTACACAAGTGTGTTATTTAAAATAACACGAAAATATTACAAGCAAAACAAATACACACAATCAAACACTGGCACAGTGTCAGGCGTTTATACAATATTAAAATATCCTCTCACAAGGAAAGTCTACAGATCCGTGTTCAGTATTAGTTATAGATTTTAAAAGGATATCTATTGACGAGGGAGAGCGGAAATAAAAACACGAAAACAAATAAACAGTCGCAACTTAATCCATTGAAAAATTCGAAGCACAAAAAGGATTTTGTCTCCCTTTCCTTTAGCTATTCTGTTCTGTTTGTTTTTGTAATCTTGTACCGAACGAGATATGCGAGTAATGGGTTTCTACTATTGGCTTCACGCCAACTGTTGCAACGTCGTCGATGTCGTTGTTCTTCACTTAAGTTGTAGTTGTGTGATAAAATGGCCGTTGCACTCTACTCAATACAACGATATTTTTCGATTGTTTTGTTATGCTACTCTCTTTTTATTTTGTTTTTGTGAATGTCGTCCGTTGTGTTCGATTCAAAAGTTTACCGTGTTTACATAAAAAGCGCCAAAAAATTAAAATGTGTATGGGTCCCTTCGTTCTGTTTTGCTTTATCGCTTTCCGAACAGCAAGTTGTTGTTATTTCGATAGGAGTAATTACTCCTTGCTAAGTTTCGGTTCTCATCCGTTTTTTTTTCTCACTAAGTACCACCCTTTTGGAACAGCGTTCTGAAATGAGATAAAAGAAAATGTATCTTTAATTAAATCGAACGACCATGTGAAAGGATGCATGTGTTTCTGCTTTCACTGTATTCAAGATGTGAAAATTGAATTATAACCTTTACAATATAATTCGGGTGAGGTAGAGGGCTGTTTCTTTACACATTTTACATCACCTTATTGTGTATTGTTGACTATTTTAGACCCGCCATCCACACGCACTACGAACTGGCATATCCTTCAAGAGCACGACTACAGTATAAAACGTACACCACACCCAACCCACCCCCACAAACACACACAACACACACTTTATGAGTTCGAGTGCATCCGAAGAATATGAATGCTTAGGCACTACTGTCGTTATCATCGTTTGAGGGAAGAAGTGAACGATACAGCGTCCTCGTTCGTGGAATAACTTTATTTCTTTATAGTGGAATAAAATTCCCGTGTTTCTAGTTCTCCTTTCCCAAATAAAAATACATGTATTTTCGTTGCTTTCTTTTATTTACGTCGTTAAAGCCGATTCCACACTGAAGTACATTTTCGGTACTCTACATCTTACAACCTTGGACTGTTAGAACAATGTTTGCCGGTCTAAAGGACTATCCCCTTACGAAAGACAAGTGGAAAACCTTCCATTTTAAAAATAGAAGAGCTGACGAATTTCACGTCAAGAGTTATGATAAAAGAGAAAAGCCAGGGAAAAGAGAGTATGGTGAATATCTCAACTGCAGAATTATTAAGCACTGTGACGTATACATAACCTTTCAGAAGTCGGTTTGTAATATGAGAATGATTTGAATACGACTATAATAAATGGACATTTAAAAATGACACCGAGAAATGTAATTTATCAATCAAATCATAATATAAATGGCAACAAAAAGTTTAAAGTTTTTTTTAGGGATATGAGGTAATGCTTAAGCTGCATTATAATGTAGTGCTAATAACATACAGACATAACGTTCAACGAGCACAACTAACTGGTAAGTCAAACGATTTTTAGGCTGATTGTTCAACCAAAAACGACGTTTTTTTAAGGGGTTACTTGATTGTGTACATGTGTACACTTCTTCTGATTTGCTGAACAGGAAGTCCATAAACCAAATTTAATCAAAATCGCTCAAAATTTATGACACATAAGTCGGTAATACAGATAGACCTCTATAGGATCAAAAAAATACAGCGCCTTAAACCCAGCTTCTCCCTTTATTTGTGTGTGCAAAGTTATTGTTTTTGCCACAAAGAAGAGGACCGAATCCGAACGGCAAATTTGAGAATCTCTCACAGTGTTAGTCATGGTCCATGGATCCCCTATAAGATAAGATCTACATATTATGTTTTGTTCATTTGTCAAAAATTTAAATAAAATTGGCCTCATCATCAATTCTGACGCTTATTCACAATAAAATGCCATGTTTTTGGACAAAGCCAATCTGCTTGCTGCGCAGTTTGCAGGAAAAATTCACTTTCGTAGTCGTTGCAAGAGTTTTATTTGAACTCGACATTAATAAATCAGCTGGTCCAGATTGTATATCCCCCCATTGTTTGGTGAGGTTTATGGGCAGGCGTCATAAACGTACAAATATTTCCATAAAAATGTGAAAAGAGGACATGTAACCGTTAATGAAAATCGATACAGAGCAATGATCAATGAATTTTTGTTGCCCAAAATACAAGATATTAGTGTTGCTGACTTGTGGTTTTGACAGTATGGCGCTACATGCCACACAGCTAACAAATCTATCGGTTTATTTATCTCAAGAAATCATCCTGTCAATTGGATTACTTTATATGGGAATACGTAAAATCTCTCGTTTACAACAAGAAACGATTGAAGCTTTGGAAGCCAACATAACTCGTGTTATTCATAGAATACCGACCGATATGCTTGAAAGAGTGATCAAAAATTGGACGAACAGAAATCATTTAAGAGTTAATCGTGGGTAACATTTGATGGAAATTATCTTTATACATGAAATGGCATGAACCAAACTAATACCACAAATAAAAATGTTCCTCCGTACATTGTTTGTTTTTTATTTAACCAAAAATCAGGATGCTCTTGAGCAAGCCCCAAACTGAAGTTCAACGACCACTGCTGGTCGGGTGCACTAAAAACAACATTACACCTTCTATATAGGATTCAAACGCGTGCAAAAAACGTATAGGAGACGTAGGAATTTCAAACTGTTTAGTTTCGCTTGAACATCGTCTAAATATCTCCTGCCTCAAGTTATTTTACCACTATTGTAATAATCTATGCGCAATTGTAATAGGCAGCTGCATTCCTTCCATTCAACAACTCAGCCGCAATGCTCATACGCTATGAATGCAAATCCATTTACCCTTAAGCCTATCACCGGACGAACGCTGAAATATAGAGATTCGTATATAAACCGAACAACACGAATGTGGAATGCTCTACCAAATTCAGTTTTTTCCTTCTCATTTAAAAACAATTTGCATCGATACCTCCTTTCTTCTAATCCCCAATTTCCTTAACGCCTGCACTATCCTAAAAACATGTAAAGGGTATTCATAATACCCTAAAATTCATATCTACTAGGTAACCCATTAGGCATATCAAATACTAGTTTATTTGTTCAGAATGTTGATACCTATTATAACTACGTTCGAGAATGGATAAATAAGACTCGTCATATGTCTTATTTATCCATTCTCGAACAGCGGTGTACCACTGGTCATCATTATTTGTGTCACGCAAGAAGTGGAGATAATGATTGTAACTACTTATGTACACAAAGTTATTCACTTTAGCCTTTGATATACGTGAGTTATCATCAATCATTCACGGAGAAAGCAAAGTAGACATAATTGTGTTAACGTTGTATTCTCAAAAAGTGTACGCTTTTGTTTGTAATGGAAATAATGTAGTCCAAATTTATCTACATATACATATACCGAACAACTTTGAGAGAAATGACTGGTAGTTAATCGATTAATCAATTTTCTCCACATGTTTCAAATAAACTTGTTGAAAAACTAACACAAATTTCGTATATATATTCATAGCAACTAACTTCAAACGTATCTTAGATGTCTCTCACACTTTCCCACTGCATGCCAGTGAAGTTAATGTTATTGTGATCTACTGCGATATTGGAAATTGGGATAAAATCTTTTATCAGCGATCTATATCCTAAAAATATTAATCCCAAGGCAAGCCAACCAAATCGTTACTGATTGGCATCATTGGGAACTACACAGCAACCAATTTAAAATAATTAAATCAGCAATATAGATTTTTGAACAGAAGAATTACTAGTTCTACAGATGACATCATGTTTTTGATTAAATAAAAATATTTGCATATCTATTATTTTATTTGGTTATATTTTTTATTACTTTGAAACAAAGCAATCCTTCAGGTTAGGGGTCCATGCCGTCAGGTATTGGTAAGAGGTGACTGAAATCCAACATGCGTATACAGAGCATGTTCAAGAACAAGTCATGAGCCACCTTAAAGACAAATGCTTTCAAATTGTTGACTCCGTTAATATAATCAAGTAGGAGAAGCAACAATAGATAAAGAAATTCTGGTAAGACCTTGAATTTCGCTTTTTATGCTTCTATTCCTTAAGCCTGATATCTATTCGATATTAATCGCACTAAAACCATCTTAAAAATCGTGGTTAAAAAATATACCATGTGTCGAAGGAAGGTGTTTTTAGTCAGCAAGAATCTGACACTACTATGAAACTACATCTCTCATAGTGTCTATGAAAGACCCTCGAAGAAAAAAAAGCTAATTGTGTACATCTGTAAGACATCGGACTACAGGGCTTACCGCTGCACCCTGAGCCACACATTATCCATAAGCAAACAATGGCTATTTTTTACGAAATTCCTTTATCTTTATTCACTGTTGATTTAATTTAATGAAAAACACTGATTTCATGGGATTGGAACTGGTCCTCCAGTCTGGGGGTTGTGCTTTGGGTTAACTACCTACCCATGGACAAAACTATATGCTACGAAGCAACCAATAGTCTCGGAAAGGAATGAAATTATTGTTGACCATCCTGCTAAACGAAAAAAAGACACCCACCGTTCGTATCTGCACCTGGAATGTGAGAACATTCAGAACAACAAGCAGACATTACTGCCATCCAGGAAATATGATGGGCAAAAAGAGGATAAAAACTGTTAAATCTAATACTAACACAGTTCTTTATAGTGAACAAAAACAGCGACTATTTGGATGCGGATTTTTTATAGGTGTCAGACTTATGTTTCCAATAAATTAGCGAACGCATTGTAACAATTCGCATCAAGGCCAAATTCGCCAACATACGACTTATATGTGCTGACGCCCCGACGCGACGGAGGAAAAAGATGACATAGCTAAAGAATGTTTCTACGAGCTTTCTAACAAAACCTTTGAGCAACTACCGAAGTACGATGTTAAAATCATGCTAGAACATTTTTACGCAAAGGTATATAGAGAAGACAGCTTTAGTAATATTGTCAGAAAGCACAGCCTACACGACAACACGTCTGGTAACGGACTTACGCTAACTGATATACTACGGAACGAAATGCCACTATAGCTATCAAACGGTTTCCTCACCTCGATATCCCTAGGGGGACATGGCGGTCTCCAGATCAACGAACGGACAACCAAATTGATCACATTGCGATAGACAAGAGGCAAGCATCCAATATTTTGGATGTCGGAACATTCTGCTACCTTCTTGCAGCCAAGGTAAGAATGCGGATATCCACCATGCCAGAGCAAACCAGAAATACTGTGAAAAAATTTAATGTCAAAAAACTGCAATTGCAAGAGACCGCCAAGGACTGCGCGTATCCCTTAGCATCGAATGTCGAATAGCAATAACAACAAGATCATCATTAGATCAGCCGCAACTAATGTGCTATGTTTCTCGCGCCCACCAGCAAGAAGAAGGTTCACAAGGCTAAGCCGCAGGTGAAGACGAGAGCTGCCATTGAGCTCTATAGGCAGAGAAAAAAAGAGCGCGATCGAGAATATAGTGCCACTCCAGGAACGATATTAGCAAGCTTAACAAAGTGTAAAATGTCAAAGCCAAGGGTACAAGGCTCAAACAGAATCATTTCGCTCTGAACAAGGAAATATAGTAGTTGAGACACAGTCGATGCTGAGGATATTCAGGCTGTTAAACGGCGATGAGGAACAACATCCCGCTATCAGGCAGAACGAGCCATTAAATATTGGCGACGACAGCGAAAACTACCAACCACCTGACCTAAGTGAAATGCGGATAGCAATATCTAAACTTATGCTTAATAGGGCTGCCGGAAATGACGGCCTTCCCGCCGAGCTTTATAAAGCCGGCGGAGATGACTTGGTAAGTAAAATCCACCATCTCATAAGAAAAATCTGATTATATTTTGCAAACGTCGTTCAATTTTCAAAAAAGAGTCCAAAGCTCCGCAAATAGAAGTAAAGAATACATCTATTAAATTAGAGTAAAAATTAGCACCACTTTTTGAAAATTTTCGGCCGGGAAAATTTTTTCGTAAGACTCGCATCGTAGCACGAGCTGTATGTGAAGTAGCATCGTCTTGTTGGAACCACATGTTCTGTAGGGCTAATTGACCCGATTCAAGAACAAGAACGTGTTTCAACGTGCCCCGATAGCGATAACCAGTAACTGTTACAGCATTGCCTATGGCTTCCTCAAAGAAAGATGGCCCATATGGCGCACAATACTTGTCACTCAGTCCCTGATCATCCCAGTTCTGTACTATGGCGCTGAAGCATGTACCGTATCAAAACCGGACGGAAAAATCCATGCCCGTGTTGAGTCAAACAATTTGCGTTGGCGGGCTATGGAGACGCTGCATAGCGACATGTTCAAAAAAACAACACATTGGACGATGAAAATGTCTAAGACATATAGAGCGAACACTAATACTCCAGCCTTCAGAGACTTTGATTTTCAGCCATACTTCGGACGCAGTAGAAGACCCCGCCTTAAATGGAGCGCACAAGTAGAAATCGACCTTAAGCAAAGTGAAGTGTGTAAATGGAAGCAGTATGTAAGGGACTGTATATTCATTCTAGATTAAAAGTTTAAACTAAGGTTTATCACAGGTTTGTAAAGCAGTAATTATTTTTGGATTCTTTATTACTTTATAAAAATTATTAAAATCACTTACAGGCATTAAAACTAAACTTGTGAAAATGTGAAGAGACTGGATAACGATTGGGATTTAAACTGAACGATAGTCAAAAGTTAAGCTAGCCCTTCTTGCAGAAATCCAATGTGACATTAAATTTAAGGTTTTGTTTAAACCAATTGTAATTGGCAGTTTGGGTAACACTAAAAGTTAATCTCAATAAGCAGAAAAAAAAACCCAAATTAGTATTTTATTTAATTAAAAGGCCAAACTGACAGTTATTTCCAAAAACTCCCTAGTTTAAGCAATTTATTATTTCCTTGTAGACAATGGAAACAAACGAGATTGTTTTATATTTTGCAATAATGGTAAACGATTTTTAATTAAAGCGATAAAAAAAATCATTTCAACCATCAACAGTAAATGATAGATTGATTAAATTACTGTATTGTTGCCGGCAGATTTGTTTAATTTTTCAATTGACATCAAAAGAAAACAATCATATCCACCACACATGTACAAGTGTCATTCTCTCTCAAGCACAACACAACGAAAACCTACCCTAGAGCCAAGAAGAAGAGACAACCACCATATTTTAGAAAGAGTCTAGAGAACTTCTCTTCTAATCTTTTAGAAGATAAATTTTATCAATGCACCTGGGGTGTTATACAAAATCCGAGGCCAAATTAAATTTCCCTAATAAATTGGAAAACAAAATAAATTGCAACAATGTATTTCAATGTAACTCACCTTTGAGCTCGTATAACTTTTCTTTAAATTGTAGTTTAGAGGTATATTTTTTATATAATTGTGCAGATTCTGTTTGCCTTTCTATTGTAAAATTCAATAAACAAGAGCGAACACACCCCAAAAACAACTAGACAACAACAATTACACAACACAAATTGCTCACTTCACCACACTTCCGACGATAAAGCGACGAAAACTCTCTTTCTTTGCTTTTGCATCAGCGCGCGAGAGAACAATTAAAAGAAAAAAACGAGAGCAGACACCCGAAAATTTTCAATGTTGCACAGGCAATGAAATATTCAATGACTTGCAAAATGTTAGAACACGAATTTTACACCATTAATCTGAACTAATTCAAATGATTTTAATGCTCAAGAGTGCAGCAAATTCTTACCAACAATCTTATTAGATTTTTATTTAAGTTACAATTAATTTTTCACAAGAAAAACCGAAAAACATACTACGAGGTTTCACTATTTTGTTGACAGTCTAAACTGTTCACTTTTGCTAATTTTCCAATTGTCACTGTCATTGCATATACACTGGAATCGTTTTGTCATCTGTCAATAGCGGGGAGCAGTATGGGATTTCTTATTGGAAAATCGGCAAGTTTTTGTTTTTATCGTAAGGTTTGGTAGTGCTGATTTCCCATATCTAATATGCGGTAGATGGCGGCACTGTAGATGGGGTAAATGTCCACGATATTGGGATATTTTTGTGAAAATTTCATTTTCACAAAACATTACGTTGCGCAATATTAGTAATTGTATATATTTTAATAATAAATTTAATGACTAGACTCTCTGTTTGATAAAACACATCCATTTTTAAATAAACATCGTTTTTGGTCAAACTATAATGAATTTTGAAAAAATGGGCTGAGCAATATATTTAGACAATGTGATTACCTATAATTGATAGGCATACATTTTTTGTCCACGCCCACTTTTTTAGGTGTTTTCTTAGGTAAAAATTCGGTAAAAATTTAAGTAAATTTAACTATTACGCATTTAACTAAATTCGAAAAATGTTCATTAAAATAGTTTACTAATGTTCGTGTATACATTTCGTTATAAGGAGTGTACAAATTTATACACTCTTTAAAATCCCTCTAAACGAAAAAAAAAACGTTATTCATAAAACTTATACAACGATGAATAGAGGCTGCATAACTTAAGGCCTACTCAGAATGGATATCTGTAGCTGGTATCTTGCATCGCTGTCAAAAGAGAGATACATTTCTTACATGAAAGGTATTCGTCGGAGCGGAAAATTTTCCGCAACGCATAATTCGTCGGAGATTCAAATTCCATTCGAGGTATTTGTCATCGGAAAAAAAATACTACACAAATGCGACGACGAAGCTCGTATTGTTCAGGGGTGGTTTTTTCCATTGAGCTCGCCCTGGAAACACAAATTCAAACGATTAGTACGAAAATTACTTAAATAAATAGTTTTTTATAATTACATACATTTTTCTATTACTCCACTTCACTTCGTAAACAAATTCCGCGACGAATTTGTGTCGGAGGAAATCGGAAAAAGAATTGCACTTAGCTGTCAAATATTGAAAAAAAAAATGCTCCTGAACGCACTTCAACGCAATTCGCTGGGATGCGTTACGAAATGTCAGAGAAATATTCCGAACAGCTTTTCGGAAGAATACCTCGAAGCAAAAATCATCGGAATCGTACAAAATCGGAGAATTTTCCGCTCCGACGGATACCTCGCTAGGGCCGATTGTGTAAGCGCTTATGGGTTGCCTTTTTTCTAACTTTTCTCTCAGCTACAGATACGCATTCTGATCGGCCCTTTAAACGTGTCTGATGGTTGAATAGTGTCTGTATAACGGTGTTTTATATATTTTGTCTCTTCTTGTCATAAACGGCTGTGCTTCAGCGCTACCAATGATACAATTAAGTCCCAAAAAATTATCCAGAAGTTATAGAGGTTCTTTTCGTATTTTTGCAGTTTTTTTTCGCTGTTTTAATTATCGAAATAAAAATGCTTATTTGTCTACAGACCCATCTTTGTAAAAGATGATACTGAGTCAACATAAGTCACCAAAATGTTATAAAAGTATAGAAAACAATGTAGTCGTCATTAGTTTTGCAATCATAAATAATAGCCGTCGGTAACTCTGCTGAGCAATGGAACAGCTAATTGTAATAATTTTTTGACTTTTTGGTACTTTTTAGGATACAAAACCTGTGTAACTAACAAGCTCTACTGAAGCCGAAGTAAAATGGCTGCGCAATCTGCCCGAAGTATACTGATGTTTATAAACAGAAGGTATTGCCGAATTGACATTTGACGTCACTTGACGTCACAAAATTGATGGCAATTTTCGCTAACAAAGTTAAACAAGTGTTCCTTACATTACTTAGTTAAAAACAAACAGAATTACCAGGATATAATTGCTATAGAAAATAACTTCGATTGTACTTGCATACATTTTTGACGATTATGAACGCACACCTTATGATAACTTGAATGCACATATTAATTACTTGCTTTTTTAGTGCAGCCTTCAGTAAAAAAGGTAATTTACTATGAATCTGGTCAAACATTAAAAAAAATATATGTACATATTATATTTGAAATTAACAATATTAAACTATAAGAATCAATTGAAATACAAATATATTTAATTTAACACAATAAATATTTTAAAATGGTGGAAGAAGTCAAATATTTCAATTAATCGTTTACTAAAAGAAATACCAAGAGTGTTTCCTATTGCAAAAACAATATTGCACGTGCACCACGAAAACCAAATCTTTCGGTCTAGATTTTTACTTTACTGGAGAAATTTAACTTGAATCCTTCTTTTAGATTTCAAATTAAATCTCATGGATTTATTTATTCATATTTCCAAATGCCACGTTTGTGATTTTCAGTTAATTACTGTGTCCAGCTATTGTGACATTTAACAATGTTCATATCCTGACAACGAAATCCTATGATTGATATATAAATCGCACTTTCATACCACAGATCACTGCACACGCAACACAGGTAATCAGTAATCAGAAATGGAATTGATACCCTTATGTTCTACAATCGACACATAAGCTTTGCATGAAGTCAGATCCCACACGTTGATAAGATATTTATATATTCAGGTATAAAGCACAACAATGTTAGCACCTGGTTATCTTTGATATGTGCATTTCCACGCCAATAATCCTCGATCGAATTTGTTTTGAATCTTTCACTCTTTCCGGCTGTCCATCACAAAAGGGATTTATCCATTTTATTAATCCACCAGAATTGGGGTTAAAGCAGCCGCAGGATGATTTTGGGGACGACTTCAGTAGCTTCCGGGAGGATATGTGTGATGACACTAACAGTAATGAGCGATTAATATATTGATTAAATCCACCAGGGGACATGCAGTGTGGACAGGTAAAACTAATGTGTATCTTGTGGGATGGACATGCATGCGTCACTGCGTGTGATTAGCCGTTTGCTAAATGCGATATTATCTTTTTTTGTAACAATTATTTTGTCATTCAAAATATGGTACCTATATCTTAATTATTGATTGTTCCATGCACTCATAAGCTGTGTTTAATGAAAATGAATTTAGAACAGAAAATGATAGAACAGCACAATTATATAAAAACAGTCAGAACAGAAAATTACAGCTATCCCGGACAAGGTAAGATGACGTATGACATTTTAATGGACCATTATTGAATATACATAATTTGTTATTTGCTTATGGTTTTTAATATATTCCTGGCTTTGTAACTTTTTTCATTGCCCTGATAGAGATTTAATTCGTATATGTAGATATTTTAAATCTCAAAGTCTTTAAATGCTAAAAATTTAAATACATAATACCATGATACAATCGAAACAACAAAACTGATAACTAAAATGTATGTTTTCCTTCTCAAAAGTTGGTGCAAAAAAACGTATTATAGATTGTCCAACTAGGCAGTTAGGCTCGCAAAGAGCAGATCTCTTTCGTACGGCATATTTCGTCATAAAACACAAAATGCTGTAATTCTTTGTTCTTTTCTGAGCACTTTCGACCTTTAGCAAACTAACTATAGCTATATCCTGCAATTTAAACTGTATCATGATTAATTGAGCATATTCCTGGTAGAATAACTCTAAAATGATTGCGTCGGCTTCGATAATAAAAATGTTTTGTTACCATTGTGATATTGGCTCATGACATAAGTTTTGTTATAATTTAAAGGCATTTAAAGACATTATCATCTGGCTCAGTGGCACGATGGTTAGTGTGATGAACTGCCACCCAGATGAATATTCACTCGCAATACTCTCGTGATGATCTGACAAATCATCCGAGTAGTATCAATTGTCAAGGAAAGCTTATCTCAACTTAGACGTTCGGAGTCGGAATTAAACAGGAGGTACCACCATCGTGCAAGAAGTACACACGCACACATGAATGAGTGTCAGAAAGCTCGGCCATGGGTACTAACGAGACTGTTGCGTCAAAAATTTGTATTTTTTTCATAATTATTACTTTATCGTTTTCTGATACGATATAAGCTCTAAACAAAACAGTATCTTACAGAGCGCTTGAGGAAGATATCAAGTAAAGAAGAGATAGGAAACTTTCATTTTGCCCACAAGCTTATCCTGGAATTTGTTCGAAACTGCATTCGCTACATCAGCAGATAGTAAAGAACGCAACCATCCACATCACTTCAGGAAACACGCCCATCAGACAAACATACCTTCTTCGCTTTTCATCCAAAACGTAAATGTCTCTTTCAAATAATTTTGTAGTATCCTTTTCATCTCTCTAATAAAGTTTTAAAACGTGTAGCAATATTTTTCTTGTTTGTTTTGGAAATCCGAATTTTTAGGTTGCCATCAACAGAATTTTCCAGGATTTGACAGATAAATTGATCACCACGGTCCAGCCAGATACACATATTCCTTGCTTCACACACACTTATTTGAAGCCCGGCTTATTTATGTGTCAAAACGTCACGTAAGTAATCGGGTGAAAAAAGTGATATGAAAGTTTCTCTTCCTTACTTGATCTCTGGCGCTGGCCTGAAGTAAGTTGTAAGGGCAATTGTGCATTTATTTTTGCATAAAAAATATTTCACAAAATTTATGCCGAAAACTTATTTTTCGGCTCGATGCAAAAGCATTCGACCCATGTCCACCTTTTGGGGGCTTGTTATTTTAAAACATATATGAGAAGGCTTCAATCCGCTGTGCGAATCGTTTAATATATTCATTCCCAATATATTCACCTGGGTGAGATGAATATAAGATTATAAACAATGTGATTGTCAAAATCTCAATTTCTGCCATGCCTTCGGTTTGTAGGTGTTCTTTAAATGACAAAGAAATCCAAAAAAATTGCATTTTGTCTTTAGATCATATTAATCCACGCCCACTTTTTAGGGTATTTTAGTATATTGTATATCAAATAGTCCATCCGTAAGTGTTAAACTAGAATAATAAAATTTTATATAGAACTTATTTGTTTACTCTTCCGGTACAAGTATTCATATTTTTTTATCGATCCACTGCAACTCTCACTTTTCAGAAAAATTTCGTTGTTTGACAAACTACAATGAATTTTGAAAAAGTGCCTGACCTAGTTTTAAGATTTTAGATTTTTGTTTTCTCAATCAAATATAAACGAGACCGTTTCTTCTTTTTAACTTTCTTTCTATTTATTGAAAATAGTATTGTTTATGTAAATATTTTCAACCTCGAGATTTTTTGTTCTAACATAAAGATGATAGGGGAGCCCAAAAAAGGGATTTCGCAATTACGTCCCTCGTTCCGTCGGTCTGTAATGGCTTCTCCAGCTTAATTGGCTGCACGGTTTTTGTTGTATAAGCGTGTCATTTGACAGTTTGTTTGTTTTCCGTTTTTTCTTGACTGCGAATTGAAATACACGGTACTGCGTTATTGGTTAGCGTCAATCTCGGTTGAAATCGATTTATTTCAAAAATTATCTGGATCAAAAAAAAAAGAGCAATCATTTTCCCAATGAAAAGTTTTCCACATCAACCTAGATCAAAACGCTATCAGTCTATAGATGCGTTTTTTTATATATATGCTTAGTAAATATTTACACATTTTCGTGCAAAATACAACTACTTCTATATAGATTTCTTTATGTCTGGATATGCCCAGTCTTAGCCCTTAGCCCGGATATAAAATATGCTGCCAAGCCTTTATATTGAAATTATTATCAACAATTGTCATCGAAAATGCCAACTATACCACACCTATGATCTTGTAAACAATCTCTGCAAAATAGATTACAAATCAATGTTTTATGAAATAATTTAATGTTAAAATATTTACATATCTGCTTTATATCCAAAACAACAATATTTATTAGTATTGTAGCAGAGGATACATTAAAACAATTATCGATGTTCAAATAAAAAAATGATATCATTGTCGATAGAGATTTATTTGACTTGTTTCACATCTTTCAGTTTCAAAATGGAACATACATACTTCTTAGGTTATCTTTTTTTTTAAATTCCTAATTAAAAAACGTTCCTACCTAGTACAAATAATTCTATGGCTAATTTCACGTACATTGCAGTTATTGAACATGCTCACAATTTGTGTCACTGAACGTTCGCAGTCGCAATGTCAAAATAACTGTCATTGCGCAGTTGTTTTGTGTCAAAGGTATTTTTATATTTAAACGAAAACAACATTTTTCTAAGTTCTACATTGTTTTTGTTTTTAAAATGGAAGGATATTTTCCTAACGAGGAGGAGAAACCACAAATTATTTCGGGGAAAAAAATCTCTCTAAATTTCAACGACAAGGATGAGAAGGAAAATGCAAAGTTCAATGATGCGCGTCTCGTCGACATCCTAAGAAATTACCCATTGCTTTACAACAAATCTTTGGAAAGCTACGGCGATCCGGACTACACACAATGGATGTGGGGAGAAATAGCTAACGAAATGAATGAGCCTCATCGAAAAACAACACTAAATTTGCCATTTAATTGGGTAAATACTCGTGACCAGTGGGATATGGTAAAACTAGCGTTGCGGTATTTAAGCAATCCAGCTGCAAAATCATTTCGATATCCAAAACAATTCAGAGAATGTCTGATGTTTTTTCAAAACTATATCAAGGACCGTAAAGAACCTCCACATACAGATCGCTCACAAGATACGTTCATAAATCACACAAATTTGCTGGACCAGATGCCATTTGAGAAGCAATTGGCACTAGAGAAGGAAATTATGAATGTCATCTTGTCGAATGAACTTGAATTTTGTGCACCAATCGTAGATCCACAAACTATTGAAGCTCAAGCTCGTGAAGAGTTTGGTAAAATAATTGGTTTACTCATGCCTGAGGTAGACGTTCAGATTGTGCAAAACGAGATGTCCACCGACTCGGAGCCGTATGCTTTTGATGATTTTATTCAAAAAACAGAAGAAGCCGGTGATGGCGTAAGTAATTCCATAGCAGATGACAAACAGCTCATAGAGATGTATTCAAAGTCTGAAAACTTATTGAAACGGTCAGTGTCGCATCTCGATTTTGATAATTTACTTCACGTTCCATCAAAGCGCGTTGAAATAATTGTACCGGACATGGAAGGGGATATTCAATACTCAATCCAAGAGATCATTCAAGAAGATGATGCGGAAGTAAATGACTTGGAAGGAGTTATAGAGGAAGACATCATAGTTGAGGATATGCAAGATGATGATGGCCAAGAAATTATATTGCAGGAGTGTGATTTCCAAGAAGGTGGAACACAAGAAGATATAATTGAAGAAGTCGTTACCGAAGATATCGGAAAGGATATGCCCTCGTTAGACCTCGAAGGTCAATATGAAGTGCCTGTAAATCGATTGGATTTTGCCTGTGTTTTGAATGAGATGTTAGAGTAAATAAAACGGAGACTGTTAAAAAATAATTTATTATTTGTTTTTATTTTACTTTTTTGAAAGCCATAGAAGTATACTTGGCCGTTTGATGTACATATTATGTTTGAGATGGTAAAAGGGGAGGAGAGGCATGGCTCGACACGATTAAAAATAGGATCTTGAAAGCGATGATGTGGAGAATCAAGCCTCCGCAGTTGCCGCATTTCAGAAGGTTTGCTTTTTGATTCGGACAACCGATACTGATTCTCCATTCTTAAGACACTTCCATCCAGCCAAAATTAGCTATTGAGTTGGTGCAAGCCACCAAAGAGGTATATAACTATAGAGTACACATCATAGCTAAAAATATTGTAGCTGTTTCTGGCGCGGGCGGTAAGTGCGAAGGGGAATTTTCGTCGTTTTTATGCATCTGCTATGCTGTTGCTTGATGCTGGCACACTGGGGTATCAATATCAGTACCCCTCATAGTAAATTTTCGTTGTATGAGATGCGCACTCTAGTAGTTGTATACTCTTTAATGTCACCTACCAAATGTTCTCATCTGGCTTTATATAGCTTAACAGGACGGCCTTAGTTTCCGAGAGCCTTGTTTAGTTTATGTTCATTCTCACTGACATTAGTTGGTAATAATGAATTGGCTGAAAATTACTCACCATCGCAAGTGTAACTCATCGCTCCGTCTTTTTGTGAGATATAACTTATAAAGAACCGTTATTTTCTATTTAAGCGAAAAAGTTTAAAAAAAGCTCGAAATATGTATACTCAAAAACAAAATAATTCATAAACTGTTAGGTAAAAAAAAACTGAGTATGCAGCATTCTAATACACGTCTACACCATCTAAGCTTTTAAGTTTAATCAAAATCATAACAGCCCTTTTCGAAAATCAACATATAATAAAAATTGCTATACTGACCCGGCAAACGTTCTTTTGCAATATAAATTATTTCTAGTGAATATTTGTTGCTAAATAAAAAAAAACATGAGAAGTCTACAATCCGCTGTGCGAATCGTTGAATACCCTATCTTATTCCATCCTCTGTTTATGGTTTGATAAACAAACAAACAAACATACATAGCATACCATTCGTTTTTATAAGAAAACGCCCCCTGAAAGTGGGCGTGGGTTGAAATGATCTATAGATGAATTGCTCATAGTGTATCAAAAGTTTTTTCGAATTTCTTTAAAACTTGACCGAAATAGTTTTGCTTTATAAAAACGTCCCAAAAAGTGGGCGTGGCAAACACTTTATTTAAAAGAAATATGTTATTCAGACACTTTTTCAAAATTCTTAACCGTTGGCCAAAATGGTTGACGGGCAGACATTTCTAAACCGACTCAGTTGATGATTCTGAGTCGATTCATACACTTTAAGATATATCTAGCTAAAATATTTCTCTATGTTATGGAATAGGGTATAATAACGAATGTATAGTAAATATGTTTGAATAGTTTAAAGGTAGTTAAAATAGATGGAATGTGATCGATACATTATAATGATCGCTTATCGATCTCAAAGAAATCGAGCGTAAGTAGTACATAAATCGAAAGTGAAATATTAAATTTTAAACTGAATGGGTGTTGTTGTTGTGTGTCGCAGTTTTATTCTAAGAATTTCCTGGACCCGATTTCATATGCAGCTATACCGGCTCGCTTACCTTAGGTACGACGACAGTGGACACAACATATCAGCCGTTGCGATTATATTTTACGTGGATATCATGCTTATACGTGAATGTTGATCGTATTTGGTGCTGGTTCCTAGCCCGAGTATGATAACTGTCCATTTTTTGATGAAGATTAAACTGATATATAGATCCCTCTGACAGATAGAGAAATTGTGTGCTGTAGACGATGACCTTCGATAAGAAATAGAAAACACCGAGCATTCATTTTATCAAAGAAAATTATTTCAATAACGTAGGTAACTGATATCTCTAAAAAGTAAATGTAAAGTGAAACAAATTTACTTATTACTTTAAGTAGAAAATAAGTCAATGAAAATCGATATTAATTTCGAATAGCAATTAAGCGTACGATATTTTCTATCAGTCCGTCTTTATCCAACACAAATAAGTTCATGCCACGTATAAATGTATACTTAAGTGGTGCTACAGTTCGGAATGAACCTGGGCCTCAACCAACATGCCTCTCCAATTAGCCCGGTCCTTAGCTAACTGCCTCCAGTTGCGCACTCCAAGTTGGTTGAGGTCGGTTTCCACTTGTGCGCGCCACTTAAGGCGAGGTCTTCCTCTACTGCGTCCGACGTCTGGCTGGGAATCGAAGACTCTGCGAGCCGGAGTATTGGTGTCCATTCGTTCTACATGTCCTAGCCATCTTAAACGTCCAATGCGGAGTTTTTTGACCAGGGGCATGTCGCTGTACAGCTCGTATTGTTCTTGGTTGAATCTTCGTCTCCATAGCCCGTCAACCCAAACGGGACCGAAGATTTTTCGAAGAATTTTCCTCTCGAATCTACCAAGGATTTCTTCATCCGCTTTTGATACGGTCCATGCTTCAGCGCCGTAGAGCAGGACTGGGATGATCAGGGTCTTATATAGGATCTCCTTAGTAGTTCGAGTGAGGGCTTTACTACTAAAGGCGTTGTCAGAGCTAATAGCGGAGCCGAGGTAGACAAAGTCCTGTACTACCTCAAAGTTATATCTGTCAATGGTGACGTTCTGTCCAATTCGTCGATGTTGTGAGTCCTTTCGTGATGACAGCATATACTTAGTCTTACCCTCATTCACTGCTAAACCCATTTTCGCCGCTTCCTTCTCTATACTAGCAAACGTGGCTATGACATCACGTTGAGTCCTACCAATGATGTCAATATCGTCAGCGTATGCTAGTAGTTGCACCGACTTTTGGAAAATTGTGCCTCTGGTGTTGGTTTTGGAGTTTTGCACAATCCTCTCAAGAATCAGATGAAAGAAGTCACATGACAGCGCATCGCCTTGCCTAAATCCTTTTTTGGTATCGAATGTGTCGGTGAGGTCGTTTCCGACCCTGATGGAGCAGCGAGAATTCTCTATCGTCATCCTACACAAACGGACGAGTTTGGGCGGTATACCAAAACTAGACATGGCTCTGTACAGTTCGTCTCTATAAATGCTGTCATATGCGACTTTGAAATCGATGAATAGGTGGTGGGTATCGATTTGGACTTCTTGAGTTTTTTCCAGGATCTGCCGAAGTGTGAAAATTTGATCGGTTGTGGACTTTCCTGGCCTAAAACCACACTGATAAGGGCCAATCAGGTTGTTGGTAAACGGTTTCAGGCGTTCACATATTACGGCAGATAGGATCTTGTAGGCGATGTTGAGGATACTTATGCCTCTGTAGTTGGCGCAGTTCACAGGGTCTCCTTTTTTGTGGATCGGGCAAACGATGCTTAGGTTCCATTCTTCAGGCATATTTTCATCCGACAAGATTTGGCTTATGAGTTGGTGGATGTTACTTACCAAGTCATCTCCGCCGGCCTTATAAAGCTCAGCGGGAAGGCCGTCATTTCCGGCAGCCTTATTAAGCTTGAGTTTAGATATTGCTATCCTCACTTCACTCAGGTCGGGTGGTTGGCAGTTTTCGCTGTCGTTGCCAATATTGAATGGTTCGTTCTGCCTGACAGCGGAATGTTGTTCGTCATCGCCGTTTAACAGTCTGCAGAAGTGGTTCTTCCATATCCTCAGCATCGACTGTGTCTCAACTACAATATTTCATTGTTCATCTCGACAGGATTCTGTTCGAGCTTTGTATCCTTGGCTTTGACGTTTTACACTTTGGTAAAACTTGCGAACATCGTTCCTGGAGTGGCACCTCTCTATATCCTCGATCGCGCGCTTTTCTTGCTCTTTTTTCTTCTTGCTGAAAAGCCGATGTTCTTCCCTTCTTCTTTGCCTATAGAGCTCAATGGCAGCTCTCGTCTTCACATGCAGCTTAGCCTTGTAGGCCTCGTTCTTGGCTGCGAGCATCTGTCGGCATTCCTCATCAAACCAGGGGTTTCTTGCTGGTGGCCGCGAGAAACCTAGCACATCAGTTGCGGCTGATCTAATGGCCTGTTGGCATCGTTGCCATTGCTCTTCGACATTCGATGCTGGTGGTATGGTGTTAATCGAGAGGTTAAGGGATACGCGTTGTGCGAAGGTCTTGGCGGTCTCTTGCGATTGCAGTCTTCCGACATTAAATTTTTTCACAGTATTTCTGGATTGTTGTGGCGTGGTGGATATCCGCATTCTTACCTTGGCTGCTACAAGGTAGTGATCCGAGTCGATGTTAGCTCCTCGGAATGTTCGGACATCCAAAATACTGGATGCGTGCCTCTTATCTATCGCAATGTGATCAATTTGGTTGACCGTTCGTTGATCTGGATACCGCCATGTCCCCTTACGGATATCGAGGTGAGGAAACCGTGTGCTGGCTATAGTGGCATTTCGTTCTGTAGCGAAATCAATTAGCCTAAGTCCGTTACCAGACGTGTTGTCGTGTAGACTATGTTTTCCGACAATACTTCTAAAGATGTCTTCTCTTCCTACCTTTGCGTTAAAATCTCCCAGCACGATTTTAACATCATACTTCGGTAGTCGCTCATAGGTTTTGTCGAGGAGCTCGTAGAAGCAATCCTTAGCTATATCATCTTTTTCTTCCGTCGGAGCGTGAGCGCATATAAGGCTTATGTTGGCGAATTTGGCCTTGATGCGGATTGTTACTATGCGTTCGCTAATGTCTTGGAAACATAAGACTTCTTGCCTAAGTCTGGCACTTATAACAAATCCGCATCCGAATAGTCGCTGTTTCTGCTCACTATAACACGGTCCGTAGTATATGTCACAGTTTTTCATCCTCTTTTTGCCCGGCCCATCCCATCGTATTTCCTGGATGGCAGTAATGTCTGCTTTGTAGCAGTTTAGGGCTTCCGCTAGTTGTTCGCCTGCACCTCTCCTGTTTAATGTTCTCACATTCCAGGTGCAGATACGAACGTCGTTGTCCTTTTTTCGTTTAGCAGGGTCGTCAACAATAAAATCCGTCCTTTCCGAGGCTATTGGTTGCTTCGTAACCATGTTTTTTTTTCTGTGGGTGGGTAGTTAGCCCAAAGCACAACCCCCAACCTTTAGGGCCAGTTCCAATTTATTAGATACCCCTAGGACACGGGGCCATCAGTATCCACTACGGGATTGAGCGCTGCCGTTGGCCTTTCGGTTCATCCGCCACCATCTCTGTTCAAGGGGCCTGACTAACCCTTGAAATTCCTAGACAACCTGTTGTCCGAATATGTCAGAGCAGCTCATCTAGGTTCGCCTGGGACAGCAGGCCGGGTATTCATCCGTGCCATTCTCACCAGGGTGTTTATAGTGTTGCTGTTTTTCGTCGTGTTATCAACACTCGCACTTATCGTTTAGCAAGTCAAATCCGGTTGGATGAGACCAGTACCCGATGGTTACCACTTGGAGGTAGAGATAAGCACATTTGATGTGTAGTCAGAGTTGCAACACTGGGCATTGCCAAGTTAACGCCAATCAGAGTCTACCCTCGTTCTACAGCACCCAACCATCACACAAATCTAACTGCCAAATGCAAATTTCAAACCGACTAAGGCCCGTTTGCTGATACAAAACTTAAGAGTTTATGTTTCACATTTGCAACAAACCCTAACCTAAACATAAAAGTCGTTAAGTGGAACATATTTTATGTTTTAGAAAAAGTAGCGGCTAAAATATTTAATTATAAGGGTCAATCGGTTATACTTAAATATTTTATGCGCACTTGGAAAAATAATTTTTGGGTATTCGGTATTTTTAGTTTTCAACGAATTTAATATAAAAAATAAACAAAAATGCATTTCTAAATTCTAGATGTGCTTAGCGATGATGTGAAATCCTTGAAATTTGAATTCCTCGTGAGAGAAATGAATATTTTTCTTTGTTTGATGACCTCTCTTTTCACAAAACATTTCGGTTAACAAAAGAAATAACACTTGTGGTTTTAGCGAAAGTAGAAAGTTTATTGAACAGGTACAGCAAAGTAATTTTTAAATTAACATATAAATAAAATTTTGCGTATTCAAAAACAAATAGCCATCGCTCCTGTCAGTCAACTTTTGGTTGCGATTTTTGCAACTGAAAACCATCTTCTTAGCATAGCTGATTTTGAAGAAATGCATGTCTCGATAGTTTTAAGCATAGTTTTAAAACTTTCCAAAGCAATAGCTAGACTTGGAAATGAATTTATCAAATTTCCGGAAATCCCAACTGCTTTTTTTTAAAACTTTTTGCAATAGCATCGTTACCAAATGTTATTGGTGGGATTGACGGGACTCATATTTTTTGTTTTTCCATTTATTTATTTCAAAATTTTTTTTTCAAAACCGAAAAAGTTATTTCTCTATAAAAGTCCAAACAATGCTAAAATGATATTCACTAATGTGGTAGCAAGATGGCCTCGATCAAGTCATTATGCAACGATTTTCAACAGTTGCAAAAAAAAAAAACAATTTTTGAAAAGACAGTCCAACCCATACTGAGCTTGGTTCATTTTGGGCACGTCCTATAGTTTTCTTGTTTATAGCAATATTAATTTGTTTTTAAATATTAGGTGATTTAAAGCACTTTCAAAAAACTTATTTCATAACGCCACTTCTTAATTCACATGACGAAACAGAACAGCTGTTCAATGAGTCACGAATTCGTTCCAGATGTGTAATCGAAGATTTTCGATTTTGGCCTAAGATGCCCGTTTATGCCTAGCGTTGAAAGGGGAAATGATATTGACCATTCTTCCAATCAAAACGATTTAAGAACAAATTCATCAAATCTTAATATGCAAAAACGTATGTATTTGATAAATAATTTTTTCGAACGCTTGTAACCCTTTTATCATTCCTAAAGTGATAAAATAAAACGCATATATTTAAAAATAAAGTCATTGATTTTAATTCATTTTGAATCGGTTACAATAAAAACAAAAAAGAGGTATAAAAAAACTACAATTAAAATTTATTTATTAATTCATACATACATTATTACATATCACATGCACTTTCATCTTTTCAATTTTAACTTTGTATACATGATATTAGAATTTTGAAATATCACATAGATAGAATTGACCTTAGATTTTTTTAAATCTGTTACTTTGCAAAGTTTCAAATAGATTTTTACGAGCAACATAAATAAATGTAGCTATTACTTAAAAGTTATGTGGAACTTAGCTATTAACAGGATTTATGATTCGAATCAGCAAACGGGTCTAAGTCAGGGGTCAAACGATTCTGTTTTAGTGCATGTAGGTGTAAATCTCACTTGAAATCGAGATTTTTCAAAAGTGATCTGCATAAAAAAATTAAAACAGCCTGATGGTCCACGCTTTAAGTGACGCGCACAGTAGTAAATTATCACAACCAACAATAGAATGCGCAATTGTGAGCAGTGATCTAAGAACCAGGGCCCTAATTCCGTAAAGAGACGATAACATTTCGACGGTATACATCTTGCATCACTTAAAACAATAATCGAAAATTACAAAAAAAAGATACGAAATCAAGTTTTTTTTAAATGTTTCTTGGTAAAGAAAAAGATATATGTATAGTAAAATAATTAAATTAGATTATAGGCCGAAAGACATTAGATTTATGTAGGGTGCCCGCAGAGGACCAGTAAGTTAGTAGATAAGTAGGCTAGTTTTTCATTAATTTCTGTGTAGCATGTAAGTTGTTTCTATGTCGAGTTTAAATAAAAATAAATTTCAAAAAAAAAAAAACAATAATCGTCAAATCACTGAAGATTTTGGAACGAATGGTCATGAGATCCCGGCTTTAAGTGCTTATAGCTATGCTAATGTAATAAGTAATACAATTTTGTTGTGCGTTAAAAAGAAATAGCTTTCGATATAATTTTTAGCATCGTTAACAGTATGAAAATTTAAAAGAAATAATATACTCTGCTAAAACAGAAAAGCCTTCCATTGTTATTTACTTGTGCTCACGACAAGAAGCGCAGGGAATATGTAAATTTCCATCTGTGTTTTTCATGGTAAGAATTTTCCCTTGTTTCGAGAATGGCAAACATTGCGGACTGAGTTTTATTAACGATATCCCTAATTGTGGATACATCGATTTACCACACATTTGAACCATTATAGACATGGCCTTGGTTTGGATTTGGAATTGGAAGTAGATTAAATTGCATATTCCAATTAAAATGCTTCATAGGATATAACCACAGCACAGGAATATCTACCACGATAAGGTAAATAATTAATTTCCCTTTAGTATAACCTGTGATACCTTCAAAGTGGATGGTCCTTAGACCTTGATAAGCAATAAATTATATTTTGCTAATATCATCATGCAACTAACTGGTAGCACATACACGTAGCTACGAGAAATCAAGGCTGCTCGAAGCTCTGTAAAATAATTTCATTTACTTTTCTTCCATATATTCGTCCAGTCAGGCAGTCACAACACAACGTGAACGTTGTTTAGTTGTGTTTTCTTATCATTATTGGAGACAATTTGTAACGATTAAAGAGATTCTTAGCAAAAAAAAAGAAAATAAATTTATCCAAGTAATCCGTGGATGAACTTTACTTCCGATTTAATTGGCAGGTGTTAACACATAATTTACATGTCTATCAACACCCCACCTTTTATGTTAAATAAGATTCATGAGGTGTTGAAATGGGAGGTGGTAGTTGAATTTATTTGTTTTTTTTTGCATAAATGGTGGGCGTAGGACACTCATCTCATTTGTTTTGTTAGTATCATATGCTATAGCTGTAACATATAGAAATAATAGAGATAAACATGTCGTTGTGTGATTGAATCGAATCGATATCTGCAGCCTGTGTCGATCTAGTCATATATGTCCGTCCGTTGATCACATGGTATAATTACATATTTATTTTTGGCATGCTTATACACTATAAGATATAATCTCTTATAAAATAGTGATAATATAATTACAAGAAAAAAAATATATAGGTATCAGGATGTTACTTATATAAAAGTGATAAAGATAAAAGTTTGAGAATTTAATATCATTTATATATTTGTAGAAAAATAATTTCAATATAATAATATATCAATATAATATAATATAATATATATATATATGATGAAATTCGGTTTTATGACGTCTCTTTTAACAATGATACAAAACATAAGACATTTTGAAAAAAAAAAATATATAGGTTTTAGCCACAACCATTTTTTATTAAAATAAGGTCTTTTAAAATCACCTTCCGTCCTGATAGTACCAACAATGCTATGTAACATCTTTGAAGCCATTTTCATATATTATAGCAAATTTACATTATGATATTCAGTCACCGACTATTCTCCGAGCCGACAACATCGTTCTCGATTGTGTTCTCTCCGCTCTTCCTAAAGTTAGTGACTTTTTTTCCGCGCATTCTGCTACCATTCCATCTCTACCTATACCTTTCTTTCTCCCACCAAGCAAGTGAGTGACTAATCAACGCAAGAAGTGGTTAATTAATCTGTAATGGCCCTTGGGCCAAACGTGCTTTCGGGTAATCGGTATGCTGAGTTTAATCAACATACCGACCCACCTAATAAAAAAATGAAAAAGAATACATATTCTTCAATTGACTGCAATATTATCCTTCCCTCCCATTCAACTTCCAAAAATCCAAAATTTATAGTCATATCCCCAACAGACCCTTCAAAGCCCCTATCCTCATTTAGTGTTTTTCTATTAAAAAAGGCTATTGATGGCATTAGCACCTCTTACGAACAAATCACCCAACTCAGAGATGGTAATTTGTTAATTCTCGTCAAATCCCAACACATCGCAAATCTTTTTCTTTCAAAAAAGAGTTTATTAAATATTTGCCCAATATCAGTTTCTCTCCATAATCAATTAAATTGTTCGAAGGGTACGGTATACGCACCGTGCTTAATAAATGTACCTGAAAATGAAATTATAGAAGAGATGAAAGACCAAGGAGTTACCGATGTATTTAAATTCAAGAAAACAGAGAATAACGTACAAAGGGCTACCGGCTTAATCCTCTTCACATTCGACCTCTTCCGTCCTCCCACTTCCATTAATGTAGGGTGGTACAATCTCAAAGTTGAGGAATACTTCCCCAATCCAATGCGATGCAAAAAATGCCAGCTCCTCGGTCATACAGCTAAAAGGTGCACTCGGAACCAAACATGCGATGTATGTAACCTCCCCCCACATGCTCCCGAAACTTGTACACGCACTTCTTGTGCTAACTGTGCAGAAGAACATCCAGCATCATCTAAGCAATGTAAGCGGTACATTCAAGCGAAAGAAACTCTCAAAATAAAAACAATAAAAAAATGCAGTATGGCAGAAGCTAAACAGATTTATAGTGAGCTAAACCCAACTCCTTCATCCTCTTTATCATACTCTTCCGTTGCAAAAAATGCACCTCAACCAGCCCCATGTAACCCATCACCCGATCCTCCCAACTCAGCTCTACAGACCACAAAAGAAAATAACCTGCGCACAAAACACATTGAAACATCTCTTCAAAATAAAAAAAACACCCAAAAACATTTTTCAAGTAATTCTTCATTCCAACCTTCAAAACCCCCTCAAACTCCGAATGAAACCTTTACAACATCAAACCTACTACCAAATGCAACCTCACATATGTCCAGCCACAGCGGACATAAAATAAAACCAACATCTTATCCAAACACAACCTTAACAACTCACTCAAACATATCCCTCTCTCAATCTTCTTCAAACTTATCCCCACAACACACACACTCAAACTCAAACTCAATCAGCCACCACTATGAAAAGATCTCCGAAAATGATGACGATGGAGACTTCTGACTGTAGTCTTCAAACCCCCCGCACCGACTCTGTCGTCCGATGCTCGAAACATACAAATTCCACAAGGAATTTGCATGATTCGACCTTGGGACGACAGAGTCAAGTAACACACCAAAAAAATTCACACCCTACGGATTTTTCGCAGTATAGGTCTCCTTATACTCCTCAAAAATCCCATCATTCCACAAAATCGATCCTTAAAGTTCTTCAGTGGAACCTTAATGGATACTTCAACAATTATCCTGAACTTGAACTTCTTATACAAGAATTCAAACCCTCGGTAATTGCATTACAAGAAACCCACATTCATACGAAAACTTCAGCCATAGCCCCTAAAGAATATGCAGCATATTTTCACAATTTCGACATAAACACGACATCAAAACAAGGCACCGGTTTGTTGGTACACAAATCGATTCCTCATAGAGTAATTGACATCAATTCAAATATATCCTCACTTGCCGTAGAAATCCAGCATAAAATTAAATTGACAATTGTGTCTATTTATATTCACCCATCTCAACCTTTTTCGGCCCTAGACATAGAAAATATCATAAGCTCTTTTGGGAATCCTGTCATTTTAACAGGAGATTTTAATTCTTGGAGTCCTCTCTGGGGCTCCCCTGTAGGAAACTCAAGAGGTAAAGAAATTGAAAACTTCCTAACCAATTCCAATCTATCTCTTCTTAATGATGGTAGCCCAACACATCTTTCTACACACAAAACATTAACACATATCGATCTTACTTTTATTTCCACTAATTTAGTACCTAACACCATTTGGAAAAGATGCGAATATCTACATGGTAGCGATCACTTTCCCATTCTTACCTCAATAAATTTAGGAACTCAGTACAATCTTGCAAATACAACCCCGAAATTTGTTACCGATCATGCCGATTGGTATCTGTTTCAGAGTAAAGTAACCGAACTGTTGAGTACATATCCTACGGCTAACAACATAAACCGGGAGGCTGCAACGATCAAAAAATGTATTCTGTCTGCAGCAAATGTTTCGATTCCCCAAACGAAACCTAAAATCTACAAGAAAAATGTGGCATGGTGGAATCCCGAAATTGCATCGTTAAGAAAATCCAAACAAAACTTTTGGAAACAATTTAAAAAGTACCCCAATGACACTAACCTTATCAACTACCGGAAAGCAAACGCTTTATTTCGCAAGAAAGTAAAAATAGCGAAAGTAGAATGTTTCCGTAAGTTCACTGAACAAATTAATCCGAACTCTACCAGCAAAAAAATATGGTCTGATATTAAGGCACTCACTAGCGGCTACAATCCACATAATATAAAAGTGATTTCAACACCCCTTGGAACGCTTACTGATTCTGACAAAATTGCTGAGCATTTCGCCATAAGCTGGTCATCATATTCTAACGACTCAAATTTTACACCTTTATTCCGTGACTCTAAAGTACTAACTTTAAACGATGATCTTATTACACCCACCCTGAGTACATCGGCCAAACTAATGGAACTGCCCATCAACACATTAGAATTCGAATTTTGTCTCAAAAATGTCAAAGGCAAGACACCAGGCTATGATCGTATCTCCTACCCAATGCTTAAAAACGCGCCAACCATAGTAAAACAACGCCTAGTATTGCTTTACAATAACATTTTTAACAATGGTGTAATTCCACAAACATGGAAAACAGCTACGCTTATCCCAATCCCCAAACCCAATCAATATTTGCCAGTTACCAACAGTTATAGACCCATTTCTCTTTTATCTTGTACAAGCAAACTAATGGAAAAAATTGTTTCCAAAAGATTACTTTGGTTCATAGAAAGGAATAATCATATAAACCTCAACCAAGTTGCCTTTAAACATGGTCGAAGTACTATTGACTCCTTACTCCACATTGATGAGTTTGTTTCCACAGCTCTCTCTTGCAAAAACCACGTATCGATTCTTTCTATTGACTTCGAAAAGGCTTTCGAGCGTATTGGTATCCATATTGTACTAAATAAACTTAAAAAATGGAATATCGGACCAAAAATGTATAAATTTATAAAGTCATTTCTCTTACACAGAAAATTCAGAGCCAGGGTAAATAACTCCTATTCAAATATTTATAGCTTGGATAATGGTATCCCCCAAGGGTCCCCCCTCTCTGTCGTTATTTTTATCATTGCCTACGATGATATAAGCGATATTATTTTAAAATTTAATAACATTAGCCATACCCTGTATGCTGACGATTTATACATACTATCTAAGTGCAACGACTCTCTTCGCACAGTTAACACATTTAAAGAAATCATTCTACGCATCAATAACTGGTGCATTGAATCTGGTGCTTTGATTTCGATATATAAAAGCAAACATCTGCATATTTGCAGAAAAATAAAATGTTCAAACCTCATCATTGTATCTGATAACGTTCAAATACCAACAGTCAATAATTTAAGTATTCTTGGCATCATATTTGATAATAAGTTTAATTTTAAGGAACATTGTATTGTTTTAAAAAAGAAATTAGCTACCAGGCTTAATATTATTAAATATTTAAGTTCGAAAAATAGTTTCATCCATATCAACACCCTAATCAACATCACCAAAGCAATTATATTGGCAAAAATAGACTACGGTCTGGTAATTTACGGAAAGTGCGCCAAATCTTATCTCAAAATGATACAAACCTCATATCACGCCGCAATCAGGAACAGTCTTAAAGCATTCAGAACTAGCCCAATAAAAAATATGCTCACAGAAGGTGGTTTTCCACTCATCGATGATAGGATAGATCTCCTAACATCCAGACTCGTGCCAAAAATCTGCCAATCTGGTAGATCCCCGATTTACGCTGATGCTGTAAAAATTTTAAAAAGAAGGAAAACTCCAAAGATTCCATCAGCACTTTACAACGCATTAAAATTCGCTAAAAACATTGGCCTCGAACCGACATTGAAAAACACTGTAGTTGAAACATATCCTTCCTGGCTTTTACCTCCTGATGCAATAAATACCAGCCTCTCCAAATTTAAAAAAGATAACACACCAAACGAAATATACGTTCAACATTTCCTGGAACTGATAAACACCTACGTTATTAACAACTGGAAAATCGTTTTTACCGACGGCTCTAAAAATAATGAAGGCACAGGCTTTGCAATAGTAAACGCAAATGACACCCTTATATCTACTGAAAAGCTCCCATCTTATTTTTCCATACTTTCAACAGAAGCGATGGCGGTACTTAAAGCTGCGCAAATGGCAATTAGTTCAAAAACCAAAACTATTATCTGCACAGATAGCCTCTCAACGCTAACTGCTATTCTAAACATAAAAAACCGCTCACCGATCATTAGTAAAATTCGTGACACCCTAATAAAAGGAAAAACGACCCTGAAACTAGTGTGGGTTCCAGGTCATGCTGGTATTCGGGGTAATGAGATAGCAGATCAGTATGCAAAAGTTGCTACCACTGACCCTAATCTCGTTATCTCAAAATACCAACCCGAAAAAATCGATTATTTCAAACTTGTCAATTCTTATTGGGCACAAAAAAAGGTAGAAAACTGGAGACTATACATGCACCACTACTCCAACATCAATCCAAACCCAATTGTTTATCCCATCTATCCTACAACCACAACATCAGCAATGAATAAAAGCTTTCTTAGACTACGACTTGGACACACCCAGCTTACTCATTCCTATCTACTCAACAGGACCACATCTCCGATATGCCAATTTTGTCAATCCAACGAAAGACTAACTATAAAACACCTAACAGTAGATTGTCTACAGATAAAAACAATTTGCAACAAATTACATAACGAAGACTTTTACAATCTTTTATTAGTTCCTTCAGAACAAAATATAAAAAACGTTTACATTCTCCTAAAGAAATTAAATCTTGAAAATAGTATATAAGAATTTAAAAAAAAACAAACATTTTGCCTTCAGCCTTAAGCCCTGGTAGCTAGTGCTGTTTATAAATTACACTGTACATTTATGTTTAGTTTAATAAATTATAATAATAATAATAATACATTATGATATTATTATTATGATACACCGTGTGTTAAAATATAGTGATATTAGTTTAAAAATCACTTTAAACCCGCTTTTTGTTATTTGTTTTAACGATATGGTGGCATATGGTAATAAACGATTCGCCAGCTGATGCTAGCCTTCTCATATGTTTTATTTAAAGCCTTATCATGTACCATTGTACCATGTTATTAAAAGTATTATCTATCTGTACTGCCCTTTCAGGAAACCCGTTCAGCTGAGAGTGATATACAGGACTTCAAAATCTCCGCTTTTCTGTAAAATCTAGATATTAGCTATGCAATTGGTGGGCCATACGTATTTTGTTCCTTGCCCACGTGCCTTTAAATTACTTTGATACAAATTGCTATAGTGGTTTTGAATATACTGTTAACATTCAGGACACCATTGAAAAAATCACAAACTGTGTGCAAATGATATTATAGAACTATAAAGTAGGTAAGTACTTACTGAGTTTGATGAAAAGCAGACATTAAGTTTAAAAATAGAAAAACCTTAATAGTGATTTAGATATTAAATTTCATTAAACTAGAGAATATTGTTCGTAAAAAATTTACAATTTTTCAAAATTTGTCTAAATAAAAAAAAATGTTACTGTGTTCGCGGTTTTATTTCTAATACTAATGCTAATAATCGTGTAAAATTTAATCTAAATCGCTACAGCCATTTATCAGGAATTTGGGTTTTGCAAAAAACATCTATCCAAAAAAATCGCCAGACCCACTCTTTAGGGCATACATTATATCTTTAAGCACTAACTCTTGCACTTAATTTTATATTCAACTATTCAGGGACTCTCTGTTGGATTTAAGCCACCTAACCAAATGGTTAGTAGAACAAATCGATTGATGCAAGTGCTCCTCCTAATGTCTGTATGTATTATACAGAAAAAATTTCCACCATCCTTTTCTACACATTTTCTTATTCTGGCTTATAGTTACCTATACAGTACTGGTATGTGCGATTTTAATATCCGGAGTGATCTGTATCAATTCTGTGAATAATATATATCCTACTTTCAATAACAACAAACAACTACTATCTTTTTGAATCTCAGCGAGGTAAACACTCAATTTACGCACCTGTAAGCTCTAACGCAAACATGTACTTGCATACGCAAGCCTATAAAGTGCTTCGACTACTCCCACACCTGTCATTTGCAGCATACCAACTTACGCACAATTTCCCCATACACGTTACACCATTGTACAGTTTTCCTTTATTTCCGACTTCTGTCATTTCTTTCCAAAATAACGCGACAGAGCAAATAAAATAAAAACCTGCCAACAGAAAAACGAAATGAAAACCAAAATACGAGTAGAAATTCTGCGGCGAAATAACAATCATCGGGGTTTAGAGAAGACTGGGGTGGATGGTAGCATTGGCATTGGGATTGCTTCGTCAACACACCCCAATCACTAAGCAGCCAACCTGCCACATCGACCGAACGAAAATTGGGCGCACTAAATGAATAAAGGATTCACAGGAAAAAGTTCTGATAAGATGACACAATAAAACCGTAAAAGGATTCTTTGGGTGATAATAAGTGCGTGCTACAATACGTTGATGGGAGTTTTTTTTTTATTGAACAGTAACTTGATTGATGGGGTTTTTGTTGAATGGGGACTTTATACATCATGATTCGAAACGAGATACCTGTTAACTCATCCTTTTGCAAGGAAGCAGGAAGTTCTACTGACAGCGTTTTTTTGTCCGCTCATATTTATATACGGGTTTCCAGTTGCAGTGATAAAAAATAAATAAATGAAAACTTTAAAAATGCCAGCGTTCTTCTTTAAATAAGGCGCACGGATAGGTTGCACAAAGTTGGCATTAATTATTTCATATTTCACTAGTATCAGTTGAGGATATAGGGATGGCTAGAAAAATAATAAAGATAAACATACTGTAAAGGATATATATACTGGGTCGCCTGGGTCTTATAAATGTCATCCTTTCCGCCTAATTTTGCTCCACTTTTGCAGAATAGTCGGCATTATTTCGGCAATAACGTCACGAATGTTTGCTTCTTAGTCATGAAATGTAGTACTGGTTTATCACTTTATCAGCATTCACTTGAAAATAACTTGAAATACCCCCACCAAATGTTTACGAATGAGTCAAATCACATGACCTAGGCGGCCAAGTAGTGTCAGGTGCAGGTCTATTCACTTGCCCAATTAAGAGCTGTATCTATAGCACAGAAAAGTTTTTTCTTAGACGAATTTATTACACAGTGAATGAAAAAAATCGCATGACGACAGTTTTGTTTGTAAGTGCGATGAACTGCGGCGCAGAAGGGTTCGATTTGAAGCCGTAGAAGGAAGGGTATACAAAGGCAATCTATATACAATTCACTAAAACTAGTATTTTAACAGCCTTTATTCAGGGTTATAACATCGTTTACAATTTTAAGTCTGTAGGTAAAGATGAATTACCATTTGAATAAATTAAACCGTAAAACAAAAATGCTAAAATACAAAAATACCCTAGACGATATTATGTCAACTTACAATTGAATCTATGGTAACCCTGATCCTCTGACGTCTGTGTATACAGAAACAAAAAAAAACCTTAAACAGACACTTTTCAGCCATCAGACGCGTTTTGGTTATGCAGCCTCTATTCAACATTGTAAAAGTTTTATGAATAAGGTTTTTGCGCTTAGAGGTATTTTAGGGAGTGCATAACTTTATACATTCCTTACAATGAGTTTATGAATATGGCTGGCAGTGTTCATCTACAACAATAAAAGTTATGTTAAAACCAATACTCTTCCTTATCGTAACCCAAGCAAAAGGGGGAAGCAGACAAGACGGATAGGATGGAGTTAGAATGTTTAAAAACGATGGCTTTATATTGATAGGACCATACCTTTACGCTATAGGTACCAAAAAAGAAAAGAAAACAAAAAAGTTATTGTTGTTGTTTCTTTTCTTTTTCATGTAAAATTTATTTTTACCTTCCTGCTGTATATTGGTTATACGATAAATCAAATTCATCGAAAAGTTTGAATAAAATAGATATTTTCACAAGCAAAAACACATTTTGAGGACGTTTTCTTCTGTACGGCTGTCGCTTTAAATCAGTTGATTGCTTTATTGAATTTATTCGTATGACAGGGGAGGAGATTGTCTTTCGACGTATGGTTAAGGGAGGAGATTGTTAAGGTTTTATAGAAATAAATAAAGAGGAACGATTTACCTGTAGGCAGGTACTTACAGTTGTTATTACTAAATACTATTGCGTAGCTCATTTTTTAGAACATTTGTAGAACAAATCGTTAAGTGTATCTGAATGCATCGATTTTATTCTTATTGCGATTTTTTGCAAATTAAATTAAAATTGATTTTATTTAATTTGATTTGTTATTTTCCAAATAGCTAGCGGCCAAAAAGGGGACTAATATCGGAAAGAATATCAGAGTGAATGATAGAGTAACAGTCATTAATCTGAAAAAAAAAATAGTTGGGATCAAACAAAAAGCCACAACATTGTCAAATAATACTTAGCATTTGAGGATTCAATTAAATCTCAATTAAAGATCTGATAAACGTGAAACCGTTCAGTGTTAAAAATCATGCATGAGTTTTTACATTTTTCATGCCAACAGTTCAAGTGCACAATTTAAAGTTTTTACGTCGGTTCACATGTGAGAGAGCAAAAATCAATAGCAACATGGCAAACAAGTAAAATCATTGTTAAGGTTTTCCAACAGGCTATGATACCTACATACATCATTGTACAAACAAATAATATTTTTGACACATGTAGTACATGCATATTTCTTGCCAGCAAGTCGACCTTTCATGCATCCAATCACTCTTTGAACTTAGTGAAAATATATCCTAGGGGTTTTTTCTTTGCCTGTCACTTGTGTATGACTAGATGCTAACATACAGCACAGTGATAGCAGAGTTGAACAAAGAGATCCTGTTGTAAAAACAGAAGGACCCATTTCTATGCGACACACAGCGCAAATGGGAACCGGAAATTCTCAACACGTAGTCAAATTTGTCACCTCTGCAGTCTGGCAAATGAATTACGAATGAAGTACTCGTATCACATGAATACAAGCATGCATGTGTGGTTCTTGACTCCATCATTTGAGTATCTATGCGCGTATCTTCAACAAAAGCAGTGGTGAGTTAAAAAAAACATATTCAATTAAGAAGAATCAATGCTACCATTCCATGAATACTACGATAATATGCACCGGCTCATATTAATAATAATTGACAAATGCAGAGAGTCAGGTGGTGGTGCATCACATTGCACTGTACTGTACTGCACTGGGATACCCTATACAATGCACACTGCAGCTAAAATTGAAATTGAATTTGCATTCGGAAAGAGAAATCATTTATTGTCCTTGAAATTAAAACGACATACACGTTTTCAACTGCGACAATTGAAGGCCATGGTTGTGCATTATTATTCCAATTCAAAAATTAAGTAGGTACATATTTTAATTCTTTCGAATTAAATGTAGATTTGATGCACTTTAAAATTCTTTCATATATTATATTCGATTAACTGTCGACAAGGCTGAATTCATTTTCTAAACTTCATAATTACAGTTTAAATGCTAGAAACACTTTCTAAATCGAGTTCAGCATTTATTTTAGGAATTGCCCTAACAAAGATGCGGATATCGATGTTGTTGAGGTGCGGCAGAAAATAGTGATTTTCCGCTATAGGCCAAAACCGAAAATTCACTTAAGGGGCTTATTATATACAGAATCTTTACAAATTTCAATAGCAACATTGCTTTTAATAGACAATATATTAATTTTAAATGTTAAGGTCAAAAAGTGTAAAGAACGTTAGAAAGCACCCATGAGTCTGAAAAATAAAACAACTTTTCTCATCTGGAAATTATTATTGAATGCTTTATTTAAAAAATATTTTATAAAAAAATATTTTAAAGCAAATTTTCCAATGAACAACAATCTCCTATATTATTTATACACTGGCGGTCACAAGGACGAGACCATACATTTTGCAACCGTTTTACGATTGCTAGCTGTATGGCATTATTTAAAGGGTTTTTCAAAGTTTTGTTGAGAATATTTAAAAAAGCTTTGAAAATAACTGTTTATACCTATATTTAGTTTAAAAAAATTGGTTCCAGAAAGACTTTAATAGCGACAGAAGGAGGAAAAATAGATGCTTTTAAGGAGTTAGAACTCTCAGGCCGAGAAATCGCAAAGATGCTTAATAGAAGTAACGCTGTTGTAAAGAGTTATATTGCGGATCCACAACACTGTGAACAAAATTTAAAAGGACGCATTACGAGAAAAGCGATTAATTCTACGACTTACCTCTAATTATAGTCTACCAGCGACTAAAATAAGACAAAATAGAAGTGTATCAGCCACCATAGCAACGGTCGGAAGGATAATACGATAAAGTGGTACAATACAAAGAAGACAACTTATAAAAGAAACCGGTTTTGAAGCAAGTACACAAGGAGCATCGTATGAATTTTGCAGATCAAAGTACCGAACATATTACAGTCGATTCCACTCCGTTCACACGAATTGGTTTACGATATTCCTGGTTTTGAGTAAATATCTTGGCCTAAACTTTTCCAAGATCAAAATTTTTATAAATTATTATTATTATAGCATTGACATTTTTTGTATCAACAATGAGTGCATATGTACATGTGATTTAATAAGGATAAATTATTGTAAGATGCATTAATTACCCTTTTTTTATAAAACTGTCTTCGTTTGACGTCTTACTTACCATAATGGATTTTTTTTTTTAAATAATGATAAATCGCTGTCATAATAAATTTCAGACTCATTATTAACGTTGGCACACACTAAAATAGTTTTAAAAAGCTACTTACAGCTTTTCTTCCCGGAGGTATTTTCTTCTAGCACCGTGATGACTTGAGACGCCATTAACAACTAATCTTTAAAATGCTGTGTGTGTCATCAAAACTTTTACCCCAACAAAAAACCCACATTGAGAGATGTTCGTTTAATATTTTATTTTACTTATTTTGGATAGAATTGGATAGAACGAGTATAGGGAAAACTACCATCCATTAATACAAAATAATGTGAAGACAAGTATGTATCCGATACATGGTAACGTGTCATCCCATACTGTGTGTCTTATTTGTATTTTTTTTTCGAAGAAAACTATGGACAATTTAAGTCAATAACAATTTCATTGAAGAGGAAAATAAGAAATAGGCTTTGTCCTTTAAATAGTTTCCTCATGCAGTTAAATTGTAATATTTTTTTCATTTTTTTTTTTTTCATTTTTTTCATGAATTGAATTAAAGTAATTCATACATAAATCTGACTAAAATGAATTACATTGATGGCAGCTGAGGTGTATGTACATTGTACATATTTATATTAGCTGTTTGCTGATAGAATTCTTTATCATTTAGATATTTCTGTTTGTGTTAAATATATATAGGAGTGGTGTAAATAAAGCTGCAGTAAAATTAACTGCTGATAATTCAATAACACATTACATATTGTATTCATGCATAATTTCCTTGGATGTTCTAGACCGAGAGCGAACTTCAGATACTTCAAATGAGTATAAAAAACCTGTGACATCTACTACGCTCCGTATTATAGTGATAAGAAACAGCGGCTATTCAAATGCGGAATTCTTCAGCTTTGAAAACATAAGCGAACGCATTGTAACAATCCTCATCTAGGAAGAATTAGCCAACATAGGTCCTATTTGAGCTTACGACCTGATGGAAGAATAATGATCAAATCATGCTGGGAGTAGGAAGCAGTATTGTCAGAAAACACAGCCTATACGACACCACGTCTTGCTAAGGCTGTTTAAGCAAATTAATTTCGCTACGGTCTTTAGATCAACGAACGGTTCATCAAATTGGTCACATTGCGATAGACAAGAGGCACGCATCCAGTTTTTGGATTTCCGAGCATTCGGAGGGGCTAACATCGTATCGGACGATGGCCTTGTTCCTTATTCGGACTACCTTGTTCCAGTCAAGGTAAGAATACGGATATCCACAACGCCATAGCAAATGCTAAATACTGTGCAAACATTTAATGTCGAAAGACTGTAATTGCAATAGACCGCCAACTCCTTTCCAGAACGCTTATCCCTTAACCTCTTAATTAAACCCAGTATCGAATGTAATGCAACTGATGTGCTAGGTATATCCGGTCCACCAGCAAGAAGAGCGCGCGATCGAATATATCCACGAAAGATGTTTATAAATTCTACCAAAGTAAAACCAGCAATGAAAGGTGTGAAAAGGACCCTGTCGAGATGAACAAAAAAAGGGCGTAGCTCAGACACAGTCGATTTGGAAAAACCCGAGTGGTAAAGTCGATGGTTCAAGCCTCGCCCTATTTTATATACCCACTTGTTTAAATAAAATATAAACTTGATATAAAACCTTCTTAATAAGCACATTTTTTATAAGTACAACAGTAAGCTATCATTGCTTTAAATTAATTTCAAATGTTCTGTATGTTTTCGGTTTAAATAGCTAGATAACGTAATAACGGGTCCGCCATCTATCGTTTTTTTCCAACTAGTGCTTATTTCGTGAATGGTAACACTTAGCTCATGTCTGATTTGACAGATAATTAGTTTTATCCTTCCGCTGAACGAATATGGTTGTGTATACGCTTGAACAACGCTGGGAAATATTGCGACATTACTTTGAAAATCATGGTAATGTTGCAGAATGTGTGCGAAAATTGCGTACGGATTTTGGAAGAAGAGAAGCAAAATTGAAAATCCGATACACCCAAAACGATATCGGACCATGTTGAACGAATTTTTGTTCACAAAAATTGAAGAGGAGAATATTGGCAACATTTGGTTTCAACAGGACGGCGCTACGTGCCACACAGCCGAAGCTACACTCGATGTTTTGCGCCCTGTTTTTGAAGATCGCATTATCAGCCGCAGAGATAATGTCGTTTGGTCACCTCGGAGCTGCGATTTGACACCGTTAGACTATTATTTGTGGGGTGCCGTAAAAGATAAGTGTTACGCCGATAAGCCAGAGACAATTGACGCTTTAAAGGACAATATTCGTGAAGCCATTGGTGAAATACAGGTGCACACAATCGATAATGTGCTTAAAAATTGGACCGATCGTGTAGGCTACTGCATGGCCAGCCGAGGCAGCCATTTGAATGAAATTATTTTCCACTATTAACCGGAAGATTTGCACTTTCAAATAAAAAAAGGAATTTGAGAAAATATTCAGTAGATTTTTTTAAAGCATTTTAAAAAAAAAAGTTATTTGGCGGACCCTTTATAACAGACTGTATCCGGTTTCAGTCTGATATAAATAGTTTGTCGGCATGGTGAAATCATAACGCTATGGAACTTAACATCTCGAAATGTAAAATGTTAAGAGCATTCCGTATAAATGCACCCATAATAAGTGATTATTATATGAACGATCTTAAGCGTATAGAAGAAGTTAAAGATCTCGGGGTCATATTTCACAAACAATTAAAATTTTCTTCTCATTATGATTACACTATATCAAAATCAAACTCAATGTTAGGTTTTCTAAAGCGAAATTGCAAGGACTTCCGAGACGTATTTAGCCTTAAAACTATATACTGCTCGTTAGTCCGGCCGCAGTTGGAATACACACCCATCATATGGGATTCGCCATATGTAATGCAGGAACTTATACTAGAAAGAGATCAGAAAAAATTCACGAGGTACGCATTCCGTAAATTATTTACGTTTGAAGAATTACCTAGTTATGACAAAAGATGTGAACAAATTGGCTTGCAAACCTTAAGTTTCAGGAGTAAAGCATCTTGTATCATGTTTGTTCGCGATATTCTGAATTATCATGTTGTTTCACCGGAATTGATTTCTCTTATTAATTTGTATGCTCACAAAGATTCGCTTAGGGAGCGAAATTTGTTAATGTCGAACTCTCATAAAACCAACTATGGCAGCAATGAGCCTATTACACGATGCATATGCATGTTTAATTTGGTAAGCAAAAAAAAATATTTTTGTTTATGCGGGGTTGACTTTAAAAGTTCTTTATATTCAATGGTTTTAAATTAAAATATTGTTTATTTAAGTAGTCTATAAGGTTGAAAAGGTAGATGATCATCTAAGTCGCGCAACAAAAACCAGTTGTGTAAAGCGATACGGAGAGCGTAGTTCTCTGTGATGTGAAAAAAAGTACAGCACAGTATGAATAGACGTCTTTTGAAAACAGTGGAAACTCTAAAGTCTTTTGATAAGTCCATCTTACTATAGTCTGGTCTGAACAAAGAAAGGGCGAAGTTTTACAAATTTATACTGTTGCTACTTTTATTTAAAATGCATACACTTTTTGCAATTGAACGTAATTAGATCCTTTCAGTCTATTGTTCATGATTTTGTATATTGGACTATTCCTCTGCATAAGAATAACAATAAAAAGTCGCGTTGGTTTCTTTGGATTTACCCATAAGAAGCTTTTCATCGTAGAAATCTTATAATAACAATACCTCTTCTTCGTATGACTTAAATGGTATAAGAGCTCTTTTAGGCATCACGTCCATCAATAGTGGGATGAATTTCTTCTTCAATTTATCATCATATTCTGTAGTGGTTTCAGGAACCCTTCACTGGCTATATGTTCAGTGAGTTTCTCCTTTTTTTAAATTCATAGTTATGAGTCTTGTTATTTTATTTCAAACTGGTGATTTATGAGTAGCAATTGCTGGGATATTTTTGTCCTTCTGGATGATTGACTTATTTGAATATACTCATAGGAATGTACAGACTTAAATAAATAACCCTTATTTGATGGCTTAAGTTACAGATGAGTTTGTGTTAGACATCGGAAACTGACAAGACAAATCGTGTGTCCATTGGTACCTAATATTGCTATCTACAAAAAGGATTCTTCAATATATATCTATAGACATTGACCATTATAGTTTACTTTTTACTGCTATTCTATACTGTGATTTAAGCTAGATTAAACTTCATTTCAACTTAATCTGAAGTTTGATAAAAAAATTGTATCGTGAAATTTTCGCTGCAACACTTCCGTAACAAACCATAGAGTTGAAACGAAATATATTTGGAGTATTTCTGAAAAAAGAATTCCTTTAACATTTTTAAACAACGGTCTTCTGTGTTCGTGTCAGTGCGACTCTTCTTCAGAATTACGTCTCATAGAGAAATTTAGGGTTTAAATCACCCCCTATTCGAGAATTTGCTTATTTACATTACCATCTATGGCTACGTTTACACTGTGGACTATATTTGGTCCTGCACTAAATAATTTAGTCTCAGAAATTTTCTGTTTACACCGTACATGACTAAATGTTTTTTTTTTCAAGATTAGCCCCAATGGCTACGTTTTCACCGTGGACAATAACCTATTACAACAGTAAGTATACCACTTCATAGGAATTTGTAGTGACATCTATGCGCAAGGTAGAATAAACCGTTTAGTCCAGGTCACCTAAACAAGTGGACTGACCTAAGCAATTTAGTACTTGTTCGAGGTGTTTACACCGATGGGACTTACACCAAATGTAGGCTTAGTCCTGGTTATTGTCCACGGTGTAAACGTAGCCTATGTCGAAATGGATTTCGCCTGACATAAATATGTAGTTCAACATCCTGGGGCAACATTTCAAGCGGATCGGCAGGTTTAAGGGCTTTAGATTTCCTTTGTCAAAAGCTTTTTCTCACCACCATTGATGGCTGCAAGCGTAGTACTTCTTGCACGTAGGCGGGACAAACAGTTCTATACCAAAACCGAAGGGCAGAGTGATAAACTTTTCTTGACTCAAATAATTTGGCAGATCATCGCCGGACTTAATCTTTTACTGTAACATTTATGTATTCTATTTTTAAGGAAAATATGAAAACTGTTTCTGTTGCGTATATTATAGGCCATAGGGTATACAAATAGTTTTTTTTTATTAAGAAAACGCCCCAAGAAGTAGACGTTGGTTAAACTGATATATAGACGAAATGCATATTCCATTATTTCAAAAGTCTAAATATCTTGGTCAGACACTTTTTTTATTAAGTGAAACTTCTTTTGAAACGGTGTGAATTAGTTTTTATGAGTCGAAAAGGTGTAATCAATAAGGGTAAAGAAAAAGTCCCGCAGCTGGTCCTGGGGTGTTGTTTCTATTTGATCGTGTGTATTGAACGGGTGTACTTGTATTGCAGTCAACACGTACGTTGATATGAAAAAAGGGGATTCGTTATCGAAAGTCCGCAGCTGATATGTCATTTAAGTGTGCGGGTGTCAGAACATTGCGTTGACGGTTTCGTGTTGGCATGTTGGTTGGAGAACGAGGAAGATGATAGAGAAAGTGTGGTGGAGTGCAGTATTGAGTTTTCAATGTGTATATGGTTAGTGATAATGAAGATATATTTTTTGGATTGGAGTACTGCCTCCAGGAATGACGGTGTTTTATATACGAGTCAGTTTTAAAACGAGATCCTATCGGAAATGATTGGACGAGAGAGGCTGCAAGATGAAGAATAAAATTGGTATGTGGTTTGATTGTCTCGGATGGGGTGGCGTGGTCAGATTTGGTAGTGTATTCAGATTGCCTTTTGCTTATTTGTGTTTCTCGTTTTTTGTGTTTTATCGAAATTCGGGATTTTTTCCGATAGTTAGTTTTGGTTGGATTTTGTGAGAGCATATCTTCGCACTATATTTCTTCTTGCAGAAGTAACTAATGGCGATATTTGTGTGATTGTCTTTTTAAAATTTCCAATAAAAATGGCAGCGGTGGCCTATGCTCACGAAGAAGATGAAACGATTCATTCATAAGATGACGAAACGTTTCCTTCGAAAGAAGATGTGAGATTCCTTAAGTGAAAAGATGCTACGAGGCTCTACACTGAGGATTACGTCGAATGGACGAATGTGAATAGCAAAGCGCATCTGAGTCGATTTATATACTTTAAAGTATGTGGCAGTGGGCGGGTTTTAAAAATGTTTCCACTTGTTCTGCTTCTTTGAACAGATAAACTATACAGCAAATTTCTTCATATTAGCTCAAAATGTAAGGCCCAAAAATCAGTGAGACACAAACGGACACTGCTACATCAACACAACTTGCGATTCCTATATTTTATGTATATCTAAATGACTTCTCTATGTTTCAAACTAAATGTCAATAACTCTGTTTTTCTCCCATCGAAATATGAGTAAATTTATTAAATCTGTCAACTTCGTGAAGGATTCACACAGCGGTTTATAGATCTTTCGTATGTTTATACCCTATCCCATAGGAGGGTATATTAGTTTTGACATTAAGTTTGTAACATAGAGAAATAATTTCGATACATATACCTCAAAGTATATGGATCGACTCAGAATCGCTAGCTGAGTTGAATTAGCCATGTCTGTCTGTCCGTCCGTCCGTCCGTCCGTCCGTCCGTCCGTCCGTCCGTCCGTCCGTCCGTCCGTCTGTCTGTTCGTCAGCGGTTTTTGGGCCTTAAATTTTGAGCTAGGATAATGAAATTTGGTATATAGGATCCTCGTCCGTGCCACAAGAACAAGTGTAAAAATTTTTGAAATCCGCCCACTGCCACGCCCCCTTTTTAGGAAAACCTTTTTTTTGGCCAAACCGTTAGGAATTTGAAAAAAGTGTCTGAGTAGCATATTTAGACAATCCTAATATCTATATTTCGTTCATATAAAGTTTTTTGCCACGCCCACTTTTTGGGGGCGTTTTTAGTAAAAAACGCTTTTTGTCCAAATTTTAAAACTTTCGAAAAAAATTTTGATGCAAATACTTCCGAAATGGTAATATAAACATTTTGTCCATAGATCATTTTCACCTACGCCCACATTTTGGGGGCGTTTTCTTACAAAAACCATTTGTATACCCCATCCCAAGGCATTAGCAATAGAAATACGTTGTTTTTTGTCGAACCACACAAGATTTTGAGAAACTGTCTGAGCAATATATTGTGACAATGTCATTTTCTGTATTTCATCGCCATAAGGTCTATATTTTGAGGATATTAATTTAAAGGATGGGATGGGATAGGGTATTCAACGATCCGCATAGCGGATTGTAGCCTCTCATATGTTTTTCCAATGCATTTCTATGCTACATTTTCAGACAGGTATTGGGTTGAATTTTTTAATTTAAATGATATACTATTTATACCCTATCCCATAGGGGTATATTAGTTTTGATACATAGTTTGTAACATAGAAAAATAATTTATCTAGATATACCTCAAAGTATATGGATCGACTCAGAATCGATAGCTGAGTCGATTTATCCATGTCTGTCCGTCCGTACGTCACCAGTTTTTGGGCATTAAATGTTGAGCTAGAATGATGAAATTTGGTACACGTGCTATTTGTTGCTCCCAGCAGAACAAGTGTACAAATTTTTGGAATCCGCCCACTGCCACGCCGCTTTTTAAGAAAAACGTAGTTTTTGGCCAAACCGTAAAGAATGTTGAAAAAGTTACTGAACATATTTAGACAACCGCAACATAAATATTCCTTTCAAATAATGTTTTTTGCCACGCCCACTTTTTGGGGGCGTTTTCAGTAAAAAACTTTTTTCGGTCAAATTTTAAGATTGTTGGAAAAAATTTCTATGCAGGATCGTTGGTAATTTTAATATGAACATTTCGTGTATAGACCATTTTAACCTACACCCACTTTTTGGGGGCGTTTTTATATAAAAACCATTATTATAGACTACCCCATAATATTGCAAGAGAACCATAAATGTTTTATAACCTGTCTGTACAATTTGTTGTACAGACAGTTTATAAAACACAGATGGGATGGGATAGGGTATTAAACGATCCGCACGGCGGATTGTAGCCTTCTCATATGTTTTATGAAAATTGTTGTTGTCTCTATAACTAGGTCTTTCGAGAAGAGGTATTCGAATGCATCATTATCTATGGACCATACCCAGTTCGGTATATAGCCTTGGAACCCAATGTTGACAATGCTTGAAATACCCCATGATGTAGACCCTGAAACGCCCCGTGTTGACCATTTTTTTCTTCTTCGATGCCATTAAATTTTCGAACGAATAATTAAAACCTTAGCTCGTTTTTTCAGATTGTGGATATTTATTTTAGAATATTTATATTACATACCAACCAAACCAATAAAAAGTGTTGATAAGTATATAATTACAAATATGCACCACTAACATAATTATCCATTCATTAATCTCGCCGTGACTAATCTCATTTCATCAATTAGTCTTTGTGAATTTTTTTTCGCGCTGCATGGAACAAAATAAAAATATGTATTGACATGGTTTTCCACCTATTAATTAGAGGCTTAAGCAATATGCAACGCCACAACTGATCAAGTGCAATGATTTTAAACACATTTAATTAAAGTTTTAGGACGATAAAAGAGAAAAGGAAACACTAACAACAAAGAACTAGGCAAATATGTGCTGTATCTCAGTGGAGCGTGTAAAAACTTAACGAAAAGGATCCTAGCCCACCTGAAACAAACTAAAGATGAAAAGACGAGCACCTACACTATGTTCATTATAATTTGTGTTTCTTGTAGAAAGTTTCCTTTAAACCAAGTGCTCCTTTCATGGTAGATACTCAGAGGGTTCATGGAGTCTCTGCTTTTACCTTATATATTTATATTGGACTAATTCTTATGGTGCTTTATTTGTATATAAATTAAGGAACCAGTGCTAAAGTTTGCAGAATGAAAAGACTCATCATACCTTCTGTAGGTTTATTAGCTGTACTTTTCAAATCTGTGAGTATTTTGCTTGGTTTTTACATCTATTTCGTGTTTCGATTTTTGTTTACGCTAATCTCCGAAACCGCTGAACCGATTTCGATGAAATTTTGTAAATATGTAGGGTTTGGTACAACTTAAAAGAAAGGGTAGTTTTACTTTGATAATTGTCGTTTTTTTATTGAAAATCTAGAGGGTTGTCTACAAATAGAATGATTCGATATTTTGTTGCTGGCGACATAACTTGAAAACGACTGGACTGGCTTGTCTTATTTCAAATGTTGATAAAACACTGAGAAAACATTGGTAAGCAGCTGCTACATTGGTAATTCCAATTTCGTTACGTATTCACCAACAAAACATCTAAACGTATTCATCATTCAATTAAACATTTATTGCCAAGATATGACAACATCTCTCAACATTAACCAGTGTTTAGCTGCTTGGAATCCACCAGAAAATGAATGGATAGTAGACCTTACCACTGATCAGCTGAATAAATGCGTTCGTGCAAGTGGCCCTAAAAATGCTTTCTAGTATCTCTAGTTCTATTCTTCATTCTCTATTGAAGAAAGTATTTCGGGCGAATGAAAAAATAAAAACCGCTTCTCACAAATTCGACTTTCTCTGCCAATTTGAATCCAACATTGAATCCTCAATTTAAAATAAATACTAGTGCCGCGTAATGTGTATACAGATTAATTAAATATTCACCGCTATTATTAACAATCGATTCCCAGCCGTAGCAACACCTAAAAGATTTTTGACAAATCAAGTAGTATCAATTGTCAAGAATAGCTTAGCTCAACTAAGCCGTTGGAGTCGGCATATAACAGATGGTCCCGCCATCGTGCAAAACAAAAACTTGTTCTCGAATTATCGTTTTATTCCGTTAGTAAGCGAAATTTTGCTTGGCAGTGAACGAATTTTGAAAAGATGGGCATGAACAGCTACCATATTTACCAAAACGGATATGACAAACACATCTAGGGATTCAGATTCGATGCATATAATTTCCGATAAGTCTGTTTCTCTAGGTTTGTAACATATATAGGGGCTTGTAACTATAGGATAGGGTATACAAAAGTAAAACGGACGTTATACATAAGAGAATCAGATCAATGGAATATGACTCCCTTATTAATACGGGAGTCAAAAGCTAAACCAAATATTTTATTTCAAATAATCCGATCATGTCGAGTTCTTTATGCTATCACTTTACTGAGGGTATTTTAGAAAATATAGTGCACTGCTCAAATATATCAACAAAATGATACATCATGAACCAATTCACAATTCTGCATCCTCATTTGTTTTTCCATTTATCGTCTGACATATTTCTCAAATTATTTTGCAGTATAATTTAAAGTTATGTCGGTGAAATCTACACTCACTCTTGAGCTTCGAAAATTCATTTTATTGGTCTGCTGCTACATGCTAACCATACCCAGCATAGATGGATTTCTCCATCATTCATTGTTGAAAACTGTACAAGGCATTCCGAATTCGTTGCCTTCATCCCATTTACTCTTTCAGATTAATAAGCGGTCGTTTACAGAAACAATGCTTTCTCATGATTCTGACCCATCCTTGCAAAAGGAGCTTAAATGTGCTTCTTTCATATCGGAATGATAGATTCTTCTAAATCCCAACTATCGTGGTTGTACGTTATGAAATCTCACTATCTTTGTTACAACACTGAGTCGGTCGTCGGGTGTTTGTCTATTCTATTTTCATTTCATTTTAGCTTCTGGGTAGTACGACTGTGTAAGTATGTTTGCACAATTTTCGACGAATGTCGGCAGGACATGATGTAAAATTCGTTTGAAGTTGATATACCCCCTTATATATATATATGTGCACGTAATTAAATTTGTGCATATTTTCACATTTTAATTTCGTCGCTTTGTTTCTGTCTAGTTGTCAAGAATAAAATCATATAACCGCCATCTAAAGACTTTAATTTAAGTCGTTGGTACGTTACTCCGAACTTCCTCAAGATAGGATGGGTACAAACTCGCACATGGCATATTTTTTTATGGCAAAAAATTCAGTCATTTAAAATCAATTTCTTAGTGAGTGCCATAAATCTTTACAGGGCTCTCCACTCACGTGAGTTGCGTGACCACTTGAATGCAATATTTTCGGTATTTATTTGATCGGCTATAAATAATAATGGACCCGTGTGGCGCTTCACCATGGTGGTATAGGCAATTTAGAATTTCCCTTCAATAAATGTGACATGAATGATGTTGAATCCGTACAACGTACATGAGAGAGGCTACATTTGCCATGCATATTTATAAACAAATCCATGTCCATCGGCATTTTGGGAATTCTCTACTGTATCGTCACAGGTGTACTGCAATGTAGGTGGATCATGAGCTGGCGATAAATTTGTTATCATTACTTATAACACCGACCCAGAGGGACTTATGTTAGGGTCGGGTATATATTTAGTGAACACGAGCATTCCTGCAACGACCACCTTTCGGTTGCTCGCATTTGCTGATTTATTACATTAATGAAGGATACTGGACAAGGTAAGCTAGGACTATCAAATAATCGTAATATGTTGTGCGTCCATAGATGCTTATGGTAGTATGGTACTGACAATAAATGTGAGTGAGTAAACATCCGTTTTTAAAATCATAAATGTTTTATTTATTGGAGCAAGCATTGCATTAGTCGGATTAAAGAAATGTAACACATCGGGTTCTAAATAAAGTAAAGTACTCTTGCCCGTGCTCTCGAAGTATTAAATTAGAAAACACTTACAATCAAAATTAAGTATCAGACTAGAAACGACTACTTCTTAAACTTTATCGTTTTATCCTATATCCTACCGCTGTAAAACTTTCCATGGGTAGTAACTGCAACATAAATAAGGTGTCAGTGATTTAAAGCCACATTAGAGCTTTACAGATATTTATTTAATTAATTATGCAACAGAACTATTTATGTATGCGTATACATATATTAGAATACCTTTCAATCAAATACACCTTTGCTAAGGTAATAAAATGTCAATTACTTATGGTCGGACGTGAGTGGAGCTTATTTATTTAAGGGTTATTATATTACTTATTGTTAGAAAATTTTATATTAAAAACGTTTGCTACATTGAGATCTGTCACAAGCCACGCATAAAGAGGTAAATTCAATTTGTGGACATCAAAGTTTCTGGCAATAAATGATTTGTGGAACAATAACTCAAGTACTTTAGGTATAAAAAATAGCGAACAGAAGAGCTGACACCAATTGTAATTCGACCGCTCAATGTGTAATTAGAGTGATAAACAAATTGGCAGTGATAGAAAAATTGTCCCTTAATTTTTTGAGGACGCCGACGGCACCAGCCTTAATGTAACTATAGTGAGCGCTATTGACAGATGTTAAACGAGTACCTACTTTTTTTCGTTAGTTGCTATATTGAGTCTTGGGCATTGTTGGTTTAAGCAGGGCGCAGCAACTGCTCATTCAACTCAGGCACTGATGGCCCGGATGGGCAGATCTGAAGGCACCAGACTTTATCCATTATGGCGTTTTAAAATCTCGCGTTAACTACAACAAAACACAAACCATGCAAATCTTGTATTAACCAACACGTTGTTTCATTCCGAATAAGAACTAATTCAATAACAACTAATTTACATCAAGCCTTCATTTATATCTATACAATTTATTATCAATTCCAAACAGCAAACGAGCTCAGTGCGCGATGGTTAGTGCGATGAACTGACGAGCAGAAGGGCTGGGTTCGATTACTAACCGTAGCAACACCTAAATGATTTTTCACTGGCCCTCCTCTCGAGTAGTATCAATTGTGAAGAAAATCTTATCTCAACGAATCCGAATGGCTGGGATTCGGCATAAAACAGGAGGTCCCACCATCGTTCATGAAGAAGACACGCACACATACTAACGAGCCTGTTGCGCAAAAAAATTGTATTGCTTCAAAGTGAAATGCCCAATGGCAATGAGCAATGACTGCATTTAGGATGCCGGCTAAAATTGATTCATCTGTGTCGCCTAACAATCGAGGATATATAGTTATCGGAAATTCTTTAAGGATGCGTGATGGCGATCACTTCAACTTCTTGATAAAATAAATAACGCTTTGTGTATTAAAACGCATTGGTTGTTCTTGTATGTCAATAGTGTTAGACAATACAAGTGGTATGCTTTATATATCATATATAGCTAGATCTAGTAATGATTTGCCAAATCAACTGTCAAAAAGCGTATTTTATCTCACGTATTCGGATTCGTCATAATTGGTTGTGAGAATAACCTAAGCTCTTAACCATAACGAACCTGTTGCACAGAAAAAATGTGTTTGTAAGTTGTTATATGTACTCCAAACGATAGCTCGAACGTATAGATACCTAAACAATATTTGACGACACTCATAATCTTCTGATCCCTAAAACTAAATGCATTGACTGTTGGTAATCCTATTTGCAAAGTATAATCTAAGGGTGTATAACCTTCAAACTATAGTTTATATCGGTAATCGCACGCAGCGCAGAACAACCAATAATGATTGAGCAACACAATGTAAGCAACCCAACCCTCAAGTAGATTTTTTTTAACGAATTCAAAAAGCTATCAATAGCAGCATCCGTAATGGCCATATTATGCTTCTTTTAAATTTTGAATATTAAACACGCTTATCAAGAATTGGGTTGTATACACAGATGGGATATACAATTTATGCAAACACTATAAGAATATTACCTACGGATAATGTTTAAGGTAGTTTCTGAATTTTAGTTTCGCCAAGTGAAGAGGGTCTGACAGTTTTCATTGTGATATTAATAACATACAATCAAATGTAATTATCAAATACAGCCAAAACAAACATTTTAATCATCGAGTAAAATGTATAGAAAGTGTGAAAGTATAAACGAAAAGTACCGCAATAAATTGAATTTATCAAGAGGTTTCATTAAAAGCTATAATATCGTCAAATTCACACTTTTAGTTTCGATCCATTTTTTTTATTATTATTGGGGCTATATGAATGGGAGAACTATTCTGCTTGTATGTCTAAAAATCCTTCGAATTATTTAGTACGATTATCTCCTTACTTTGGAAGTTTAATGGTTTCGCATCATAGCAGGTGTCCGCTCCCAAAACTCTTTCATCCCAATCATCGAGGTTGCATTTCCTTGCATCCGATATGACTACTTTATGCCAGTCCGTCTTAATGCCATGTACTAAAGTGTAAAGTTTTCCTAACCGAATTCAATTTTGGTTTCTTAATTTTGTTGGTTGCAGATGTCTAAAATTCACTCGTTTAGCAATTTATAAGAAAGTTCATATTAAATATATTCAATTGAAATTTGATAGATTATTTGATTACTTGCATAGCAGATTGCAGCTTTCCCACATGATTGTTTTTTTTTTAAGTTTCTACGTATTTTTATAAATGTGGGAATGAGTGCAATTTTTCTCTCCAACATTTAATTTATTTGTTTGTAAAAATACAATACAAACAATACTCCCGAAAAAAAAAAACAACACAATCAAAGTTCGAATGTAATCGGCTTACACATTTGAACTGCATTTTCAAATGGATATATCAAATCGCTTCCAAAACATCTACCACCGACACACGTCACATCATCGCATTGTTCTGCTATAACATTCGATGCGCTGCAGCAACAAATACGAGGAAAAATGTAAGCCTTCGTTGTAAATTGCAAACGACTTCAGCAAAGGGTTTATAGTTTAAAAAAATCCAATAAACGATGAAGAGAGCGAGAAAAACCTTATAACGGGCAAAAAATGGTATCCATTGTATCTAATAGAAACGATCGTAAAATTGAGGCAGAAGGAATAACTTATTGCTGCAAATTCAGCAAAGAGAGGACGAGGATGATGGCGGGATTTCTGGGTAATACTCGTATATTATTGTACAATCTGAAAATAAGAGTACCAAGTTTAAAGTTCCGACCTTACAGTTGCCATATGTTCAGCTTGATGTCATAAGTCTTATACTCCTGTTCGATGCACATATATGCAAGTAGATACCTATAGAGGAACGGTCGACATAATATATTTTCACGGAAGACCAACTTCCGTCGGATGGAAGAACGCAGAAAAAAAAGTTCTCCATCATTGTCCTATATTTGTTTTCTTGGTTTTTCATTTGGTTCCTTTGGGCGACACATGGTTTTATTTCGTTTAAGTCATTTGTAAAATCCTGAATTCCCACAATTTGAGGCAAAAACAGTTTCGCATCCATTTATTGCCCATAAGACATTTCGTGTGTACATCACAGTCGTGAGTAGGTCTTGGTACCTGTTACGTGCGTAGATCCTAAATTTTGAACGTAAAATGTTGTTGTTCTCTTTTCGTTTATTTAAAATCCGCAGCGAGGGCGATACACAGCGGTGCTGATGATGAGGGGCTTGGATTACCACAATGGGACTATCTCTGACAACAGCTGAATCCAATGGGATTAAGGTTTAGGCTTTAAGTTTTAAGGTAGGTATATTACGAGACAAGGAGAAGGACAATCCCCTTGTCTCGTAAAGAGAGTACCTGGGCGATGAATTTATTCATTCAATCCGTGCAGATTAGAAAGGAACCACTGGGTCGATTTGTGGTTTGTAACGAATGTATTCACATCTTAAAGATGCTGCTTTAATCAATATTTGTTTTTTTTTTTTAATATTGTATTCCCTTTCGATGGTTCGATTGGCTCAAGGTATGAAGTGCGTATGTATTTCTATTTTGAATAAAATGGTTGACTGGGCGAAAGCATTCTCTATGTCTTGAATATCGAGCGGAATTGAAAAGTAGAATGACAATTTAATATTGGCTTGATATATGTAGCAGCGGAAATTAAATATCGTCTATAAAGTCTGTTTTTGCGGGGACAGAAACTGTCGGTTTTTATAAACGTCTGCCAGATTTGACAGTTCTGTTAGTGAAATGTTTGCGTCGTGGAATGAATAGCTTAGCTTTGGTTTGAGTTCTGTAATGTGAAATTAACGTTTTTTTTATAAAGAATTAGCTTGGTTGATGTAAAATATCTCTAACCCTTAAAAAGTAAAATTATTCATCTGAGCCGATTGTGATTCCTAAAAGATGTGTGGGTTGCTCTGCTAATGGCTTTATTTTCCATTTCGACTTTTCAAGATTTCTACTGTGTTGCTATTCATTAAAATCAAATGCAGCAGATACGATGATTTATATAAGCATTGCATTTAAAATTTTAAATTATTAATATCGAAAAGTTGCCTATAAAGTTTTTTAGTACTTACCATTTGAAAATTTGCATTATCGACATATACTTTAAATGCGCAGTCGACAACGAACAAATTTAAAATTGATAGGGAATGGAAGAATGCAAATTGCATCTATCCAACACCACAAGTAGAAGTGGGAAACTTTGCCTACTAATCCACTTGTCTTGAATTATTTATCTTGACCACAAGAAAGTTTATTTCTCTTGTTTACGGAACGAGTTTAAACACATGTAATGCAAATATCGTTTTAAATGAATGTAAAACTGTAAAAAAAGGGTAAATATTCAATAATGATTTTGAGAGTTAGTCAAGTTAGTCAAGAAAAAGTACCTCTATTTCTTAGTTTTTTTTTCAATGCAGCATTATTAATAGAATTTAGTTCAATAAGATCAGAAGGGTGGTATTCTTATGTTATTATGTAAAACATCAAATAGATGTCTACTTTGGATGCATAACGGCATAGGTATGCTTCTTTTGTTGATTATTTAATGAGGGATACTAAAAGTATTCTTCGGATTGAAGAAAATATTTCCTTTTGAATCGATAAAAACGAATTCTGCAATTCTACGAAATATATGTTGCAACAAATTGTTTTCGCGAACCTAACTACACAACTGAATAAATTCAACGAATTCACAAAATAAGTAAGAACTGTTATACCACCTTTTAAAAAAAATTATATTAACGCTGTTTAGTGTTGTTTATACCCTATCCTATAGGGGTATATTAGTTTTGATACTTAGTTTGTAACATAGAGAAATAATTTTGCTACATATACCTCAAAGTATATGGATCGACTCAGAATCGCTAGCTGAGTCGAATTAGCCATGTCTGTCTGTCCGTCCGTCCGTCTGTCTGTTCGTCACCGATTTTTGTGCCTTAAATTCTGAGCTAGGATAATGAAATTTGGTATATAGGATCATCGTCCGTGCCACCAGAACAATATTTCGTCAATATAAAGTTTTTTGCCACGCCAACTTTTTGGGGGCGTTTTTTAATAAAAACGTTTTCGGGTCAAATTTTAAAATTTTCGGAAAAAGTTTTGATGCACAATCATTGGTAGTATGAATGTGAACATTTCGTCAATAGACCATTTTAACCCACGCCCACTTTTTAGGGGCGTTTTCTTAGAAAACCGTTGTTTTTTTCGAACCATAAAAGAATTTGATAACCTTCTGAACAATATGTTGTGACTACGCCATTTTCAATACTTTATGATCATAAAGACCACATTTTGGGGATATTAATTTTAAGGGTGGGATGGGATAGGGTATTAAACGATCCGCACAGCGGATTGTAGCCTTCTCATATGTATTAATTCTCGCATGGCTTAGTGATTAGTGCGTTGGGTAAGATTAAAATCACGAAAGTGATAATGCATATGTTCAATTCACTGCTCCACCTCTTGCAAAAGTCTGACATCAAATGGGAACAATATCATAAAGAGCTTCTCAAATTTTCCGTGCGGATTCGGCGTTAAACGGGATGTGCTCTTCTTTGTAGCAAAAATATAAAACTCCGCACACACAAATTAATAAAAGTTTCCTCCATTTATTTTTATACCCCACCCCATAGAGGTATATTAGTTTTAATAAATAGTTTGTAACATAGAGAAATAATTAAGCTACATATATCAAAGTATATGGATCGACTCAGAATCACTAGCTGAGTCGATTAAATGGTCATTGTTCATCACCGATTTTTGGGCCTTACATAGGATCTTTGTCCGTGCCACCAGAGCAAGTGTACGCCCCCTTTTTAAAAAAAAACGTTGTTTTTGGCCAAACGTTAGAGAAATTTGAAAAAGTGTCTAAACAACATATTTAAACAATATATATACCAATACAATATCTATATTTCGTCCATATTTTGGAGGCGTTTTCTTTAAAAAAGTTTTTCGGTAAAATTTTAAAATATTTGAAATAAACTTTTGATGCAGAATGGTTTGTTTTTATAATAAAAATATTTTGTCTGTAGATCATTTTAACCCACGCCCACTTTTTGGAGGCGTTTTCTTACAAAAACCATTTGTATACCCAACCCCATAGGATATGCCGGAGAAAAACATTGTTTTTGTCGAAACATAAACGATTTTGATAAACTGTATGAACAATATGTTGTGAAAATGTAATTTTCTATATTTCATTGCCATAAAGCCCACAATATGGGGAAATTAATTTTTTTATGTTTTTTTTGTTTAAGTTCTGCGATTATTGTTATGGTTTGTATAAATTACTGTTAGACATGTCTACCATATAAGCTGTCGAATATGCCTTCACATAGGAAATAACTTTACTTCGATTGGGAAATAATTTCGCAAAAAAGTTAAATCATTTTCCACTCTAGGAGAAGTTATTTACCATGTGAATTTATTTCCAGTGAAGCAATTTCCATGCACCACTACCGACTACAAATTACAGACGGCAGACATACATTTTTTGAATAAGTACTTTTTTGGATTCTGGACTAATCAAAACATAAAAAACTCAGCAACATTTTCCTGGCATCACAATAATTACATTACTTATACTTATACTTATACATTACTTATATTAGTTGCTTCGACATATTTGAACACCAGGTCTATAGGGATTTTCAATACTTAGGCAGGGTGTTGGAAAAGAGTTGGTGGCGGAGGAGCACTCAATGGGTCAATGGCAGCACTCATATGATGTAAAAGTTGTACTCAGAGATTTCAATGCTAAAGTTGGAAAGGAAAACCTCTTTGGCGGTTTAGTTGCGGTAAGCACAGAATCCACGATAGGACAAAAGACAACGCCTACAGACTAACAAATTTTGCAGCAGCTCGTAATACGGTGATAAGTAGCACTAGGTTCCCAAGGCTAAGTATCCATACAGCAACCTGGCGCTCTCCAGACGATCGAACCGCCAATCAAATCGACCATGTGCTAATCGATGCGATACACGCATCCAACATCCTCGACGTGCACACATTCCGAGGGGCAAACGTTGAATCTGACCATTTTCTTGTCGCGGCTAAATTCAGAGCTGGACTGTCCTACGAGAAGAAGCTGCGAACTGCCCAGAAGAAGAAATTCGACGTTGGACGCCTTAGCACACCTGGAGTAGCCAGAGGCTACAGCGAGCAACTGAGTATGAAATTCTCGCCAACGCCAACAATAATTGGTGCAGGAGATCTATATGGCGATGGCCGAATTCGGAATACCGGAAAAAAACTGATTCAGCTGTGTCGCGTGACGCTGGAAAACACGCGCTGCAAAGTGCAGTTTGGATGTAGCTCCTCCGAACTGTTCCAAACATGCACCGGATTTCGGCAAGGAAACGCGATTTCATGTGACTTCTTTAATCTCGTACTGGAGCAGATAGTGCGCAGGGCAGGTGTCAACACGTAAGGCACTATTTCCACCAAGTCCGTCCAGCTGCTGAGCTATGCAGACGATATTGACATCATCGGTCGCTCCCAGCGTCCCGTGATAAAAGCGTTCACGGCGATTGAAACATGCGAAATCTGTTGGCCTTGAAGTAAATGAGGACATGCTATCAACAAACAAACAAGCATCTGTCCACCGCCTACGAAGGTTCAACCAAGAACTTTTCGTCCAGTATATCAATATGACCTTATCAAATAAAACTTCGCATTGGTTATTTAAGTTGGCTAGGACATCCAGAGTACTCCACTTAAGAGTTCAATCTAGCAGGTGATAAAAATATATGCATACTACCCTCGTAACAATGCGATATTTAAGTATTATTTCATACAAAAAAATAACACTTGTTACGTAATATGAACCATTTTATAAAACCTATCCTTTGTTGCAAGAAGACTTAAAAACCCACCGCAAATAAGTTTATTTTAAGAACCTGCATTCGCAGTGATTATAAATGTTGTTTATAGGGATTACGTTTTACCATTTGAATGTTACCACACGTGCAATTGTGGAACCGCCACTCAGTAGCAAATCCAGAGTAAATCCTTGCTTTTATTTATTGCCGCAAAGGAATATAAAGCGATTTATATATCCCAAAATGGAAAACAAATTCTGTGAAAAGGGATATTTAAGGGGGAATTGGGAAAATGTTTGCTTAGTTCTCATAAAATGTGCAAAAGCAAAGACATACTGGACCAACTGCCCTAATTCTAGGCATTCTAGTTCTCTGAGATTCAATGAAAAAATAAACAAGGTATTAACAAAACCGTATGTGTGTGGATACTTCTATTTTATTGTGTCAGCATCCGGTGTTGAGTGGTATTAGCGCCAAGTCAAATACGTGCAATTGAAATACCTTGAAGAGGAGGAATCTCTATGGTTCGAAGTTTTCCCAACCAGCATTGCGAGTATTTCTCATTCGAAAGAGATGGTTTTTGGAACTTGGCCAAAATAGTTTATTGTTTTTGTGTTTTCAAGTGTATAAATATTTGAAGACAGACCAACGATGTAGTTTGAGTTTTCTAATATTTTGTCATTTAGCTCCTTCAGAAAAGAATTTTCCCACACAGTACCCCATATATAAATCGAGTATCTATATCTATATTCGTCATATTGAGATATTTTATTGACATTAAAAGTCATTTTAAAATACATACAATCAATGTTCATTTTAGTCGTATTGTATACCCTATCATAAGGAGTGACATTTTGTGTAGTTTGTCGAAATTCATAAGAAAACATAAGGTATACAACTGGTTTTTTTGTAAGAAAACGCACCCAAACAGTGGGCGTAGGTGAAAATGATCTATAGACAAAGTGTTTATTTTATCATTACGGAAGTATAAGGAAAAATGTTTACACTTGTTCTGCTTCATCGGGCAGAGAGTCTATATACCAAATTTCAACACTATAGCTCACAATTTAAGTCATTAACATAACATTGTAATTGTCCCTAACAAATGTGTCCTTTCCGTGACAAAAGGAATGCTCAGAAAATTGTAAAAATTACACACGAGAATGACAAAGTTTAGAAAGTTACAACAATTTCCAACTATACTTCTAATTTTCGTTTTAAATGTATGTTATAAATATAAAGGGTCATCAAAGCACACCAGAGAAAAGTAATAATTACATTTTTAAACAATAAATTATGCATATATATGTAGGTTTCTAGTCTTTACATTTTGAGCTTAGGTAATGAAATTATAGAGGGCTCAGTGGCGCGATGGTTAGTGCGATGAACTGCCGCGCAGAAAGTCTGGGTTCGATTCCCAGCCGTAGCAACACCTGAATGATTTTTCACTGGCCCTCCTCTCGTGATGAACTGACAAATCATCCGAGTAGTATCAATTGTCAAGAATAGCTTATCTCAACAGGAGGTCCCGCCATCGTGCAAGAAGTACACACGCACACATGAATGATTGTGAGAAAGCTAGGCCCTGGGTACTAACGAGCCTGTTGCGCCAAAAATTTGTATTTTTGTAATGAAATCTAGTATATGCGATCCTTGTACGTGCTATATCTTTATTTCCATATAAAGTTTTTGCCATGCCCGCTTTTTGAAGGCCTTTAAAGTAAATTACGAAATATATTTATATTTATATTTATATTTATATTTATATTTATATTTATATTTATATTTATATTTATATTTATATTTATATTTATATTTATATTTATATTTATATTTATATTTATATTTATATTTATATTTATATTTATATTTATATTTATATTTATATTTATATTTATATTTATATTTATATTTATATTTATATTTATATTTATATTTATATTTATATTTATATTTATATTTATATTTATATTTATATTTATATTTATATTTATATTTATATTTATATTTATATTTATATTTATATTTATATTTATATTTATATTTATATTTATATTTATATTTATATTTATATTTATATTTATATTTATATTTATATTTATATTTATATTTATATTTATATTTATATTTATATTTATATTTATATTTATATTTATATTTATATTTATATTTATATTTATATTTATATTTATATTTATATTTATATTTATATTTATATTTATATTTATATTTATATTTATATTTATATTTATATTTATATTTATATTTATATTTATATTTATATTTATATTTATATTTATATTTATATTTATATTTATATTTATATTTATATTTATATTTATATTTATATTTATATTTATATTTATATTTATATTTATATTTATATTTATATTTATATTTATATTTATATTTATATTTATATTTATATTTATATTTATATTTATATTTATATTTATATTTATATTTATATTTATATTTATATTTATATTTATATTTATATTTATATTTATATTTATATTTATATTTATATTTATATTTATATTTATATTTATATTTATATTTATATTTATATTTATATTTATATTTATATTTATATTTATATTTATATTTATATTTATATTTATATTTATATTTATATTTATATTTATATTTATATTTATATTTATATTTATATTTATATTTATATTTATATTTATATTTATATTTATATTTATATTTATATTTATATTTATATTTATATTTATATTTATATTTATATTTATATTTATATTTATATTTATATTTATATTTATATTTATATTTATATTTATATTTATATTTATATTTATATTTATATTTATATTTATATTTATATTTATATTTATATTTATATTTATATTTATATTTATATTTATATTTATATTTATATTTATATTTATATTTATATTTATATTTATATTTATATTTATATTTATATTTATATTTATATTTATATTTATATTTATATTTATATTTATATTTATATTTATATTTATATTTATATTTATATTTATATTTATATTTATATTTATATTTATATTTATATTTATATTTATATTTATATTTATATTTATATTTATATTTATATTTATATTTATATTTATATTTATATTTATATTTATATTTATATTTATATTTATATTTATATTTATATTTATATTTATATTTATATTTATATTTATATTTATATTTATATTTATATTTATATTTATATTTATATTTATATTTATATTTATATTTATATTTATATTTATATTTATATTTATATTTATATTTATATTTATATTTATATTTATATTTATATTTATATTTATATTTATATTTATATTTATATTTACTTGGATGGGATGGGATAGGGTATTCAACGATCCGCACAGCGGATTGAAGCTTTCTCATATGCTTTTTATATGTTCATATTAAAAGTATTTTTTCAGAGGTTTAAATATGTACATTTTTTAAAACACTTAAAAATGTAGCCTATAAACATCTGACCTCAGAATCTAGATGTTTTGATACCTACAATGAGTTCATTTAATTTAATCTAATCGATTTTTACAAAACCACTTTCCACAAACGAAAGCCAATTTATGACTAGGAATCACAGATTGTAAAAGCTGGTGCATTGGTGTCAATTTGCTTTACATGTCCTAGCATACGTATATTAGTAACTACGAGTATAACTTTCTACCCAGTGTCATAGAGTAGATCTAGGTCTTAAACAGAATACAGAAACATATTACACCAGATCAGTTGAGAAGGTTTACACTTCTGTAATTGGCACACTTCAGTGGGTATTCCGCTAAAATTTTACTCATCTGACATTAACGCTGTATTCTTCCTCATAGTTGTATTCTCTTATCACTCTCCAAACATAACGCCCATTTAGCCACTGCCAAATTCGCTTATTTAAAACATCACACCTGCTCTACTTCTTCTCTTTTTAATCTCTTATTATTATTGGTTCCACGAGGAATCAAAGTCGAAGTTTGTCCCATGTTAGAAAAACAATATGTCTATCTGGTTAAAACAAAAAGTTAACGAAATTTTAGGGATCTGATTTCCAACTTAATTGAAAAACTAAGCATAGCTATTTTGACTGAATTTTATTTTTATATTACCCGAAAATTGCTACTCTTACTTGAGGAGAAAAAAAAGTATCTATGCATAGTCATGCTGGGTCTGTAGTTTTGATTCACGCATTTTCTTCCTTCTTTTAAAACGGTGAGACTGGAAGAATTTTCCAGTAACTAGGGAAAAGCTGTTGATCGCACTATATAAAAAAAACGCAAAGAAAGAATCAAGATTGGGTCCACATTGCCAATATCGGGTCCCTGTCAATTCCACAATCCTTCTTATTACTCGATGTCAAAACTTTAGATCAGTGGTACTCCAAAGTGATGATCGTGAGTATCGTGATGATCTGACAAATCATCCGAGTAGTATCAATCTTATCCCAACTTATCTAGCCGTTGGGAGTCAGCATAAAACTTGAGGTCCCGCCATAGTGCAAGAAGTACACACACACACATGAATGGTTGTGAGAAAGCTAGGCCCTGGGTATGAACGAGCCTGTTTGAAAATTTTATTTTTTTTTGATACTCGAAAGTACGTTCTCTATTTTAATAAACATATGGATTTGCTTATTCAAATAAACGCATTTTATGTCCCTTAATAGTACGTAAATTCATAACAGAAACTGCATATATAAACCATTCCATCTTTTCCGTAACTAACACCCAAATGAAGCACTATAATTATAACACTTTGCTGGTTGATAATCAAAAAAGTAATTACTCAAACTAAAAGTATAATAAATCAAAACAAAAGCTTTCTCAACAAAATAACAACCCATCTAACTTTAAATATATGCCATAAAAGTATCTACCTATACCTACAGACTCTAGTACACTTATTTCAACACAACTTCATAAATGCACACATCATTGTAAACGGCGCACCATTACAATTCCAGTACCATGGCAAATTATGTTCACCATTTTAAGTCACAATAGATTTATCGCTTTCATAAATATCTTATGGCTCCCTTTGCTGTTAATATTAGTAATTCTACGATTGCGGTTACACATGTTCACCTTCCAATTTCCAAGCTTATCGTATACGTAACAATTAACAAACCACTTTATAGATTTCCAATCCTAGCCCTATTCTGGTATCATTACGCAAGATTTGCAAAAATATGTACGAGTTGGGTAGCTATAAAAATGAACGAAACACTACCACCATCTGCTGAGTTAACCTGTGCAAATTACACTCTCTTTTAATATGAAGATAAATTATTCGACTGCTTACTGGTTAATCAATGAATAATTGTTATCCGAAATTCATTCGAAAATTCGAATTCGATAATGAAATTCTGCGTTTTTCAAGGGGACTTATGGAATTGAATTTGAGCCAGATGATTTCAACATGAATATTCATTACATTTTCAATTGTCACCCGATTGCTGCCATGGCAACAGACAAGTGTCATCGAAGCGATTGCGTTTCACCACCATGACATGATGCGTCATTCAGTGGCACTTAAACATTTCATTTTTTTTTGTTTAAGCTTTTATGATTTGTTGATTAAATGTTTAAATCATATAATAAAGTACTTTGCGAAGCAGTCTTTATTGCGCTATCTCATTGAAATCGTCAAACAAAGTTTTATGATCAAATGGCGGGAATTGTTGTAATGAATTTTGTTTATTATAAAGTTGTTTAAATCGAAACTAAAAATATATGTTGATAAATAACACTATGAATGCGTAAAAAATTATAAAATTCGATAAAAAAAAGTAAAATTGAAGAAAATGCGAAATCAAACTGAAAAGTTAAAAAAATATTATGCAAAATAAAAAATCATATAAGAATATTAAAAATTATTATTTGATAACATCACACTAAGTGGATCATTACAAATTTGTGATGTAACAGGTCCTAGCGTGTGTACTTCTTGCACTATGGCGAGACCTCCCGTTTTATGTCGAATCCGAACGTCTAAGTTAAGATAAGCTTTTCTTAAAAATTGATATGCAGTCAGATCTTCGCGAGAGGATAGCCAGTGAAAAACGTTTTAGGCGTTGCTGTGGCTGGGAATTTAGCTTAACGTCTAATCGAAACGACTCGTTTTGGGAAGCTTCTCATGACAGTGATACTTTGGATGTTTGTCAGACTTTCGCAAGAGGTGGAACAGTGAAAAAACATAGGTGTTGTCACTTTCGGGATTACCTTAAAAGTTGGGTTAAAACCTCATTGTTCGATAATATTTGCCCCAAATGATGTCGTCTGGAATAAATTGTTGTACTTTTGTATATTGTGCAAAAATAAGTTTCGATCAAGGATCATGGCCAGTGAAGTGGATATTTAAATTCTTAAAATATTTACCACACCTTAAACAGAAAGAAATCACAAATTCAATGTAAGTTTATAAAAACACCTGTGGTGTAAACACGTACCTATTGTGAATCACAGATCTAGTAAGGAAGAGATAGGAAACTTTCCAGGACTTTACGTTTTGCCAACAAGCTTATCCTGAAATTTTCTTGAAATTTGACAGATAAATTCACTTATTTGCCAGCTCTGGTAACTTACTTATGTATTGTATCAAAACGACACGTAAGAAATTGGGTGATAAAGGGGAAGAATTACGAAAGTTTCCTATCTCTTCTTTACCTGATCTCTGCTGTGAATATTCAGAACACATCCTAACACGCTGGAAAGTTTTAGTCATGTTGTTTGCCCAAAACGAATAGTTGGCGTCAGTCTCATTGTGGTAGTCAAACGCCCAAACGGGTCAAAACTCAAACGTGCTGAAGCTTGAAGTCTCCTCTTCAAGAGTTATGTTATAATAAAGTGTTAAAGTTAAACGGATAACTTGTTTTTTTTACTGCCCGTTCTTCAAAAACAAGTGATCTATATATGTTATAGCTGTGGTAATTTAACCTTTCCGCTCGAAGAACACAATCCTGGCGGTTCTAGTCGAAACCTCATAGCATTGCAATGTTGACAAACAGAATTCATTGTTCCAAACTCCACCGATACATCTGCTGTCTGTTTTGAAGTCTCGAACTTGATTGTGTCCTTTCTTCTTCTTCCGGAGTCATCCAATTTCAATATTTGTTTTTTTTTAATTCTGTGCTCAAGGATCCTATCGGCTGAGTATGAAAAATAAGTAACCATATGTCGTCGCTGAAATAATCCAAAATGGTTAAAGATAGATGCTAGAGGTTTAACTAATAGAAGAATTTACTTGGATTGATACCTATAACGAGATATTTAAAATCACTCCTATTGACATGTGTAGCAATGCCTTCTACATAATCGGTTTCAGCCTTAAGGTCCCTTAAGAGAGATTTCTGTTTTGGCCAACAACGGAAAATCACTATTTTAAGACAGATGAACGTTTTCATTCATTTTCCTTAAACTCAGTATTTAGTGTTCTTATAGTAATTAAACATCGATCATGCAAGAAGTGCATACGACCCAGTCGTGCATCCACTACACACTACTCTTTTTAAATTATATCATTTTTGGTTATTTTAAAAAAAAATACCTTCACCACCAAATGTACATAAAAGGCCACGTCGCGTCAGTCGTTTGTAGAGCTAACTAGTTGCAGTAATATAATGTATACTTTCTATCGACATTTTGGGTGGGTTGTAATATTTGTACAATAATAATATTCATTTTGGTTATTGATGCTAAAAATGATAGAAATAATGTGGAAATGTGATTATACCAACATTTTTCCGGAATTCGAAGGAATCGGTGTCGATGTGAATAATAATGATAATAATGATATGACGCCAGCCGTGGCGGTCATATGCCAGAAATCATATTTAACTTAAAATGCCAGAAGATTATCTTTCGAATAAAGTACATTTCATGTCAATTTAAAAAAAAATCATCTTTGTTTTATTCCATTTTAAAGTTCTATACCCCTTTAAAAAAACACCCTTTATAATGGCTATACGTAAAAAAATTGTCTAGAATTATGACCAAAAAACCCTGGATGAAGAAAATCGGTCAAGCTGTTTAGGCTGAAGAGACCAGGCACACCGATGGACAGACGAACGGAATTCCAAAAACCAATTTATTGGGTTCCCCTATCATCGTAATATGAGAATCAATAAATTTTTTACGAAAACAAAAGCTTTTTCCTTCTAAGAGAAAGTTACCAATATAAAGCAAACTCTGAATTAAATTTGAAAAATTTAATCTAGAGTCAACTTATAAAGACATTTTTATATGCTGCATTTATTTTGACTCTAATTATTCATAAATCCTCTCTTTATCGACCATTCGTTCTCTATTTTTGCAATTTATAAAACGCATTCCGTCGGTTATTTCCTGAAGTTTTTCCTTTTGGTTTCCTTTTCCTCAAACAAATGCAAATGTTTTTGTCGCAAACTTACAAACTTAAGTCTTTTTCTTCTTAAAAAAGTTAAACTCAATATTTAAAACAATTTCAAGTCGCTAAGATCTGCATTTCCATTGACAGATATAACTTTGAGGTAGTACGGGACTTTGTCTACCTCGGCTCCGCTATTAACTCTGACAACAACATCTCGTCAGAAATTAAACGAAGAATTACTCTTGCCAACCGCTGTTTCTTCGGTCTAAGAAGGCAATTTAGTAGTAAAGCCCTCACTCGAACTACTAAGGAGATCCTATGTAAGACCCTGATCATCCCAGTCCTGCTCTACGGCGCTGAAGCATGGACCGTATCAAAAGCGGATGAAGAAATCCTTGGTAGATTCGAGAGGAAAATTCTTCGAAAAATCTTCGGTCCCGTTTGCGTTGACTGGCTATGGAGACGAGGATTTAACCAAGAACTATACGAGCTGTACAGCGACATGCCCCTGGTCAAAAAACTCCGCATTGGACGTTTAAGATGGCTAGGACATGTAGAACGAATGGACACCAATACTCCGGCTCGCAGAGTCTTCGATTCCCAGCCAGACGTCGGACGCAGTAGAGGAAGACCTCGCCTTAAGTGGCACGCACAAGTGGAAACCGACCTCAACCAACTTGGAGTGCGCAACTGGAGGCAGTTAGCTAAGGACCGGGCTAATTGGAGAGGCATGTTGGTTGAGGCCCAGGTTCATTCCGGACTGTAGCACCACTTAAGTAAGTAAGTAAGATCTGCATTTAGTTTCTCAAAATTAAATAAAATGTCCACATAAATGGAATTGAAGAAAATTGTTTGCCTTGTATTTTATCATCTGTCAAAAACATCTGATCATTTAATCCAGGGGTTAACTCAGCAAACTTGCTAGATTAACTCGAAGTTAACTCTAGATTTAAATCGACTAAAAAACTGCTATCTCGAGTTAACTCGAGTTTAATCCCGAAACTAGGATGATCTCGCACTGAAAAACTGGGCCTTAGTGCAGAGGTAACTCACGAAATTTGATGTTAATTTATTATTCTTATTTCGAATATTCGGTAATTACAATATTAGTAATGGTTGATTGGTGAGTACAATATCTTGATTAAAAACTAAAAAATTTATGAATTATTATTATTTATTATTATATAAGTATGAGTATCGGCTCATGTCTGACTAATCGCCATCTCTTTTATCACCACGTTCCAGGTCAAAAATGTATAGTTGCGTTGTGAAATTTAATTACCCATTGTTTACGGTTATATTGATTAAGATTAATATAAACTAAGTATTATTACGTAGACTGCATGATGCAATTCAGGTGATTATTTCAAACAATAATAATCTAATTTACCATCTTTGGTTAGTTCTATGAAATAAAATTTAATGTTTCCCATGTCTGGTTGAAAAAAAAAAACCCAAAGAGCAATGAGAATGGATTTATAACTATAAAGTAACCACCATCCACAAAGCTAGTTTATTCGGATAGCAAGCAGACCTCGTTAACGATATTTACGCTATCTTAACACGTTTTCTCTTTTTCCGCCAAAAGTAGTTTTATTATTCTGCTCAAAAAACAGTTTGTGTTCTGCGCTAATTAAAAATATATTTAATCCACTCCCAGTGGTGCATACAAATACAAAATTATACAGAACGGTTAACTCATCACTTTTCCAGCGTCCATTTACACACTCAACTCTAAGGTATTGCAAAAAAATAAACTTCAGGTGAAAGTTTATTTGATAACAACAGAGGTTCGAAATATCCATTTCAATGTACGAGTATTATTCTTTTGTAAGTTCTACTCTTATCCATAATTTGCTTGCCCATCCATATTGTTTATTATTAAACTAGAAACCGGTGAGCAAGGGCCACTGTGGCCGACTACTTTTTACTCCTTACGAACACAATTTCGCAAAAGGATGCGAGAATCTGCGGGTGCTATATGGCTACAACGGAACATAGAAAAAGCAATCCTCGTTTTTATTACAAAATTATTCTCAGTTTCCCTTGTAAACGGCCTTAACTATAAATACAAGCAAAGACGAAAAAAGGTGTTCAAATAGTTTTCAATGCTAAGAGGAAAATTACTCGAATGGGTGGTCGTCGACGATGTCCTAGTCACTATTCTTCGTTTTATCTGCAACAAACATAAACAATTTAACTTTTTCAGGAGAAAGAAGAAATGCTTCATGTGATATCTGGCAAGGAAGAACGCTATCCCTTCCATACGCTTGGTGGAAATATAAGCAAAATTCTCTGGTAAGTAAGTAAGGAGAAAGGATGCTAATGGTTTATATCATTTTTTTTTGTTTGTTTGTTCTCGAATTGAAAAAAATCGATATTTTGATAAGAATTAGGATTTTGGAATAATACATCTCCGGTGTTAAGCTATTGCAATTTATAGAAACTTGGGAATTAGAGTAGGTATTTTGAAAAATAAATGGAACATTAAATAATGACACGTTTGTATGTATGCTAGGCGATGTTTCTTATATATATGCTGTGACACTATTGCAATGTATGTCACAGAACTTATTTTGTTATCAAAAACGTTTATGATTTTATTCTTATCACCTATTTATCTCATAATAATTCTCTTATCCTTAAAAAAGTGCATGTTATGTGAATAGACATAATTCTCTTCTTAATCTTTGGGATATATTGCCCGACTTTTGTTTTATGAAAACAAAGGTGACTGTTTTCTTAACTTAAACTGTGGCATTCCCGAGGTCTTGTCTGGTCTTGTAATAAAATCGTAGGTAAATCGTTTGAACATCTGGCTGAACCATTTTGCATAAAGGCAGTTTGAATAAGCTGTGTCTGGGATGGGATAACTTCACACTGGGACTATTCCTTTCACCTAATTGCACGCTGAGTATAATAGAAGTACGTTTGTGGGATAATTTGCCAGACTGAATGCAGTTTAATTAGGTGTAGCATTAAATTGCTCTAAACGGCAAAAAAGATTTATAAAATAAATCTATCATTTGCACTTTAACCACGTACATGAATAATAAAGAATAGGTGCGTAATAATGACAAACAATTAAGTTTAGACTCTTTCTTCAACTAACGTTATTCATTGTTATATATTTGTATTAAAAAATTCAGTCGTACTAATTAAACTAATCAATCACCCAAAAACATAGATTTCGAAGAAAAAGCCCAAATGGGATCTTGCTGGGTTATGTAACAAATTTATGAATATCAGCAATGGAACAGGTGCTAAAAAATGTCCTACTCTATATAGAAATATAGAAAATCACATTGTCGAAATAATTTGTTCAGGTGGTTTTTTAAAATTTTGTAAAGTTTGAATAAAAACAACATTTTCGAACAATTGAGCGTAGCAGTGGGCGGATTTAGAAAACTTTTACACTTATACCGTAGGCAGTTTGAATAAAAACAACATTTTCGAACAATTGGGCGTAGCAGTGGGCGGATTTAGAAAACTTTTACACTTATACCGTAGGCATGGGCAAGGAGCTTATATACCAAATGTAAGGCCTAAAAACAGACATAACAGACACATTTAAGTCGATCCATACGATAAAAAAATGTGATGAAATATAAGCCACAATGTAAATTAAACCTATATTATTAAGTCAATTACATTTCGCTCTCCTCATCAGTTTTATATCATAACTTCTAATTTTGCAAACAAACAATTCTAGATCTTAATAATTTGTTTAAACCTAATATTGGCATGCAAACAAAACTACTTTGAACAATTCATACAGCAGGTATATTACTTACTGGTACTTGTTGGTACACATCCTAACATTATAAATTTTATAATGTCTAGGTGCGTGTCTTTTTCTATAGACACGCACCTTTTCTATAGACACGCACCTTTTCAACCACAACGGTATTGCAGCCGTTACATGACCATTACAATTCCACATTCCTACATATAGTCTATAGTACGTACCGAAAAACAGGAACCACTGCAGATGTGGTATCATTTAATAATTCCCTCTATGCATTGTGATTCAATGAATAGAGCATATCTACCATTGTTTTCAGGTTGATAATTTGCAGGTTGAAGGTGCTGTGTGCAATGTTTGAGCTTGTACTTGTTTTTAGATGGTATGCGAGAAAAACTATAGAATGAAAACGGAACTCAATTTTTCCCGGAGATCTGATATAAAAAGCGTTTGGGTAACTGCTGTACATAGTATACATTTAACATGCAAACATGCCATTAGGAAAAGGCCATCGACAAAAGTAAGCTAGTTCCAGGAAATCGCAATGCAATAGATCAGATATATATAAATAATGAAGGGAAAATCATAAATATATATTGCTCTTATTGTAAAATATTTCATATTTGATATTTATTATAATCTTCCCTTATTTAACAACAACTTACCATACAAGCTGAACCCTGAGGACGTTGTCCTGTCTATTTATACTTATTTAACCATATGTATACAAATGTTCTGATGTTCTGTATGTTATCTTAAATCAATACTGCGTTTTAGAAAATGTTGGCCTATACCAATATTTTTATTGGTGTTAATTGGTGATTAACTATATAAATGTTTACTTTCCAGTATACGTAGTAACTATAAGTCCACAACTGATGAAATCTTCACACTTCGGCAGATCCTGGAATAAATCCAAGAAGTTTAAATCGATACCAAAGCCGCATACAATAGAATTTATAGAGAACAACTATACAGAGCCATGACTAGTTTTGGATGGCGATGGAGAATTCTCGCTGCTCCATATTGGTCGGAAATGACCTCACCGATACTTTCGATACCAAAAAGGATTTAGGCAATGCGATGCGCTTTCATGCGCGCTAAAGCATGGACCATTCCAGAGAAAAATTCTCGAAAAATCTTCGGTCCCGTTTGCGTTGACGGGCGGGCTATGTAGACGAAGATTCAACCAAGATCTGTACAGCTCGTAGTACAGCGACACGCCCCTAGTTAAAAATCTCCGCATTAGACGTTTAAGATGGCTAGGGTATGTAGAACGAATGGACACCAATACTCCGGCTCGCAGAGTCTTCGATTCCCAAATTTGATTTCAAATTCTGAAAATTTCTCTAACGATTTCGATTTAAATCATTAGCTGAGAAATATTACTCTGGATTTTGTGATTATTCTAGTAACGATTATATTTTAAGTTTCAAAAAATATGAAAAAATGGTTTAATTGGTTAATGATTTTGAAAGTTAGGACTTTTTTTTCAAAATCGCTTCAAACGATTTTTAATAAATATATATTAATGCACCAAACTCCCTATTTGTTTAAACTTTAAATCAAATACGAAACTGGTCTTTATGATCCATTTTGTTCTATTACTACAGAATAACTTGTCAGTAGCGCCACATACATGGTCCAAAACTACATACGTAAACTTTTTGAATTGTCACTGGTTAAGGTTGGTGCATCCACCTTTCAAGGATCACTATGTAGTCTGATGCTATACTTATACACAATTGTTTATCCAATTGTATCATTCTTACCTCCACTTCCTATATGCTGTAAGGAATCCGGTCTCGGCAAGCTTCGCAGTATTTTGAAACAAAAATCCTTTTTTGTTTTTCAAGAAATGCATTCAAAGTTTTATGATAAGGTATTCAAGTTCCTGGAAATCAATACTTTGTTCAAGTCATTTTGGTTTCTTCCATATGCGCAGCACATCTGATGCAATTGTAATGAGTATAGAAAAATAATTTTTTTTTATTTTCAAAATATTTAATATGTACTCAAAAGAAACATATTTTCAAATTCATCATCTAGCTCACAGCAGCAGAACAGATTTTGGGAATATTTTTTTTATGAATAATCATTCAAAAATAATAATCACTATGAGTGCTGTACTAGCCACAACAAACAAACAAACAACTCAATAACTCAAACCAAGCTAAGAATATATCATATAAAGGACAACCCCCAAAATGGGTAACAAATTTTGTTCACCAGAAAAGTACTGGCAGCGAGCCAAGATTTTTTGCACTAAAAACTTTCACCAACCCATCGCATCCGTTGTAATCGTCATTAGTGAGTATCGCTGTATTACCTCACCAGAAGGATGTTCTCCATCCTACAGCAGATCCACATATAAAACCAAAAGGCGGAATGAATTAGCATCGTTGCAGCTGTTTGATAATTTTTAGGTTACTTGATTTCTGGGTCATTCATCATCATGGGAGAAAATCACAGAGAGGACATGGTCGACTGTTGAGCCGAAGATAGAGAAAATATGTAATTAAACTTTTCAATCATTTTCGTGCCCAAAAATAAATGGTATTCTCTCCCTGACAGACCGCAAGTGCTGGAATAGTCTCACCATCTCATTTAGTGGGGAAATTCATTATTATTATCGCGGCGGACCTCTAAAGTCCTTCACTTCTTAATGATTTGTGTGCTTCGTAGCTGAAAGCTAATCAACGAGTCTCCAATTGAGAATGAAATTCTCAGATAATATAATACCGGACAAGATAGATGCGAAAAGATAATTGGGAAATGTCATCTGCATATGTTCAAGCCATCCAGTCCGAATTCAGTAACAAATTGGATTACGAATTAGTAGAAATTGCTTTCATTTTGCTGTCACTCACAAGGCTAACTTCTGGTGGATGATAAATAAGAGATCGAAGATATAAAAAATTCATTTTAAATGAGGTCACTTTCTTAAAACCGGAGAAAGCAAAACCAAGCAGTAGTGATTGTGACTAATCTTTGCTGATTCGTTATCGTTAGGAATCATGTTAATATATTTATTCTGCGCAACTTTAAAATCATATTACTCCTTTTCACATTTATGAAAGATATTTCAAGAGGTTTTTAATTTATTTTTAAATACCGTCTATAATTTATTACTATAAATGGCATAATGACATAAGATTTTAATTTTGTTGGCCTCTTTAGGATAATTATAGCGTTATTTTTAAGGTTATAGAAGACGTGAAATAAGCACTGGCCAGAAAGATCTTCCGATTCGACCAGTACAAACTTTTCTTTGAACTTTTTCCGTGCCATTTTCTGTGAGCTCTTCTTACACTGCGTTACGTCTTCTACAACAAAGAAAGTTCTCTCACCCATATCTTCGTTCGACACAGTGGCGAATTTTTTTTACAAGAATAAGCTGCTGGCGACATGCCCTTAACCCCACTCTCAAAATGGAGTGGGTGTGTCAGAACTATTTTTATTTTTGCATTTTGGCCGAATAGATACCGTAAATTCACATTATTTCACTGAAAAAATGACATTGTCAAATCGTTCAAAATTTGCTTTAACCAATTAAACCGTGTGGGCATTATAATATCCTCCTTCAATATGTCATATATTTAAACTCCGTATATCAATGAATTTTATCCGTCGGATAAATAAAGAATGTCTAGCTATCCGTTGACTTTTTTTTATATTTAGATGGTGATTCATATTGTGTGTATAAATACGGGATATATAATATATATTATTATTATTGACTGACAGGAATATATTTGATTCTACTTGTTACTAGGTCAGCGCGACTATAACTGTAACTACAAGTATCACCACTCAAATCAAAATTATAAACAAATGTTGTGAAAGTGCTTCAATAAAAATAAGACACGTTGACACTCATACACACAATATTCCTTGAATACACTTTTACAAATAAAGAATCAAAGCATAACGTAGGTGTAATCTTGAAGACGTTTCATGACAATTTATGATGCTGTATGATTTGATTTGGTTTGACGTGGTATTCGTTTGTACACATTAGTAGAAAAGATACACCCATATAAATGGTACGTGATGTAGCTGGCATTTGAGTTATAACAATAATCCAGCAGCCATGAATGATGCCAAACCTCCTGTAAGCCCAAATACCGCATTACATTGTGACTTCTGTGTATATGGGTTAGTGCCATCAGGGACTTGGACTAACATTCGTATCTAAACAGCAGGCACTGACTTTATATTTTTCCATATTCATAAGGGCATTCAACCAAACCGCAATTACACATCTAGCGATTTGTCATATTTTAATTTACAATACCACGAACTTTTTAGCTAAACCGGCAGATCTCGTAGCTTCCACTATAGGCTATACAAACTGAAATACTGACTAGGCATTAAGAAGGGTTTCAAAGGCAACATGTTGAAATGTTGACTTATAATTGAAAACAATGATATTTCTTCAGGCTTCATTGCTAAACTAATTTCAACTTTTCAAAAGATAACAGTCACGAACCAAATAGACTATTAAAGGGACGATTTCATCTCATTTCAGTGTTTGTTACAGTTTGTGAGGACTGTCCATTTGCTGGGGTGAATTGTGTGCATAGGAAAAGTTAGAAACGAAGATAATGTGGTGTATGTGCAATTTCTCTTGTGGATTCGCTTTTCGTTTTCAATTTCCTAAACCTTGAGTTTGCATTCAATTCTGAAATAGGTTGCCGCTACCACTACTTGGAATGGGTTCCATTGAAGCAAACGACAAAGTGCAATATGCTCGTATGTATTTTTTTTATACGAAATACAAAATAATTTGTGTGTACTATAAATTTCTGTTTGTTTTTATTTTTTTGAATCTTATTTCGTTGAAAAATAAATTTCGACGTATAAAATCGCATCGGTTAACATATGGTAAAACCAAACAAAAACGCATGTCCAAATTGAATTATGTTATTGTTGGGATACAAAAAATAAACGAATTAAAATAATTGAAATCGAAATTATTGTAATAAATGATTGGAAGCTTGTTGTGTCTTATGTTGCATGCCCGACTCGTTTCAGTGTGGAATCTATACATTTCTTTTCATATTTATAATTTAAAATGTTAATTACATGGCAATTAATTATTTTCTGCTATATACTGAAGTCAACATCTTGATTGTAATGTAAATGTTAATTCTTGATTTTATTGTAAACAGCTTGATAAGCTTTTTTGATTGAGCATCTATGTTACAAAGGGTAATTCAGATGGATATTCAATAGCTGACTGAAGCCATATTTGAAAATATTTTGCTGTCATTGCCACCATTTTTGCATCACATTTAACTTCGCATGGAAAAAGTAAAAAATATTTATCATAATTTAAGTTCATTTAAAGGCACCTCCCGCATAAAGTCGTTCGGTGTCTTATCGAGCAGGCCCAGATATTTCGTGGATGTGTGTTGTGTTGGTATTACAGATTAGTTTTTGGAATTGTAATTTGAATTTAATTTGTAATTACAATTGTAAAATTGATAATTGTGTTTATGCAACAAAATCAACCTGCATTTACAGCTTTTCAATTAAAGTACAAATAATTTTGCGCCTAAATTGTATAAACAACGACTTTAATGATTTAAACTTAAAATATGTAGCTGTGTTTACCCAAATATAGAGAATAATCTTGTGTACTCAGTTTTGGATTTACAATGGAATGTTAGTACTTAAGGTGTTGCAGTTCTAAAGAAAATATCGTAATAATGTTAACCAATTCAATTGAATAACCGTACATTTTAATAAAATAATTAAAATATTGTGAAGACGTGAGTACAATACACAATGAACACCATATTGGAAATATTTCTGAATCGCATAACCTCACGAAGAGCTGTTAAAAGTGCCCAGTTACAGTTATCATTGAAAAGCATAATTTGAAAACAAAATATGATGGAACTGCAGTTTTACTTAAAAAGTTTGTTATAGCAATCATTGGAAAAATCTGTCTTTTAAATCACCACAGTAGGAGATAAACAATACTTGAGCTTAGGGTAAATCATACAAAAGACTACGGACGGATGACTGACAGACATCAACATGGCTAAATCGACGATTCTGAGTCGATCCATATACTTTGAGGTATATCTAGCTTAATTATTTCTCTATGTTACAAACTATGTATCAAAACTATACAATATACCCCTATGGGATTGGGTATAAAAAGTAATTGAACAAGCAAATTGAAATCAAAACCAATTATTTTTTAATACAAATGTTCTATAATTACAATAAACATCCAACATATATGGTTAAATTCTCTTAAAATTCAAAAACAAAACATACAATGATGTGTTTCGATCTATAACTGAAGCCATAAAGCCATTTTTGAACATATAGCCTTATGTCACATTGCAACAGCGTCATACGACCATTATGCCATTTTGCCACTTTCAAGTTTGTTTCCCTTCCTGATTTGGTTCCCGAACATACGACATATGTCCATATTATATGTCGCTTTGCCAAATCACCACTTTCAACAATCTGGAGAATTCATAAATGTTGTCTCATGCGAATAATTCACTGTCAAGATGTAATAAAGATAGATCAAGGAGCAAAGAACTTACTTATAAAAAGCATGTATGTATAATGTATACTCATAGGGAGATGATAGAATGACTAAAGTTTGCAAACAATACATGTTTGTTCTATATCACAAATATGGTGAACTAATTTCTCTGATTTAAAAAAAAGTATTTCAATCCCTATTGAAATGGCACCGTTAAAATCATGGATCTGCCGCACACTGTATATGAATCGTTTTATCCAATTCTGCCTATTCGTTTGAACATAACCAGTTTTAGGTATTCTAACTCTTTGTTGATTTCAGGAGATAAAATATAGAATTTTTCAAAAACCGGCCACTGCAATGCCCTCTCTCAAAAATCAATTTTCAAACGTAAAATAATTTTTAAATTATCAGGTAAATGATATCGTTGTCTACATTTCATTGAAAAATACGTTTGATTCATACAAGCACTTTTATACGTTTGCTATTGTAATCAATACTCTTGTCAAAATTAGATACTTTAGTGCACAATCATTACATGTTCATTTTCATAAATATATGTATAATCGACTAACATACATTCTCCAATCGATATATCTATTTGATATAAACCGTTAACGTTGTTAAAGTATGGTGTAGATAACCAAAACTTCACCGTATTCGGAGAATTAATTTGCTGAAGTGCCACCACCTATCGCAATAAATATTGACATGGATTCAACTAATAGATGATATGATAGGTAGATACATACGATTCTGCTACTCGGTGTCGAGTTCGTGTATCTAATCTCAAATATCTCCTATTCAATGTTTGTAGCTGAAATTAAATAGATTTCGACAATGAAAGTAAGATGTTTAAAAACCATTTTCTTCAAATACAAGTAGTTCCGGATGTACCTTTCTTATTTAAACACGAGGACATATGGGCTATGTTAATGCTTTCTGTAAGGGTAAGTATTGGGTTCATTGAAAATTACTAACATTTCATATTGTTAACATTCTTAAAATAGATTTCAGTTTGTGGATATTTTTGTTCACAATATATACACATAAATTATAAACTTTGAACAAATATAAATTAAAATTAATAATATGAAGGTGAAATGTGCGCACATTGCATAGTTATATTCTTCTCATCAAAAATTATTATTATTTCATTATATAAAATGTCGAATCGATATTAACAGGTATTTAATTTATATAAATCCGTTTTTTGTAATTTTTGCAGTTTATATTCCTAGGCAGTTTTATAAGTTATATCCGTACACCAGCCCGACAGGTGAATTACCGGACACACTTATTCTGCATTCTCCATAATCGGTTTGATTACAATCTCCAATTCGATTTTTTTACAAACCAATACCTCTTTCTTTTTAGAGAAGGTAAAACAAATTATAGTCGCATGACTGTAAGGAAATTTCTCTTGCACTGTAAGGGCAAGTTCAAATAACAAGTACGCACGGACAGAATTTCCGGAAAAATACTTTTGGGTTTCCCTATAATGAAATCATAAAAATAATAATTAGAAGGTTTATCAAAACTATACCTTTCTCTCGTAGCAGGAAGTTAAAAATATATTTTTGTATCTTCAAAAATATATTTAAATTCTCAGAGTCATGCTCAAAAACATCATGTGAATGGAGTTTGTTTTTTTTTTCAATTATAAATATTTTATATTATAAAAAAGGTTAAAATTAATTTTTTGTTTACTTAAAATAATTTCTGACAGTAAAACTTTTTTGTTCAAAATATTAATAAACACTTTGTTTTTTTGGTATTCTTAATACAAAATAGTAATTTTTTTTAAATATTTATGATATATTTATAATGTTGAAATAAATGAATAAAGTAATTTAAAACAATCGACATAGTTTTTTTTATTTTATTATTATTTATTATTTAACTTATTATTTTCTACACCTCACTCGTCCACTTTCTGGAATTAATGCCTTTTAAGCCATCGCTTTGTTGCTCCGCCTATGGTAACTCCAACGTCAGGCAGGGTTCTATATCAACTGTTATCAGAAAAGTATTTTTCGTAATTTAAACTAGAAGGCATAAGACTATCGACTTTAATTTTTGACTATAATTTTTATGAACAGTGAATACTAAATGTCTGACTATAAATACTGAACCATAATTTAGTAAATAACTTGACAATTCTGAAAAAACTATTATTAGTTTGTTTTCACATTTTTTTAATTTGTTTAATAACTTTATTGAAAACTAACTATTAAAATAATAAATTTTACAATTTTTTAAAATTAAACGAACAAGTTCCTCCAACCCTCTTACACACTTATTTTTTTTTTCAGCTGCAATGATTCGATGATAACATACTCCTACGTTCTTCCATTGCACTTTTAAATGAGATTAAATTCGTACATCAAAGGAGGAAGACAAATTCTCAAAAAAAGAAAAAATATATAGTGAGGGTATATGCTGGGTCCCAGCTACCGCCGGAATGATAAAACGATTATCCTGTCGCATCTGTGTTCACGTCTCAAAGCCTATTTGTGTAGGCCATGTGACAAATTTCTTTTGCCAACGTTTATTTATTCCAGAATCTGGGCATATGTATGGGTACATAAGAATACCTTCCCATACACTGGGTTCATTTTCAAATATGTAGTAATTGCAATTGCAATTAAAGGCTTGTTGTTTTAAAAATTTAATGATTCAACTATACCTTAAATATTGATAAAAAATAATAATGCCACAGCTATCCTTTGACATATTGCATTTTAATAAGTATACTGTTTTAAGTTATGCTGAGTTTTTCAGAAGAAATATATATTTTATTGTGTATGGAGAAATAATTAGAAAATAAGGTTTCTGACCTGTAACGGGTGCTTTTTAAGTGTAGTTTTTTTTTTAAATTGAATAAAACACTTGAATTTGCATCAAATATTCAAAATTCGTATTGTAATCGATAAATAGGCCTTTACCATTAACGCTTTAAAGACTTCATGTAAATGATGTCCGCGGCTCCGCTTAAAATGGTCCATTCGGAAGGTCCAATTTTGCGTCACTTTTTCGGGCATTTCAGCCTGTATTCCATGAATAACGCGTGCTATGTTATCCTGTAAGGCTTCAATCGTGTTCGGCTTGTCCACATAGACTAACAACTTTACATAACCCCACAAGACATAATCAAGAGGCGTTAAATCGCGTGATCTTGGCGGCCAACTCACAGGGCCATTTCGAGAGATAAGCTGCTCACCAAATTCATCCTTCAACATTTCCATTGTTTCACGAGCTGTGCGGCATGTGGCACCGTCTTGATGAAACCACACGTCAACTAAGTTCAACTCAGCCAACTGGGGCAAAAACAAGTCGCGTATCATGGCTCGATATCGTTCGCCGTTGACGGTAACGTTTCTTTCATTGTCGTCTTTGAAGAAAAATGGACTGATGATGCCACCAGCCCATAAACCACGCCAAACTGTCGCT